>JAKFHU010001297.1:0-1200000 GCA_023783475.1 Daubentonia madagascariensis
AAAATAAAGTTGTTTAGATTATTTACAAAGTCAGGAAGGATGTCAGAGGGAGCACCTGGAGTTATATCCAAGGGGGAGGCTCTTCCTCAAGGGCCCTCCGTGGTCAGAAGAAGGCTCCAGGATCAGAAGGAGAGAAGGGGGTCATGTGAAATCAGATGAGTGTAGCTGTAACTTCAACCCCAATCAAATAAGCTCAGCTGTAACTTAGCTGAGATTAACATGCTGCTTCAAAAATAAAGGTATATCTAATACTCTTAAACATGAAGTGTAAATTGACAATGGATAAAACAATAGTATAGGCTAGAAAACCTGGAATAAAATCATTACAAATTGAATCTAGAGAATAAGAAAGCTAATGATGTGAATATTTTATCTTATTACATATTTCTTTGAAATAGTAATGGACTCATGGAATGTTTGCAATGGAGAGGATTTTATAAAATTTAGTTTGATGGGTTTCAAATTACTTAGGTCAGATCAACTGTTCTTTTGAACGAATCTTATTAATTATTAAGAAATTAAAGCAAACAAATAAAGTAAGAAAAAAAAAAAAAGTAGACCTGCTCTGGCTAACGAGCTGATGAAATTTGGGGCTCTTCCCTGACTACCTATGTCTGTTCCTGAGGCCCCCACAGCAGAACCCAGGGCTCCATGGAGCAGGATTGGAACCCAAATTTCCTGGTATTAGTTCTCAAACTAGAACTATGCATACTCTACCAAAATGTGTTTCCTTAGTTCGATAAGTTTGCTAAGTGCTACTTGTTGTATAACCCAGAGTTTGGAGAATTGCAGTGCACATTAGCCGTCAATGGAAGGCTGTGGTAATCCTTCAGTTTTGAAATGCATTGACATATGTTTGACCTGGTTTCTCACCTGCCTACTTGAGTGTACCTGACTAGGGAACCCTATCATCAGAAACACCTATTAACATTCTATGGCAAAAAGTTCCCCAGAATGCCATTAGAAAACACAAATCTTGTCTGGGTGCTGGTCTAATTCCCTCATTTTTCAAATGGGGTTACAGAGGCTCAGAAAGCATGTAAATAATGTGTTTTGGACCATATACTTGGAAAGTATAGTTAGGAACCAAATATAGGACTCTTGAATCCATGAAGCTAAGGGGCTTTTCAGATATATTCTCTTTAATATTTCCATGTCTATGAACAGGGAGCAGTCATGTTTTGATCTGTCAGTGCTGTGCAATGAAACACAGAAAGTCAAGGTTACCCAGTCCAACTCGAGTGTAATTCCCCTTGCAGTGCCCTGGTCTGCTTGATGGGTCCTAAATCAATCCTTCTCTCTGATGAATGGAAAAGGGTAAGGCTGTCCAGTTTTTAGATCTTAGACTGAGATTTAAACTAAAGAAAGTATGTGATGGCATTATTAACAATTGGCACAGTGATTTCTTAAGGTTTAAAGAGACCAGTTTACATTCATAACCCTTGGTAATGATTTAAGGTGTGTTGCTATGTTGGCATTCAAATATTGGGCAACCCTCTGGCCAAGGTGAAGTAGAGCCCACATGAGGTATGGAGATGCAATTACAGGGAGTTACAGAGCCCTCTCAGCTGCCCATGCTTAATTAAGATATGATCAGCCAGTCTCTTTGTGGCCATTAATTCATTGTCTAGTAATCCAATAAGGGGTTATTGTTTGAAGCTGTTTGAGAGCCACTTGCCTCATTATTAACTCAAAATTGCCCAGAAGGCAGCACTAAGATGTCATTTTCCCTGCCCAGAAGAGGACATGACATTGAACGACACTTGACATCCACATTTGACAATACTTTAAACTCCAACGTTATAGCTCAAGCGTTCACAAATCTATGGATGTGATAATGGAACCAGTGACATCTAATTACTAAATGGCAATTAATGATAATAGCCCTTTTTGAATATGTAGGGCCATTCTTTACAAGGAGCTCATTGCTCTTTGCACATATTAATTAATATAGACAGGCAGGTGAGTGATAAAAAAGGTAAGCTTTATAACGTTATTGCTGCTGAGTAAACTGAGTCATGTTCAAACTGCCCCTTATATTAATAGATGCACAACAATTGCTTGCTGATTTGGAACCACATGGAAACCACAATTTTTGAAATAATAGAAGAGGAATGAGAATTGAAGGAAAGTGAAGAGAATGGATGTCAAAAGAAAATTCAAATTATTATTAGCTTTTTTGAATTCCTTAGTTACTTCTGTTCATCCTGTTTCTGAAACAGGAGTTGGTCATTTTACCTGGATCGGTAGCCAGACCTGAAGAAGGAAGCAGGCTTTCGGAAAAGTGATGTCTGATATTTCCAGAATAAGCTTATTACCTTCCCACAGAGCCCCAAAGATGCTGAATTTTTATTGTCAAGTAGAATTTGACCTGGATGCTATTATCCCACTGGTCTTGCTAGATATAACCAATGTCTATTTGCCAAACACCCACCTGAAAATGAAAACGTTAACTAAAGATAGGGAACTGAATGAATGATCTCTGTTGATCTCCTTAAATTCCCCAAATTGTTTCATTATGGCTTATTTACAGAATTAAAAAATAATTAAAAAATAAATGGATAATTATCCAAATTTTACAGTGTTGTATGTAGAAATAGAGTGATTTTCACTAGGTTTTCAAGAGCAAGTGGGAGACCACCCCATTAATTTATATATTCTTTCATTTGCAAGCATTTATTGAGCACATAGGGTGTGCCAAACACCTTGCTGAGCTCTGGATGTATTAACAGAAAAAAGCTTTGATGTGGCACTTAAGATATTCAGTCTGGTGGCAGAAAGGAAGATAAACAAATAAGTACAATCCACAGTGATCCATTCTACAACAGAAATATGAGCAAGTTATGGGGGGTTATGAGGGCAAAAACAAGTGTGAGTTAACTTTGCGAGTAGTCGATGCCTGGCTACAGGCTAGGGGTTCAAATCAGACTTTACAGACTCTATCTCATTTAAGGTAAGTACTTTGTTCTACAAACCTATCTACCTGTCATTACTTTAAGTTGATTTCATAGTTCTGCAATTTGGACCTGTGGGGGGTGTGTGTCTGTGTGTGTTTATAATAAGTTTAAATAACATTATCCTTTTACAACCTCACTATCCTGTTGGGGTCTGTTTGTTTTGACAGAAGAGAGGAAGATGAGATTTGGCACATAGAGGTGCTCACCAAATATGACTTCAGCCTTAAGAGTAGGGTGGTCAAATCCTGAACAATTTAGACAATTTGCTAATGTTCTGCATTTTTTTCCCTCAGAATTGTATAAGGCTAGCTGGTGAGGACTGGAGAAGGAAGAATTAAAGTGTCCTGACGCTGCATCCCAGATTGCATATATTTTAAGTAGGCGCCAATTTTCCCACCTGAGAGCCCCAGATGTGGCTCTGTTTGACCATGTAGCTTTCTGGTTACCTGTGTGCCAGCTGGATGGCCCTGCAGTCCTTTCTCTCCCTCTGCAATCACGGGCTGGAGTGGTCTTGATGAATATCTGCAGGCACTTCTTCCTCAACTACAGAGTGATTCATTGGCATGAAGTTGTTAAGAGATTAAAATAAAACACTTTTATGGAAATGTTCTGCTTATCCTGTGTTCCCAGGCACCTCTGTAGTGTGTCTGTGGCAAGAGAGGACCAGAGGGGACACACATCATCTTTATTTTTCTCTCCTTTGTTAGAATATCCAATATTTCTATGTTAGGATAGGATTTGAAAATTGTTTTAGTTCATTTGAGTTCACCCTGCATGTGCTTTAGGGCCCTTGAAAGGAGAGGGAAAAAACCAAAAAAATAAAAAAATAAAAACACCAAAAGAAAAAAAACCTTTACAGCTTGAAATTATGTTCTAGACTGCCCATCTGCCTAAGGGGAAATGAAGTCTAGGAGAAACATACTGAGGGTGGCAGGAACTTTCAGGCAGCAGCATGCTGTCCCCATGCAAAGGGAAGGCTTCTTTTTGTTTGTTTTTGTACACAGGAACTTGCCCTGATTGGAGAAGAGTTTGAGATCCTCCCTGGAGTGGGGTTTCTTGTTACAATGATCAAGAGAAGGCACATAGAGTAGGAGAGTACAAAGACAAAGAAGGCGCAAGAACGAGGGCAAAAGCAGCTGGAGAATGGAAAGGGACAGTGATGGCAGGGACAGAGGGACAGGAGGGCTGGGGTGGGGAAACAGGGGTCCACGGAGCAGACACAACTGCTTCTCAAATTGCTGGAACAGCTGGGAGGGAGGGTGCTTCCAGCCAGGCTACTCTCCTATGAAAAGCAGAGTTTCTGCTTCTCTAGTATGTATGTGCCCTTTAAAGCAAGCAGCACTGGGGACATATAAAATGAAAGGGGGGGTGGAATAAAGGGGGAGAATTATTATAATTCTTAGAAAGATGATTTTAAAAAGCAGTGATTTAAGTTCTTTTATTCATTACACATCATAAAGGACCCAGGCTGTGTTGCCCATGCTTTAAAATCTAGTACCTTATTAAAACCTTTTCTTGTTAGTAACTCAGAGCTTTGGAAAACTCACTAAGAAAAAAAGCCAATTTAATCAAGGCAAGATTTAACACAAAGAAAGGACCTGATCTTGCCTTTCTGCAGAAAAACTTTCAGGATCCAATGGCTTATGATTTTCATTTACCTAAAGAATCCCTGTAGAATCAGCAGCTGGGGAGAGGAGGGGGTCCTTTCATTAGTTTGCAGGGCACACCCAGATGTGGTTTCTTCACACTGGCTCCTGACTGCTTCCTTAGCTATTCAAAGGAAAATAATTTTTTTTTCAGTCATGTTAATGGAAGAAAACCCATGACACAAAGAAAGGACAAAAATGAATCGACCTAATATCAGAAGGCAGGAAAAAGTTGTTTGGTCTATCTTGATCCCAATAGATCCAGTTTTCAATGACCCATAATATATACTCAATTCTTAGATGATAATGTGGTACAATAAAAGGATCTGCAAAACCACAATGAGATACCACTTAACTATGGTGACAATGGTTATATCAAAAAGTCCCAAACCAACAAATGCTGGCGTGGATGCGGAGAGATAGGAACACTCATACACTGCTGGTGAGACTGCAAACTAGTACAACCTCTATGGAAAGTAGTGTGGAGATACCTCAAAGAACTAAAAGTAGAACTACCGTTTGATCCAGTAATTTCACTACTGGGTATTTACCCAAAGGAAAAAAAGACATTCCATAAAAAAGACATCTGCACTCGAATGTTTATAGCAGCACAATTCACAATTGCAAAGATGTGGAAACAACCCAGGTGCCCATCAATACACGAGTGGATCAATAAAATGTGGTATATGTATACCATGGAGTACTAGTCAACCACAAAAAACAACAGTTAATTAACGCCTCTTATATTATCCTGGACGGAACTGGAGCCCATTCTTCTAAGCAAAGTGTCTCAAGAATGGAAAAAAAAGCACCACATGTACTCACCATCAAGTTGATACTAATTGATCAACATTTATGTGCACTTATGGAACTAACATTCATTGGGTGTCAGGCAGGTGGGAGGGGGACGAAGGGATGGGTCAATTCACACCTAAGGGGTGCAGTGCACACTATCTGGGGGATGGGCACACTTGTAGCTCTGACTCGGGCAGAGCAAAGGCAATACATGTGACCTAAACGTCTGTATCCCCATAGTACTCTGAAATTAAAAAAAAAAATTAGAAATAAATGCATCTAATTATCAAAAAACAAAAAGGATCTGCTGGAGTTGGGGAAATGTAGGTTTGAGCACAACTGCCTTCATTTTTAATCTCTCCAAATTATGTAAATGAAGTTCAATAAGCCTCTTTTTTCACATTTATAAAATGGAGAGTATAATATTGTTGTCTACTATTGTCTACTATTACAAACACAAATTTTTCTGAGTTAACGCAATATAAGTTTATGTCTTGCTTACTTAACAGTCTAAAATGAGTGTTTCTGATTGTTGGTGAGGAGAGAGGTTCTTCTCCACATAGTCACTCAGGGATCCAGGCTAACAAAGGCTCTGCCATCTTGAACACATGACATCTAAGTTTCCCTCAGTGTTAACTTTCATCACACATGGGAAATTTTTAAGGGTCATAATAGTACATATCGCTTTTTCTCACATTCTTTCGGCTAAAATATAGTCATTTAGTCTACCTGACTGCAGAGCCAGAGAAAAGGAATCTGGCTTAATGCCAAGACAAAATAGGCCACGGATTTTGGTGCATAGCTAGCAAACATAGCTACACTGTGCATTTCACCAAATATCCCTTTGCACCCTTTTTCACATACTTAGAACACACAGCCCCAAGCTAGACAACTCAAAGTCCAATCCAACTATTGCATCCAGGTGAAAGTCCAGGATTACTTATTGATATTTACTCCTTTTCTTTGTGATCAGCCATGGCTTTTCATGGAACAGTGACCTATAATTAAAAAGATTGCCACCCTTTAATTTCATGTCCTTTTTAATGGGGTAGCAAGACAGGATTATCACAATAAAATATCTAATTTGGAAAAGGGAAGCATTAAAGATACAAAGCAGTTACTAGTTCATGGTAGTGGTGATATTTTTGCCCTGGCAGTTGGAGAAGTTCCATATTTACACTCTGATTCTGTTCTCTAGGAGGAAATTTTTTATCTATGGTTCCCTGTGACCCCCTGGCTTCACCGGCTGGATAGTTCTTTGTTCAGTATTCTCCATGGCCACATCTGAAGAGGTTGAGTACACCCTCCTTGGGGGCTGAACGATTTATGTAGCCCATTTTGTGCTAGTGCGTGCTGGGATGTTTGGCAGTTGTTTGACAGTCACAGGCTCTTTTAAAAGAGAATCATAGTTTCTTTGGCTACACAATTCCTTCAAAAGTGTCAGAAGCTTCTGCTTTATTTGTTTTCAGGAAGATCCATTTGCCACATGAGAAATATCAAAGACATAACTAGATGGAACTCATAAGCCTACATTATTTCCTTCTTTTTGTGTTCCCATGCCCCTCTTTCTTAACTTAAGGTGGTGACATTGAGATCATCTGGAAGAAAGGGCTTGGTAGGGAAGATAAAGGCTTTGATTTGATAATCACCACAAAGTTGGGTCCTTTTGTCCAACTGAGAAGTTTTAATGGGCCTTTGCTGCTTATAACTATTTTCTGTCTTCTTCCTGATGTTTGGGATCCAGATTTAGTTGGCTTTGCCAAACCTGGAAGGCCTCAAATTTCTAGGATCTCTTTCTCTCCCTCTCTCTCTCTCTCTCTCATTTGCTTGAAAACTGGAGAATTGTTTTTCTGAGCTCATCTCTTTCTTGTAATCATTGTTTTAAACAAAGAGGAATAATTAATACACAGGAACACTCAATTTCTTCTAGAGCTATAGGTTCATTAGGCATTTGTTTTCCCTTAGAAGTTATCACAAGAGACAATTTTACCAAATGTTTTATTATTTCACAACCAGGATCTCCAGCCTTTTAGCTCATTCTATCTGTTTAATTGATACCCATTGCCCCACTATAATCTATTAACATATTTTTGGTTTAATTATGCCAGAACCCTGTTCCCAGTACCCATTTCAATATTAAGGAGGGATGCACTAGTTATTATAACAAATAAATCCCTAAATTTTTGTGTCTTAACAATAGACATACAGCTCTCACCTGTGTAACAGCTCAATGTGATGCTACTGGTTATTAAGGGTGTCAAGCTCTACCTCATGCACTTATCCAGGAATGTTGCATTTCGGAGGGTTTTCTAACTTGAGTTTGTGACTTCCAGGGTTGCCGTGGCTATCACCATCTTCCTGGGAGTAGGGGAAAGCATGCAGCAGCACATGAAGGAGTTTTTAAAGGGCCAGGGTTAGGAAGTGGTGCATGTTTCTTCTACTCTCATTACGTTGGGCATAATTCAGTCACAGTGTCACATGTAATTCCAAGAGAGGTTGGAAAATGGCATCCAGTAGGGCGCTCAAGAAGAAGAGAAAACAAGTTTTGGTGAACAGCCACCAGTCTCTCTTACAGACACCTCCTATATATGATTGTTGTAGGGGTTGGGATAGACCTGTGAGGCATCTGTCGTGGTGACACACGCATAGTAAGTACTTGATAAGGGCTAGTTCTCGTCACCTCCCCCTCTCTCCAAATAGTCCCAGAGTACCCAATAAGCACTTAATAAACACAGAATACACGAAGCAGTATTCATAGTTATTTCTCCTGTGAATTTGACACCTTTGAAATCTGATCCTGTTTTGGACTGAACTAGCTGGATCTCTTTGGGTCCGATTTTTCTTTGAATTAGAAACATCTCTCAGGACCTAGACTGTTTTTCAAAGAACCCCATCTGGTCTATTGGAAACTGCTTCAAAGTTGAAACATCAACCCTGACAGGTCCTTTGGCCGCTAAAGATGCAGCCCCTAGGGACATATCTCTGCTGGCTATTCACATGAAATAGCGTAGCAGAGATTGGATGACAGTCATCTGCTGTTCTGGATTTTGCATCCTCTTTAAACATATTTGCCTTTAAACATGCTTTTCACAAAAGCTTAGTGTTCCTTTCCCCGGATTTTAAATCACTTTGTGGACTACAGAGAAAATTATAAAGGGCCTGTTTTTGTTCCATTCCATTTCTACACTTGTTTGTAATGTTTGCTTGTTTTGCCCACCGTTCCTTTAATTGTTTCAGTTAATTAATTAATTAAACATATATTGTGTCGTGGAATGTGTGGAACATGCTTATATGCAACTTCACCAGAGTTAAGACTTGCCATCTAGATGAGCATCCTATCTAAAATTGCAGCGCCCTCCATCCGGCGTTTTCTATCTCATACTCCTATTTTAATGTTTTCCTTAACACTTTAGCTACTGGCATATGACGTATTTATCTGTTTTTTGTTTGCTGCCTTTATTTGGAATACAAACTTCATGAGGGCCAGGATTTTTTATTTCTTTTGTTTATAGCTCTATCCCCACTGCCTACAATAGTGACTGACTGTAAAAGGGGCTCAATAAGTATTCATTAAATGAGTAAATGATTCTTATTCCTTGGAGTTAAGGAACTTAAATTCTAGTAGGGGAAATTTGACATATTTTGATATAATTATAAGGCAAAGAAGATTATATGAGTTACCTTGCGATATTTTGGTGTTAACCAAACGAAAAAAAAGAAGAGAGAAATAATTTTTGTTGAAGGTTTTTTCTCCCAAGTGAACTTTGCCTACATTATTTTATTTATTTTAACCTGTACTATAACCCTAAAAAACAGGTGGTAAATCTCCCATTTTCTGATGAGGCAACTGATACTCAAAAAGGCAGAGTTATTTGTCCAAAGTTATATAACTGGCAAGTAGTGGAAACAAAGTATCCCTCAGACATGTTTGGCTTTTTACAAAATCTATACCAATGATTTGCAAAGTTTTTCTTATCCACCCATAGAAATAAACATTTTAATTGTAACACAATACAGACAAGCACATACATGCATGCATGTGTGCACACTTCCTCACACACAGACTGAAGAATTTACTTTCCAATGTGTACAGCATTCAGTTCTGTTCTATCCCATTTTATTCAATCCCTTCCCATCCCATTCTATTTTTTAATTTGACTTTGACTCAATAACTGTTTCTGCAACAAAACAAATGGATTGCAACCCAGACATTAACAATCTTTTCTCTTTGGCATGTTACCTGGTATGGAAAATATTTGGTGATCTAGACCACACACTGAGGACTAAGGAAGAATTTATTGGGAAAGCAGCATGTAAGGTAGGCCTTACTCAATGGGTTAAGTGTAAAGAAAACTTTAAAATTTATAAAACTTTCATCATTTCAGGAAATAGTACTCATTTCATTTAGGCTTCTATCATATAATCCAGATGTTTGGTATTTTATGATGAGGCTGATAAAAAGTCAAAATACTCAAATGTGTTATTTTACTTATTTGGACAGCCGGTCACTCAATCAATGATTAGTCATCGTCATTTGCTTAGGACATAAATATTAAGCACTTGTTATATGCCAGGCTGTGGGCTAAGTACTGGAAACACAGAGATGACTCAAGCAAACTGTCTACATTTAAGGAGCACGTTTGTTGCCTTAGTCCATTCAGGATGCTATAAGAAAATATCACAGAATGGGTGGCTTATGAAAAACAAACATTTATTTCTCACAGTCTGGAGGCTAGGAAGTCCAACAGCAAGGCTCCAGCAGATTTGGTGTCTGGTGAGGGCATGTTTTCTAGTAGGTAATACCTTCTTGCTGTGTCCTCACATGGTGGAAGAGGTAAGTTAGCTTTCTGAGGTCTCTTATAAGGGCACTAATTCCATTCAGGAGGGCTCCACCCTCATGACCTAATCACCTCCCCAGAGCCCTACTTCCTAATACCAGCACCTTGGTGATTATATTTCAACGTATGACTTTTAGGGAGACAAAAACACTCAGACTACAGCATTTGTATTTCACGTGAAGGTTTTTATCTAATGAGATATTAGCCTTTCCATAAGCTGACTTGTTAAGTAACCCACCTCAGCTCCCTTGTCCCTGAGAAACTGGTGTTCTTACCTGGCTGTGTGTGGGGCACCCTGGGTATACAGCATTGCTTTCTCCCCTTTATTCCATCTCAAAATGGGACTTATAAGTGAAAAGAGAGCTATTCCTTGTGGCCTGGTGACATATTGATTGGCAGTGGTGGGTTTTCGTTGTAAAAGCATTCCATGTGAATGATGGTGGTAGACATGGTGAGGGAGGTTTATGGGTTTTGTCATCACCTCTTTTGCCTGAGATCAGGTTTTTCCCCCACATCAGGGAAATGAATGTTGCCACATCCATTTAAGTCAGGGATTCTCTAGAGAAATTGATATGTGTGGCTCCGTGGGCAGCGCCTTCATTTTGACAATTTTCTGATCTAATGAATTGATTGCTGGCAGAGACAATTATTAATAGTTAGGCAGCTGAGTTTACACAAAAAGGCCTCTGACAAGAAGGATTTAACAAGAGTCTCCCATTTGAGTAGGCTTTATATGACTAAAACATAATACCAAAAACATAAATGTTATACTTCCTTACTTTAAGCCTATAGTAATGAGCTTATATTATTTTGGAATGGATAAATAAAAAAATTAAGATATATACATATAAAGACCAAATAAAATAGAAAGATACATCACCTTCCTGATTCTGTAAATCCAGCTATAGTAGGCCCTGGAACCTTCTGCATCAGTTTTTGTTTGTTTTGTTTTGCTTTGTTTTAATTGATACATTAGAGATCACTGATGCATGCTGCTGAATATACTGCAGTGATTCCCTTTTAAAATACTCTGGCCTTAAAGTCCTTTGAGGATAGTTCTATATGTCTCATATTATCCCCAGCATGCTGTCTTCCAAAAAGTAGCTGCTCAAAAAATACTAATTGACAAATTAGTATCAACTAATATTTCAACATAGCAATTTTTAATTTATAAAATACTTTAATGTACATTTTATCATTTTTTAAATCAATAGCAATTTATTTAGAAGTTTGTTCTTATCAAGTCATTTCAGAGTATTTGACTTTTAGGGAGTATTCTTGCTCATCGTAGAATTAAATTACAATATTATACATGCAATAATGTATATTGCATAATACATGGTATAAATGAAATTGATTCTTGGTAATTATTCACTTAACTCGTGGGTTCAGAAAAGTGCTAATGTCCTAAGTATTAGTCTAATAACTGTGGGCTTTCGGAATGTTTTTCAAAGGAAATAGCATCAGTTAATCTGATGAGGTGTCCAAGTGAAAAGTAGTTGAGAGGTTCTAGGTCATTAAATCTGAAATGTCTGATTTCGAATCAAAAGTTTAGTTTATTATATCTTAAACAAGAAGCAGTACTATTAATCAAAGTATGCACCTAAACTATCGACACAGTTTTGCCGTCTTGACGGTAGCTGGCTTGTACCAGCAGTGAAGAAGCCTGGACAGTGAGTGGCAATGAAGTCGCAAAAGGCGTTTTCCACAGCTTGTTGAGAATGGAATATTTTTCCTTGCAAGAAGTGGTCCAAAGCCTGGAAGAAGTAGTAGTCAGTTGGTGCAAGGTCAGGTGAATACGGTGTATGACAGAGAGTTTCCAAGTCCAGCTGCTGTAGTTGGAGCAGCATTGTTTGTGAGACATGTGGCTGAGCATTGTCTTGCAAGAGGACTGGCCTGTCTCTGTTGACCAGTCTTGGCTGCTTAAGTGCAAGCATCCTCATCATTTCATCCAGTTGGTTGCAGTAGACATCCTCTGTAATGGACTGACCAGCTTTCATGAAGCTGTAGTGGATAAAACCAATGTTGGACCACCAAACACACACCATTAGCTTTTTTTGATAAATATTCAGTTTTGGACTGTGTTTCGGCACTTTGTCTTTAACCAACGATTGTGCGGAATGCTTACAATTGTCAAAAAGAATCCATTTTTCATCGGACATAACAATACAGTGTAGAAATGGTTCACCTTCATCTTGTGACAGCAAAGAAAAAAATCAAGCTTTGAGATGATTTCTCCTCTGACGCTTCTTTAATTCATGCGGAATCCATTTATTCAGCTTCTTTTCCTTGCCAATTTGTTTCAAATGGTCCGATATTGTTGGAATAGTAACATCAAACCTTGCTGTTAATTCACACATAGGTTGAGATGGATTGGCTTCCACTACAGCTTTCAGCTCATCATTATCTACCTTGGTCTCAGGTTGTCCACGTGGCTCATTTTCAAGATTAAAATCACCAGAACAGAACTTCTCAAACCATCAACATACTATGCGTTCATTAGCCATATCCTCCCCGAACACTTTGTTGATATTTCTAGCTGTCTGTGCTGCATTGCTTCCACAATGGAACTCATATTAAAAAATAAAATTTTTGAGTTACCCATGGTTTCACAAAAATTGCTCTAAAAAAAATTTGACAGATAATCACAAGCCAAAATGTGGATTTGAAAGAATGAGGATGTACCTTCACAATAAAACCAAAACAAAACAAAACAAAACAAAACAAAACCAAGAAGTGTCAAAGTGAAATGTCAGAGATATCAACTGTCAAACTTAGTACTTAAGGAAATTAGACATTTTATACTTAATAACCTAATATATTGGTCAGCTTTGGCTAAGTTATGCTGCAATAACAAATGCCCCCAGCATCTCAGTGGCTTACAAAGGTAAGTTATGTATACATGTATATTCATATACATGCACACACACACATTTATTTATTTACTTATTTATTCCTGGACCCAAGCTTGCAGGATTAGGTTCTATTTAGGCCATGCAGTCTTGCTTCAGAGGGAAAAGAATGTTCCCTCTGAAGCCTGAAAATGCATGAGATTTCTGTTTCTTTTTCATTGGCCAAAGATAAGTCAAATGGCCAAAACTGATGTCAGTGGGGTGAATAGTATGATCCCCACTGGAGAGAAGCTGCAAATATTTGGAACAATAAAACTATACATCCCACACTGTTATTACATGTAACTGGAACATTGAGTTCTGGATAGAGGAATCAATCTTATAAATTTGATCCCCCCAAACAACCAGTAAGTTTGGCAGAATAAATTTTATTCATTACATTTTATGGATAAGAAAACCTAAGGCTGGAATTTTTTTTTTTTTTTTTTTTTTACATTTTCAAGTCCCATAGCTGATACATGGAAAATTCTAGATTTGAACTGAAATCTAAATCTGACTTTGTTTTTAACCTAAATCTACATTGGATACTCTTCCTAACATAGCCATGCTATATATGTGAGTGTCTGTATGATGCCAGAAGCTAGAATGAAAAATGAAAATGTTTCAGGTATAGGATGCTGGAGAATTTGTTTTTAAATTTTCATTTATATATTTTATATTTTTTAAGGTGATCAATATTGAACATTCAAGATAGTTCTCATTGTCCATAGGTGTGATAATTATTTTTAGCATTAATATTCTCATTTTGGCATATATGTGTCTGTGTCTGTATGTGTGTCTGTGTGTGTTTTCATTTGTGTGTGTCTGTATAAATGCAGCTTCTTTCAGTCTTATGCAGAACCTTAACAGAATGTTCTAATAGATCCTGCTAAAACTGCTGAGTTTCAAATCAGGAATTAGTTCTGATTCTGTTGATGTAAACCTGAACAGAGAAGAGAAACATAATCCACCTTCCTGCATTATTAAGATTTCAGATATACAGTTTTTATAAAAGCTTGCAAGTACAAAATTTGCTATCAAACCTAATGTAGCATGGAGGATTTTGTCTGAGCTAGCAAAGGATCATGTTTTCATCTCCTATGAGTCAGGGACTGAGCTCTGTAAACCATTTTCCACATATATGTTCTATTAAAAAAAAGAGAAAATTTCATTTTGAATCTTAGTCTAGTTTTATGGTGAGTAGGCTCTGAACCTAGTTGTCTGATAAATCACATTCTATATGGGTGAAATACATACTTTCTAGCTTGAACAATAACATTGACTTCAGGTACAGGGAAAACCAATACTGCACAATAAATGGGCTAGATGACTCATTCAGTTCAATGCATGTTTACTATACATTTAGTACGGTAGTGTGTACTATAGAGAAGATGCAATACCAGTCCAGCTGCTGAGGAGTTTTTATTGAAGACATGAGTTATGTAATCTTGGATAGACGCTCTGGAAGCAGGATTTAAAAGAGGCTTTTTCCATCTGACCTTCTTTCTTCTCCCTGAGGATGGGAAAACAAAACAAAAGAAAACAAAAGGAAAACAAAAAGAAAAAAATCCATCTAGTATGTTGCATGGTTGAGAACAGCAGTTCCATAACAAGAAGGTCTTGTTTGGAAGTTAGAGATTGAGTCATTCTAAGCCACTTTTTGGTCCGTTTCTTGCTTTGACACTTTCTTCTGATGAAGTAGTAATTAATAGGTGATTAATTAGTTATATGATAAGTTCAGTCCTTCATTTAGTAAACATTAATGTGGTCTTTCTATGTGTCCAGCACTATGCTAGGTAACAGAGAGCCACAGCTATAAGCATAGCCCTTACCCTTCATCTTAAAGTCCAACAAGGGAGGTGGAAGACAGTCATCACCTTCAGTGCTGTGTGACAAAAGCCATGTCAGATATAAATACGAGCTGTTTTAGGACACAGGGAAAGCATACATTTTCTAGACTTAAAGGGCCTGGTAAGAGTTTCTAAAGGAGGTGGTATTTGAAGTGAGCGTTCATGGATGACAAGGCTAATTACCCAGATGAAGAAAGGGGAAGAGGCGTGCTAGACGTACTGCGCATGTTCTAGCATGCACAAAAGAAGACAGGCAAGAGACAGCAGGTACAAGTACTCACGATAAGTAGTTAAGTAGAGCAGCAGTGTGAGAAACTTGGGATAGGAGAAAGGTTGGGGAGGACAGTGCACACACAGGTAAGATAGAAGTCACATTCACAAAGCACTTACAGGCCATGTTTATTCATCTGCATGATTTTGGGTGCATGTGTGGAAACCAGCTCAGTCTAGCTTGGGCAAGAAAGGAAACTTGCTTAAAAATATACACTTGACCCTTGAACAACATGGGTTTGAACTGCAAGAGCCCACATACACACAGATTTTCTTTCACTTTTGCCACCCCTGAGACAAGAAGACCAACCCTACCTCTTTCTCCTCCTCCTCAGCCTACTCAACATGAAAACAATGAGGATAAAGACCTTTAAGATGATCCATTTCCACTTAATGAATAGTAAATATATTTTCTCTTCCATATAATTTTTGTAATAACATTTTCTTTTCTCTACCTTAATTGTACAACTATAATATATGATACATTTAAGACACAAAATATGTGTTAATCAACTGTTTATATTATCAGTAAGACTTCCAGTCAGTAGTACGCTATTATTGTTAAGCTTTGAGAGAATCAAATGTTATACGTGGATTTTCAACTGTGTGGGTGGTTGGAACCCCTAACCTCTCATTGTTCAAGGGTCAACTATAGAATGATCTCTTGGAGTGCAAACACAGAGCTACAGCTTCACTTCAAAAATAGACTGGCACCGAGCACAGGAATAACATCAGGGACTTCAATTTGGCTGTCTTCATGGGTTTTTTAATTCTTCTCATTATGCAGGATTGCATACTCTGCTTCTCCAAGCTATATGATGAAACACAGAAGGTAAGAGTGCCTAAGGTTATAGCTTACATACACAACCACCTGGAAAGATGGAAAACCTCTCTGTGTTCCATTTAAAAATTGTCTTTGAAAGGAAATCTGCGTGGTCAGGTTGGGTCTTTTGCCTGTACTTGTACTGCTTTGACTGTGGCCAGGGCATAAGCTGTGTTGTAAGAGCATTGTTTCTGCGACCATAAGGAGGGGAGTGGTTGCATTGGATATTCCCGGAGAAAGAGACTGGGAATATACCCATTATATAAGTGGTCCTAAATGCCAATTCACACATAAGGTACCTCATACTAACTTCTGGGATTTTTGGAAACATACCCAGTATATTTCTGGGGTTTACCCACTAAATGGTTTCATAGATCTACAGTAAGGTCAGGTAAACTGATTTTAAAAGTTCAGTAAGTGACCTAGATGCACAGAGAGTTTGGGAACCATTGTAACGAATTTAAGTTTTATCTCAAAGAAGAGAGGAAGCCTCAAAAGGAAAAAGGAAATGTCGTGGGATCAGTGTGTATCACAGCAAACCAACGGGCAAAACGTTTGGGAAGGAGAGGCTGCTGGTGAAGTGACTGCTAAGGATTCTTCTACAGTCACCCAGGAGGGATAAAAGGCCTTATCTAAAGCAGGAATAAGGCAAATAGAGAGGAGGGATATTTAGAAGGTAGAACAGGCAGTTTGTTGTAATCAGTTACCTCTAGGGGGCAAAGAATGCATCTATATTTTTGGCTTGCAAAATGAGGTAACTGGCTGATAGAGGAGGAGAAATGGGATTTGTGGCAGAAGATGCTGAACTGAGGTTTGACATCTCGTGTCTGAAATGTCTACAGGGCCTCCCATTGTGCAAGTCCACAAAGCACTTGTGTATACGGGAGTTCTGAGCTAAAGAGAATGCTTTTGTAATCATTGTTTGCAGATGATAGATGAAGACAAGTGTGTGCAGATTTCTTAGGGTAGATATAATTAAGAATGAAGAAAAGAAGTCTATGAATTTTGGATACACAAAAAATTAAAGGGGAATGAGGCTGGGAAAGAGCGGCCTATAAAGAAGAAAACAGTAGAATAGAAATCACGGGAGACTTGTGTCCAAAAGGTAGAAAAAGGTATTGAAGAAGACAGGATTAGCCAATAGTATGAAACATCAGTTTCAAACATGCCCACTGGATTTGGCTAGTGATCAGTCAATGGTGACCTTGAGGAGAACAGTTTTATTCTCTTTAAACAATTTTTTAATAGAGATGTGGTCTTACTATATTGCCCAGGCTTGTCTAGAACTCCTGGCCTCAAGTGATCCTTCAGCCTTGGCCTCACAAAGTGCTGGGATTATAGGTGTAAGCCACCACACCAGCCAAGAACAGTTTTATTCTTTATTGTTATTTGTATACATCGGTCTTCCCCACCTAATGGTAAGCTTCATTCTGCATTCGATGAGTAAACATCCTGAGGGTGAGGCTGGGAGTCCAGAAATACATAATTTCTGACTCCAGGAGCTCCTAATTTAATGGAAAGTGTCATCCAAAAGACCATAAGGAAGGCTAAAGAGTAGAAAGGAGAGCTTTACTGCCAACACCAGTTTGCAAACTGGGAAGAGATAGTCTCTGTTGTGGAACTATTAATAAAATGCTCTCTTTTCAAAGAGGGAAAGGGCAGGTTGGGTCTAATGTCTCACAGGGTTCATACTACACATACTCTGCAGGTTTTGGGGAAAAGCCATACATACTTATGAGGGGAGCCAAATACATGCACAAGGAGTAAACATGTATATAACATACATCCCAGGTTCACTTTGGGGCAGGGTTTTAGCATTAAAATGAAGATGAGGTGGAATTTGGCTCTTTACATCAAAAGGTGAACTACAGAACACAAAGACAGTTTGTGCGCAGTCTCTATAAACTGGCTGAAACTGGCTTAAGGTCTGCAGTTGCATGTCAGGAAAGAATGTCTGTAAGGCTGGTCCTCTGACCAGTCAGAGTTGTAGTGGTCTGGGTTGTAAATCAGAGTTAGGAGGGGTCTGATAATTTGCCTGATAGTTCCTCTTGTTAGGGAGTTTGGCAAGAAGGTGGTTTTTCTTGTAGTCTTAGGAATTTAGAAATTTGTTATGCTAGCTGGCCCTGAACCCTCCACCCATAGGTAAATTGTGTTTCCTTAAACTGGTGCATCAAATTGCTCATCTTATGACAGCCCCTAAAATATTTGAAAGCTGATGTCATATTCACGTTAATTCTTCTCATTTCCTATCTTAAAAAGTATTTTTAGACTCACCCCCCAACACACTTGCTAATGTCACTTCTATACTTACTCTCTTTGTTTTGAAATCACCTCGCCTACCAAGGTTGGTTCTCATAATAATGGAAAAAAAATACTTAGGGTCCACCTTAGCTGATAAGAGGGGTTTATTTTGGTCTTTCTGATCACAAAAGACAAGTGAAAAGATGGTAGGGAAAGTGATAACCTCTGATGGAGGTATAAAGAGAGTATTAGGGGAGCCCGCTGGAGGGATATCTAGCCCTGTAAGTAGGCACTGAATAAAAGTCTATAAAAATACATGCTGGTGCAAAAATGAGTGGTATCGTCAGGAAGTGCAAAGAAACAGGACCATCTAATGCAGGCTGGTGTGTTGGCAAGAGTTTGCTGAGGAAAGCAACTCCTTGTCTGTGTTTTTATAAATGCTTATATTTTTTAGAATTTCATCTTAAACCCACTAGCTTCTACTAGCTCTACACAGACACCTAGGACTGTTTTATCCCATTTCAGTGATTTTAGTCTTTGGGCCACTAACTCTCCAATTTATGTTTCTGGCCTTTCTGGGACACCAGATCTATTCTCTGGCTGCCTGTTGGCTATTTCCCTCCCTATGTCTTACACGTACCTCATATTTAACAAGCCCCAAACTGGACTTTATGTCCAGCTTCACATTCTGAATTCCTACTCCTAAACCTGTTATCACCTGGCCACCAGACACCTGGCCAGGTACCTGTGAGCTGTCCTAGACTCCTTCTCCCTTATTCCTCATTGTCTGCCAAGTTTTTATTTTTTTAATGCCTTTTATCTGTCATCTGCATTTATGCTGCCAACATGGTAGTTCAGACCTTGTCACTTGTCACCTGCATTATTGAAATAGGCTAGGCTCCTTGCCTCATATGCCCTGCTCTCTAATGCACCCTCACAGCATGGCCATGGTGATCTTTCTGCTTCCTTTAGGCCAATGCCCTGTTCCAATCATAGGTGGCTCTGTGTTAAGTGTGGGTGCCACTTCAACAGTTAGGAGGTCATACAGAACCTTCTTAATCTGCCTTCAGTCTTGGTCTGTTCAGTGATATTTAACAGAATTGTATTTTTTCATACTATCCCGGCCAAGTGCTGGGATCAAAGTACCTTTGCTCTAATGGGGCTTCCATTCTAGTGCAGATGACAGAAACGGAATGGGGAGTTGAGGATCTAGTTCGTTTGAAAGAAGCACCTGGAGGGATGGGACCACCTAACTGCGTGTTTGGGTTAATCTGCGTGGAAAGGTCGTGTCAGAGAGGCTTCTCAAAGCAAGCCATGTGAGGCCAAGGCCTGGAGGAGGAGTCAGCTAGGTAAAATTGGAGCAGGGATTTGAATCTTGGCACCTGCCCCAATCCTGTGTGGAGGAGAGCATGGCATGGGGAAGACAAGGCATGGCTGGTATTGCTCGGGGACAGCAAGCAAGCAGAGAAGCCTTGGCTAAGATGGGATCCTGCTGCCTGGGGGACTGCCTTAGGGAATTTGGATTTTCTCTTAATGGGTTGCAGCATGTGCCTGAAGAGTTTTCAGGGAAGGTGACTTGGTCAATTTGTATTTTAAGAAGGAGGATTCTGGGTGTTGAAAGGAGAATGGATTGGATGAGACCAAGAGTCAAGGCAGGAAAAGCAGTCACTCTCCTGTCCCCCAGATCCCCTGCACTGCACCTGCCACACCCAGCACAGTGCCTGACACACTTGTGGATCAAATGAATTAATGTGTCAGCATCCCCTACAAGGGACTGATGGGCTAGGCATAGCAGATGTCTGACTGCGTCTGAAATGTGGGTTGTTCTTTAGGTCCACTGCTGCTGCTCTGTTTCCTCTACCTGAAATGTCAGCCCCTCCCTTTGGGCACTGGCAAACTCCTGCCCATCGTTAAGATGCTGCTCAAATCCCACCTACACACCTTATCTCCTCTAATCCTCAGAGCGGCCATATGAGGCAAATGTTTTATCTCCACTTTACAGATGAGGAAAAAGAGGCTCAGGAAGATTAAGGACTTGCCCAGTGACACACAGTGGTGTCTTGGGCTTTCCAGCTGGATTTTGTCTCCTCATACTTGCTTCCCCCACCACCCTTCAAGGTTCCCAGAAACACGAGTGACTGAGTAGGAATCATTGCTGGCTCTGTGTCACTGCCACAGCCCCGAGGTCAGCCTGGCCACCCATGTTTGTGTCTGTGCCCCGCCAGGACTAGCCTGAGCCTGCCCCTGCCGCAGCTCTTGCCTGGCTCGCCATGCCTATCCCACTAGGAGGACGAAACCCACCCGGGGCATTTCAAAGCACTCTCACCTCTGTTTCTTTGATATGCTCCGAAGTCTGCAGTCAGCATCCATCACTTCTCCTGCCTCCTTAAGTTCTGTGTGTGGGGCCTGAGTGCCAGAGTGGCCTCACTGGGGAAATCCAGGCCCCTCCCCCACCCAGCCTCTCACCCTGCCTGGTGAGCAGCTTGTCCCTTGGTGTCCCTCTGCTGTGTTGCTCCAGTGCCTCCGTCCCTGACTTCTGCAGAGCGACGCTGGCTTTTTCTGGGCACATGTAGAACACCGAGCCCGGTTAGTAAGTTTGGATGATTCAAGATTCCACATCAAGGCACAAAATCAGGTTGTCTCAGCCACAGTGACTCAGAAGGGGCCTAGATGGCCCGAGCTAAGAGCTGGTGCTGGGGAGCGGGGCTCGCAGGGGCTGGGTGTGCAGGCATAGTACACGCCGCAGCTGGGCGGCAAGGTGCTCCCACGCCCACTGACAAGTTTCTCTGAACTGTGTGGAGCACGTGCAGTGCTCTGAGCCTCGTTTCTGGACCCTTTTCTTCTTCTTTCTTTTTTCTCTCTCCCTTTCTTTTCTTCTTGGAATGCAGGTGTTGCAATAATGGGAAGATACCCTTGAAAAAGTGCTCTGGAGCCTGTGATTCCCTGGCAGCTTCATTTTTCATCTTTGCAGTGGTGGTGCCTGCTGGCCCAGCCCCTGTCAGCTATGAGGCTGCCTGCAGACCTTCGATTCCCGTTGTGGGTGGCGGATAGTACAGTGTCAGGGCTTTGGCATTCTGGTGCTCTGAAATGCTGAAGAACCCTAAAGCCAGGCTCGTGGGCATCAGTCCCCTACCCCACCTCCCTTCGCCTCCCCTCTCTCCCCAGGCTTCCCACCCCGAAACTGCCTTTGCTCAAGGCGAAGCCCCCAGTGGTGTTCCCTCTGTCCTTCCTGGAGGCCTTGTAAATGTACAGACCATTTAGGCTTTAAGACAGTGGGGCCACTTTTCATCTCAGGCCAGGCTGCTGCCTGGTTTTACGGGGTCATAAAAGTCCTGACAGGAGTCATAAAAGCCTCCAATTGCACTGCAGAAACCCTTGGAGTATATTTTAAGGGCCCCTGAGTTTTCATTTTGCTGCTTTTATGGGGACTCGTAAAAGCTGCGTGGAGCGAGCCCACTGATTGGCTGCTCAGCACGGAGGTAGTTAAAATTACAGCTTTAGACAAATTGTTCCAGTCCCAATAAATCAGCATCTGGCATGTGGCAGGGGAAGGCTTCCAGCTCTGCCGCATCCCTGTGGCCTCCCTTGTCCCACCACACAGATGGGGCTGTGCTTGGGCAATGCCTGGCCAGCCCACCTCCGCTCCCTGAAGCCACTCCTTGCAAAAGGAGCAGTAGTTAATCAACCAGGTGTTTTTATGCATTGTACCAAATAGCTGGAAATCCCTTATTTCCATAAACCTGGTTTGAAAAAAAAACAGATTGATTTATTTTCCAACCAATTGGAGTTGGAGAGACACAATCTCCGCCTCTGTGGGCCAGCCCGGGTGCAGCATGTCTGCTGAGTACAGCCCACTGAGTACAGCCACTCTCTCCCTGTAGATCCCCCAATCCCATGTCCCCATACGTGACCTACCTTTCTTCACCTTCTTCCTAATGTCATCTCAGTGTATCCATCACACCCCTGTCATGGACCAGTGTAGGGCCAAAGTGATCATTGGGGTATCATTCTCTGGACCCATCCCCATCCCAGTTTCCCACTGGCTATACTTGGTAGAGAACCAAACCAACATGGGTATTACAGGACACTGCTGTGTTTTGTGCCTTATCAACTTTTTAGGAGCTTGCAGCTTAAGTATATCACCCATCTAGAGAATCCCCAAGACATCAATTGGAGAAGCAGACATTGTTTTTTCTCCCCTTCTTTCCAGACCTGGAATCAGTCAGTCCCAGCTGCATTACCATGCTGACAACCCAAGGATCAATCAAACTCTCATCTGTAATTAGGAAGTTAAGAAGAAAGGGACTAACCCTTCACCCTTTTGGACTGTCTTCCTTTTCAGGTGAAGAAAGCCTTCAGGAGAGGCTCTGAGGGTATAGGAGCAAGGCGGAGTCCGTGTGATGTGCTACTCCTGTTTGTGTTTGCCTCTGTTCCCATGGCAACCACCTCTCTTCCCTGCTGTTTCTAAAAAAGCACATGCTCATGGGAGTATCATTCTGAAAAAAAAGTGATGCTTACTCCTCCCTTTCTGGAGATTAGTGAGGTCAATATCTCCAGCAGCATGAGATATCTTATTACTTGGGAAATGCCCAACTAATGTAGATTGGTGGGAGAGCCAACTGAAGTTGGGAGAAAAGCTTGGGATAGGAAGGAATGAAAGCCAAGACTATCAGACTGTGGATTTGGGGGCAGCCTGAGAAATAAGACCAAGATACATGCAAGGAAAATTCTACCACCATTAGTTCACTTTCAGAGTCATGGCTGGCAGATCAGCCCTTCCAGGGCAGGGAGGAAAAGGGATGCAGACTTTGCTGCAAATTTCCTGCATAAGTCAGAGGAGAAAACAGGTTCTTTCCTGACATATGCCCCTGTTTTGAAGGGCCTTGTTCTTTTCTTAAATAAATGAACCAATCACAAAGGTTACAGGCTATGTGAGAGAAAAACACATCTTATTTCTGTCTTGCTCTAGTTTTATATAATTATTATATCAACTGTGGCTGATCAAAGCATTCATTAAAGAGAAACTATCTCTCCCATGCTTTTGTTACAGTTTGGAGAGATTTGACAGGCTTTATACATCTCTGGCTATATTTCCCTTTTTCTTTTTCACGGTTGATTTCGCTCTTCCTCCCCTCCTCCTCCCCTTTCTTCGTACTGGTGATTTCTCACACGACTCTTTTTTTTTTCTTTTTCCCCCTCCACCTGGCTTCATCAAAACTCTCTTAAGGCATCGAGGGAAGTATGAGTCAAAGCAGCTCTGGGATTATACCTGTGTGTGCAGGGGTGAGCAGTGTGGTGACCTGCTGGAGGAGTGTCAGCCCACCTGGAGGTGCTGCGTTCCCTCCACTGAGCACGCTCGCACCATGCCCTCCCTTCCTCCTTGTGTCTTTCTCAAGGACTCTGTGCTGAGCCTACTGCTCTGCCCAACAGCCCCCTCCCACAGACAGGCACATGTCTGAGGCTCCTTTGTCAATCCAAAGGGAAACCTTATGCCAGCGGAGGCTTTCCGTGTCCTCAGTTCTGTGCCTTTTTGCAAATGCCCATCTTCAGTGTGGCTGTTGCTGCTCCTCCAGTCATTAGTCCCATGATCTCCTTCTGGAGGAGGCTGGTTCAGTTTATTTACCATAAGGGTTTCCCCCCAGGGATTTCTGCAGCACAAATGAATTACGAAGGGTGTGACTTAAATGTGCAAAGCATTCACAGGGTAAATGTGTACAAGTACATTTTTCATATTAACGTGCCTCTGTCTCCCATTGTGTGGCATAATTTTATCTCATTCTCCATTGGGCTAATGACAGACTCCTTCACAAATTTATAAAAGTCTGCTTTGGTCTTTCATCTATATGTCATCATTTACTCATTCAACACATAAAGCATAGACTATGTACCTGGGGACATGGAGATAAATAAGAAACAGTCTATGTCCTCTTGGAATTCATAAACAAATAGGGCAGGAAAAATGTAATCAATTATTTACTAAACATTGTGGAAAATGCATTGATATATAAGGAAGAAATAGGGGTAAGAAATGACTTTCCGGAGATGTTTAATCTTACCTGGATTTTTCTCAAGAGGCAAGAATAAGCAAAGGACATTTTAGGTAGAGGAAGCAACATAGGAAATTTCCAGAAACATAGAACAGATGGCATCTTTGTGGCATTCATAGTCATCTGTTGATGAAGAATAGATGGGAAAGGTCTTGAGCAGAAAAGAGGCTGAAAAGGAATTCAAGGATCAGATTTTGAGGGGTGTTTGTATTGCAGGATGCAAAACATGGATCTTACATTGCTAAAGAAAAAAAAAACTACATGGTATGTTTCTGTATCAGTGCGGGGCATTGTGGTCCCTTCAGTTTAGCAAATACTTATTGAGTGCCTGCTGTGTACAAAATAGTATACCAGGTGTGGAAGAGATATAAAGATGATGCAAAGATGTATCTCAGTACCAGCTTTCTAAGGATCAGAAATTTTGTTGCAGAGATAGGGCATAACCATAGAAAAACACTGATTTATAGTAATATACATACACACAGGCACACACACAACACATACACACACACAGTCAGACAACAATGTAAAGTGAGATGACAAAACCATAGAAGAGTAATTGCCAAATGCTATTAAGGACAAACAATTATGGAAGTAGAGGAGAGAGTAATTACACAGACATGGGTGGCCGAAGAAGGCTGCAGAGAGGAGGTGAATTTAAACTAGATCTACAGGGTGGATAAAATATGGAAAGGTGAAGCCTGGATGTGTAGCAAGATTTGAATGAAAGTGGAATGGCAGGAACATCCAAGGAGTAATTAGATGGCAGTGAACGCATTAGGCTTGCAGAAGTGGAGATGGGTGTCCCTGGGAGCTGGAACTGCAAGTGTGCTGCCTGCGGACGGCGGAGAGTCTTCATATGTCAGATTAAGGTAATTGGACTTTTCTCCACTGGCAACATGGAATCACTGAAGTTTTTGAGTAGGGAAGTGACATGGTATTGGTCAAACTTCTCTTATGGGCTCTTCTGTTTGTGGCAGCTTGATTATACAAAATCTATCAAATTTAATAACTTTTCAGTTATTTGGAACATTGATATGGTAGGATATCATGTATTTTAATGGGAATTCAGAAATGGGAGTTTGCTGATAAGCAACTGAATTAGGAGATATCAGAAGGGAAAATTTTGGTTGAAGAGGATAAGAAGGGGAGTTTTGAGCAAGGCATAAGAAAATAAAATTAATACTTTGTAAAGACTAAACAAAAGAATGAAATGGTGCTTTACTGTTTGTCCCCCAAATAGGAGGATTTTTGGACATTGCTTGCATAACTTTCTACCGTTCGTATTCACAAACTTACGTTTCATTTTGTCTTTCTTTTTTTCTCTAAGTAGACATGCTTCTCCTGAATCACTCCTCTCCCCAGGAATCTCAGTGAATCTATTACATTTTATGGCCTCAGAATGCCTGGGTGTGAATCCAAGTTCTGCTTTTCATCCTTGCTCTCTGATCTTAGTTGAGTAATTTAAATTCTCTGTGCCTCAATGAACTCATCTGGAAAAGTGGGGAAAATACCAGTAACAATTTCCTAAAGTTGAGGGTTAAATGAATTTTACACATATAAAGTACTTGGAACAATGCCTGTACGTTGCAAGATCTTAACCAATGTTAGCAGCCATTATTACTGTTTCCTGTTAAGAACAGAAATTACTGTTTCTTTTAAAAAAGAAGACAGGAAAAGCTTTTGTCTTTAAGGAGCTTTCGTTGTCCACCTTGTCAAAGTTCCTTGGCAAAGGGCTGGTTTCTGGCTTGGAAGACAGGGTTAGGAGGGTAATGAGCGAGAGTAGAGTTGGGGGTGAGGGAATAACATACTACTAAACAACAAAATATCTTGCACAGTTGGATATGTAATTGACTTTTATAGTCAATTCTGCTTCTGTTTCTTACTTCACCCTAACGTTGACCCCATTCTGAGCCAGAGTTATTTCTCTCTGCCAGTGGTTCTCACTTTAGTGTGTAGCAGAACCACCTGGAGGGCCACTGGGCCCCACCCCCAGAGTTTTTGATTGAGTGGGTCTTGTCCTGGGGACCACACTTTGAGAAGCCCTGCCTGCAGGTATACTGTTCACTCAAGAAGAAAAGACTTTTTCTAGCAGGTTTGTCTCTAGATCAAGCCCATGTCCCAGGTTGAGTCTACTCTTCACAGGTTCTAAAATCTACCTTAATTGCTTCCTTGGAATCTACGTAGAGAAATACCTGAGTTGAGCTTTGTTTTCCCTGGATCTACCACTGACAGACCTAGCTTCGCTGAGATGTTTCTTGTTAAAAATTTATTTCTCACACAGCTACACAGAGTCTTTAAAAGCTCAAGGTTCTCATGTAACCTTTTTCTCCAGCCCTGGATGGCCCAGAGCTCCAACCCTCATTTCTCAGGTCTCAGAGTCTCCTTAATCAAATATTAGCATAATATATTAGCATATCTATAGCACAATTATATTTTGATTACTCTAGTCCCAGTCAGGCTAAAGGATGCCTGCAATCTAGACATAAATAATTTAGAATGTTTACACCAAGGGGAATTACAGGGGAGGAGAGGGAAGAAAGGAAAGAGAATATACGTTGGGGGGGGTTGTTGGGGGTGTAAGGATAGTGGCAAAAGATAGTTTGAATTGTCACTTTATACTGCAACTCTTCCCTGAGCTGTTCTCAATAAGAGAGTGTGAATGTGTGTGTGTGTGTGTGTATATGTGTGTCCAAAATGAAAATATCATTTTCAATTGTTTCAAATCCTCTCCTTCCCTTTAATGTCATTAAATCTGTCAAAATATGTCTCGTTTAATAGGTAAAAAATAGTGGGTGGTTTTGAGCTTCTGTTTCTTCCTTATGGCCAGATCTCTGCATAAGTACATCCTCCTGTGGTTCATCTCTGGAAGATCTCTCTTCCGTTTGTCCAGTTAACTTTCTCCCCTGACTGTTGACACTACGTATCTTTGTCCTTCTTTATCGTCAGCTTGGAAACCTGATTTTCCTTGATTAGAATTCTCTGTAGTAGGCTAGCAGAAATCTTATTATAATTTGCTTCTAAAAAAGTTTCACACACACACACACACACACACATACTACACAAGTGCATTGTATCAGCAAGAGCAGCTGCTTATCTGTGGTAGGACCACAATCATTTGGAGCCTATGAAGTTTGGGCTACCTTGGGGATTGATTCAGCTTTCAAGTGGCTGTGGACAGTAAGATTAAAAGGACTGCTCTCCATGGGGACTTTCAAGTAATGACATTACTGGCAGCATGGAGAGATGTTTCAGGTCTGAAATACAGATAATTTTAATAGTCACATTTAGAATGGGTGATATTTGTATAAGCCCATCCACAGAAATTACAACTTCTTTACCATCCCACCCAGAACGGGATGATAGGGAGAAGCAGATTTAAATATTCTTTGGTATGTGATATGACAATGCTGTAACTGGTGGCTGGGGATCAGTGTGGGGATGATAAAGGAGCAGGGAGTGACATTATGAAATAATAGTATTGGCACAGCTCGGCATTAGATTAGGTCTAGCAAGAGAGTTTAAAAAAACTACAGGTTTCCAGGCCCCATGCATGGAGATTCTGACTTTGCACATCTTGGGATGGAATTCCATCAGCTGTCTCCCATCGCTGGCCAGATTTGGGTCATTTGGGTTTAGATGGTGTCATACAGACCTGAGCAGGAATCTTCTCTTGGGCAATTAATGTCAAGAAAACCTTAGGCAAGACGCATTCTCTCTGAGTCTTAGTTTTCCCATTTATGGTCATTGTCTTCTAACCTACCCCCTGACTAGATGGCAAACAACTGAGGGCAGGAAGTCTGTGTGTTTTCTCTTTGTCGTCACCTCCTTGCATCGTGCCAGGCAGATAGTCGGAACTGAGTGAATTGGTTTGGAGTGAATGAACGAATGAGTGAAGGAATGAGTGAAGCAATGGATGTATGATTAGTATCCATAACTGTGTCGTGTGTATTGAATGAGATAATGAGGTGCGATGCTCCTGATGCGTAGTGGGGATTCTAGGAAGTTTCCTTCCTCTCTTTCCATCGTCATGTTCTGCAATGCAGCGTGCTCGCTGCGTGGTATTGTTTTCATATCCCTTTGCCTGCCTTTCTCTTTCTGAAAGATGAAGAAGGTGCTCGGTGCACATGCCTTCTGTTTTCCCTTTCACTTGCGTCTACCCACAGCAGATTCTTTGGCATACATTATTAGCTCATGGAGATTTACAAACTACCTTTCTAACTCAAATCCTTCTTGTTTCCCTAAAGAAAATGTTTTTTTTTTTCTTCAAACATTTTAATACAACAGTAAAGAAGAAATAAAAAATAAAGATTTTAACCACATTCGTATATTTCAATTACTAGGGTTCTCCCTGTGCCCTCGTTCATGGAAATAAGTGAGACATCTCTGGGTTATTATCTTGTCAGAAACACAGCCCCTTTCCCTCATCTGATTAGGCATTCCCTTCTTTCAGAAGCCTCATCCCATTTGGCTAATGCATCTTGACAACTCCTTTAATAAGAGTGCTTGGTGTTAGCATTCAAGGATATGTAGGAGTTGACAAAAATCTGCCTTGCGATCTTTCCATGGCTTGAAAATAAGACACTTCACCCAGGGAGACCTAGCACTTGCATCTCTCGACTCAAAATGTTGAGAAAGCTCGAGGGGAGAGGGATGGCCATTGATTTAACAGAGACAGTTTGATTGTTTGTGTTTCTTTTCCTCTCTTCCTTGTGAAACAGCTAGTGGAGGGAGGAGAAATTTGGGAAGCAGAAAATGTTTCAATCTACCTGAAAAAGAGGAAAAAATTGAACAACGAGAAGAGCCGAGAGAATATGAGAAGGCAGATCCCTTTGAAATAGATTAAAAGCTTTACTGCAAGAACATTATAGGACAAAAGCATCTCTGTGGGACTGGAAACCTCAGCAAAGCATGTAAAACCTGACTCTCACACTTAAAGACAGCCCAGGGAGGCGTCCCACAAAGCAGGTGTGACCAGGCACCTATTCTTAATTCGGGAGAACTCTGCAGTCATTTCCTTTGGGGACAAGGCTTAGGGTGCTTGTGTAATCAGGTATACAACTAAGAATCGCTTTCCTCCATAGAACTATCATAGACCAGGTATCCAGAATTTCCATGATGCCTTTGTCCCCCACAATGTCAAGATCTGAAGCTCTTTGTCCTCTGTGGTCATAGAATAGCCTTGGGCCCCACTGTGGGCCTGTGGCAATCATTGGTGCTACTTACTGAATATTCTGGGCTCTTTGCATCCTGAACACTTCCCATGGTAGGATTGTACTTCCTCCTTTGTGGGGGAAGCAAATGTGACTAGTGCTGGCCAATGAGAGGCAAGTAGAAATGACAGGTGTCACTTGGTGGGTGGGCTAAGCATTTCATTTCCAGTGTGAAGCCCCGCAGAGCTCACTCTTCCCTCTGTCATGACAACCAATAACTTTCAAGGTTGTGACTGCTCCATAGGGGGGGTCCCTGAGTGACTGGATGGAAAGAGGCCCTCCCTACCTGTGATGGATATCTATCATGAGTGAGGAATAAACTTTTGTTGTTTAAAGCCACTGAGATTTTCAGGCTGTTGGCTAGTTCAGTGTAACCTAACTTATCCTGACTGTTAAGAGTCTGATTCTAATGTAAAAAATAACCAGGAATTGAAGCCTTTTATTCAGTGCCCTTTTATTAATATTTTTGAAGGCGAACATTCTACAAGGTAGTTTGGAGAAGTGGCGGTAAGGGGAGAGTGATAATTCATCCTGGGATCACTTATGAGCACAGATAAAACTGTTAACCTGAAGCCAGGCCGCAGAGCAGGAGGCTAGGTCACTAGGCGAGTCAGGAGGACATAACTCCTGCTAAACATCACAAAGCACAGCAACACGTGATTTGGGGCCTGGCAACAGCTATGGACTGAGTGAACAGCCCCCAATATGAGGTCTCTAAGCAGATATTTCTGATGCTCTCTTTTGTTGCAGTCTGCTTTTTTTTATTTATGCAAAGAATATATCCCTGGGGGAAAAAATCAAGTCATATCATAAATGCATCAGAGAAGGTTACTATTTAAGGAAGTCTATGGTGAATCCTTTTGTGGAGGAATAATCATCCACCTGATTTGCATTTGCTTTGTAAATTTTGTTTGTGTATCAGGTTTATAAATTTGGGGCACATCATAATGCATAGCATTAAGCATAGAGTCCAACAGAGCTGAATTTTAATCTTAGTTCAGCCAAAACACGTAGCTTGACTTTGTCATGGAGGGCAGAGTGAGAGGGACAACTGAGTATGAATTCTTGCCTAGAAAGTTCTGTGATTTGAGAATGGAGGTACAAGGTAGATCATGGGAAAAGCCCTGGATGGGATTAGATTTCATATAAGAGAGGTCAAGGAAGGGAAGGAATATGGGGAGTAGAAAAGAAAGCACTGAAATGACCAAGCTTAGATTTTAGAGTAGGCCTTAGTATCGGAAGGAGGAAATTGGGGAAAATACACTCAGTCCTCTGTTCAGCCCTCAAGAAGGCAAGGCAGGAGAGCGCATCTGAATGCCCCGAGTGTGCTTACACAGAGAACTGGATTAGACGTGCCCAGTGTGCCCATGACTCCACTGTGTGGTCCTGACACAGTGGAGAGAGCATGACCTGTTGTCTAAGACAGATGGGAGGTTAAATTCTAACTTTGTCACTTGCGACTTACTAGATGCATCTCTTTGGGTAAGGTTTGCTTTTTTAAAAATTTTATTATCCTTATTTTAATCTTAGCCTCAGTTTTACATCCATATGTTGATGATCTTAATCCCTCCTTGCAGGACTGATGTGGGGATCGAGAACCCATGAGAGTCAAGTATCCAATATTATAGCTGACCTCAGATAGGACTCAGGAAATTAAAACTATCAATATTGTTGACTGTGTATTTATTTTTCCTAAGATCCTAAATGTTAAAGTGCCGGTACATTGTCGGGTCCATGACGGGGCTTTTATAGATATGTGTGGGAAGAATGAGCCGTCTGGTAGGCCGAGGAGGATGGGCATGAAAATCGCATGTGGTGCTGAGGGGCACTGAGCATCCCTCTGTGGATCTTTTGCTTTCCTCCCCAGCATTACAAATGCCCCCCTTCCCCCCAAAAACATGTCTGTTTCACAGAGTGCACATTGATCTGAAAGAGTGAAACCGTTTCAACAATTCCGTGTGTTTTTTATTCTTTCTGTCTTGCCACATCAGGTTCTCTACCCATTTGATTTCAAAACTCAAAGAGCTCTTCCTTTTTCCCCTTTCTTTCCCTCTTCCCTTTCTTTTTCTTTCTTTCTTTTTCCTTTTTTTTCCCTCTGTTGTCAGAGCCCTGGGATTTTCTTTTTCCTTTTTAATTAAGAGTGAATGAAGGTAACAAAATGTTTTATAACTGGAGCGAATTCACCAGCAGGACACCGAGACAGAAATCCACATGCTGAAAGAAAGGCGGGCAGGCAGCAGATCAGCGCTGTGGGGAGCGTGTCCTGCGCTCTGCGTCCCGCTGCCTCGCTGTCCAGCCCTCCCCCTGCCCAGCGGCCTGGAAGCTTTACCTCTGGTGGAAGTCTCCCTGTCTTTTGTTAGGAAAAGCTACAATTGGAAATCTGCTTTTACAAAGCATTTTTCAACACACAGTGTGCTCCCCCCAAGTACGCCTGTGCCTCCAAGGGTCCTGCAAGTTAATTCCTGCCACCCAGGGAAGTGCCCCAATTTTCCCTGCCTTTCACTGACCTACTCCTCATTGCGTACCTGGCTGTCTTTAAACTTGGGTACGGTTTGGCACTGGAACAGCAAACCCCGTGGAAGAGCCTGGCCTGCAGGGGCATACGTGTGTGCTGACGTAAAGCAAGACTGAGGCTAAGAGAAGGAGTGTAAGCTCAGGAACCGAGCACAAGCCCCCCGTGATGTCTGTGGAGCCCCAAGTCTGACTCGTTGCTTTCCCGAGCTCTGTTTTGCACGCCATACTTGGAAGATGGCATTATGAGACTCCTTCCGAGGAAAACGTGCTTTTATTAAAATCCTGGACCAAATTGCCTCCCTGTTGCCCTCTTTCTTTTTCCTGAGACATGATGGGTTATTACATTTGTGATTAAAAAAATCCGTCATCAGTGTGGTTTGCTTTTTCAATTTTGTTGGAAGGTGATCCTGACGCTATTTCTTAAAGGAACAGAGGGTGGGGAATAGAGAGCATATTTTGATATTTAAGGAACTCGCCCTGCAGAGAGGGTTGACCCTTTTTTCTGGCTCAAGTGGCTGTGGAAGGTCACTGAGCTGACCACATACATGTTGTACCAATTCTGCACAGCATGAGTGAAGAAAATGGACAAGCTGATTTCTTAAGCCAGTGACTAGATGGCAGAGGTCAATACAGATAATTCTGGAATTTTTAGAAAATCCAAATGCTTATCCTCACCATGGCTGTTCACATAATACCTAATCAGTTTTTGCTTGATATTAACTTTGTACTTATGCTCTATTTGGATCAAAATATTTCAGAAATGACTTTTCCCTCCTATAAAACATGTAGACCACAAAACTAAGCACCTGAAACTCAACTAATGTGTTATAGCCCCAAACTTCTAGCTTACCTTGGTGACTCAGCTATCAAAGAAGACAAGGATAAGCATTCTGTTTCTCTGTGGTTAGACCACCCATTTCAAGACCCAGATATCAGGTTATAGGGATAACTGACACCGTCTAAAAGTCAATTTTCTTCAGACTCCCCGACTGCTCTTCCCAGTGCTCCCAACTCATGCTGCACTGCTAGGATGACCCCTAGCTTCTTCATTTCCAGTCTCCAGGCTCCAGTCTGCTCTGAACTCCGGTATACTTACTTCTTTGTGCTAGAAGAATTCCTTGATCATATATATTTTCTCCTTGAGCAAATTTTAATGAATTTTTCCTCCAATGGCTAGTCCTGTCTTATACTGGCATTTGAGGCTCTTTATTAAGTGAACCATTTCTATTTTTTCTTTTTTTGGACTTATCTTCCACTAGACTGTCACGTGAACTCTTCACAGCAACTAAATGGTTCTGCTAGCCATCCTGGAAGGGCCTCTTGCACTTTTATCCCCAGTTTTGGGACCTCTCCAGTATCTTTCTGTCTCCCTGGAAAACCTTTCCATCCCTCGTTTTTGCCTACCAAAATTGTACAGTTTTTGCAAGGCACAGCCATGTGCTATTTCTTTTAAGAATTCCCTGATGGAAATATCATTTATTTGGTATCAGATGACTCAGGTTATATTTCCAGCTCTTGGACAAGGCACTTAGATGACTCTTGGTCTCAGTTGTTTGTCTATATACATATATAATGATTAAGCACTCTTCATCTTAACCCTATGATAGCAAGTTGCCTGATACATATATAGACGTCACGTGGTCATTATCACAATGTATACTCTCTGACACTGAATTGTTTGCGTTTGTGTTTAATTATAAGCTTCAGCAAGCATGGAACCATTTCTTCTATGAACGACATCCTTCGTAGCTATGGGTTCTATAACTTGTAAAATTTGTTGCATAAATATGTGATTGAGGAACTGAATAAAATCACCTCTAGTGAAAACTTAATTTGATAATGATACTATGATTTGAAAAAAAATAAATTGAGATGGGGAACTCTGGACAACAGCTTGTTGCACTGTTTCTAACATTTAACTCGAAGTATAAATAAATGGATTTTGGTCAGTCGACCTCTCTTTGAAGTTATCTGAATGCTAGCAGTGCCCTGGTATGAGAGGGATCATGCATCTCTGTTAAGACAGGCAAAGCAAGTGGTGGCAGAGGAGTCAATGAAGTCAGCGCCTCGTCTTGGACTGGTGGAGTGGTCGCTAAACACTTGTTACACAGTTTCTCCAGCAGAAGTGTTTATGTCTAACATGTTCTTTTCTTCTTGAAAGGAAAAGATATTTACATTTGTGACTTACAGTTTCATTACCATGTGCCTGACCTTTACAAGCATTATCCCAATTAATTCTCATAACAATTCTCTGACCTAGATCTTTTAAAACACATTTTAAAGTTGAAAAAACTAAGATTCAGAAAGTGTAAGTTGGCCTAAATCACACAGCTGGCGAGTGATAGAGTGACTTTTTCCAACCCAGGCTCCTCTGATTCCAGAACTTATGTTCTTTCTAGTGTAAGTGGTTTCTGCATATGCTCCGCATTCCCTGCTTCTTTGTATCTGTGCATGCTCGTCCCCAAGCCTATAGTGCCTTTTCCCCATCCCACATCTTGAAGAGTGTCCTTCCTTATCCCTAACCCCTGTTCCCTGTGGATTTGGAAGTAGCCATTCCTTTCTTGTGAATTCTCACAGCACCTTAGATTTTATCTCAAACTCCTATATATAACTAATTACTTTCATTCGTATAGTCATGCATACATTTATGTACCAATTTCATCTTTCTTCCCACATAGGAAGCTCCTTGAGGGCAGAGCTGATGCCCTCTGACTCATTTTGTATTCTTCAAGAGTGACTATTAACAGTTATTGCACAATGTAGTCTCTGTACACAGGTGTGGTAGATGGGGTCAGGGAATAAAGGAGAGAGAGAAAAAGGAAGAGAGGAAGGAATTCAAGAACAATAGAAGACAGTATATAATTAAGTGTTAAATTGTGTGGTTCAGACTAATTATAAATCCTTTTAAAAGAAATGCAGTTTTATTACTTTCAAGAACATAAAGTTAAGTTAATTAATGGGCTAACAAAGTGTTGTCAAGTAGCTGTCTTGTCATTCCCACTGTAATTAATCAATGCTTTTTGCATAAATGGAAAAGTGGACCTAAGCCCAGCCCATCTCCAGATTACTGAGAATTTTTAATTATCACAGTCTGAAATAGGAGGTTCCTCCCTCTCCCCTCAGAGTTAGAGGTGTAACGATGAAAGCATGTATTGATAAAGAAGACATATAAGAAATTTCTAAGTATTTTTTCTCTTTAATACATACTAAGAAGGGCTTCCATAATTGTTGAAGTATACATAGGACCTTATTTGCCAAAATTATAGCAAATGTGCTTAGAACTTCGAATTCTTTTTTTCTTCCCCTTCTTTCGATTAAATGAATGATTCATTCATTCATTTTCTTTAAAAATGAGGATCTAAAATGTCTATTTAAAAATGCTAAAACTATACAGTAGTAAAGGTACCAATGGTAGTAGCAGAGGGGTAGAGGAGAGAAGCTAGAGTAAGGATTTGCAAGTGTCAGCGAGTGATGTGTGAGCAGTCCGATATAGGTCAAAAGGAGAAAGGTCTAGTGAATAGCTTCCAGCTTTCTGCTTAGGCGACTCTGTGGAAAGGATTAGGGAACACAGGAGAAAGAGATTTGTGGGGAAGAATATAGAGTTTAATTTTGGACTTCTATTTGAGGTGCTTATGAGATATCTAATTAGAATTACTCAGAGAGCAGCTGACCTATAGATCTGAAGCTCAGAAGTGAGAGTTACTTGAAGATTACCGATTTTGGAATTATTGGCATATGTAGTAAATGATGCTTTCACAAAGGAGGGGTATGTAAAGTCAAGAGAGAATAAAACAAGGAAGGGTCCCACAAAGATTTAAGATAAGTGCAGAGAGATTTATCTAAGATACGGTTTTGAGAGGCAGTATCCAGAGAAGTCAGAGAAATATTCAGAGAGATTGGTGTCAAGGAACCTAAAAGGAAAGATTTTTAAGAAGGGATCTATTAAATAAGAGCTGAAAAGAGTCTATTAGATGTTGCGTTTAGACTGTCACTGATGATGGCAGGCTTATTGTCATGGTGGAAAAGGAAGTCTGACTGGAGCTGGCTGTGGAATGAAAAGTGAGTAAGTGGCAATGCCTATCATAGATCATTCTTTAAGAAACTTAGCAGTAAAAAGAAGTAGCTAGTAGAGAACTTGGGAAAATAAGGGGAGTTGCGAATAAATAGGATGTAGAAAAATGGTGATAAGATTACTCTTGAACAGGGATGGCACAGCACTACCTCCCCCACTGAGATAAGAGTGGGATAGTTGTGAATGTTTATGACTTCAAGATAGAGCTGATGGAGAGTTCACCTTACTATTTAATTTTTTAATATCTTTGTTAAGGCATAATTTACATGCCATAAAATTTATCTAAAGTGTACAATTCAATGATATTTTGGGTGTTTTTAAAATTCATACATATTTGTAAATATTTATGGGGTACATGTACTATTTTGTTACATGCATAGAATGTGTACTGATCAAGTTGGGGCATTTAGGGCAGCCATCACCTAACGCATTTATCATTTCTATGTGTTGGGAACATTTCAAGTCCTCTCTTCCAGCTATTTTGAAATATACAATACGTTTTTGTTAACTATAGTCACCCTCCTCTTCTATCAAACATTAGAACTTGTTCCTTCTATCTAACTGTATGTTGTACCCATTCACCATCCTCTCTTTGTCAGTCTCCCCCCGCCACACACCCTTCCCATCCTCTGGTAACTATCATTCTACTCTCTACCTCCATGACATAAACTTTTACAGCTCCCACATATGAGTGAGAACATGTGATATTTGTCTTTCTGTGCTGGCTTATTGACCTCCACTTCCATCTATGTTGCTGCAAATGATAGGATTTCATTCTTTTTCATGGGTGAATAGTATTCCACTGTGTATACACACCACATTTTCTTCATCCATTCATCCACTGATGGACACTTAGGTTGATTCCGTATCTTGGCTATTGTGAATAGTGCTGCAGTAAACATGTGGGTGTAGGTTTCCCTTTGATATTCTGATTTGTTTTCCTTTGGATAAATATATAGAAATGGGATTGTTGGATTGTAGGGTAGTTCTATTTTTTAGATTTTTGAGAAATTTCCATATTGTTTTCCATAATGGCTGTACTAATTTACATTCCCACCAACAGTGTATGAGTTCCCCTTTCCCCACATCCTTTCCAGCATCTGTTATTTTTTGTCTTTTTAATAATAGCTCTTATAACTAGAGGAAGATGATATCTCGTTGTGGTTTTGATTTGCATTTCCCTGATGATTAGTGATGTTGAGCATGTTTTTGTATAATTTTTGGCCATTTGTATGCCTTCATTTGACAAAAATCTGTTCATCTCCTTTGCCCACCTTTTAATGAGGTTATTATTATTCTTTGCTGTTGAGTTGTTTTGAGTTCCTTGTATATTCTGGATTTTTGTCCCTTGCAAATATTTTCTCCCATTCATCAAATTGTCTTTTTATTGATTCTTTTCTTTGCTGTGCAGAAGCCTTTTGGTTTAACATAGTCCCATTTGTCTCTTTTTTGGTTTTGATGCCTATGCTTTTAAGGTCTCAGCCATAAAATCTTTGCCTGGACCAATGTCCTGGAGTACTCCGCCTATATTTTCTTCTGGTAGTTTTATACTTTCAGGTCTTACATTTAAGTCTAACCCATTTTTAGTTGTTTTTTTATATGGTGAGTGATAGGTGTCTAGTTTCATTCTTCTGCATATGCATATGTACTTTTTTCAGCAGCATTTATTGAAAAGGATGTCCTTTCCCCAGTGTATGTTCTTGGTGCCTTTGCCAAAAATTAGTTGATTGTAAATATGTGGGTTTATTTCTGCGTTTTCTGTTCTGTTCCATTGGTCTATGTGTCTGTTTTATGCCAGTATCATGCTGTTTTGGTTATATAGGCTTGCAATATATTTTGAAATCAGATAGTGTGATGTCTCCAGCTTTTTTCTTTTTGCTCAGGATTGTTCTGGCCATTCAGACTCTTTCTTGGTTCCATACAAATTTTAGGATTATTTTTTCTATTTCTATGAAAAATGTCATTGGTATTTTGATAGGGATTGCCTTGACTCTGCAGTTTGCTTTGGGTAGCATGGTCATTTTACCAATATTAATTCTTCTGATTCATGAGCATGATATGTCTTCCCATTTGTTGTGTCCTCTTTAATTTCTTTGTCAGTGTTTTGTAGTTTTCCTCATAGAGGTCTTTCACCTCCTTGGTTAAATTTATTCGTAGGTATTTTATTTTTTTATAGCTATTGTAAGTGGGATTGTTTTCTTGACTTCTTCAGCTGGTTCATTATTGGTGTATAGAAACACTACTGGTTTTAATATATTGATTTTGTATCCTGCAAATTTAATGAATTTGTTTATCAGATCTGGAAGTTTTTTGGTGGAGACGTTTAAGTTTCTCTAAATATAAGATCATGTCATCTGCAAAGAGGGGCAATTTGTCTTCCTCTTTTCCAGTTTGGGTGCCTTTTATTTCTTTCTCTTGCCTAATTGCTCTGGCTAGGACTTCCAATACTATGTTGTACAGGAACGGTGAAAGTGGGCACCCTTGTCTCATTCCAGTTCTTGGTGGAAATGCTTTCAGTTTTTCCCCATTCAGTATGATGTTTGCTGAGGGTGTGTCATATATGACCTTTATTATGTTTAGGTATGTGCCTTCTATGCCTAGTTTGTTGAGAGTTTTTATCATGAAAAGATGTTGAATTTCATCAAATGCTTTTTCTGGGTCTGTTGAGATGATCTTAGGGTTTTTGTCCTTCATTCTGTTGATGAGATGTGTCACATTTATTGATTTGCGTATGTTGAGCCATCAATTATTTTTTAAAGTAAATATATAGAGTTGTGTAACCATCACCACAATCCAGTTTTGGAACATTTCTCTCTCTCCAGAAAGTTCCCTTGTGTCTACTTACAATTAATCTCCATTTCTACTCTCAGCCTTAGGCAACCACTGATCTTTCTGTATCTATAAATTTTCCTTTTCTGGACATTTCATATAAATGGAATTATACAATATGTAGTTTTGCATCTGGCTTCTTTCAGAATGTTTTAAAAATTCATCCATGTTGTAGCACGTATCTGTAATTTATTCCTTTTTATTGTGTAATGATATTCCATTGTAAAAATATAATACATTTTATTTATTCATTCACTACTTGTTACACATTTAAATAGTTTCCAGATTTGATCTATTATGAATAATACTAGTATGAACATTCACCTACATGTCTTTATGTGAACATATGTTTTCATTTCTGTTGTGGAAATTCCTAAGGAGTGGAATTGCTGGGTCATATGTTAAATTTATTTTTGACTTTGATAGAACCTGCCAACAGTTTTTCCAAAGTGCCTATAACATTTTCCATTTTCACCAGCAAGGTATAACTTCTCTATCTTCTCACGACCTCACCAACACTTGTTATTGTCTGCCTTTTTTTACTATAACCATTCTAGTGGGTGTATAATGGTATCTCCTTGTGGTTTTAATTTTCATTTCCTTAATGGCTAATGATATTGATCTTTTCATGTGCTTATTACCATTCACACATCTTCTTGTCCGAGGTGTCCGTTCAAATCTTTTGGCAATTTTTTAATTGAATTGTTTATCTTCCTAAGTGGTAAGAACTCTTTATATTAATATATTCTGGATACAAGTTCTTTATTAGATGTATGATTTAGAAATATATTTTCCCAGTCTGTGGATTTTCTTTTCATTTTTGTAACAGAGTTTGTTTTTTTTTTTAATCACAAAAGTCTTTAATTCTGATGAAGTCCAATTTATCATTTTTTTTCTTTTACAGATTTTTTTTGCTGTCATATCTATGAACTTTTTGCCCAATCCAAGGTCATGAAGATTTTCTCCTAGAAGTATCCTAGTGTTCGCTTTGACATTTACATTTAGCATTACAAAATGCTATCCATTTTGGTAAATTCTTGTGTTTGATATGAGGAAAGGGCCTGTGTTCATTTTTATTGACATGGATGTTCATCTCTTCTAGATCCATTTGTTGAAAATAGTCTTTTCTCTCATTGAATTGTCTTAGTACTTTTGTCAAAATTCAGTTGACTATAAATGGGATTTATGACTCTTCATTTGCTCCTGTAAATGGGATTTATTTTTGGAATCTCAGTTTTGTTCCATTGATTTAAATGCCTCTCCTTGCATCAATACCACACATTCTTGATGACTGTAACTTTATTCTAAGTAAAATCAGGTAGTGTAACTCCTCCAACTTTGATCTATCTTTTCAAAATTGTTTTGGCTTTTCTACATCTTTTGTATTCCCATATATAGTTTAGAAACAACTTGTCAATTTGTATCAGCCTGCTGAAATTTTAATAGGGATTGTATTTAGTTTATAGATCAATTTGGGGGAAATTGCCACCTTGATAATATTGACTCTTCAAATCAATGAACATGGAATGCCTGTCCATTTATTTAGATCTATTTTAATTTCACTCCACATGGTTATGTAGTTTTCAGCATAGACATTTATTACTAAGTATTTAATTCTTCTTGATGCTACTGTGAATGGAATTGTCTTAATTTCATGTTTGGCTTATTTGTTGTTAGTATATAGAAATACAATTGATTTTTGTATACTGATGCCGTTTCCTGCAACCTTGCTCATTTGTTTATTAGTTCTAATATTAATAGCTTTTTATGGACTCTTTAGAATTTTCCATATCCAAGATTGTACCACCTGAGAAAAAGACAGTTTTATTTTTTTTTGTTTTCAATTGAGATGCTTCTGTTTCTTCCTTCGTCCCTTACAGAACTGGATAGAACCTCTAGTATTGAATAGAAGTGTCAAAAGTGGACATTCTTGCCTCTTTCCTGATCTTAGGAGGAAAATATTCAGTATGGTTTTAACTGTGGATTTTTCTTAGATACCCTTTGTCAGGTTGAGACTGTTTCCTCTTGGTTGAGAGTTATTTTTTTTTAAATAGTGAATGGGTGTTAAATTTCATAAAATGTGTTTTCTTCATCTACTGAGATGACATGTGGCTTTTTAAAATTCTATTATATGGTATAGTTCATTAATTGATTTTCAGAAACTAAATCAAGCTATGATTTCTGCAATAAGTACCATTTGGTGTTGGTGTATAGTCCTCTTTAAATATTGCTGGATTCAGTTTACTAATATTTTATTAAAGAGTTTTGCCTCTGTGTTCATGAGGGATATTAATCTGTAGTTTTATTCCTTATGATTTTTTGGCTTTAATGTCAGGTAATACTAGACTCATAGAATAAGTTGAGAAGTATTCCATCTTTCTCCATATTTTGGAAGAGTTTGTGAAGGATTGACTTTTTTTGTCTTTAAATATTTGATAGAATTCACTTGTGATGCCACATAGTCCTGGCTTTTCTTTGAGGAAGATTTTTAATTACTAATTTAAATGCTTTATTAGTTTAATTCAGATTTCCTACTTCATGAGTCATTTTTGGTAATTTTTGTCTTTCTAGGAATTTTCCTATTTTATCTAAATTATCTAATTTGTTGGTAAGAGGTTGTTAATGATACTATCTTTTAATCTGTTTGCAGTCTGAAGATGTTAGGGTCTGTGGGGTCATGTCCCCATTTTTATTTGCCTTTGGCGATTTTTTTCTTTTCTCTTTTCCTTGGTTAATCTAAGAATGTGTCAGTTTGTGAAAGCACTAACTTTTTGTTTTATTCTTTCTCTGTTTTTCTCATTCTATTTCATTGTTTTTTTCCCTCTCTCATCATTTTTATATCACTCATTCTGTTTTATTTGGAGTCAGTTTTCTCTTCTAGTTTTTTAAAGTGGGGACTTAGGTTATTGATTTTACAGTTATAAGTACGTATCCCCTAAGCACTGCTTTAATTGCATCCCATAAATGTTGAATATGTTGTCTTTTTGTTTTCATTCAACTCAAAATATTTTTTATTTCTTCTTTGACCCATGCACTATATATTAAGTATGTTGTTTAATTCCCAAATATCTAGCTATTTCCCAGATTTCTTTCTGTTGATGATTTATAATTTAATTCTGTTGTTATGGGGAACACGATTTCCATGATTTCAATTCTTTGAAATGTATTGAGACTTATTTTAGCCTACCATATGGTGAGCCCTAGGGAATGTTCTATGTTATTTGAAACAAACATGTATGTTACAGGCATTGTTGGAACATTCTAGATAAATCAGTTAGGTCAATTTGGTTGATAGTGTTGCTCAAGACTTCTGGTTGCTCTGTCATATATTGGGAGTGGGATATTAAAATCTCTAATTCTAAATGATGAAAAGTCTGTTTGTTCTTTCAATTTTGTCAGTTTTTGCTTGCTATATTTTGAGATTGTGCCTTAGGTGTATATACATTTGTAAGAATTATATCCTCCTGATATACGAACCCTTTTATTGTTCTGAAATGTCCCTGTTTGTCTTTGAAATATTTCCAGTGTTAAAGTCTACTTTGTCTGGTATCAAAATTCTTCCTTTCCAATCTAGATGCCTTTTTTCTGATGGTTGCTATTTGCATGGCATATCTTTTCATCCTTTTACTTTCAACCTGTGTGTAGCTTTGACTGTAAGGTGTAGATACCTGAGAGTATAAAATACTTTAGATTTTAGACAGCTTATAATTAGTTGGACCTTATTTTTGTATTTGATCTAACAATCTCTGCTTTTTGATTGGGGTATTTATACCATTCATATTTACTGGTAATTATTTTTATGATTTGATTTACATTTGACATTTTGCTATTTGTTTTCTCTGTGACTCCTGACTTTTAAAAATTCCGTTGTTTCTTCTACATTGGCTTCTTTTGTATCCAATAAATACTTTTAATTCTTCTACTGACATTTTATCTATATATTTGCATTATGTTTTTCATGGTTGTTCTAATGAATGACTATACCGTTCATTTTATCTTACCACAATCTTCTTCAGATTGATGCTAACTAAATTCTGGTAAAATCCAGAAAATTTCTCAAGTATAACTCTATTTCCTCTCCCCTTTCTTTGTGTTATTATTGTCAGATGTATTAAATCCATATATGTTATAAACCCAACAATACAATATTACACTTTTTGCTTCTTGAATTTTGTTTTAAAAATGTTATGAGAAGAAGTGAGAAACAAATATTTATATGGACTTTTATATGAATCTGCATATTTTCCATTTCTCATGCTCTTCATTTCTTCCCGTGGATTCATGTCACCATCTGGTCGTTTTATCTGGAAAGACTTCTTTAGTATTACTTGTAAGGTAGGTCAACTAGCAATAAATAGATAATCTGGGAATGTCTGTATTTCACCTTCATTTTTGAAGGAGAGTTTTTCTGGAAATAAAATTCTTGGTTAGCAGTATTTTTTTTTTCCTTTCAGCACTTTGCATATATTATCCTATTGCTTTGGCCTCCATTATTTCAGATGCGAGGTTAGCAATTTTAACCCTATCACTGTTCCCCTATAAATATTCTTACACTACTGTTAGATTTTCTTTTTCATTTTGGTTCCAGAATTTTGATTATTATGTGTCGAGGTATGGATCTCTTTGTAGTTATCCTACTTCGGATATGTAGAACTTTAAAAATATGTAGATTAGTGTTTTTCATCAAATTTTGGAGATTTTCATCATTATTTCTTTGAATATACTTTCTGCTCTTTTCTCTTTATCTTTCCTTTCCTTATAGGATTCTCATTATTGTACATGCTCTGTTCATTTTTCTTTTATCTGCTTTTTTCTCTGTATTTCAGATTGGATAATTTCTATTGATTGATTTCTAGTTTAATGGATTCTTTCTCCTGTCTTCTAAAATCTGCTATTGAGTCTTCCAGTGAAATTTTAATTTTCTCATTGTACTTTTTGTCTCCATAATTTGCATTTGGTTCTTCATTATATTGTACTTTCAGTTTCCTTATTAAGAATCTCTATGGATTTATTGTAGTCATACATTCCTTTAATTTTAAAAACATGGTTTTCTTTAGTTATTTAAACATATTTATAAGAACTGCTTTAAAGTTTGATTGCTAAGTCCAACATCTGGGGACAGTCAGAGAATTAGTTTCTTTTAAAGGTGCAATTCAAGGGCTGTTAAGACCTTCAGCTAGCGATAATTGGATTTGTAAGACAGTGCAACATGTGACAAAAATGCTCCTGTTGGATGGGATCCCCAGATGTTGGACTCTCTGACTGTCCTCAGAGTGTTTCTTTGCATATCTCATAATTTTTAAGTGGAAATTTTAGATAAGATGTTGTAATACGTCGTAGCAAGTCTGGATCCAGATTCCTGGCATCCCTTTTCCCTCAAAGGTTGTATTTTGCTGTTTTTTAAAAATCTCTTTTTGTTTAGTAAACTGACTAGGCTAATCTGTGAAATCTGGCTTCTCCCCCGTGCAGTTCACAGTCCCTAATGGTTTCTTTTTTGTTTTTGTTTTGCTTGTTTGTTTTATATCCTTGTTTTAATTTTTAAGGCGAGCTTCCTATAGGTTGCCCCTGGGTCTGTGTAGTTGAGTTGTCAGTCAAGGATAAAACAGAGGTTGTGCTCAAACATCATGAGCCAGTCAGTCCTTTCTGATGGATTTGTGTATGGGGAGGGGGCACATTCAAAGTTCTGGCCATTTTCCAATCTGTCCTGAGGTTTGCTTTCTACTGGGGCCTTTCATGTCCCTTCTGCTTGTGTTTGCAGCCTCAGAGTCAACTAAGAGTCTAGGCCTGCCTTGAGCCCCTTCCAAGCTATGCCGTGTGTGCAGATTTATGGTTGCCCAACCCTTACCAAACCTGGAGTAATCACTGGCTCTTCCCTCTAGCCTTTGGGAGTATCACTTCTACCAACACCACCACGGGAGGTGGGCATCACCCACCATTCCAAATCCAGTGAGCCCTGAAACCCAGGCAGAGATGCTGCTGGTCCTCAGGAATTGCCCTACCCTGGAAGAACTTTCACAATGACTGAGCTGGGATTGGATTCAGAATCCCACAGGGCCCCACAGTTCTTAACTAAAGTTCAGCAGCTTTGTAAGAATATATGTTTCTCAGATTGTTGTATGACTTTGTTCGTTTATCACACCACTAGAATGGTTATTTTTATCAACTTTATTATACTCTGGCTTTTGTTTTTCTTTTGGACAGAGTATTTGCTAGTCTCCTTTCTTTACCATAGCAGAAGTCACTGGGTTTTAGTTAGCACTGTCTCAGACATTTATATTTGTAGCTTTGGGTGATGTTTCCTCCGAGTCCACAGGATATTTTTATCACAGCTCTCTCAATTTGTATGTAAACTCTTAGTCCCACGTGGCCTGGCAAAAGACACTGCCCCACTTTGCTAGTTGCCATGAGCTTACCTAAGAACAATCTAATACTTACCTTCCAATATCCTACCTCTGGCTAAGAAGTAAATTTTAAGCTCCTATTTGTTGAGTAGAATAAAGTCAAATGGCAGTTCCCAATCCAAGCTTCTCTTGAATTCCCTGGTTAAACTCAGGGCAAACATTCCATAGGCAGCTTTAGCCTTGAAATTGTCATGTGTACTGGATGCCTATAAGTGCATGGAACAAAATATAGCAGGAGGAATCTAAGAAAATGTGCATCGTGGTCCTTTAAGATTTTAAAAGTGCAATTCAAGGGCTGTTAAGACCTTCAGCTGGTGATAATTGGATTTGTAAGACAGTGCAACACATGATAAAAATGCTCCTGTTGGATGGGATCCCAGTTTTCTTCTATCCTTCCTATTAATGTGATAAATGTTGCTGTCTCAGCTGATAGGGCCATGTTGGATAATCAGATTGGAATCAAGTTTGAGTTCCTCAGGCTGGCTCCATGTGAAGCTCATGGGAAGACTTTAAAAAATACTGTAGAGAATACAAGGGGGACCAGGGTTTGCAGAGGCAAAATTTTACTTTGATTAGGAGACTCTGAAGTGTGGGGAAGACTCATTAACCATAGACCCTAATCACGTGCTGCTGCCTTTGCGTGCTGTGTCTCCTGGGAGACCGTGGAACGTTATCTCCAGTGCTGCTTGGGCACGTGCCATAGTGGAGCCTGGGGAGAAAACAACAGCATCTCTCGATGTGGGTGTTGGGGCAGGGAGGAGCCAAAATAATGTTGGAAAATTAAACCTCTCTTAATTAAAGCTGATGGCAAACAAACACAAGTAATATGGCACTACAGCTGGGAGACACAAGTACAATTTTGAAGCTGAACAGCTGTGAAATTGGGCCTTCTGGTCACAGCTGGGCCTGAGAGAAGGCCAGAAACCCTGGCAAAGGTGTTGCCCCTCCGTGGAGGACTGGCTGGGCTGGGGACAGGCAGCTAGCGTAGCTTGATCTCCTGATTGCATTTGAAACAGTTTTGCCCACCCAATATCTAGCTCTCTCGTGGTTTCCGGACTCCTGGGGTCTGCTCACCCAGAGCACCCCTCTGTCCTATGGGCTGGTTTAGGATTCTTCCTGAAGTGAGCAGCATCACTGCCAGCGCTGGAATTGAAGGCAAGAGGCACAGACAGGGAAGGAGGATAGGATGTTTGCTTTTGGGTTTTTTCAAATGTTTTCTTTATGCATTTTCCCAAAGACCTCTGGGCTGTGCCCTTCACTGTCAGTATGGCCCTTTGGTCAGTTCCTGCCACTCTGCTCCTGACCGTACAGTCTTGAAAGGTTTGTACAGTCATCCGGTCCCTGGGTATCTGATGGAGATTGGTTCCAGGACCTCCTGCAGATACCAAAATCTGCAGATGCTCAAGCCCCTTATGTACAATGGGGTAGTGTTTGCATATAACCTACCCATGTCCTCCCATATACTTTAAATCCTCTCTGGATTACTTATAATACCTAACACAGTGTAAATGCTATGTAAATGGTTGTTATACTGTATTTTCTTACATTATTTTTTATTGTTTTATTGTATTTTATTTATTGTCATTTTTTAGTTTTGAATATCTTCAATCCCTGGTTGGTTGGGTCCTCAGATTTGGAACCCAGGGACACTGAGGGCCAGTTAGCCCTGTATAGGGCAAACAGAGGGCTGCTCCCTCTCCTTTTAAAATTTATACCCCAAGGGTGTACAGATATAGTCTGGCTGCACTTAGGCTGGGATGGGTATATTCTAGGCTTTCCCTGAAGTTGTCAAGTTCTGATTCAGTCACATTCTTGACCTCTGAGGCATGTGGCTATCACTTGCATTTGAATATTTGCCTTAGCCCTCTTTCCCACTTGTCTGTTACTTTCAGTTGATCTTTAGGGACGGTCAGGAGCACACACGCAGCAGTGTGCACTGAGCATCCTGATTGTCAGGATGGGACAGACTATGCAGTGGAAACAAACAAGCCCTGAGAAGATCTTGGCAGCTTAATACAATAAAGTTAATTCTTATGCCCTTTACTTCCTGGAGCAGTTTGCACAGACCCAAAGACTCTCTCTCCACTAACTGGTGACCTCTGAGCCTGAGATCTCTCCATTGTGTGGCACCACCACCTTGGAGCCGTGGAATTCAGCCACAGATGGCAGCGAGGGAGGCTAGGAGGCTGAGCAGTAGGGTAGCATGGAAGACTGAGCAGGGCATTTTACAGCCAGGCCTGGGAGTGGCCTTTTTTCCGTATGCCATTGTTGTCTAGTCATTCACACGCTGCCAGCCTCCCTATAAGGGAAACTGGAGCATGAGGCCTTTCCACATGCCCAGGATTTGGTGAGCAGCTGGCCAGTCTCTACCATACCTAACACCTATCAGTCGTCTCTCCAGTTATTGAAGTCTTAGTGCCTGGGCTTGAAGGGCTCTTTGGAAACAATGTCATAGTTCTTCTATCTGCATCTAAAATACCTTAGACCAGCGCTTCTGGAAGTGTAGTCCTGGGACCAGCAATGAGCATCACTCGGGAACTTGTTAGAAATGCACACTCTTGGGCCCCATTCCTGACCCATTGTATGGTAAATTCTTGGGGTGGGTCCAAGCAATCTGTGCTTTAACAAACTCTCTGATGCTCCCTAAAGTTTGTGAGTCACTGTCCTAGACCAGCAGTTCTCACTCCACCGTGGCTACCCATTGGTATCGCCTGGGGAGCTTTAAAGAGTTCTGATAACTGGGTCTATACCCAAGAAGTTCTGATTGAACTAACCTGGGGACGTGGCCTGAGTCAAGGTTGAGAACTGTTGCCCAAGAATGATTATTGAGGAATCTTTCACCCATGAAGTTCTCCATGAAAACAGATTTCATGTGGCTCCAGTGGCACTTAATAATCGCTCAAAGGCTATGGGAGTGATGGATTTTCATGCTAAGTACTTCCCTCTCCCTTTCAATTGGAAGCAGCTATCCAGCTTTGCATAAAGTGCAGAGATTTGGGAACTTGGAAATGGAATCTTTATTCTGTCACTGACTCATCATGTGGCCTTCGACGAGACAGTTAATTTTTCTGTGTCTCGTGTCTGTAAAACGGGAGTAGTAACACTTGCCCACAGATGTTGCCAGCATTATCTAATTAATAAGCACAGAGTGTTTGGGAAACACAAAGTACTGTACAAATGCTAATCATTATGATGAATGCAGTGCATTTTTCAGTACAAAAGTGCTGTGTATATGCTCATAATTATTATAATTATTGCTAATACCAATAATATTGTTACTACTAATATATTTCCCTGGCAGTGAGAGCTAAGTGTATTCTTTGGGTTAACATCTTGCCCCATATTATCAGGACGTCTTGCTAAGCAGCTGTTAGATGCCCACTGCTTTCTACCTCCCAACAAAGTGTCAGCCATCAGAAGTGCAAATAGTCATGTATGCAAACCATTCTGGGGTCCACTTATGTGAGGCATCCCTGACTGTTAGGTCACTGCCAGATCATGTTACAGTAGCTCTTCTTTGGGTTAGGGAAGTGCCGAGAATATAGAGGTCATCTGTTCTTTCTTGTATTTTCATCAGAGTTTTTCCCCCCCCCCTTGTACTGGTTTTTTATCTGCCATAGCTTTGTCATCTGCTTTCACATGGTGCTAAACGTGCTGAAGAAAATTCTAGTGTGTGTTGGTGAGTGTTACTAGGTTCCAATGCTGACAATTCACAGATACTATCAGCAGCAATTGGTGTTGAAAACAAGATAATTATTTTTTGCTGTGGTTTTGCTTGTTCAGTTTTAGCTTGGATTTTTATTAGGAGAAAAAGTGTTGGGGAATGGCAATTGTTTCTCTGTTTTTACTTCTCAAAAAGAGAATGGCATTGAGGACTGTGGGATCTGTTTGGACAAAGCAGGCTAAACACAAACACAAATAGATGATTTTGAGATATGGTTAGCAGTTAAAAAAACATTGTTCCTATGTGCATGTTCCTTCTGACACCCATTTACTGGTCATAAGATGTGGACCTCCTCTGAATTGCTTAGACCTTGTCCACACTACTGCCTTGTGATTTATTTATAGCAAATTATGAACGAAACTTACAAAAGAAACTCATTCTGAGAATTATCCCAATTTAGTCCAAGGCCCTGATGGAGTCGCCCAATTGCCCACACCCTAGATCCCTGTTGGCACTCCAGCTGTTGTCACTATTTCAAAAGCCCTGAGGGCCACCTTCCTTTTCCCCTTAGTGAGGCCATACATGGTAACTGAAATGTCAAGTTTCTTTGCTTTGGGCTGGAAATACATCAAATTGATGGATTAGTGCTGATTGTCTTATGCTGACCTGAATCTCTGATTGATAGTTACAGATGTCTGTAATAAATAAAAATGGGAAAACAAAATAATCATCACTTATATAGATCAGAGTTTCTGACCTATATCATTTTTCCTCTCTCTGAAGAATTTCTTTTAATATTTCTTGCAAGGCAGGTCTACTCGCAACAAATTCCCTCAATCTTTGATTGTCTGAGAAAGTCATATTTCTTTCACTTTTGATGGATAATTTTGCTGGATACAGAATTCTAGGTTAGTGGTTCTTTTGTTTTTAACACTTTAAATATTTCACTCCACTCTCTTCTTGTTTGCATGGCTAAAGAGAAGTCCAATGTGATTGTTATCCTGTTGCTCTATTGGTAAGCCTTTCCTTCCTCTAGCTTCTTTCAAGATTTTCTGTCTTTGCTTTTTTGCAGTTTGGATGTGATACGCCTGCGTGTAGATTTTTTGGTACCTATTCTGGTTGGTGTTCTCTGAGCTTCCTGAATCTGTGGTTTGGCAGATTCTATCACTAATTTGGGGAAATTTGCAGTTGTTACTGCATCAGACATTTCTCTGTTCCTCTCTCTTTTCTCCTTCCAGTATTCCCATTACACCACATATACCTTTTGCAGTTGGCCCACAGTTCTTGGATATTCTGTTCCATTTTTTTTTCAGTCTTTTTTCTCTTTATATTTCACTTTTAGAAGTTTCTGCTGATACTTCTTCAAGTTCACTGACTTTCCCTCAGCCGTATCCCGTCTGTTGATCAATGGCCTTCTTCAGTTCTGTCATGGTGTTTTGATCCCTAGCATTTTCTTTTGATTCTTTTTGCAGTTTCCATCTTCCGCTTAAAGTAAGTGTCTGTTCTTACATGTTGTCTGCTTCTTCTATTAGAATCCTTAGCATATTAATCATAATTGTTTTAAGTTCTCAATCTGATAATTCCAACATCTTGGCAATATCTGAGTCTGTTCTGATGCTTACTCTGTTTTTTCAAACTGCATTTTTTGTCTTATAGTATGCCTTGTACTTTTTATTTAGAGCCAAACATGATATACTGGGTTAAAAAAAATGCCAAGGTAAATGGATTTTTAGTGTAAGGTGTTATGTTTCTGGCTAGAGGTTAAGCTGTGCTTGTTGTTTACTGTAACTATAGGTGTCAGAGGCTAAAATTTCTTCTGATGTCCTTGTTTTTGTTTCCTCTGTTGTCTTTTGGTTTCCCTGGACACTTCTTTTTAAATACCATCTGAGACACACAATTCTTTCACTCACATTCCTGTTATTATTACACAGGGCACCTACTGATGTGGTGGTAAGATGGGGGGGAAGTGTTCTAGGGTCCCGTGAGGAGGTCTCAATATTTCACTGAGCTTTTGCCCCTGGGCTGTGAGCTTCACAAGTGAGTCTCAATTTTGTTTTGTTTTTCCTTCTCAGGTGAGACAGGAAGGGTAGAAGGGTCTGGAGTTAGGTATTTCCCTTTCCTTGGACTGTTAGGCTCTGGTAAAATAATTTCTTTCGAGGGCAGGCCTTGGTAAGAAAACAGGATGCGCATGGCATGTTTCAAAATGGCTGCCCTGGCTCTCCCCCTTCGGGATGCCTGAGGGGATTTTTCTCTGATCATTCCTGTGAGAACCTAGTAGGGCTCCTGGAGGTAAAACTAAAGTGTAGAGTACCCCTAAGTCTGGACCTTCTGGCGTTTGTATCTCTGACTTGTGCACACTGAGCCTCCAGCAATTCATCAATTACACTTGAAGGTTTCCTATCCTGATACTGGTTCCTGCAGAGCTTTTTCTGCTACCGGGCTTCTGATCCTCAAAGTTATGGCTCTCTGTGTCTGCCTATCTCTCTCTTCAATATGGGGGACAGCGCTTTGCCCTGTGACCTCTCTGAGGGATCTAAGAAGAAGTGATGGTCTCCAGCTTGCTCAGCTTTTCCCATGTTGCATGGTGGGAATGATGCCTTCCAGGCTTTCTAGATGCTGGACTGGAAACTGGAAGTTGTTTGCTCCAGCAATTATCACTTAATAAGGTCAGTCCATGTAGTCCATCAGGCTTCTTTAGTGGTGAAAAAGTGGGAAACAGAGTAAACATTAACTTTTAGCTACTATGATTTGTTTTTACCAACAGACTTTTTAAAAGAAAAAATAAGAAACCCATATAAGGGAAGGAGGGGAGAGGGTGGTCAGAGAAGGGGAGTGGGTTATAAAATCAATTCTGCCTATTATTCATGGGAAAAAAATAATCAGCAAATTCATTACAAACCCTTATGTTTGTATAGGGAAGTCTTATTTATGAGGCATCAGCGGTGTTCCACATGAGTGAATTTGTCATATAACTAAGCTATCATCTTTAAATTGAACTTGAAACATTATAATGCTTTTTGATAGAGTTCTTTTTCTAAAGTATATTATTGTTCTGTTTTATTGAGCAAAGCATAGAGAATATCATTTATCTTATTTTGTTACTCAGGTCATTATTGTAAACATCAGTCACAGAGCAACTCAGTTGTAATGCAGAACAACTCCCAAGGGCTGCAGAGGTGACTGGGACCATTTGCACCTAAACGTACTCACTACCTGCCAGGCTTCCTAATGCCTATCTTTATCTCCTGTTTTCACCAACCACTCTTACAGCCCCCCTACTCCACCTAAAATAAAACTAAATGTATTTTATTTATGTAAATGTTAATTCTTTTATCTCCTAAAATCATCTTATATATCACTTCATGATACACATACAGCAATTAGAATAAAATAAAACAAAACAATGCATTATAGGATAGGAAGAAGTGAATCTAAACTATTGCTTATTTAATTACTAATCGTACTTTATGCACAAAAGTAGTGTTCTGGCCCATAGGCTAAAAAATTAATAAACGTATAATATGTCATTTGTACTATTAAGACAAATAAACCAAGGCCAATGGTCTAAAGGGGGCTAGAGGTAGGGATGGTCATGCAGAACCTCTTTGTTAAGATAATTTTTAAGCAGAGACCTAAAGGAAGTGAAGAAAGAGACCATTTGGATATGTGGAGTAAGGAGAGGGAACTGCATGTGTAAAGGCCATGTGTCAGGAATATGCTTGGGAGCAGGAAAAATAAGAGACAGATGTGGCTCAAGTAGAATAAGAAAGGGTGAGGAAGCAGGAGATGAGAGCTGGGGGATGCTGGGAAGCTAGATCATTGAATTAGTTGGCTAGCGCCACAATAGTGCTGCATAAAACTCATGGGCATGCAAAATAGCATTGTTTTTCTCATTTTTGGATTTGTGGATTGGCTGTGTTGGTTGTATTTTGCAAATTAGGCTCAGGCCTCTTCCACGTGTGTTCATTCTGGGGCCCAGGCTGAAGAGCCAGCAGCTCTTCTCCCAAACCTCTTCTCCTGGTAGATGGAGCACCAGGTGCAAAATGGCAGCCTAACCCCCATGCATGTTGCAGGCCTCAAGCCTGCTCATGTGCTGTTACAAACCTCCTGCAGGCCAAAGCAAGGCACAGGCCCACACCCCAAACAGAGAGGGGGAAAGTGCACCCTGCCCACGGTGAGAAGAGAAAAGAGTGAAATACTGTGACCAATAATCCAATCTGCCACACACAACCAGAGAGATTGTGGTCTTTGACTTTTACTCTTTGTGTGAGAGTCTTTAACCCTTACTCTTTTTGTAAAGGAAAGTCATTGAAGAATATTGAGCCAAGGAGTGACTTGTTCTGAATTTTATTTTCAAAGGGTAACTTTAGGAACATGAGAAGAATCAAATCTAAGGGTCAAGTTGGAAGCAAGAAGGCAGTAAGGAGACTGTTGCCATATTCCAAATGAGAGAGGATGGTGGCTTTGACCATGGTATACGAGTGGGGATTTTCAGGATCTGCTTTCCAGGTAGAGCTATGAGGACTGGTTGGTAGATTGGATGTTGGGTATGAGAGAAAGAGAGGGGTCAAGGAGGACTCCGGGGCCTTGGTTGGAGGATGTGGAATGATGAGCAGGGAAGACTGGACAAAGATCAGGTCTGAGGGTTTGGGGTGGGGAATCTGGAGTTCTGTTTGCCGTGTAAGATTTGAGATGCCTGTTAGGCTTTCAAGTGGAGATGCCAAGTAGGCAATTGTATGTATGAATCTAGTGCTCAGGAGAGATGTGTAGGCTGGAGATAAGGTTCAATGAAAGTTTATAATAGACTTAGACATGTATTTGTCTTGGATGTTGAAAATAATATTTTACTTAGAGTCAGAGATAATTTTTTATATAATCTCCTTTGCGTGGGAGTCTCTAAATCCTCTTATTCTCTCCTGGTTTTTCCTTCTAAAACATAACATGCCCAAGCACCTCCCACCTCTTCATCTTCTCTTTATTTGTCTCTATCTTTCATTCTTAATTGACATTTTTGAAGACTAGTCTACTTCATTTCCATTCATTCCTTAATCCACTGGAATCTATATTCTGAGTGCCGCAGTTATTAAAACTGCCCTGATGAAAGTTCCCAAACTCTGCACACACCCCAGGTGTACTCAACCCTGCTGATTTCACTGCTGCATCCACCACTCCCAACTTCGGAAACTCTCCCTTGCTTTGGCTTCTGCCACGCTGCTTTCCCTGCCCAGTTTTTTTCCTGCTCTTCCAAGCTGTTCCAGTTTTGTCTCCTCGTGCACAGTTTCCCTCCTAAGCTAACCTCTTACACGTTGGTTCTGTCCTTGACCTGAAGCTCTGAACCCTCTCTGTGGGCAAACCCATCCATTTCCCGGATTTTCACTGCTGTTTGTGTGCAGGGGCTGCATGCGTCACTGTCACCCGCCTTGACCCTCCCTTGAATGTAATGAAAGTATTTCCAACTACATGTGGGACACATCCAAGTCGGTGTCTAACAGGCACCTCAATTTCAACATAGCCAAATTGAAACGTCCGCAGGTGATTGGGGAGGTAGAGGCCATCCCTCTTCCTCTAAGCTGTAATGACTGGGACCTTTTTATAGGTGGCACACTCACCAGTCCCTACTCCAACACCTGTTCACCTCTGAATTGACTTGTGATGCTCCGTAGTGGCATGCTCTGCAAGCCACTCCTTACTTTGTTTTCATTTACTTACACTGTAAGGCATCTGATCCAATTGTTACCTCCCCTAACAAGGCTCCTTTGGGTTCATCACCAGGATACATCACTCTTCCTCGGAACTCTGCCACCATCGTATTCACATGTCTCATCATATTATGTTGACTTTATGTGTGCATATTTTTGCCTGACTTTCTAAATTAAATCTCTCCAGGGCAGAATGCTATATTCATCAGTGCACCCCAAGTATCTAGATCAGTACCCAACACTTAGTAGGATCTCAATAAACTTTTTGAAATTAACAGAAATGATATTTGGAACAACAAATCCAACCAAAGATAAGCAAGGCCCAGATATAGCCATAGGCACATGGTCTTCTAAGCCTCATAGCTTTACCTCTGGGATTCATAATAATTTTGATCCACTTGAAAGCTTTTTCTTCATGGCCACTATACAAAGATAATGAGAGTGTGCTCACGGCTGCAGGCAAGTAGCCCTGGATGATTTACATGAGTTCTGACAACTCCTCAGAAAGAGAAAGTAGCCCAATCATCCCTGGCCAGATGATGAGTGTGTCTCATGTTATTTTCAGGCAATGTACGGTTTTATTTTTGTCGTGCACCAAATGGACTAGGTGTCAGGCAGTCAAACGTCTGGCAATCTGCCTAGCCGGAGAGATAACATGAGTGGCGAATAGAACATTATTGTGTGATAATGATTTCCAGCAGCTATTGAAGATAAATTCCCATGCAAAGTAGAAAGCTTTATTTCCAGAGCAGGAGATATCGATCCTGTGGCCACTGTAAATAAAATGAAAGTTGCAGGTGTAGACAGAAGTCCAGTCCTGTCACCAGCATTGGCATCTGACTAGCAGAAGGAGCCGCCTACCAAAGGCAAAGGAATGCTCACCTGTATATGAGTAGTTTGACACTCCCTTGATGCTGCTGCTGTCTTATAGAAATGTACTGTGTGCATCAGATGTAGCATGAAAAGCATAGGTTCCACCCTAGGACAATTACCAAACCAATGCAATTCCTAAATATAAAATGGAACTAAGACCTCTTCAGATTAACCATAATTGGCTGCAGGCCTTGGTTCATTGAGAAAAAATGTTTTATGAGTCAGAGACACGTTGGGAGCCTGGATTACTGGATTTGTTTTATAGACTTAATGGTTTGTTAAAACAGGAGTCTTTTATTCTTTATGTACAATTTGAGATTGAAGATGTGATTACTCTTCATTAGGTTTTGAACTGGTTGTTATAACTTGTACAGTTCATAGAATATTCGGTCTGGGAATGACTTTAAGGATCATCTGAGCTAGTCATTTTTATTTTTCAGCAAGGAAACAATGACCCTGAGATAAATAACATATACAAGGTCCCATAGTTAATTTGTACGTTTGTTGAGGCATTATTAAAATGTATGATTCTTTTTAACCTTACCAGAGTTCTGGTGATCATATTAATGCAAAGATGTTTTCTTTGGGATCGCACTAATTTATTCCAGAATAAGAAAATCTTCACAGAGACTTTGCAAATGCTTAAAGGTCTGAGGAGTGCTAACCCTCTCTTGTTTCACAGGGTAGAAAGCATATTTCTATAGTCCTTGCATGGATAAATGCAGAGTATCTAGTGCTTGCATCTTCCTCTTCCTTGCCCAGAGATCTACTGCTAGTAGGCACTACTAGTCCTTTGTTATCTTACCAAAGTTTGCTTCACCCAGCTCTCAGGAGGGTCATGAACTTCAATGTGACAAACTTTAGGATCCATACCAAGTGTGTCTGTGATCTCACAGCGAAGGGCATTTGCAGGGTGTTGGGGGTCTGTGGCTCCAAGGTTAGCCAGTCAAAAGGTTGCTCGTGTGGGTGACTGGGTGGCTGCCAGTGGGTTTACATTCAACCCAGATGAAACCCCAGAGGCCATTTTTGTTAATCCTCAGCAATAGCTGTACAGTAACTCTGTTGTGTTGCTCTTCCCTTGACACCTAGTTTTGCCATCAGAGGTGGAGAATTTAGGGGCAAAGAAACTGGAGAGAAGGACAGACTCTTTTTTTTTCTCCTCAGAGTTTCAAAGAAAAGACCTCACTGCTTCCCAATGGGTTGTGCTCCAATATAAATGCCCTGTGGCTGGACACTTTGGTGAAGGCTTCTGTAGTTTCTTGAGTTGATTATAATTTTCCATATTTTGAATTAGTTGCTGAACCCCTGTCTTGGTCAAAAAATGTTCTCACTACTGTGGACAGATTATCTACATATACACCCAAATTATAAGCTCTCAAACTCTAAGATGTTGCCATTCATATTATATTTCTGATCTCCTAGCATCTTGACTGTACACAGTTTTAAACTGTTTTATGTTCTTATTTCTGATGTTTTTCGTCCCATGGTTTCTGTTTTTCCTTAATGAAAAAAATCTGTTTTTGTTGTTGTTGTTGTTGTTGTTTGCTTTTGGATAACTGAGAGGACTGTGGAGTGAAAGAAATCTGAAGTGAACTAACAAATCTTAAGTGAACTTGGTACTCAGGCCCTATTAAATCTTCATTTTAATACATACGAAGCTATATTTATGATTATACCACACCAAAGTAAGTTCTCTTTTTTCTCTATTTCCAAAGCTTTCATTGTCTGTACCAGTCATTTGGCAGTTAATTATATACTGCCTTGTGGCATTATAATTTAAATTTTTATATATTTATATCATTTGTGTAAGTGGACTCAGATCCTTGAGGGAGAGAATTGAGTGTTATGCTTCTTTGTTTCCTCTCTAACACCTAACAGAATGCTATATGCATAGTCGGCTGTCAAACAATATTTGCTGAATGATATACCACACAGAATTTCTTAATGCTTCTGCATAATGGTCCCAGAGAGAATGTTGCATAAAAAGAGACAATATTCTTCCCAGTATTAAAATATTCGGTGAAATGCCACAATAGTGATGTTTCAAAAGTCTGCAGATTAAATGTTTCAGGGAGTGGAAATTGGCTTTTGGCATGTGTGTGTGTGTGTGTGTGTGTGTGTGTGTACTCACACATATGTGTAACATTTTTGTGTGCATGAGGCCTATTCCTTTCAACTAGAATTTTGGGAACCTTTGTCAATCCCTCTGATTAAGGATGGAGGATGCTGGCTGGGTAATGGATGTCTTGCTCTGGCTGGCAAGGCAGTAATGCTTCAACTGGAAAATCATTAAATCCCAGATTTCAGCCTGTCTCCCTGCCACCTCTCATCAGCAGCAAATCTGCTTTAACAGCCAAGAATTCCCTTATCGCTCAGTGACTATGGACCATGTGCTGCTGCTCTCTGTAGATGGGAGATAGAGCTGCATCATTACCCGGGGGTGACAAGGATATAATTTACAGGCTCAATCAGTTTTAGTTACCATGTAATTATAGAGTTATTACATGGTCATTTGTTCCTGATAGACACCAGCGATCTCTTATCCTGTTCTACTGTGGACTGTTTCTTGTCTTATGCTGCTAAGGATGTTTAGTTTCTTCTGCATGGAGTGTTAAATGGTGTACTATGGAGGCAGGACAGAAAAGATTTGGGATAAGATGCTGATGATGCTGCGATGCTATTTGTTCTCCGCAATTGGCCTGGTGATAACAACAGCATCCTGTGGCTTTCCTCCCCTAGGCACCAAGTTCACATTTTCTCCATAAGAGAGGACGGAGACAATATTGTACTTGGCAGCATGGGGGAAATTGGGTGCAAGGAATATTCTGACCCATCCTACTCAGTGATGAGACGACAATATCAACTCCAAGATTATGTCACTGCCTCTTGTAATTTGAAGCTCATGTTAATGCAGTGCCTGTTGGAAGAAAAAAATGAAAAAGGAGAGGAAAGCATTTAAGTGTGTAATTCAGTATCAGGGAGAAATTATGAGAAGGTTCAGTAGCCTGCCCAATGTCACCAAGCACATGGTATATCTGGAACTCAAATGACAGAGCTTGGCTCTTTCCACTCTAACATATTTAAATGAATTCCTACCATTAGGAAGCTAAGCACTTTTAATAGCACCTGTGCTAGAAACCATGTGAAGAAATTTGAATATTACCTCATATTTACTTGAATGACGTAGGACAAACCCCTTAATTCTTTGTTTTTGTTAATGAGGAATTGATGTGTTTGATACCATTTCACATCCTGAGGGTGTGTAATATTTGTGAATTTGTAATCTTTGGCAAAGAGGACATTTCTGTTGCCATTAAAAAGTGGGACAGCCACACAGCGGTGCAGGTGGTGTGCTGGAGGCGGCACTGGATTGCAAGTCAGGAGACCTGGGTCCTGCTCTGAGTGTTTTCACTAAACTGTGTGAGTCAGAGTCTACAACTCTGTCTGCTTAGCTTCACTTGCCTTCTCTGGATGCTATAGTGTGGATGTTTGTCCCCTCTAAACCTCATGTTGAAATTTGATCCTCAGTGTTGGAGGTGGGACGTAATGGGAGGCATTTGGGTCATGGGGCTGGACCCCTCATGGACAGAGTAATGCCCTTCCATGGGGGTGAGTGAGTTCTTGCTTTATTAGCTCCCACAGGAGCTGGTTTATAGAGAGAACCTGGCACCCTGCCCTTGCTTCCTCTCTCACCATGTGATCTGCACATGTGGCTCCCCTTCACCTTCTGCCATGAGTGGAAGCAGCCTGAGGCTCTCTCCAGATGTAGATGCCAGTGCCATGCTTCTCGTATAGCCTGCAGAACTGTGAACCACATAAACCTCTTTTCTTTATCAATTACCCAGTCTTGGGTATTTCTTTATAGCAACACAGAGAGACTAAGACACTGGACAGTAGTCAAGTGCACCAGACAATGGCTGAGGTCCTTCCCAGCTGACAGTTGGTGATTTCATGGCTTACGTCCACCTGCAGAGGACAGCCAGAAAGCAGTGTGGCATCTTTAAGGCAAAGGAACACAAGGTCATGAGATGATAATATCCAACGTTGTTATAAGAAAAGCTGCTTTCCACAAGGGAGCCAGAAAGGTGCTGGCGTTCACATCACATTGCAGGTGATGGAATGCTGTGCATTGGCGACACACTCTCTCACTTCTCCCCGTCAAAACACCTTCCTGATTTTAATTAAAATATCTTTTTTCCCCTTTTGAATGGCTTAAAAATGGCACTAATTATAATGTAACTACTATGTAACTAATACGTAGAGGTAATATTGTGATTATATATAGACAGCCATATGCTACTGTGCAGCCACTCTCCATGCTGTTAAACTGCTGAAGCGGATAACTCCATGTCCGTGCACAAAGTAATTGCACCAAACTAATTTGTGTTTGCAAACAGATCCCAAATTAACTATGTAAATAGGCAGATCTGCAAACAAAATATTATACTGTGCATGTGTGCACACACATGGGGTGGAGAGGAAGTGGTTTTCTACCTGCATGGGTGATGTTGGAGAACTGGGGCTCGGCCATGCAGGTATTGCCTTTTGGGCCTCCTGGTCACTCTGAATTCCTATCCTGCATTAGTACTTCTGAGTCATTTTGTTTGAACATCGGTGAGTGAAGGTAATCTGAATTTGTTTTCACTAGGGGTAGAGGGTTAACTCACTCAATCTGCCTTTCTTGGTCTGGCTTGCTACTCTCATGCATTCCTTGACCAATGATGTTTCCAAGACAGCTGACTCTGGCTGTGTGTTGTATGTGGACTGAAGATTTTCTCCTTGTAAAGAAGCTAACTGTGGAACTGAGGAGAGTCTGGTCCTCTGACCTGGCAATTGTTAGCGCCCTGACAACTGTGTGGTCTTTTGAGTCTAGCAGGGATATTTGAAATCTGGCTCCACTTTGGGCAAGTCATTTATCCTTGGCGAGCCTCAGTTTCCTCAGCTCTAAGGTGGGGGTGGTATTGGATTTGCCTTACAGGGCTGTTTAGAGGATTAAGTGAGTGAGCATATACATGTAGTGTTTAGCACAGTGCCTGGAGCGAGATCAGTGGCCATCAGTGCTTGCTGCTGCTGTTGCTGTGCTTAATGGTGCTACCATCCCTGGCTGTGCGAGCACATCTGCCCATGTGCCCTGTCAGCAGAATGATGGCTGCCTTCAGGAAGGTTCCAGGTGAGGGAGATCAGTCTCAAAGAAGAAATCCCGCTTTGACCAGGCAAGGCAGGTCCCCCAAAAGTCACAGCTGTCTGCCTGTCTCCTACTCTTGGTGTCCCTCTGTATGCAGCGTCCCCCTCTCCTCCCGTGTGGAGTCCATGAGCTCCGCCACTACAGCCCTCCGTCTAGACAGACCTTCCATTCTTATTCTCTTTTCTGATATGCTCCTTGTTTTTAAACCTTACTCCCCCAAGGCCCATTCTCTCTAGTCTTCCTCTGTGTCTGAGCAGTTATTTTGAGCGAGGACATCAGTACAGTACAGCAGCCACGCTGGTCTCCTTGGGGCATTGCTTTAGCTAATCCCTCTGCCCAGAACACTATGCCCAGGGAAATCTGCCAGTCCACATCCGTCACTCCTTCAGGTCTGTGCTCAAACCTGGCCTTCCCCAGCAGAGCTGCCCCCACCCAACTGCATAGCAGCCTGGCCCCCACTCCCGTGCACACGCCCCATGCTTCTTATCCTGCCCTGTTTCAGTTTTTTTCATAGACATCATCACCTTCTAATACGTGTGCATTTCACTTATGCGTTGTTTGCTGCTTGTTGCCCCCACCAGCTTGTAAGCGGCTGGAAAGCAGGGTCATTTGTTCACTGATATTTGTCAAAGGCCTCAGTCTGTGTCTATCACTAGGAAGCCCCCTTGTAAATTTTAATCACAGAGTCCTGTCTACATCCCTCTACTTGTACTCTCAGAAGCCAGATGGACTGGGGCAAGAAGGAACTTGGGACCAGGATACAGAGCAGGGAAACCTTAGCAGAGGCTGTCAGAGGAGACGCATCTGAGGGACCAGATGGAGCTGGCACCCTGTGGGCAGGGAGTCCCAAAGGAGGCTTGGCCCAAGGGAGCAGAGGCAAACTTCAGTGGCAGTGGCGTGGGAATAAGACATCAGCAGGGGTGTGCAAATCAGTCCCATGCTCATGTTGCCTATGTGATCAGGTGAATCACTTCATCTGTCTGTGGCTCAGTTTCCTCATCTGTAAATCATAATGAAATCTACCATATTCACGTCTCATGGGGTTATTGTGAGGATCAATTAAGACAACCACCTCAAAGTAATTTCCAAAATATATTATCACTATTTAAATGTCAGTGGCTTATTATTATTTCTGTCTTTATCTCAGTTTGCCAGTCTGCGAAATGGGCCATAGCAGGAATGGCCTTTAATTACAATGGAGATTGAGTAGGAAGTAGGATATTTCTGAGGGATTCTAAGTCACCAGTAGCACTGATGGATTGCTTTTGGGAGCCAGCGATATAGACAGGCGTATGTGAGATGGGCTGGCTTGAAAGGCCAGAGGCAGACTAGATAGTCCTAAAGACTTAACTCTAAGGAGTGATCAGTATGGGAGTTGCATGCACTAAGAAATGGGCCAGTTTTGGTGACACTTTGTAGTAGAAGAGCTTTTGTTTTTCTCAGCACACCTGGAAGCATTTCTTATTTCATTAACCTAAGATTAGGAATAACCCCATGACACAAAATGTTGGGGATATTGATCTGAACAAATAATTGATCCCAGGGATTTGTTCAGATCCCACTGAACAAATAATTGATACCCTTTTCTTCCAGATCTCCTGTTTTCTTCCTCCTTGTACTGAGGGGCCTTGCTCTCACCCCACTCCCAGGCTGTAGGACAAGCAGTAGGGAGTAATGGGCAGCCCACTGTGAAACTTCCAGCCATTAAAATTGGAGGACAAATTCTCCTGTGTTTCTCCTCTTTTTTAACCTTTTTGGAAATCTTATCTTCTGCCAGTAGGTGACCCAATTAACCTGATCAAGTCTTGATAGAAGAAAACAGATTTTTTTTTTTTTTGTGCGTGTGCTTTGATTTCAGATTTCAATTCAGGTATCAGCTCACCACTAGCTAGCACATGACCATGAACATCACTTGAACACTCAGTTTCCTTATTGGTACAGAAAAAAGGGTACTAGCTAGCCCCATGGTGTTACAAAGATTGAGTTAGTTGATATATTACAAGTCCCTAAGACAATTCTTGGCATATAGTGGGCATCTGGTAAATGTTAGGTTTGCCCTTCTGTTCATAAACAAGCTGGAGTCATTCATATCCAGCATTGAAAAAGAAAAGAGTTTCAGTTACATTTACCTGGATTGGTGCTTTTCTTTGTGTGAAACGCATGTCATCCTGCACCTCTTTGTTGTTTTTGCTCTGCCTTTTTGGGGTCTGTGTGTGTGTTAGAGAGAGAGAGTGAGAGCAGCAGCGAGAGAGAGAGGGTGAGAGAGATGGTTTGTTTTGGGGATATCATTTTTTCTTTTGATTGCCTTGTTTTTTTAAATTTGTAAGCAAGGGGATAGGAGAAAACTACAGGAGGAATCAGGTGTATCTGAAGATGAGAATGTGGAAATGAAGGATGTTCATGAGACTCGTTCTAAAGTGCTGATAGCAAAGGACTTTTGTCAGATTCCCTCAAATGTATTCAGAATAACCTTCAGCGTATTTAGACAGTCATACATTTTATTTTTGTCTCTAGGCATTAATGTGCTGACTTGTGGGATTATTAAACTATAATTCCCGAAGATATGTTTCTGTTGCTCAGTGGGTATGAACGTGCAATCATGAGCAAACCCAAGATTTAGGAGTCTTGCTTCTCCACGGTAAATGGGAGCAGAGCAAGGAATGTGGCTGATGCCAGGATCTGAGCCAAACACCCACCGCTGCACCTGAATAGCTGGACAGTCACAAGTGATAGTGGAATGACTGTGGCATTTGCAGCCAGAAGACAAGAAGCTCAATTCTGGCTCTCACATTTATTAGCAGTATGGCTTTCAGTAAGTCACCAAACCATGCTGAGGCTTAGTTTCCTCATCTGTAAAATGGGGGGAGTATCTGTCATATTGTAAAGATCAAGGAAGTTACATGCATTAACATATTAATGAGCTGTAAACACTAATTATTGTAATATTATTTGTTATTAGTTCTCCTGAGTTGTTACTTGGATTTCCAACCTGGGGAATGAGTCCCAGGATTACAACCTAATTATTATGAGGGCCTGTTGTTCCGCCAGCCATGGTGAATTCTTAGTTGTGCGCTGTTTTCAATGAGGGTAAGTGTAGATCACTCACACAGTGGTCTTCCTGATCTCCCTCTTACACTTCAAATGGCAGGTGCATGTTTACACATTTTACTCTAGACCCAAAATGAAGAATTCAGGTGAGGCAGAACATAGAGAGGGTGTTTTACTTTGATCTTAGATACCAAGTAGCCAAATAGCGTGACCCTCTTTCTTGTTCGGTAGGAGAGAGCCATTACCCATGCATTAGCAGAGGAATGGCCCTGTTTCTAGAACAGATAAAGCTGCTGGAGCTGGAAGTGCCCACGGGAGGTTTACGCTTCCTGCTGGTCAATCACATCTCTGTATGGGCTCCAGATGTGTTGCTGAAGAGGAACAATTTGACCAAAAAAAAGCTGATGTGAGCACCAACCTTTTCAATGTCCCAGATGCTAGGATTTTCCCCAGCATCCGTCTTTTCAATGAATGCTTTTAATGTTGTGCTGAAATTTCCCTGGACACCTTCAGAGAAAAGGCTGCTCACTCGCACTGTTGGGCACTTCCATTGTCCCCACCCAACAGAGGAAAAGATTTTCCCTTCTTAAACAAAGAGCCTTTGAGCTTGGAGCTAGGAACACAAAATTGAGTACGAGATACGTTCTGCTTTCAGAAGCTCACAGACATTATGGTAAGAAATACCTGTTCACAGTATTATACCGCAGTTGTACAGTATATTATCTACAATATAAGACAGGACAGAATAGATAGGCTAGACAAAGTTAGGTTACCTTAGTACACTTCATAGCACTCTGGAATCTTTTAATTCAGCAATTATTGATATAATATCTGCTATGAAATTATATATAATGTCTGTCATCTCCACTACATCAAATCTCCATAAAATGGGTTGCTTGTCTCTCTTGTTCACCTTATATCTCTAGCATGTAGGACTCTACCTGGTAGATAGTTCGTGCTCAAAATAAATATTTTTGAGCAGTATTTTATTTTCTGAGCTTATTACTATTGATTTATGCCTCTGTTACATAAGTGGAAGTATGAAGAGGTTTTGATTAAAGTGAAAAAATTCTAGAGGTAGGGGCAGCTCTTAGGATGCTATAGCATAAAAGTAGAATTCAGGAATCCTATTATATTATTCTAGTGGCCAAGGGATAGCTGAAAGGGATTTCTTTTTGATAGCAGCTGAGGAATCCTGTGTCTACTCTCATGTTCTTGCTACTGCTTGGCTTTGTTTTGTATCTCTCCAAACTCCTGCATGGCCACTAAGGATCTGAGTTCCATTTTAAGGTTTGACCTAATTCTTCCTCCTCCCAACAATGTGTGTTCTTATTAATAGGTTTGCCGAAAACAAAAGGAACAATCCTAACCACCGGTCACTTAACAAAGGGTATTTTAAAAATAAGAACCATGTGAATTTTGGCAAAGATGAGGGAGGGTGCTTTTGGCCAACTGTCAAGACCTCATCAGGCTCTTCCCTTCATCCTCTCTCTTTGGACAGTTATTGATGTCTAGGGTGTCCCAAAGCAAGAGACTCAGGAGCATAAGTGGCCCTACATGCAGCCACAGACCTTGACTCAGGCAGTTTCCACAGACTGCTGATTTGGCTTCATTTATAGTTTCTACAAGATTGTAAAGCAGTCAGCCATTATGGCCCTTGGCCACTACTTCTGGGGTCAGTTCAAGCCTGTGATTCAATTATTTTCCCCATATCCAGACAGCAGGGGAAAGCCAGTCACAACATCAGACATTCAGGGAAAGTCTGGGGACTTAAATTTTGTCTGGTACTATCAGTTGTTGTCTGTGGTGGAGAGGAGAAAGTTAAAATTGAAAAATCGTGTAAAGAATACAAAGTTTTGGTCTAGTGATATATATCACCTGGCCAATGTCACTTAGTCCTGAGAACCAGGCCCAGTCTTTTTGGGATAAATAACAAAACTGCTATCCCAGCAGTTTAAAAAGGCAGGCACCAACTTGTGTGTGTGTGTGAACATTTGGAATGGGCCTTATGCACTGCCTACCACGAGGCTGTCCTGTAATTTATGACCACTCAGTCTCAATAATCTCTGCCTGTGACAGGGTTCAAGTGATAATAACCTTGCCTGTGTGACCCTTTCTTTCATGAAAATATAAGGTATTCTCACGTTAAAGTTTACATTTCTCCTGTAGTATGTGGAAATCAGGGCCCATGAGATATTTTGTTTTTCAGAGTTGAGAAATCTGAGGCCAAAAAATCAAATGAATTGTAGATCTCAGTAGGTATCAGTTCAAGAGAGAGGATGCCTCTCTTGATTATTGTCATCCAGTAGCACCTCATGGCGTATCTTCTTGTGAATCAAGATACTTCCTTATTTCCATGTTCCCGAGGAGAGAAGATGAAGATACAGGACACAACTGGGACATGAAAGACGATAAGCCTTCCAGTCGCTGTCATGGGTGTATCCTTGGGCACAAGGAAAAGCAGCCTCCGTGGCAGGATTTTCACCAGCACGAGTCCTCTAGTGACATTTATTCCAGAGCAGCCTTGGCTTTCCCTGGGCACACTTCCACGGAACACTGCCTAGCAGAGGACAGTGCAGTGGAGGGAAGGCAAAAGATGGGTTTCATTTCGTAGTAACAGCTTCAGCACTTCTTACCGGGTTGACTGTGGCGTTCTGTTTATTATTTGGATACACGGTTCCTGCGATAAGCAGTAAACACATCTCTTCGTACTCGTTAAATGGTTAAGTGCTGGCAGTGCTAGGAGGCTGCAATCTAAAGGAAGTGGAGTAAAAGGTGACGTGGGGAAGGGCGAGAAGTGGAGAAGGAAAAGACCACAAAGGATGGGGGGCAGAGGGACGGGAGTCGAGGCGCTAGCCCTCACACGCGTGTTGGTAATTAGACCATGCTTTTTAAAATTTAATAACATTTCTTTTTTTCCATTTATAATTCTATACCTAGAGATATCTGAAGTTATTGTTTTTGTGTATTTCCTTATATTCAGTGTCTTTTTCAAACATACTCTTATGATCTCCTGTGAGAGTATTTATTTTTCAGACACATGGTATGAATGGCTATTTAATATTCTATTCCATGAGTCGTGCACCATTTTCTTAGGTAGAATTCAACAAGAAAGGTAGGGGATGTACTTAACTTCCAAATCTGAGTGCAGCTGGGTCACAGACAGGGGTTTCCTCGGTGCATATTTCTCAGGCTCGATCAGTAGTAGTGGGGTGAGGGTTTCCTTTATGGGCCTTTCTCTTTTCCCATGGCACCACTTGGCATCCCTACATCTCAGTGTTCCTGGCTCATCAGCTGACTTTCTTAGAGACCCTGGAACTGGCCATCATTTTTTTCTGAGCTTTTTCTGAACTTCTACTGTCTCTGGAAATCCATCAGAGAATCCACAGCAGTGTTGCAGATGGGAAAATAAAAGATGAGCGAATACTGCTGTCCTGATTCTGTACAGGTTATGTGTAGAAATATAGTTGCTTATATAAAGTTAAGAATCTAAAATGGAATTTTATCAGTACAGCTCTCTGTCATCCCTTCTATACTATAACCGTCCTAACTCTATGACCTTGGCTGAGTTACTCAACATATTCAAGCCAAAATTTCTACAGAGTGGGAATAATGATAGTGCCTACTCATAGGATGGTAATGAGAATTAAATAAGATAATGTGCATGAAGTGCTTAGCACAGAGACTGATGCCTAGTAAGCGCCCAAGAAATGTTGACAATTCTTGCTGTTTTCTCATTATTGCTATCATTCTGAGCTTTTGCACAAGAGAGACCATATTGTATTTATTTTTGTCAAAGGCTTTCAATAAATGTTTGTTAAATTGAACTAACTGTTCTAATTAAAAATAAATAAATAAGAAAAAGGAAAAAAAAATCAATCCCTTTACACAACAACACAGCACTTCTGCTGGCCAATGGAGAAATCATACACCCTTACTGCTGTGAGTTATTATACTCTCAGAATAAACAAGCCTTTCACATGACCTAATGATTAATGACTTATGCAAAGAAATTTTAATACCATTAATAAAAAATTAAGCAGCAAGCTTCCCCCACATTTCTGACAGTGGCAGGCTTTCACCTATTCTCCTGGGGACAACAGGTTTCCAGGAACATGCTGAGTACAGATAATAATAGATCATTCCCAGACGGTGCTCCCCTGTGTTCTCCATGTCTTCCTGGGCAGCATGTGGGGTGGATACAAGGCACTCTTTAGAGAGGGGAGGGCTTTGTGTCACGGAGCAGAGAGCACAGCTGGGCACTGGCTCTATCTATTGTCTGTCTGTCTATACATCTGTCGTCATCTATCTATCATCTATTGCCCAGTTATTCCCTCATATTGAGTGTTTATTCTGTGTCAGAAATTACACTAAGGTTTTCTTTAGAACCCTAAGAGGTTCGTAGGATTATCTCAGTTTTACATAGGGAATCCCGGGCCCAGGGATTGTTTCCTGTCCATGTTAATAGATAATAGATCTGGAATTGATAGTAATAGATCTGGAATTGGAACATAGGGCTGCCTACTTCCTACATTTTTGCTTTAACTTCCTTTGCCTGCATCCAGTCTCCTGTGATCTCCTGAGCTGGGATCTGACATGGACATTGGTCATTCTAGGAAGAATGAACAGGATTCTGACACTGAGTGCTCAGAAAGGAAATCTTATCCTATTATCCTATTATCCTAAACAGTCTGTCAAGGTTGAGGTCAAATTTCAAGAAAAGGCTCCAGGCCAGCCTGGTGCTGGATTCTGAATGCCCTTTATGAATATTTTGTCTCCAGGCCTTTGGTCGCTGTGCTTCCACGTCAGGTGCTGTTTTCCTTCAAAGGCTTCATCTCAACACCTATTGTTCATTTTGAAGCAAAATTCCAAATTTCCAAAGCTGAGGTTCTCAGTCTGCAAACCAAGAGAGTCTGCCAGAGCCCACTCATGCCTGGGAAAATACTGGCTACCTAGCCACGGCTCTGGACCCTAGTGACTGGGCAGGACAGTAAGCAAGCTCAGCTGAAGACACGTGTCTTCCACAGTTTCCTTCCTCATGGGCCCCACTGGGTTCCCATATAACTGTACTGAGGCAGAAAGGAGAGAACTCCCTGTGTCTTTCCTGATGAAGCTCCTACTCCTCTCTGTGATCTTGAGGACTGTGTTGCATCTTTGACCCATATGAGACTTCCTGTTGAGGTCCAGGTTGGGTGGACAGCCTGAGTGATGTCTCACATCACAGCTGGATTGCCCTTCTGTCCCTACCACCCTTGCTTCCTGCGCTGACTTGGCATTTTAGTTCATATTAACTTTCTACATCTATGTATGTCTGTGTATGTGCACTTGGGTTTATGCTTGCACACTTGCTGTGCTTAGCCATGTTTCAACTTTTAGAGGAAGACACCATTTCTTCTTTATCTGCCTTTTGAATGAGTTCAGAGTCTAGGGGTATATATGAGAGTGTCAGAGGCCAAATCTGAAGACATAAATTGTTGAGCAACAATGCACCCCCAAGGGCATGCCTCGGCCCCTTCTCCTCTCTCTGGCACCAAAGCAGAGCCCAAGAGCCTCCTGCGAAGGGCAATGACAGATTATCATCTTTTGTGCTTTGTAAATATCTCTGAGTCCGCACCAAAAATACGTACCTGGCCTCTGTGTGGGGAATTGTTGAGCCATTCTTTAGCACCAAGAATAGAAGTTGCTTTCTGGGGATGAACAGGAGGACCAGGAGAGCCCTTGAAGCTTTGCCTGAAGCAGAAAAAGAAAAGCCTGGTCTCACCCCTTAGAGTGCAAAGAGTTCTACATTTCTTGTCATGATTCCAGAGTTCCTGTGAGCCGTGCGTGAGAAAGCAGGGTGAGCATGTTTGACATTTGTGAATGGCTCAGGGACCCAGGAGTTGAGAATCCCAGCAGAAGTCAGGGTGGTCTCAGCATCAGCACCCTGACATACTCAAAACAGACAGACTAACCAAACCGAACAATAGCAGCAGCAACAACATACAAAAATAACAAAAACTGTAGACTCTAGAACTAAAGAGCTCTTTCTTTTTGAGCAGATGCTAAAACATGCAAGATCCGTGGGCTGTTTATGTCGGCACCTATTCACGCATGGGGCTAGGCTGGGTGGCATCTGAAGAGGCAGTCCCTACCCTGTTGGAGATTCAAGGCCAACTTATCCAAGAGAGGACTTCTTCATTGCTACTCAGGATTTCCGTTCTTATTGTGTTGTTAATTATGAGCTAAGAAGAAAGGAAATTCGGTTTTTCATATATGAGCAGGTCATAGGAAATGTAATTGAGGGAAAATATAACCGCAGGGAGATGTAGCCTCCTGACTTTAACGCTATACACCTCACATACCTACAGACTAGAAAGAAAAGAAAAACACAGACACATCTGACAAAAAAAAGAGACAAGTCAGAGCATAAAGTATGTCTGAAAACAACAACAACAACAACAACACATCCCAAGTGACCCCTGGAGGAGACATTACCAGGTGGCCCAGGCATGAAGACCCTGGGGCTCACATCTGCAGGGGGCATTTCCAAGGGGGAAGGAGAGTGAACGTTTCCCTTCACTGCTAGTGGGGCCAGTTATACCTGAGGAGGTCAGCTGCACCCTTTCATCCATGTCAAGCTCCTCCCTGGAAGCTAGGCTGGTTTGGGGCAGGGATGGAAATTGCGAAGCTGAAGAGGAGAAAGGAGATAACACAGCGAGCAGAGTATCAACTCCTCCCTACGAACTTGGTTTTGAAGTCAATAAAGTCTCTTGCAGCCATTGTCAGTGGGAAGTGAGTGCCCTTGGCTGTGACCTTGGAGTTATCAGCACTGCTGGAGATGCTCATTGCCTCTGTCACCCTCGTCTGGGACCAGGTTTTGCTTATGTCGATGGTGGCATGATTGGTGGGATGTCAGCCATCTGGGAAGGACAGTAGGCCAGTGCTGTGTCCAGCCTGGGCTGCAGTAGGGAAAACTCAAGGGAAGAAAAGGTGAAGCAAGGTGGAACATACATTGCAATTTAGCTCAGTCAGGAGGGCAGCCACTAAGGTGTTTGTCTCTCAGACATATCTCCTGCTTGATGGAGGAGGAGCCACTTTGTAGGGAAAACCGAAGCCCCATTTCTGAGATTATCTTTCTGGGGCGGCCCTTCCAGCAGTTTGTGATGCACAAGGATATCTGTAGCCTCATGACAAGGTGATTCTGAAAGATGAAGCATCTCCCTCCTAGCTTTCCCACTGACCTTTTCTGAGTTTCTGAGTTGGGCTATCCCAAAAGGCAATCAGAAATTTGCTCAGTGGCATTTACCTAAGTGGGGCCACTGGCAGCATGACACAGTTGGGTGATTTCAGGGTTTAGAGAGAAAATACTGGCAGAGGACTGGGGAGGCATGTACTCTTCTTTCCTATAATGCTATGCATTGCTCAAAGGCAGGCTGGCTGGCTAATCATTACCCGGCCAGGGGCAAGCAGCCAGAGAGCCACTGCCCAAGTCAGGGAAGTTTGAGAGGAATGCAGAACCAGGATCTGCAGCTGGCAGGCCCTTGAGAGAATGGCCTGTGTGCACAGCCCCCGTCCTCTTGGAGCAGCAGAACATTTCACGGTTGGTCCTCAGAGCCATGTGGACCAGCCTACCCATGTAAGGATTTTCTTGCTCTGGAGATGCTTGAATTAGATTCATAACAGACCAAGATGGGAGGAAAGGTACTGGGCAAATGATTAATTTTGTAAACCAGGCACTACGCTCACTGTGGGGGGAAGAGAGACATTGGCCCTGCCTTCGTGGATCTTCTTGTCAAGTGAGGAGACAGGATCTTATTGTCAAGTGAGGAGACAGGCATGAACACATAATTACACAAATAATTGCTTACAATTGAGATCTGTGCTTCAAGGGAGAAGTGTGTGCCATGAGAGGGTTTGTGAAGCTCCATGGGCAAGTGTCATTTCAGCTGAGATTTAAAGGATGAAAAGGAGATGTCTAGGTAAAAGGCAAAGTAGACAACTGTCCATGAGCAAGAGGTACCAAGGCCAGAAGACACCGAACACACAGATACCTGATAGGCCAGTGTGTCGGCAGTGATGGGGACAGTGGAGGAGCGTGCAGGAGTTGTCGGGCAGCTCTTCTATTTTGTCTGCTTCTGTTGTTTTTCTTTTCATATATATAAGTATTGCCTCCCCATGGATGCAATAAGCAACCTGCATTGTCTTGTCCTTCTGTTGCATGACTACGCCTGCTTTGTAGCAGGAACTCAATAAACAGGACTTGATGAATTCTGAGCCTTGCCGTGTGTCAGGGGGTGGGAGGGATGTCTTGGTGTCAGCTGGTTGGTTGACTTTGATCAAGAGAGGTGTCTTGCTGCATGGCTAAGGGTTTTCCTTCTGGAGTCAGGTATATGTCAGGTCCAGTCCTAGCCCTGTGACTTTGGTCAAGTAACATAATCTCTCAAAGTCTCAGTTGCATTTGTAGAAAAAAACAGATAATGCCTACTTTTCTCATTTGCAAAATAATATTAGATGGTGAGGATGATGACACCTTTTATGCCAGGTACTGTTCTAAGTTTTTCCCAGGTATTAACTCATTCAATCCTTAGAGTGACCCTGTGAAGCAGAAACTATTATTATTCCCATTTTATAGATGAGAAAACTGAGGCACTGAGAGGTTATGACACAGCTAGTGTGTGTTAAAGCCAGGGTTTGGAATCTATGGACTCTGGATCCTGAATCTGTAGTGTCAAATCTTGTGTTTTCTTCTATTTTCAGTCTGTGGGTTCTGAAATTGCTGGAGATACCAAGTCCCTGTAGTGACCAGAGGGAAGGAAGTGAGGCTTCTGGCCACAGGGATCTGATCCTCCCTTCATATCCCTCTTTGCATATCATTTAATATTTTCCTGTGATGCTGGTCCCCTTGTGTAAGCCCCTGGGATGAGGATAGAGAAACCTAGAGGGAAGGCTTCGACTGCCTGGAGCAGTAGTCCCCAATGTGGCCAGACTGACAAGCTGCCAAGCTGGTGGACAAGCTGCCCCAGGACTGGCACCAGAAGCCAGGAGCCCTGATGACCCCATAGAGAGCAGGTGTCAGAAGCGTGCTGGCTAAGCCTGGGCCACTCCTTACTGCTCACCTAATTACCCCCATCAACAGTTCTGATCCAGAATGTGAGGAGCAAAGCCACGCATGAGCTTCCTCAAGTGCTGAGTCTATTTCAGAAATGATTGTGGGGTTCATCAATGCTGGTTGTTTATTGCACTGTGATCCCTGAAGATTGGATTCAGTGCTGTGGAAGCTGGCAGGAGGATGGGCCTGGCCTGACTGGGGGTTCACTGATGGATTGCAATAGTTGGCCCAGTGCCCATCTGCCAGGCTGGAGATAGCTGGGAGGCAAGAGGACTGATTAAATTGGTGGTGGACATTTCACCTTTAAAATGTTAACGCACCCTCCAAAAAAACCCCAAAAAGCAAAAAACAAACAAAAAAACAAAAAAAAAAAAACAAGCCAAAAAAGAGAGAGAGAGAGAGAGAAAAAAAGACCAGACCTTTAATATAGAAGTTAACTTAATTTTAAAGGAAATTAAAAATATTGGCATATTAAGAAAATATCCAGTTGGTTTCAAAAAAATGTTCAACAGATACTTATCCAGAGGAGGAATATTCACAAAGCTGAATTTGTTCTTTTTATTTTTAATTAATTTATTTATTTCAGAGTATTACAGGTGATCCCAAGATTTCACCAGTAAGAACTAACATGAGTGTTAATTGGTACCCTCTCTCCCTCCCTCCCTCCTTTCCTTCCTCCCTTTGTACATTTTTTGGACACCAGCATCCTAAGTTGGGGAGTCCTGGTTTATTTTCCCCCTTAGAGAGTAATGTTTGGATACCACTCCCCCCCACTCTCTCTGGCATTCATAGCGTAAATGGCATTTTGTCAGTTGAAAATGAGACTCTTGTCAACAGCCCCCAGCTCTGCCATGCTTATCAGGGCAGGGGAGAGGGAGAGTGGGAGTCACAGAGATGTAGCTAGTCCTGTTCATTCCAGAAGAGTGATAGATAATCACATTTTCAGGCAAGGAACGGCAGGAAATCTGACGGACAGGAATTAAGGCACCAAATGGAAAAGTCAATCGCTTATTCTCTCCAAGTTTCATATTTGAAGGAAATGTTATTTGATTTGGAGACTTCCTCCTTTCCCTCTTCTTCCTTCTATGAGGCAGGCAGAACAGCAGAATTAATTCTGTCTTTACAATTATATTTTTCAGGCTCAATGAGAGAGTGTGTGTGTGTGCATGTGTGTGTAAGTCCTCATTAAACTTTTACTAATGTTTCACAAGTGTATATTTCTCAAGTGTGTTAGATATTTCAAGGCTCCGCATAAATGAAAGGAAGAATCTCTGTGATTTCTTTTCTCCTGGTGTCTCTTATTACCTGTAATAGGGATCTAAAGCAGAGCTCAAATAATAACAACAAAAAGTAATACTGCTTTTGTAGTGTTACCTATTTTATTTGTGCAGTGTTTGATAGCTTTCTGTTGCATTTGCATTACATTTCACCCAAATCCCTACGTGAAATGGTTTACCAATCACAACAAAAATAGTGAGCAACTTACACTGGACATGCATGATTTAAGTTCATGCTTGCAATAGCCTTATGAGGGAGTAGCTGACATGGTCTTCATTTTATGAAGAAACACAGGCTTAGAGTGGTTCAGTAACATACCCAAGACCACCCACCCCCACAAGTAGTGGAGATAAGATTTGATCCAAGGCTTACCTGGATCAGTGCCAGAGCCTGATCTCGTAAGATGGTCACTCTCCAGATGATAGAAATGAGGCCAAGGACTTGTCAGGTCACAAATAGATGAAGAACAGATCCAGGCAGGGGACTTTGGTCTTGTCAGCTCTTCCAGCTACTCTTCATACCTTGCCAAGGCCAAGGATAAAGAGTGTCTAGTCACCACGCCAAACTTATTCCTATGGGGACTCTCTAGTCTCTTTCCCAGGGCAACAGAAAAGGATTCTGGAATTCTGGGCCAAGCTGAAAGATGTTTTCTTGGAATTGGGGGCATAGAGGTGATTAACGAGGAGCAGAGGAGAAGGGTGAAGTAACACGAAAACAGGAAGATGGACTCTCTTCTCCCTGTCCCACCCAACCTCTCAAATAAAATTCTTGCAAAATTAAGTAAATGCTTGTTTCAAAATCTCAAATAGAGGATTAATCTTCTCGAAAGCCATCCAGGTGTTTCCTAAAACAGAAGGCACTTAATATGTGTTCTTTCTTTTATGCTGTGAGTAGGTAGGGATGTGAGTAGGTAGGAAGAGAGCCGGCGGGGAGCCCACAGGTGCTGGAGTAGGTAGCAGGGTGTGTGTGGTGCTCTGCCCGGGGCCAGGGGATGCAGATTCCAGGGACCTACTGCCGTGAACACTTAGGCATTCAGCTTTCTGCTGGCAATGCAGATGCAACAATGGTGTTTGGGAGCTGGAGTCCACACAGAGTGAATATGTTGCGTGGGTTTGCTTTTGTTTTGTTGTGGTTGGGCTCCTCCTCCGCCTGCTGAAAGGTCTTGTCAAGGTTATTGCACACTCAGTGATGACTGTTACTGATAATAATAATAAGGGTGACATTTGCTACACATGACAGGGCACTTGTCACTGTGTCAATGTTGCCTCATTTTACCTTCACAGTGTGTTCTCGTCACCCCCATTTTGTAGATAAGGAAGTCAGGGCTCTGAGATTTTGAATAACTAATCCAAGGTTACACAGCAAAATGGGACTGACTGTAGAGCGTAGGTACTCAGCCACATCAGGTCTTTCCTCACTAATTTATTTAGGAAGGGATTTGAAGTGCCCATTATGTGGCTTATTGGCCTCAGCACACATATAAAGAAGTATGCTTTGGTCAGTAACCAGCACGGCACTGTGGTTAACTCCCTGGATTCATGTCCTGGATTTCTCACTCCGTAGCTGCGCAGCCTTGATCAAGTCACGTAAGTGCTCCTCATCTGTAAAAGGGGAGTAATAATAGGAATATGTACCTCACAGGGTTGATGTAAGGATTCAATGAGCTAATATTTGTAAACCATGTCAAACAACGTAGTCAGCACTATTTAAGGGTTTGGTAACAGAAGCTGGCAGGCCCAGTGGATTAAATGAGAGCAGTTTGAGTCCCCTGCTGAGATTTGGGGCAGGGTGAGGTCTATTGCAAAGGGTGAGGCCAGTCTTGAGGTTGGAACAAACATGGCTGTTTCTTTGGCCATCAATCTTCATTCTCAAAGCTTCTCACTTGAACACCTTTTATTGGCACTAAATTTGTTTTAGGATAATGAAAGCAGCTGTTCCATTTCTGCCCCTCATCCCACCCACCTCCGGGTCTCACCTGTCAAAGACACCGCCGCTCCCACAGGACCAGCTATGAGCACGGTGAAGCCCACGTGCCTGGGCTGAGCCTGGCACTCGGAGCTCCACCGCCTTGCAGGGGTGAACTCATTATCTGGGCATACTGAAATGCTATGAGCCCATCAGATAAACAGACACACCAACTTGCAAATGAATAGAAACATGTTTATTAGAGTGGAAGAAAAACAGCTTTTTGGCACACTAACACTATGGCATCAGGAGCGGCAGCTGCAGCCTGGGACAACAGGCAGGGAGGATGAGAAACTAAACATGTATTTTCAGAGTGCTTAACATCAGGAGTGGGTATTTCCAAGCAAAGAAGGGTGTGCGTGTTTGTGTGTGAGACAGAGAGAGGGATACAGAGAGACAGAGACACAGAGACACGTCAGAGCAGCACAGTGGCCAGGAGGTGGTGGTCTCCTGAATGTGAGACCTAGGTGGATCAGGGTTTGAATTCCCTCTCTTCCAGGGACTGGCTGGCGTTGTTCCTTTATTTAACCTCTCTGAAACTTTGCTTCTTTTCCACACAGTCCCATCATGATCATCCTTGGCAGGCCTGTAAGTGAGGATCATAAGGGACAATCTGTTTTAAGCATGTAGCATAGAACTTGGCACGCAGAAGGTGCTCAATAAATGCTAGTCCTCACCGCAGGTCTGTGGGAGAATATTCCAAGAAGGCCTCCTCGGTCTTCCCTGCTTCCTGATCGTGAAGGCAGCTGCGCTTACAGGAAGAAAGGTGAGAGGTGTGAGGCATTGAGGAAGCAGAAAGAGCAGATTTTGATCTATAAATATTCATTTCTGCAGTGGGCAGAGAAAGAGGAAATGACAAACTCCTCAATTGTAAAATTAAGAATTATAAATGTTTATTTTTATTCAATAAATGGCAAAATATGACTACATGTGTTCCAAATTTTCACAATTTAAAGAGGAGAGAGAGAAGAAGAGGGAGGGGGAAGGGAATAGGGACAGAGGATGCACGGCTGTGGCAATGAGGACTACAGTCCTGGGCTTCTAACACATTCTCCCCATCCCATCCGCAAAAGGCAGCTCAGTTTTTATAAGTTGACAGATTTTAAATATAGGATTTCATTGGCCGTGAGGATTTTGCTAACCTAAAAAACAGTTTGGAAGCCACCAACATACATCATCTGTGATATTATCTGATGTCTGCTCTTCCCCACTAAATGTAAGCTCCATGAAGGCAGAGGTCAATAGTGCATACAGTAGGTAATCTTTGATACATAGGCTGAGTGAATGCATGCATGAATGAATGAATGAATAAATGGAGAGCCAAACAGAGGTGAGGACAGCCAGACTCTCTTGGACCCAAGGAATGTTCTGTCCTTAAAGATTAAAATTATTTTTCAGTCTTTTCTTGCTCTTCTCAACACCTCCCACCCCACAATTTTTTAAGCCGGTAAATTCTGTCATTTCTTCATTTAACGCACCCCTAATCTCACTGTTAGCCAAGTTCCTACACCTACCTGGATGATCTTCAACCTTGGTATGCTCAACTCTTGCACAGTCCACAAATCCTCCAGTGTCCTCCATGGGAACCACCTTGCAAATGCCAAATGTGGACGTGTGTGCCTCCCTGATGAATGGGCTATCACCCAGCAGTGCTGCTGACCAGCCACCTGCTTTTTCAGTATGGTGGTGTTTGTATGATTGTTTGAATATTTTATTGCATTCTTCCCCCACAGAAAAATGGAAGTGCTGATAGCAGTGATAAGAAGCATAGGTTTCCTAAATTTAACTCAATTGAGGCAACAGTGGAAATCATTAGGCATGTAGGAAAGAGCAAATGTTTAGCCTTAATCGGGTGCTTATCACACTTGGGCTGTCTGTGTGTTCAGCTGTATAGGAACAGAAAAAACAGAAGAAAGAAAACAGACACAATGCAGTAAATATTGTCGGAGATTAAGTTGAAAATATACGGTATATTTTGGAATTGTATGGTCTTTTTTAGGTTTCTAGGAATGTAGATAGAAATCTGGTTTCTTTTTACTCTCACGCATGTCTTTAGCAAAGCTGCCTGGTAGTGCAAGAACCTTGTACCTGGTTTCCTTGTCTTACTTTGTCAAATAGACTAAACTGTATGTTTACGTTTTCAAGAATTTTAGTAACATTCTCTTGCTTGTCCAGTTTTTAGGAAAACATCTTTGAAAAAAAATGCTTGCCATTTTTCCTAATTCTTCCAACATGAAATTGGAAGCCCTTTCTCCAAATACTGAAGGTCGGTCTGTGCCACAGTTCCTGTTCCTCCTCTCTGCTTCTGCATCCACGAGGACTTCATGTGTTGTCTCTGCAGGGGATGCTCCTGATGTTTATTTTGAATGCAGCAACCACGCATACCTAGCAGAGCCTCTAAACAAACATTTTAATTGAATTTTAAAGTGAGCCTAGAATGCCCGTATTCTCTCTCAACTTCTTTTATTTCCCTTACTCAAAATGTCCTGCAGCCAGGGACTTCTCTCACTGTCACTGTTTGCTTGCTTGTTTCTCCTCATCTTCCACCACCTCATCTCATGATCATTAGGTGAATTACCGAAGCCCATTGCCCAGTGACTTCTCATTTCCAAGATCTCTAATTGGGTCTTTTTTAGCAACTCTCTGTGGTTATGTCATAACTCCTGTTCTTCTTTATGAACGCAGTATTTGTTTCGTATCTTTCTGTAGATGTGAAACTTATAAAGTCCTATTCTTGTTGCTCTTTTAGCTCTGATTCCTCTGATTTAAATTGTTCTGTCTGTTGGGCCTTTTATTTTGTTCCTTTATTTGATTTTCATGGCATTGGTCTTTGTGGGATGTTTGGTGATTCTTGTTTGAATTCCTCTTTGTAAGGGCGAGTGCCCATTCGGCTGCCTGGAGCCTGCCTTGGTGCATTCTGATGGAGGAGACACACAGGTGTCTCCATTCTGATGGTGCTGCTGGTGGAATGTGCACTGTTTCTGATGGTAATGGGGAAGGCATGGAATGTGCTATGGGGCAGTTTAGCTGGTCTTGGCTGTGGTGGATCTTTGATCCTCCCAATGTCACCTGCCTTGGGAATTCTGCCCTGTATATTGGACTCAATCTTTCCCTTCTAGCCTTAAGTCAGACACTCCATGTCTTGCTGCTGGGTGTAGAGATCCAGCCTGTCTGTCTTCTCCCACTGCGTTAGGCTAACTAATGCCCTGTAGCCTCAGACCTTCTCTGGACCTTCATCCTCCTCTTGGCAGGGACACTTGCCGTGGTTGCTTCCCTCTGCTTTATATAATTCTGGGATTATTCAAGTTCCTGTTTCTGGTATGTTTCTTTCCTCTCATCGTCTGTGGTTCTGGCACGGGCAGGGGATTCAGGCAGGGAGAGAAGACAGCAATGAGCTATCTAAAACAGGAGGTTACCTTCCTCTCTGAGTCTGAGATGTGCCGACTCCCAGAACACCACCAATCCAAGGGGGCCTAAGGGCCTGAATCACCTTGCTTGAACCTTGTCATAGATGTGCAATCTGTGCATTGCACACGAAGGAGGCAGTGGTGAGCAGTGGATACTTGCTCTCTGTTGGGTGAGATTAAGCCAATATTCCCCACAATTCGTGATAGATATTGTGGAAATGCAGAGGGGAGGAGTGAGGGGGGAATTAAGTTGTACTGGTGGAATCAAGCGCACCAGCTCTTTTTAAGGATCCCTTTCACAAAAGTTTTTAAATTATCCTTCCTAGCTTAAAAAAACACAGTAACAACATATGAATAAAAGAGCCCTCAGCCTGGCGCCTTCTCCCTCTTTCCACCCCTGCCCCCTGCCCTGACTGATCTGTGCCTCCTCAGAGTCAGTGAGCTCCGGAACTGGCCTCTTGACCTCCACCTCCCCTCTGGGTTGCCCGCTGACCCTTGTCCTGTTCTTGCCTCTTTGTAGGCACACTCACGGGCCACATGGTTCACCCGCCTGATGGCCAAGTGCCCAGGACCCTCTCTTCCTCACGGCTGCCTCTGAGACTCAGCAGGTGACCCTCTGAGAGTCTGGCCTCCAGAAAGGAGGACGAAACGCTGGGGACACATTTGCTGCCCCCAAGCAACAGTGCTTCAGGCGTTTACCCTTCTTCAAGCCGTGGAGCTGGAGAGCAGGGCATGCCTTAGGGACTGCATGTTGATCGTTTTACACACGCATTTTTGAAATGAAGAAACTGACACTAGACACATCAAGTGACTTTCCCAGCCAGTTAGTGGCTGGAGTAGAATTCAGATCCTGTGCTTAACAGTCCTGTAAATTGGTAAATTGAGGCTTACCTCCCAAGCCAAGCTGATGGCTACAAAAACCAAACATTCAGATATGCCCTGGGGCAGGTGCTTTGTGACCAGCCCCCATGGGGCTCCATTTCCAGCCCTCAAAAACTTTACCTCAGCCTCAGAGCCTCGTTTATTTCTTCATGGCGTTCATGGCAAAAATTCCTACCTTTTTAATTCCCTTCCCTCCACACTGATTCCCAGCTCCATTCCCTAAAGCAGCACAGCATCTCATAGGCTCTCTTAGTGCCCTGGCTTCTCAGGAGGCCTCCTGTGGCATCGCGAGGCATATTCATATTTGTTTCAGTTCAGACACTCTCCTGTCCTCTAGACACCTTTAGCTATCCAGGATCCCAGACAGGAGCCTCCAGACTCCTCCAGGCTTCCTCAGAAAGGCTCATAGCTCCAGCAGTATGGATCCAGAATGGGGTTCCCCCTCCTCATGAGACACAGGCCTGGTTTAGCGGCAGAACTGCCCCCACAGGCCAAGACCCAGGCGTGCTACTTCTCACGAAGATCGCACCTTGGTGTTAAACTTCTTTCCAAAGTTACAATACATCCAGCCACTTGGCTTTCTGTTCTGCTGTTCTTTCTACACCTAAGTATCTTATTACAAGTCTCCATCTTGTTAGGGAACTTGGCAATGGGACTGTATCAGGGGACTCTGTTTACCTAATGCATTCAAGGCTGACGTCCTAAGAAAGCACAGAGAAGGGAAACATTGTCCTTCAAATTCTCGTTATCTTAAGCAAGTCTACCCTAGAATAAGGGCTTCCTAAATTTTAAATGCTAATGTGCTACGGATGGAGGTTGTGTCCACAGTTCAGGTAACAGGCAATGAGAAGCTGAAATATTTGAACTACTGTCCCCCCAGTGATGTAAGGCAGATAGAGATGACTTTATGCAACTGGTAAATAGGTAAAGGAAATACAGAAATGTGGAGCAATGTGAAAAACATTTCACTCTGTCACATGTTGTTGTTGGAAACTGCTCATAAGAAACCAAAAAAAGACTTTGACTTCCAGTCACAGAAATAGTATACTACATTGGATTTCCTTAGGAATATACAATCTCTTTGCAATTGCAAGCTGCTAGTGTTTTCTTTACATGAGGGTCTAGACCTGAGCTTGCAGAATGATTTAGAAATCAGTGTATTGCCTGCTTCATATGGTGCAATTAATCTTTTTTGATTTTACATGTCTACAAATGGTGTTAGTGGTCATAACTGCAAACTATTGCTATTTTTATTGGTCTGGAATGTGAATGTTTGTGTTAGAGCATCTGCAAAAGCAAACACTTTTGCTATGTTGAAAAAGTAATGAAGATCTAAGTGATTTTAAGATGGCATTTTGTGAATGCACACTAAAATGCTGCTAGATTTTTATTTGTTTTACTGTTAATGCTGCATTGTAGATATAGTCATGCTGCAGCACAATTTTTTTTCCTATTTCTTCTTTTCCTTTGTCTTTCAAAAAATACCCATTCTAGTTGCAATTTTTATTCAAAAATCAAGATAGCCATGCATTAAGATATGTTCATTATCTAGGAAGCAAATAAATGTAAAAATAAAGCATCTCATAGCACTATTAGCTATTTTGTATCATACATAAATAATATTTTGCTTAGCCTTGGCATATTTGTTCTGCACATTTTAATAGAATGGCCAATATATCAAAGTCATCTCAATGTCCTTATCAACACCTTAGGTGTTATACTCATTGATGGTTAGCATCCTTCATATTGCAATTATAAAGGTCCCTCAAACCCTGGCTTATAAATTATTTGAGGTTTCTTGTGGGGAAAGGTTGAGTTTAACTATTAATTTTCATACCAGCTTATACCTAATAGAATGTGTGGCTAATGAATGTGTTGAATTAAATTGAGTTAGATTGAATCAAATTGAATTGAACAGAAATAAATTGAATTGTATTGAATTATAAACCAGAGAGTGAAAATGCATGGTGATCTAATAGCATCTGATAATAACAGAATACTGAATTTACATGCCCAACTTAGGAGATATTTGATAACGCGTGAGTAGGAAAATTGCCTTCCTCCTATGTTCTTGGGCATCCTTGCCAAGTGGCGATGAATGTCACATGAGACCCCAGGCTCAGTTCAAGTATCTTCTGTACTTGTGTGGTAGTATATTGTGCCAGGAGAGTTACAAACGTGTTTTATTTTTTTATAGGTTACCAAGCAGGAGCTCCATTTTTTAAAGAATTTAAAAAATTTTTTTCTTTTGTTCAGCAGCAGCTGGCTCTGCAAGCACTTAGGATAAAGTGATGTGAGAGTGTGTGTGTGTCAGATAGGGGGTACCATTTGCTAGTTTTAATTGGTAGATTCAACATCTTCCACTAACAGTGCAGAAGCCACTGGCTGAGACGTTACCATGGTAAATCAAACTCTGGTGTTTGATTGGTGGACTTCTGAAGCAGGTACAATCATTTTAATCAACTCCAGGAAAGTTGAGGCCATCTGGTTTTGCCTCACCTGGAAGTAATTTACCACCCCAGGTGCAAAAAAATTACCCTGAGGTCAGTAACAGTAAACCTGCCTCAAAGATGTTCTAGCAGAGCACGAAAGAAGATCAGTGTGACATAGCAATCTTTATCTGTTTGTTTTTATGTTTTTGAGCTTGGGAAAGTGAGGGGCTAATCATGCAAACCAGAGCCATGAATAGATTGGCAGGTGCTAACCCAGCTAGTTCCAAACAGCAAAGTGAAAATCCCTCTAACGCATTCTATAGCAACTGCTTTAAGGGTCCAGCTCTGAATGTCGAAATAATTTGGGTTTTATAAAAGAAATTTTTACTAAGAATCAAGTTGCTCAATAATATGGCTGAAGAGACGGGCATGTTTTGGAGAAGTGAGGAGTGGAACGGGGACCATTTGCAATGAAAGGAATCTTTCAAAAAAGCTCTTCCCTCCCAAAAATGTGTTTTGGGCATATACATTTTGCATAGCAGTTAGTGTTGTATTAATATTAATAGATATTCTTATGATCAGATAGGATGTAACCAGCCCTAACCAAAATATAAATAGTGAGAAGACTTCATAATCATTAGCCCTTTGGAGTAGTTAGAAGGATTTGTTTGGCTCATGTGACATTGATTTGTTTTGGCTGCACTTGAAATGTGTGGTCTTTGCAAGTCAATAGAAATGAAGTCCTTTATTGAATAGGAAAAACTCCGTGGAGTGAATTATACAAAGAAACAGAAGGCCAAAGTTCTCAGTCTCTTATGTATTTGGGGGGTGGATGCCAGGCAGAATGGGTTGGGCTTTGGAAAAGAAAGTTCAGGGGCTTGGGAGAGAGGGGAAGGGTAGGTGTCTGAGTCTGTTTGGGCTGCTATAACAAAATATCACACTCTGGGTAGGTTACAACAACAGACATTTATTTCCCGCAGTTCCGGAAGCTGGGAAGTCCAAGACCAAGGTGGTGCCGGATTCCATGCCTGGTGAGGGCCTTCCTCCTTGTCTGCAGATGGCTGTTATCTCCCAGTGTCCTCATATGGAGGAAGGGGCAAAGGAGCTCTCCACTCACTTCTGGGAGGCTCCAGAAGGCTCCACCCTCAGACCTAATCACCTCCCAGTGTCTCCACCCTCAAATACACTCACATAAGGGATTCAGTTTCAAGATATGAATTTTGGGGGACACAAACATTCAGTCTATGGCAGTAGGAGTGGCAAAACCTACCCAAGGGGAAGCTGTGGAGAAGCTCAGTTTGGCAGTTGGCAGAACGAGACATGTGGTCATGTGAAATCACTGAAAGGCTTTGGTTCTTTCAGAAGTGTCATAATCCCAAAGGGCTGGGAATGGGAAGGCCCTGCAAAATCAGTTAGTGAGACTCTTCCTTCTGTCAGTGAGGGGGTGGAGGGCCAGAGCGTGGCCAAGGGCAAAGGAGATAAGGAATAATCCAGGCAATGATGGATCCCAATTTTACAGTCCCCTGTTCACAGACATGCCGATCCAGCAGAGCACGATAAACGAATGGAGTCGGGTGTCTCCCCACCCTCCCCATGTCCGAATGTGCAGTTATTTCAGAGCTAGATGTGACTTTAATATTGCAAGGATTGAAGTGGAATTGTCCTTTGTCCGGATTCTCTTTGATCATTAGCTCGCTTCCGTAGGGGCCAGTGCAGCTGAGGAATGGAACTTTCCCTTATCCCCCAGCCCACCTGGGCTTTGTGGAGAGGCAACACAATTAGGAATCCACTTGGGTGAGTCAATCACCACTTCACCTCCTTAGCAAACACAGCACTGGCGATAAACCAGCCCCCGTCCCCCCTTCACCCTCTCTAACCTTCTAGTCCTCTCTCCAGGGAGTCAGAACTTGATAGAACACACTGAACAGGACCTACAAAGCAACACGAGAGCAAAATGCTGTGTCCCAGGAGCGGACACAGGATGGAGCAGAATGCTGTGTCCCAGGGCGCCATGGGCACCACACAACTAGCTCTGCAAGCCAGCGAAAACCCAGGGGAAGTTGAGGAGGGAGATCATGTTGGAAAAGCAGTGTGAGGAGGAGAGGAGAAGCTGGAAGGGCACAAAAAAGGGGAAATAAGAGAGAAAGAAAGGATGAGGAGAGGAAGGGAGAAAGGTTGTTCCTAAACATGCAAAAAGTAAGGGCTAGTCTTTTCTGAATTGCACACTTTCTTTAAGAATCTGATAAAAATGATCTCTTTCTCTAGAAAACAAAATGCATATGATGACATACGCACTGCAGATAATTTGGGGTTCAGAAGTCCATATGTGGACCCTCGTTTAGGAGATTGATCTATTTCTCTACCTATCATCTATCCTAACAACTACAGTTTAGCAAAGTTACATACATATGTGTGTGTGTGTGTGCATGTGTAACTTAAATTGCAGTTAAGTTAGGTACAAGTCACATAAATGGAAACACAACATGCATGTCAAATACAGCCCCTCATTATCCAAAAAGGTGCAAGTGTGAATAATGACAGGGAACTGAGCAAAGACAAAGTCAAGGTGACTATCAGGAATGAGGAGTTAATAGTGAGGCCTCCTACAATGGAGTGACTTCTTTAAGGGTGAGCGTTTGAAGCCATGGGTTTTTGGATGATTTAAAATGAGACTCACTAAAGCCCTGGATCACACAGTGCAGGAAACAAATCTGAAAATAGCTAGAGGAACAGGCAGAAAAGACTAACTGATCTCTGCTCTCTGAACCCCATGGTTCTCTGCCGTTTAATTGTTCTTCAGGCTAACAACTTCACTTTCCATAGGGAAAGCAGTGACCGCCACCTTGGGTTATGGGTCAGAACGTCATACCTCACTATTTTAAATGGATGAACATTTCATAAAACTACTGCACTTCATTGTTTTTCTGGAACATGATTCATTGCATGTGTTTCTGCATTTCTGCATTTCTGCTTAATTGTGAAATCCAGCGTAACATTATGGATTCATTGTCACACCTGCAAGGATATGTATGTATGCTAAAATTTGAAGACCATGTTTGTCTTTGCCGTCACAGGAAGAGGTTAGGGGAATTGTGCGTTCCATTGGGCTGTCTGTGCACAGGAGTGCAGGGTGTATGACTCTTGGAGCAAATTATGCAGCTGGCCATCTGGGTCATTAGGAATCATGAAGGCAGGGTTTGTACACATTGCGTGCATTTGCAGCCATCGAACATTGTAACATTCAGTAACCAGCTCCCTCAGAAGAGATGCCAAGCTCAGATGTCTTTTCTGGAATGTCCCTGCGTAATTAGAATGCCCCCAACTCTTCACCACACAGGCAACATTTTCCTGCCATTGAATAATCATATATGCCTGACTACTTTTCTGCCTCCTCAAAAATAATCTCAAGTCAGAAAGGCACAGTATTTGAAATGTGCTTCTTGTACCATCCTTAACTGGGACCACATCAGCTCATTACTGGAACCTCCTGCAGCAGGTTCCAAACTGCCTCCTTTCTCACTGATTGACTGTTCATATCCTTTCACCATCAGATAATGATCTTGTCCAGAACACAGATGAGGTTATGACATCCCATAATTTACAATCATTGCATGGATTCCAACTTATAGTTTTAAACCCTTGGCATGCCGTTCAAAAACTTCAAATTCTGATTGGAACCTAACATTTCTATCCTCATAATGGAAAAATTAAAGATGAGAAATTCCAGGTTATAATTCTGACTTTTCCCACTTGCTTTCTTACTGCTATTGAGTACTTAATTAAGTTCCAGGAACTATGTAGGTGTGTGACAAACATTAGTTCACTGTTACAACTGGGTGAGGCAGATGTGCTTGTCTCCATTGCTTAAATTGAACTCAGAAAGGTATGGAGACTTTCCTGTGGGCACGTGGAGTCGCCTCTTTTGAATCCAAGTACATCCGAAAACACCCATTTTTTAACTATCATGCTATTCTGCCTTCCTTTGCTTACGCCTGTGTGTCCTTTTTCTTTTCCTGTAAAGTGGGGTGGTGGGGGGTGTAGACTAGTGCAGTGTATTCAATATTTCTGTAGCTCTCCGTGTCTCACATAAAGCACAATTTGAAAATAGCTAGAATACCTCTAGGAGGATGCCAGCTCTAACATTCTAATTTTATCTCTTGGTCATTATCAATCTCCTTTCCCTCCTTTTTAGCACCATGAATCTAATGGTTCTTCCGCCTGAACAACATCTTATTCTTAAAACATACTAGTTGTTTGCATGCCTCTACTTCTCCTACATGATCTGCTGTTTGTGAATCCTTTCTCAGTCTGCTCCACCCAAAGAATTGTTCCAAGGCCTTTGCAGTTTGTTTAAACCTTTATTGTTGTCAGCTCTGTATTGGAGTTAGCTGGATACTCATCCAGAACCTTCCACATGTTGATTCATAACTTTTTATCAGGGAGATTTATAATTTTCTCATTTTAGTTTTCTATAGGATCTGTATTATTTTCCTGTGGTTGCTGTAACAAATTGCCACAAACTTGATGGCTTAAAACAACAGAAGTTCATTCCCTCACAGTTCTGGAGCCCAGAAGTTTCCATTCAAGCTCACTAGCCCCAAATCAAGATGTTAGCAGAGCCATCCTCCCTTCAGGGGCTCTCGGGGAGAATCTATTCTTTGTCTCTTCCATCTTCTGGGGACTTCTGGTATTTCTTGGATTGTGGACATGTTACTTCATCCTTCAAGGCCAGCATTTTCAAATCTCTCTCTGATGTATCTTCACATTTCCCTCTCTTCTGTGTGTGCTCAAATCTCCTTCTACCTTTTTAAAATATGAATACATGTGATTGCATTTAGGACCCACCTGGATAATTCAGGATAATCTCCCCATCTTAAGAGCCTTAACTTAATTGCATATAATCCCCCTTCCCCACCAAGATATAAGCTAATATATACAGATTCCAAGGATTAGGATGTAGTTAGCTTTTGGGGAACATTTTTTAACCTATGACAGTCTGCCCACCTGCTGGCTCCCAAAGATTCATGTCTGTCCCACGTGCAAAATACATTTACCCCATCCCAACATCCCCCCCACCACCAATTTCAGCCTGTTACAGCATCAACTCACATCCAAGATCTTAACTAAATATCATTAGCCCAAAAAGTCCAAAATCTCAGTATCAGAATCAGGTATGTATGGTACTATGTGTATGAGGCAAAATTTCTCTCCATCTGTGGACCTGTGAAACTAGAACCAAGTCATCTGTTTCTAAAGTTCAGTGGTAGGGCAAGCATAGGATAACAGTTGTAGACACTCCTATTGCAAAAGGCAGAAAATGGAAGAAAGAAAAAGGTCACCAGTCTCAAACATCTTCAAAATTCAGCAAAATCCGTTAAGTACAAGGTCTGGGAATAATCCTCTGTGGCTCATATCTCCAAACTCTAGGCTCACAGTGCTGCCTTCTGGCCTCTCAGTTGTGGCCTCAGGGCCCAAGGCTCAGCCCTCAGAGTCACCCTCCCTTTTTCTTGAAGGGTAGCACATGTTTGCAACTCAGTATTTTTTATCAGCTTGTTTCTTTTCTATAGAATTTTGTGAGTCCAAAAGCCTTCTTTCATTTTGTTATGTCCCTATCCCTTTTAGTATTAGCTGGAAATGTTTCTACTGATATAACATTCTCAAAAACCTTGTGAGTCTCCTGTGTATGTCATAGGGATTCATATTATTAGACAAGAGCGTCCTCCACAGAACTTTCCTGAATAATCCCATCTTTATTTGTGACTTCTGCTGATATTCATGAGTCATACACCTAATCACCTAATTTCTTCAATGCTAGCATTAGGTGGTCCAGACATACACTTGCCCTTTTTCTCCAGGGCACATTTTGCTAACAGTGGATCTGCTAATTTTAGCATCTTTTGCAATTTAAATAAGCTGATAATTTCTCAAATTGTAAGGGCTGGGTCCTTTTTTTGCTTAACACTTCTCTCTTCATTTTATATTTTTCCTTTCACATTTTACTATAGGCAGAAAGAAGAAACCAGGCTGCACTTTTAACACTGCTTGGAAATCTCCTTAGCCAAATATCCACACTCATTGCTTACAAGTTCTTCTTTCCACTAACCGTAAGATGCAAATCACCTAAGCTTTCTGCCACTATATAACAAGGATTGCCTTTCTTATAAGTTCCAATAACATGCTCCTAATTTTCTTCTCAGACCTCACCAGAAGTGCTTCTATAAATAACCTGTTGAAAACAAACTAGGCTTTTTCTATCATCCGCTTACAAATTCTTCCAGCCTCTACCCTTTGTCCAGTACCAAAACCAGCTGCACATATATTTAGGTGTTTTTTCCAGCAACACCCCACTTCCCTGTGCCAAAATCTGCATTAGTCAGGGTTCAACCAGAGAAACAGAACCAGTAGGAGACATTTCAAGGGGTTTATTGCAGGGCATTGGCTTATGTGATCATGGGCCTGGCTAAGCAAGTCTGAAATCCGAAGGGCAGCCCTGAGGAGAGGCAGCTGGAACTCTCTGGCATGGGCTGAAGCTGCTGTCCACAAGTGGAATTTCTTCTTCCCAGAAATCTCAGTTCTGCTCTTAAGGTCTTTCAACTGATTGGATGAGGCCCACCCAGATTATCTATGACAATCTCCTTTATTTAAAGTCAATTTTATTTTCAATGTTAATATCATCTACAAGAATATCTTCACAGAAATGACTAGATTAGTATTTGATTGAATAACTGGGTGTTACAGCCTAGCCAAGTTAACATAGAAGTGACCACCGCAGGATGTACCACAGTGCTTGACTATAGTAAGTCCTCAATGCCTGTGTGTGGATTAGAATTAAACACTGTGGTTGTAGATTGTTATCCTCACATTAGTGAGGAAATCATTTGATTGAAGTATAAGAAAAATCAAAGAGTCATTAAAATCCATTAGACATGGTTATAATGGAAATGTGGAGAGCAGTGTGCTAAACATTTAGAAGAAGTCAAACTTCTAATAAAGTGAGATCTCCTGTGCTGGGGCTGCTGGACCCTGGTGAGCTTTAGGAGGTCCATGAACCTCCCAGAATTATATGGGGGTGTGTGCGTGCACGTGAGATAGAGAGAGAGAGAGAACATTTTTCTGAAATTAGAGTCCATAGCTTTCATCAGATTCACAAAAATAGTTTGCTATTTTAATATTTAATATACAATAAAATACTACTCTATTTATATGATAACCAGGTCATCCATCAGTAGCAATAGGCCTGTATTGGGAGTCCTGGACTATGGATGTAAAAACATCTTCTGTGCTCATAACCCACACCCACCTGCATGACCTAGAGCAGAGGTAGTACTGACAGCGGTTCTTAACAGGGATTGGCTCCGGCAGAATCAGTAGAGGCCTGTTGTACCAAAGCCTACTAGGATATGCTTCCCACTAATAAATCATATCTCCTGGCCCCAAATCAGCGACTGCGTAGAGCCAGAGAATGGCAAGACAGGCAGTGTAACTCCATGAATGAGCCAACCCCAGCCTTTCCCCTGACTTAGAAAGGGGTTAATCCACACAGATGGCTGCAAACCCCCCAAGCAGTCAGCATACTGTAAAACAATATTAACATCGCTGCCTTTTGAATACCATGTCTTGTAAACCCCAGGATATGACAAGCCTCTTTAGAATCTTCTATGATTGTGTTACTCAGACTCCCGTAGGGAAGTAGGGAGGGGTGGGGGGTAGACAGCAGAGGAAACATATAATTAGGAGTTTCTTAGAACAATACGGGTTCTCAAACACATACGCATGCAACTGATTTGTTGCTCTTGGTATTTCTGTTGGTGAGTAATTAACTAACCAAGTTTTGGGGGAGTGTGTGCTAGCTTGGGCAATCTGATTGTTGTGAACCATGGGGAAAGAATAGTTCCCTTTAGCTATATTTTCAGAGAAATGCAAAGTGGAGATGTGAATGGAAAGGAAGGAACAGACTTTCTGGAGAGATGCCACTATGGTAATGTCAGCACTTCCTTTCAGACTCAGAGAAATCTTTCTTGTTATCTTCCTTATTTTTAGTTTCACGGAAGACAGGAGGCCTGGTTCAATGGGAGAATGCCGTGTACCGTGTACGCACATCTCCCTGCCACCTCCCCAGGAGAGACCCACAGAGGTCTCCGTGGGGCTCTGGTTCTTTCTGTCTGACGCGATTCCTCAGCACCGCGGGGAGCGTATGTGTGGGTCGCGGGGAGGGGCCTTTTGATTGTACTGCTGAGAGAAATAGAGGTTTTCTCCTGGGAACTCTTCTGAGAGAAGAAGTTTCTGACAAACACTTTCTGAAAGTTACTCCATGGCCAGATGCGGATGGACCCAAAGAGGGTGTCATTTCTGAAAAATGAGGCTGGCGTTTGTGTCTGGCTCTGCTGAAACGCTGCCTGCCGCAGAGTCCCTGGGCTTAGAGATGCGCTGGCCCTGCCTGTCCTCGGGGCCACTGGGGCTTTGTGTCACTGGCGTCACAAAACAGAGTTTGTCAGTTCTCTAGCCTAAGAGTTTCCAAATTAAGTGTCTTTCTGTACGAAAAATAAGGAGGAGCCAAAATGGGAATTTTTCGATTTATGAAGAGAATCCAATGAAAATAAACTATTTTGCTTTACTTTGGAGACTTGGAGCATGGGAATTATCATTCCTGGGTCTCAGTTTATCCAACCAGAAAAATGGGAGCAGAGATGCTTACTTACCCTTACGAGTGTGCTGTGACTTAGTGAAGCAATGTTTATCTAATGATTTGGTGATGTCGGTGGCCCCAACAGTGCATTACATTAGTTGTAGTAAGTTTGCAAAGTACCTGGCTCCTCCAATAAAAATGAGCTTTGGAAATGGCAAGCTATGAAAATTATTAAAAGGACAAATGGCTTTACCTTCTTTCCATAAAGGTGACTGAAGAATATAGGGCCACTTAAATAGCATGGGAAGAAATTCAAAGAGCCCTGACCTGGAATAATCCTTAAAAACTGCTGGCCAAAACTCCACTGTGAAACTCACCATGCTAACCATTAAGGTCAACTCTGTTTTGAAATAAGACATCACTAATTCATCTGTCTAGTTGTCCAGGCTCCTGTGCGGCCCAAGGTTGCATTCAGAGGCCAGAGTAAATGCTGTAGTTAAGTAGCCAGTGCTCCTATAAAACGCTGCTTGATGTCTGCAGTTTCTCAATTCCATTCTTTGGTTCTTCGGCCCCCTCTCGTTTCTGGCCACAAACTCATTTTGGGCTTGCTTTGCCATATACGGACATGCACACGTGCTCTCCCATCAAGTCACAGACTACAGCAGACACTGGGTCTGCTAAGGGGTTTCTTTGAGAACTTCTAGGGATTGACTTGGTTGCAATGTGTGTTACCAGGCTGCTGTCACAGTGGCAGGTCTAATTGGCCGAGGATGAGTCTTGAAATGTCAGAGAAAGATTTATCTCTCCACACAGATTCTCCCTTGACTAATTTTGCGATAGGCCACTGGATAATGGGTTGTTTGGAAAACAATGCCCAGTCTTGGGTGCCTTTGTGTGTTAGAATGAACTTTGTAGGCTTTTTGAAGCAAAAGGGCTCATGGGAAGGAAACTTGTGACCTACTGAAAGGACATTTGGCACTGAGGACGGCACACCTTGTGTGTAGGGATTTGGCTGTCCATTTATTTCCCAGGGTGCATTGCTGTCCTTTTGGGGACTCTGCAGACAGGTGGGTGGAGAAACCAGAAGGAGAGCTTATAGTGACATAGGGGGATTAACATATGGGTCCTTTTATATCAGCAGTGAGGATTCATTTCAGAGAACATATTTCATGAAAAATGGATTCTTTGCTGCTCTTTTTTGGTTCCCCCCCAAAAAATATATTTGTTTGATTTGAAGGTGCCATCAACTGTAAGGTGCTTATTGATGTAATAACAGCTTTTTAGGGTCAGGAGAATTAGAAAGCTGGGCACTGTGTTAAATGCACATGCACATTATAAAATAAATTTCTAATTGAGAAACATTGCAACATTGTTCACAACAACCAAGATATGGAAACACCCTAAATATCCACTGATGGGTGAATGGATAAATAAAATGTGGTATTTATATACAATGAAGAGATTTATTAAAGGATACAAAATTACAGCTAGACAGGAGGAATAAGTGCTAGTGCTCTATAGCGCTGAAGGATGACTCTGGTTAACAACAATATATTATATAATTTCAAATAGCTAGCAGAAAGATATTGAATATTCCCAACACAATGAAATGTTTGAGAAGATGGATATGCTAATTGCCCTGATCTGATCACTATACATTATATATATCAAAACATCACTATGTACCCCATGGATATGTACAATTCCTATGTGTCAGTTTTAAAAAGTATATAAAAATACATACAATTGAATATTATTCAGCCTTTAAAAAGAAGGAAATTTCACAATATGTGACATCATGGATGGACCTTGAGGACGTTATGCTAAGTGAAAAAAAACTGTCAAGAAGGAAAATACTGCATGATTCCACCAAGATGAGGTATCTAAAATAAGCAAATTCATAGAATCAAAGAGTGGAATGATGGTCTCCAGGGGAGGGAGTGAGAGGGAAATGGGCATATTTCCTGCTTTGCAAGTAACTGGATGAGTAAGTTCTAGAGGTCTCTGCATTGTACCTACAGTTAACAATGCTGTATTGTACACTTAAATTTTTTTAAGATGGTAGATCTCATGTTAAGTGTTCTTACTACAATAAAATAATTTTTTTTTTTTGAGACAGAGTCTTCCTCTGTAGCCCCAGCTAGAGTACAGTGGTGTCATCATAGCTCACTGCAACCTCAAACTCCTGGGCTCGAGAGATCCTCCTGTCTCAGCCTCCCAAGTAGCTAGGACTACAGTATGCGCCACCATGCCTAGCTAATTTTTCTATTTTTTGTAGAGACAGGGTCTCACTCTTGCTCAGGCTGATGTATAACTCCTGACCTCAAGTGATCCTCTTGCCTAGGCCTCCCAGAGTGCTAGGATTACAGGTGTAAGCCACCATGCCCAGCCAAAATTTTTAAATTTTAAAAAAGAAACATTAAAATGTGAGAACATTTTGTAAAACTGAGGTGCAACAGTATTTTTGGTGGCCTAGCATTAAAAGTCCCACAACCACTTGCTCTAGAATCCTATTCCGAGATGGTTTGCATTTCTTCAAGTAGTATCTTTTCTTGGTTGTTTTGTACATGTGTATATGTAAGTAAGAAGAAAATTTCTGATGATCTCGGGTTCAAACAAAGCTCCTGTCATCTCCAAACAGCTCTAGATTTTTCAAGCTATTATTAGCCTGGAGAGTATAGATAATTGCAATCTACACAGAAATCTAAAAATAAATGTTTATTCATTTTCTCTAAAGATTTTTTTAGCACATAGCCTTTTCCCAGAAAGGTTTACAAGTGCTTAGATTAAAGGATAACTCTTTCCTTTCTCTCCCTACCTCTCCCCTCTAAATGTATGCAGAAAATGTGAAACAGCCTAAAGGCAGAAATCAGGAAAGAAAAGAAAGTGCAACAAAGGTTTTACTCTATCTCAGAATGATGGAGAATTGGCTGAAAATCTAATTCTTCTTATGCAATAGGTAACCTTTATCTTGCCAGCCTTTACCTGAACTAAGGTAAATGTTGACAGCCTTGGTGGGTATGTAATCAATGGCACACTTTCATCATTTTTTTTTTTTTTACACAATAGTCACAATAGTATTGATTACTCCATACATTTCATGCTAAATAGCTGTATTAATCTGACTTAATGATTATGTGTTGTTGAAACAGCTGTCCTCCAACTGTAACCTGTTTTTCTGTCCTGCTTACTAAATGTATACACACACACACACACACACACACATATATTTTATCTATAACTTCTACTTGATTCTTGTGGATCAGGAGTCAGCAGACTTTTTACGTAAAGGGCTAAATAGTAAGTATTTTCGGCTCTGTGGGCCACATTGTGCCTGTGCAACAACTCACCTCTGCCCTTGAAGCACAAACTGGGCCACAGATAATATGCAATTGAATAGGCATGGCTGGGTCCCAATAAAAACTCATTTCCTAAAACAGTAGGTGCGTGAAATTTGGATCATGGCTGTATTAGCTGAACCCCGTGGTGGTCCAGAGTTGGAGAAAGAAGCCAAAATCAACACCATGGCTTGCTGAGGGCCAGCTGTGCAGAAAGCATGGCTTAACTCTATGGTGCACAAGCTGGTCAAGTCCCCTGCTTTTCTGGAGCTAAACGTTCTCATGGAGAGTGGGGAAACAAGCTAATAAGTAATTAAGTTAACAAAATAATTTCAGTTGGCAATAAGTTCCATGGGGGAAAAAGGTGATTTGATAAAGAATGACTTAGTTGGGAGGACATAATTTGTAGTGGGGAAACGATGGGGTTTTGAGCATGAATCCTTGTTTCTCTTCAAAACATAGAAATTTTTTAAAGAGACAAGGTGGACTACAATTCTTTGCCTTTTGTATCCCCTAAAATAGGATTTCCCTAAGTCTTTGGCAAGTTGAAGGATCTTTCTTCATATTCAGCTGATATGAGAAACCACAGTTTAATATCCACACTTCCCCTTCCCCCTGCTGGAATCAGTCACTGACATCAACCAACCCTGTGGACTTGTTGGCAACACTTGAGAAGACACTGGGTGAGCTTGTCTAGATCCTCAGACAAAGAGTATGAAAAAACTTAGAATTCTGTCTTGCTCTCGTTGGAAGCTTTATAGACATCTATTGAGAAAGGTGATGGGTGACAAACTTAGGTAATTAAGCTTTCTCATCTTCAACTTTCTCTCTGATTTGAAATGACAATATGAAACATATATTAGGTTATTAAGTATGAAATGTCTGATTTCCTTAAGTACTAAGTTTGACAGTTGATATCTCTGATATTTCACTGTGACACTTCTTGTTTTATTGTGAAGGTACATCCTCAGTCTTTCAAACATATGTTTTGGCTTGTGATTATCTTTCACATTTTTTTAGAGCAATTTTTGTGAAACCATGGATAGGTCAAAAATTTGTGTTATTTTCGAATACGAGTTCCATCATGAAACCAAAGCAGTGCAGACAGCTTGAAATATCATTGAAGTGTTTGGGAAAGATGTGGCTAATGAATGCACAGTATATCGATGATTTGAGAAGTTCCATTCTGGTGATTTTAATCTTGAAAATGAGCCTTGTGGGCAACCTGATACCAACGTGGATAACGATGAGCTGAAAGCTATAGTGGAAAGGAATCCATCTCAACCTACGCGTGAATTAGCAGCAGGGTTTGATGTTACTATTCCAACAATATTGGACCATTTGAAACAAATTGTAAGGGTAAAAAACCTGGATCGGGTGTCAGAAGAGAAATCATCTCGAAGCTTGCTTTTCTTTGCTGTTGGGACATAAAGGCCAACCATTTCTACACCGTATTGTTACATGTGGTGAAAAATGGATTCTTTTTGATGATCACAAGCATTCAGCACAATGGTTGGATAAAGATGAAGTGCCAAAACACAGTCCAAAACCAAATATTCATCAAAAAAAGCTACTGGTGTCTGTTTGGTGGTCCAGTGCTGGTATTATCCACTACAGCTTCATGAAACGTGGTCAATCGATTACAGTGTATGTCTACTGCAACCAATTGGACAAAATAATGAGGATGCTTGCAATTAAGTAGCCAAGATTGGTCAAAAGAAGCAGGCCAGTCCTCTTGCAAGACAACACTCAACACATGTCACACAAACAATGCTGCTCAAACTACAGAAGCTGGACTTGGAAACTTTCTGTCATTCAACATACTCACCAGACCTTGCACCAACTGACTACAACTTCTTCCAGGCTTTGGACCACTTCTTGCAAGGAAAAATATTGAATTCTCAACAAGCTGTGGAAAACGCCTTTTGCAATTTCATGGCCACTCACTCTCCAGGCTTCTTTGCTGCTGGCATAAACAAGCTACCGTTACGGTGGCAAAACTGTGTTGATAGTTTAGGCACATACTTTGATTAATTGTACTGCTTCTTGTTTGAGATATAATAAACTAAACTTTTGATTTGAAATCGGACATTTCAGATTTAATGACCCAAAAACTACTCTGCTTTCACTTACTAGAGGAAGATTTCAATAAAAGTTTGGAATTCTTAGGAAATTCATACCTACAGAATAGAAACAGCAAGAAGAAAAGACAATCACAGCTATCTTTTGCTGAGCCCTTATAAGCCAGGGATTTTGCCAGGGTTTTGGACTCAAATTTTTCCTAACCCCCACTATAAAACCCCTACCACGACCTTCAAAGGTAGTAAAATTCTCATTTTCCATAAGAAGAAGAGGAGACTCAGAGAGACTAAAAGTGCCTTCCTCAAGGCCATCTGGTTGATAAGGGGCAGAGGCAGAGTTCAAGCCTGGATCTACCTGGTCCAAAGCCAATAGTGTGTTTACCAGACAGTGGTCTCTACATTTTTTTGATTGCTTTTATCCACCAATAAAAAACAAACCTTAAAAAAAAAAAAAAAAAAAATTCATAATATACATATATTTGTTGATGAGTTAAATCCCTGTACCATATACTAATATATATTGAGCAAATTATCCAACATTCAAATATTCAAAACATAGAAATGTATAAAAGGATGTGCCAAAACATAAATATGAATGGAAGAACTCATATTTCCCTGCCCCATGTGAGGGGATCACCACCTGCTTCTTACTGTCTACTTTGAAGACCATGACATTAGACCACTGGGGAAGGCCAAATAGACACATCAGGTCTAACAATATTTTGTCTTTCTGTAAAGTCAGTTTAATCTCTGTTTGTAGCTCTCCCTATGTAGGCTTAGTTTCCCAGGAATTCCAAATGAGGACTGCATGGCCTGGTGAGGCTGGCTCAGGCCGCTGGGAACCGACACACTCATGGATGTAAGGCTTCATCCCTCAGCAAATCGGTGGCACAGGGGTTAGCATGTCGCCAAGAGCAGGGCTTAGCCTCCCTCAGAGTGGCTCAGGCTGTTGCTGCAACACACTTACCACCAGGGTACCTGGGTGAGTGCCACGACATGACCTAAGTGGTAGGCTCTGGCCGTTTCAGAAAATGAACTGCTTCTTCCAGCACACAAATATCTTGCTAATTAGCAATTAGCCGTTAAGGGAGAAGAAATGGAGGGGAGCTGGGAGTCTGAAATAGTCTCCTAAGAGACATGAAAAAAAAGGCAGCACTTAAAGTAAGCCAGATAGAAACTGGGAGCTGCCTCATTTGGGCAAGATGTCTCAAGTCGTTTTTCTAAATGTTTTAGATTCAGCAAAGGACCCCAATGCATTCTGCCAAGTGCTTTTCCCTTTAATTTTTAAATGCATTCAGATTTCAAGGGGAATTTAATCCGTATGTTTCTGGTTCTTTTACACTTAACTCATCAAAATGTTGTTCTTTAAGAGCTGTTTGATCTGTAAGGCTTATGAGCCTTTGTTATAAGCCTTTTCAAAACCTCTTTCCCCTTTTTGAATCAGCACATGGAATTTTGCCAATTCTGAATGGGATCTGAATAAAGAGAAGTCCAACTATAGGATTAAATGCAGAACCTCAAGGGTATCTGACCTGACTTTGCAGAGACACACACTTGACCCTTGCATAGTAGTAGCAACAACAAACAGTATCATGAGGTAGACCCAGTGCTTGGAGCAATGCACAGTTAGAGCCCAGAAAGGCAGGCACTGTGGCTCACAGGGCCCCTGTTTCAATGAGAGAACCAATAAACCTTAGACTTAAGCGTTATCTAGTCCATCCGTCCACCCAGCGATATCCATGATGCATAATGATGAAAATAATGATACTAATAACAATAATAGCCAATACTCATGGAGACCACCTAGACCACCAGCTGCTTTTCTAAGTTCTTTTTATGCATCATCTCTCTTACTCCTCATCAGCACTCTATGAGGTAGGTGTGGAGCTAGTACAATTTAGTGGGTACAGGTTTAGGATTTAAAATCAGCTGACCTGGGTTTGAATCCCAGAATCAACACTTGTAAGTTCAAACACATGAGGAAAATTATTTAATGCTCTCCAAACTGTGCGTGCATTTGATGTCGGTCCTGTTGTTATTGTTGTTAATCGTGGTGTTGATGATGCTATTGTTGTTCCAGTGATGGGAAAAATTACCATCTCAGGGTGCAGCCATTTCTCTTGCTAACTAGAATGATTAGGAAGCTTTCTTCTTTTTTTTTTTTCCTGTTTATGTGTCAAAATCTTCTATTTTACAAATTGTGCCCATTAGTTCTAAAATCGAGTCAGGCTATCTCCTCTTCTACATGACAGGCATTCACATTCTTGAAGACAATTATGATATACCTTCTCTTTTCCAGGGTTAATTTCCAGGGTTATTTGATCAGCAGTTCCTGAGATGGGCCTGTGTCCTGACCTTTGTCCTACCCTGGGTGCTCTTTTCTGATGCACTGAAGCTGAGCACATTTTCTGGATGAAGTCTGAGCAATGAGAAGTACAGTGGGGCTCTGCACTCTCTTGTTTTATATTTTATACTCCTATTAATATGATCTTATGACCCATTAACTTTTGGGCAGTCACATTATACCTTTTTGTTCAGCTAGAGTTAATGTCAACTAATGCAAGGTTTTTTACATGAACTGTCTTTAAGGCAGTGCTCCGTCTCCTGTATTTTGGTGCCTGATTTTTAAATTTTGAAATATGGCACTTTCTCATGGACTCCGTTAAATTAATAAAAAATGAATATGGATTTAATGGGGAAAAATTTACTTTGTACAGAGTGTTTTGAAATTAAGTGGGACTGTGGCAAATTGAAAGAGTTTCTGCATTCCTGTTTATATGTTAACTAAATTCATAGCCTCAAAATTCTAAGCCTTCAGAGCCTCGCCTTGTAGAGTCATCGTGAAGCTCAGGTAAGTTTTATCATGAAAAACGCTGAAAAAATCAATGGCCCTTGGCCCTCCCATTGCGTAAGCAACTGAGAGTGAGCTTACAGCCTGTGTAGGACATTTTTTAATTTGCCAAGTGACTAAATGTGCAGTCACTGCAGCAGGTGTCCACCAGCTGTGCCCACATGGCCCGCTCAGCTGGACTGCTTTTCAAAGAGCAGACAGGGCTTATCGTGGTACCAAAACCCTACGCCAGAAAGATCATCACTGGGTTTGAATATTTGCACACAATCCCCGGCAGCCAAGGGTAGACAGCTTTGCTTGATAAAGGCAGCTCTCATCCTCCGGGCTACATGGGTAACTGTGGCTACTACTGCACGCTGTACTAAAATGGCTGGGCCCAGGGGCTGAGTGTCAGCCCTACTGGAGAGTCCAGCCATCTGGCCACTTAGCTTTCACCTGCACTTCATCTCTGTTCTCCCATGGGCTCTGGGAAGCACTTTAAGCTTCGGAGGTAGGCAGTCCCTGCGGGTTCTTACTTAACCTGAGAGCCTTTTAACTGCATCTCCATGGAAATTTCTTCTCTTGCTGACTGTCTTTAGTTTGGATTTTAATCTCAGAAAATGGTGAGCTGTATTTGTTTCATGTGATGCTTTTCTGAGAGGTTTCATGAGATGTGATAGTTGGGTAGCTCACGGCGAGTGGGAACGGAGAGAACTGATTGAGCAGCAGCACTTGCGTTCCGGATGTGTGCGCGGCCTGGGGCTAGATACAGGAAAAGCGTGAACCTTTAGGACAAGGTTCCCGTCCTCTGCACAGTCTTGAGGACTGTTCAGTGTGGTTGAAGGGAGAAGATTCATGTAAAGGAAGTAAAATAAATATGTAAAAGGATATGCAAGCAGTTGCTAAAGGATGGATTTGGCACAGGCTATAAATGCTGTGGTCACTCAAATAAGGAAGAGCTCACTGTCAGCCAGAATATTCCAGAAGGCAAGACTGGATCTGGGCTTTGGAGCTGAATAGGATTTAGATTGGTGAAGGAAATGGTGGATTTGGGCATGAGGATGGATCATTAGGAAGTTGTCTTGTACATGGAATTCCAACACACACACACATACATATACCTATATACACCCCAGAAACAATAAGCCAAGACCATTTCATCCTCATGCAATTTTCTAACAACTAAAAACCACATGACTTGCTGGTGCCAGTAGTGATGTACATTGGCATCATTCTACTAAGACCTTCTTTCACTTCCCACTAGAATGGACACTATCTTTTCAAAAGACAGGGTGGCTCTTTAAATCTACTAATGCTTGTCTGAAGTAATAGCCTTCAAAATAGTATATGAACCAGCTACTTGGGATGCTGAGGCAAGAGGATCGCTTGAGTCCAGGAATTCGAGTCCAGCCTGGGCAACATAAAGAGACCTCATCTCCAAAAAAAAAAAAAAAAGTAATAATAATAGTGTATGAAATAGTCTAATGGCTGGCACAGAAAAGCACCTATATTGTGAGAGGACTTCAAAAAGTTTGTGGAAACATGGAATTAAAAGATGAAAATAAAAAATATGAACTTTATTTTTCAACATAAGCTCCATCAAGTTCAAGGTACTTCTGTCCCTGATGATACCAGCTATTTAGTCAAACCCTGAAGAACTGAGGGTCCTGGGAATTTAACCATGTCAATGCAGTCTTTTTTACATTATTAACTGAAGAAAAATGGGTGCCCATTAAAGGTTTTTTAAGAAACAAAAAGAAGTTAGAAGGAGCCAAATTAGGACTATAAGGTAAATGCCTGATGATTTCCCATTGAAACTCTCAAAAAATTGCCCTTGTTTATGAGAGGAATGAGCAGGAGCATTGTTGTGGTGGAGAAGGACTCTCTGGTGAAGCTTTTCCAGGTTCCCAGGTGTTTTTCTGCTAAAGCTTTGGCTAACTTTCTCAAAACACTCTCCTAATATGCAGATGTTATTGTTCTTCGACTCTCCAGGAAGTCAACAAGCAAAATGCGTGGAGTATCCCAAAAAAACGTTGCCATGATTTTTGTCCTTGACTGGTCCACTTTTGCTTTGACTGGAATGGCCAGTCAACGGCCACCAAGGCTACCTCTTAGTAGCCATTGCTTTGATTGTGCTTTGTCTTCAGGATCATACTGGTAAAGGCACATTTCAGTTCTTTGAGGAAATGCTTCAGGATTTTGATCCCACTTGTTTAAATTTTCCATTGATAGCTCTGCTCTTGTCTGTAGCTGATCTGGGCACAACAATTTTGGCATCCATTGAGTAGAAAGTTTGCTCAGCTTTAATTTTTCAGTCAGAATTGTGTCAGCTGAACCAATTGAGATTTCTGTGGTGTTGGCTGTTGTTTCTGCTGTTAATTGTTGGTCTTCTTCAATTAGGGCAAGAACAAGATGAATTTTTTCCTTACAAATTGGTGTGGATGGTCTGTCACTGAGGGCTTCGTCTTCAACATTGTCTTATCCCTTCTTAAAATTAGTTGTTCATTTGTAAATTGCTGATTTTGGGGGGTCATTGTTCCCCTAAACTTTTGTAAAGCATCAGTGATTTCACCATTCTTCCACCCAAGCTTCACCATAAATTTGATACTTATTCTTGCTTCAATTTTAGCAAAACTTACGTTGCTGTAACAGGGTCCCTTTTTAAACTATCTTATCCTTCTTAGTACCTCAAACTAGATCCTGTTCAGACATGTTATAACAAGTTAGTACGAGTTTATTTTGGTACAAAAAATTCTTGAAACCCATGCATAGTTTTTTCATAATATGCATTTTCCATGAACTTCTTGAAGACCCCTGGTATTAACACCTTGCTCCTAGGTGTTGCAGTCTTCCTCCCTGCTCAGACGTGCTGCTCCCCCATGCAATGATTCCCCTGGCACCCTGCACATTCAGTGTTGCCTCCCTATGTCTAGTGAACTTCACCTCCCTTCCATTTTAGCATTCCATCCATGGTTACCCTCTGACCTTTCTGATCATGCCCAGTGTCTCCAGCTCCTCAGTCACTAAATCAGACAATTGGATATCCTGTGCTTTGCCCAGCACCCAGCTCGCTGGTTCAATTATTATTTAGATTGGGGAAGGAAATGGTGGATTTGGGCATGAGGATGGACCTCATTGGAACCTAAGGCTCCTTGAATGCTCCACTTTCCCTCCATTCTTCAGCTTTATCCCTTCTTCAGTTCCTTCCCCATCCAGCCTGGATGTGGAAACCCATGGCTTCACCTACCACTGTCGATATCTTCAACTTTCTTACCCCACTGTCTCTGTGTCACACTCTCCTAGAAAAACTCAACTCCAGAAAAATTCACATCCTAAGAGTTTACACGAGGTGCTGCTGGAGAAAATAAATTTCTTTACAGTGGTGCCTCCACAAATTCATGATCTCTAACCTCACCTAGACCCACAAACAACCTGGAGATTCTGTTTCCCTGTTTTATCTCTCTCCCGTTTTTCTGCAATGGCTATTTCTTTTCTTTTCTTTTCTTTTTGTCTTTCTGTGGTTGGTTTATTTCACTAAGCAAGATGTTCTCCTGGTTCATCCATATTGTCTCATATGGCAGCTCTGACATGGGCAGTGCATGGGCAATATATATAACCAAAGTGTTGTACCCCCATAATATTCTGAAATAAAAGGAAAAAAATAAATAGAAATAAAAACAGATGTATAGACCAATGGAACAGAACAGAGTGCCTGAAGATAAACCCATGCATATATGTTCAACTAATCTCTAACAAGGGTGCTAAGAACACAGTGGGGAAGGGCTAGTCCCTTCAACAAATATGGAAAAACTAAATAACCATAAGCAAAAGAATGAAATTGTACTGTTGCTTTATACCATGTACAAAAATTAACTGAAAATTAAGGGGAGACTTAAATGTAAGATCTGAAATTGTTAAACTTCTAGAGGAAAATATAGTCAAAAAGCTCCTTGCCATAGATTTTGGCAATGAATCTTTGGCTGTGATACCAAAAGCACAGGCAACAAGAGCAAAAATAGGTAATTGGGATCGCAAGGGCTATTTCCAGTCTTCTCCATTCTACATAACCCTTTTACTCTTCCGTTTTTCTCTTACTCAAGAGATTACTGCCTCTAAGTTGGTCTTTTTCCCTTTGATGAACTACTTCTAGGTTTCAGCTTAAACATCTTATTTTCAGGGAGGCTCTTCCTGATGCTATATCCTTTCAGTTTCCTGTACCTCCCAACTATAATACATACCACATATTTTGATTACTTATTTAACTTTACCATTATCTCTAAGTTTCACGAGGTTGGACAACTTGTGTCTCCATCAGGCATACATTTTAGTAGGTGCCCATTAAATATTTGTTGAAAAAATGGATGAATGAATAAATTATTGAAGAAACATATACATAAACCGTCACACAAGAGCTTTCATAACCTGCTGCTACCAAAGCTGTGAGTCCCCCTTCCCTTCTGCCTTTGATCCTCTTAAGGAAAAGCTGTTCCTCTGGCACCCAAAGCTAAATCTTCTAGGGATGCTACGGACCTTGTTTACTTCCATATTCTCAGTAATTCTGTTTTATAATTTCCTTCTCTTTCCTATGCCTTCAACCTCTTACTTTCTACTGTTTCTCTTCATCAATTAAATGTGAGCAAATCTATTTCATGTTTAAAATCCTTTCTTGATTTCTTGCCCAAATTCTATTCTCTCTCTTCCCCATCACAGCCATAAACCATTCTTAGGCATAGTTTATTCTTGTTGTCTCTGTGTTTTTGGCTCACATTTAGTCCTTTGCTGTGCCTGGCCTCTGCCTACCACTCTACTGAAAGTGCTCTCGCCAAGAGGACCACCAGCTCTGCTGCTGTTCCCTCCAAGGGGCGCTTTGTGCCTAGTGCACCTGCCCTCCTCAAGTCATTCAGCATCTCTCATCTTGATTCTGGAAACCACAATTCCCTGATTTCTTGGGCCTATCTGGCTGTCTTTTGTAGTGTTCTTTGGAGGTATACTTCCTCTGACCATCACAGAAATGTTGGTGGCCTTCTGGGATTCCTTGTTGAGTTCATCCTGTCCCTAGGTTCTAGTGCCAGCCATATGCTGATGGCCCCTTAATCCATAGCTGTAGCCTAGTTTCTCCCTGACCCTCAATCACTGTCCTCTGGGTGTTTCCATGTAAAGACCCACAGACACCTCAAAGTCAGCAGTTCTAAACTGAAAATGTTATGTTTGCCCCAAACTCACTTTTCATGCAATGATCCCTCACCCAGAGGAAGAAGCGAGAAACTTTGGTATCACCCCAAATCCTCCATTTCTACTTCCCAAATCTCCCTCAAAACTGAGCATTTCTCTCTATGCCTATGACTTTGTGGATAATTCAGGCTGCCTTGATCTCTCATTGGGATTACTACTGTAGCAGCCCCAAGTGGCCTTCCCAACTCAGGCTGGCTCTGATCCAGTTCAGTCTCCATGCTGCAGCTAGAAAGAGCCTTTGAAATGGAAATATGATTCTATCCTTTCAATTTTTAGAACTTTTCATTGGTTCTCTCATTATGTTTGGGATGAAGTCCCACCTTCTTAACTTGGCTTAGGGGTCCCTAAGCCTTGCATCATCTGACATCTTTATGTCTTTCATTTCTACCCTTGAAACTTTACCCACTCTCTCCCTCCCCACATATTCCTCAGGACCCACATTCAACTCTGGCAATACACAACTGATTACAATTTCCTTCCATGTTCTCTCCTGCCTCTAGACCTTTGCACATGCTGGTCTCACTGCCCAGGACACTCGTCAGATATATCTTAGCAACACATGCTTTCTGAGCCCACAAGAGTGTGGTGCACTAGGAAGAGCACATAATTTGGAACCAGAGACTCAGCTTGCCAACTTATTCTTCCGTCTGTCTGTCATCCATTGATCCATCCAACAGATGTTGGATCAAGTACTCTTCTGCCTTCCTCCAGAACACACTTTACCTGGCTATCTCTTGTCAACCTTCACGCTGCATCTTAGGCATCAACTACCCCAGAATACCTTTCTTTAACACACACACACACACACACACACACATTCATGAATCTCTCTTTTTAGATGTTGCATTGTACTCTGAAATTCCTCAACCATAGCAGCTTCTTTCGGTCAACAAATATGTGCTGAATGCCTTTTTTTGTACAAGGCATTGTGTTGGGCACTGACCACACCATATATTGCCTATTTACTTGTCTGTGTCACCAACAGGATAGCATGCTCCATGAGGGCTGTGACAGTGACTATTTCACAATTGCATTGTTCCAGAAGCTAGCATTGCTCCTGGGTTATGGTCGATTCTCAAAAATATGGTGGATTCTCAAAAAATATTTGTTGGTTGACTGGCCGGCTGGCTGGATAGAAAGATGGAGGGAGAAGTTGGCAAGTTGGGTCTCTGGTTCCACATCTTGTGCGTCGCCTTGTGCGCCATGCTTCTGTGGGCTCAGAAAGTGTGTGTTACAATGACAGACTTTGTGATACCCCACAGGGAGTACCAGCTACTCTCAGTGGGCATAGGGCTTCCTAGCCCTGCCTGCTCTATCTCATTCTCAAAGTCAAAGTCTCAGCCCTGAAAGATCTCAGTCCTTCTCTTTAGGAAGACCCAAAAAGTGAGCAAGAGTGAAATTTATCTGAAGGATGAGGCTGGGTTAGGAAGAGCTGAATTATTCGGTTATAATTTAGCAGGCCATTGAGGACACTGGACTCCAGGTGTTGGCAAATAGAAGCCCCTTTCAGCAGAAGAGCAGCAGGCTTTTCCTCCTCTTTCATTATGATGATTATTATTATTTTTGTGGTTCCCATGGAAACAACCAGAGTGGGAGAACAAAAAAGTCAGGGAGGTTAGAGTGATGAGACGGCCCCCATATGCTCAAGAAGACTGCGCGTCAGTGTGTGTGTCAGTGTGTGTGCATGTGCACTGCCTTCACTTTATTCTCCAGCACACTGGTGGGTCAGGGGAAATTGTGATGTTTATTCACGGCATTTGTTACAATCGGGCTCAACAAGGAGACAACTATCAGCTTTTAGCAATTAGGGAGTCTTTGTAATGACAGCTCCATCAGATTAATAGCAGGGGGAGGGAAGACAGAGATGGAGACGTTCTGAGTGTGAGCCAGAGGAGTGTCAGAGAAGAAGAGATAACTCAGAAATGGAGGCGCCGGCTGGGCACTCCCTTCTCCTGTTCATCAGAGAGGGATCACTCGGGTGCCTCCTGTGTGGCTGTAACGGGGCACGTTAAAGGCAGCTGTCTGCAGGTCTGAGAGCCCTTGAGCTCTCGTCTGCTGCTCTCCCTTTTGCTTCTCCCCACCTTTCTGTTTCTTTACCTAATTTGGGAGTTGGAAGAAGAGCCAGCCCAGGGTCCCTTCTCAGAATGGTCAGGCAGAGTGTTAACATCTTGAGCTACCAAGAGCGAGTCCACAGGATCCTTTCCGAAGGAACTCTTCCATCCACTGTGTCCACTGTGGCTCTGGAGGGACTGACTGGCTGCCTCTTTCACATCATTTATGGCCATGATGTTTAGGAAGCACTAGGCTCTAAGTGGCATCCCAACCACCAAAGGCATAGGAAGAAGCAGATTTGAAACGCCTGAACTCAGAAGGAATGCATTCTCATCGGCTTTTGAGTAGAGGACACAAAAGACAACAACCAGAGAGGTCACCCATGACAAAGGCAGCTACCTGTTTATTTCAATGTGTCCCCTCTTTAGTAGTGTGCACCTGCACCTGACATGCTCAGGGCTTCCTCTCCCAGCCATCCTTGTGTCTAGGTGTGGCCGGTGTCCAGCTGTCACCCGTGTGGTTATGTGTGCCACTTCTAGACTTTCCGCCAGCTGTGTATCAACACTTTAGAAGACACACGTTAAAAAGGGAAGAAACCCTATGTGCCTGGGCGCTTAAGGACTGCCCAGAGCAGAGCCCACCGTGGTCCTCGCCCTGTCTAATGACCAGGAGCACCCCCATTGGACTCTACCTGAGCCAAAAAGACTCTTTTTGTGTTTGCCACCGATGTTTGTGAGTTTATTAGTTACAGCCCTATTGCTGCCATAACTGGCATAGCATCCCCCTGTGCAGGAGTGGATGTTACTTCCTACCCCACCCCGTTGCCTTGAGGCCCTGTGATCTGCCACAGCTCCTCTCTGAGCAGGTGCTGCTGAGCCTGAGTAGCAGATTCTGTCCCATAGGCCATTCTTCCTTTCCTTCAACACCACTGCCATTGATTTGCCCCCCTCGTACTTTTTAGCCTTTTTTTCTGAATGATATTTTTCCCCTATCTTTCTGACCAGCGACCTTTGATTGCTAGGAGCAGCTTAGTTTCACATTACTAGAGTAACAGAGTGTGTTGTAATTGGCCGAGAATCGGTCTTGAAATGTCAAGGAAAAATTTATTTCCTAGTGCAACCTCTCTAGGTGCTAATTTTGCTATAGGCTGCTGCATAATGGTTCCCGCTCACAATGGGCAAGAGTTCCTAATCAGAATACAGGGCTGTAATTGGGTTGAAGGGATTTTAAATCATTAAAGTTGCATTTAGAATGGGGAATAGAAATAGAACCCCAAGATTGAATGACTCACTTAGTATTTAATGAGGGAGTCATGGAGTATTACTTATAATATTCTCTTAATGACCTTACAAGCAATGTAACTCCCCCCGCCCTCCAGGGCCTATTCACAAGGCACAATTCTGCAGTCTCAGACCCACCACTCTGGAGCAATTAATTACTGCCCCATCAAGGAGCAATCAGGCTCTGCCCGGCCAGCAGAAGCACTGATTTCTTTCCCCACTGTCTCCTTACTCTTCATCTTCCTGCCTGCCTCCTTCTAGGGTTTGCCGGGAGGGGTGCCGACATTTACCAAGCCATAAATCGTCACGCAGTTTTTGGAAAGCCCAGCTTACCATGAGAGCAACAGGGTGACAAAGAGCATGGTTTGGAGGGTCTGAGAGGAGGCAGTGTCAGAAGGAGGTTATGCCGGCTCTGGGAGTGCATGATCTCCAGGTCTCAGAGGGTATTCTCTGGTGCTTCCATCTGGGCTGGAATGTGCCAGTTTGTCTAATCTCAATCTCTAGTTTAGTTCTTTAGTGATTGGGTCTCCATGATACTGGGTAAAAACACTACCAACTAGTAGAATTAGAGAGCAGATGGTAGAATGGAAAAAACAGAATGTTGAGTCCTATTGATCAGGCTCTGCCTCTCCTGAGTAATGAGATCTTGGGCATGTGACTAAGTGTCTGGCACACAGTAGACACTAAATGGTAGCTTCCCTTGATATCATTGTGACCCAGGGTTGCTAATCCCAGCTCAGTAAAGTTGTTTCAGGTTGTGTGCAGCTCGAGCATTTATTTGGGACTTCATCTCTGGGTAGATATGCAAGGCATTGGCTCCCATAAACGGAATTCCTTAGAATTTAGGTTGTGGAGAGGCTACTTAAGGCATGAGTACCTGTTCCTGCTGCAGGTTTAGAAATGGCCCAACCCTCTGGAGAAAGTACTGAGTGTTGTGTACATGCTGGTTGCTTCATCGCTAATGGGCCCTCCTGATGGGTACACAGTTTGGACATGTGATCTCTTGTAGATGGACCTGGCGGAGTGGCACTGGAGTCACAGCAGGCCACTGATCCTGACTCCACCTCATTTGGCCGTTGGTGCCACATCAGGGTGAATGCTGGGGACACTCACGCCATGTTGCCCTGGTGGCCAGGATGCTCCTGGACGACAATGGCTTGTGTTTCTAAATCTCATCAGGGAGTGTCACTTATTCCACCCTGAGTCAGGCCCTTAGAGAAACGACTTTTGTCTCTTGTAGTACTTAAAAAAAAGAAAAAGTCTGCAAGTTTCTTTTATGATAACTCAGTTGTAATTGCTATAGTCTTGGCATAACAAGGGAGACAGACATCACAATGAGTTAATAACACTTATATGGCCTCCCTGATTAGGACAGTCTGGAAGCATTTTCTGTTTGAGAATGTTTCTGAACATAGAGCCTGGAAGACAGTAGAGACGTCATAAACACCCGTGAGAAGGATGGGTAAATTCATGACACGTTTTTCTCTTTAAATATTCCAGTCTTATATGCTTCACTTGGGTGATTGTGGTGAGGACCTTCCTCCATGAAGGACCAAGAGGGAAAAGGGTCTAGCATTTGTCGAGTTTCTCCTACTGGGCAGATAGTAGACGGGCCATTGTACAGAAATGAACTCATTTGCTACGTTCATTTTTCAACTGAGTCAAACCTTATACACAGCTGCACAGACTTGGTAATAAACTAGAATTTTCCCTCTACCAGTTCTGCCTTTGTCCAATTAATGCAAATAAAGATGTGTGGCAAGTATTTTGTTTTAATATTTATTGTTATTTAGTATCCATTGATCCTACTGGAAAGAAATGTGTCATGATTTGGAAAGTTAAAATATCTAGAATATTTTTTAGTTATGAGGTGTTGACTGATTTAGGTTTAGTAACTGTGAAAATATCACTAGTTATATCATTAGTTTACCAAAAACTAAAAATGATAATGTCCACCTCATACAAATCAAAGCCAAAACAATGTAACTTTGTGCATGAAAGAACATGCTGTACTTTATGTAATTAGTCTCTTCCCCCCCCAATTGTGACTCATTTATAATAAATCTAATAGATGTCTTCAATGTGAAAAGGTGATCCATTATTTTAAAGACTCCTACCGAGAATCTGTTGTGTAAAGAGTCTTTGGTACTACAGCCATCTCTGTTAATTCATCCACTTTGAAACTTCCAATGTCTGCTTTTCTTGTAAAGAGGGCCACCCCTGTGCACTGTGAACTAGGCTATTAGAAAATCCCTTTGTGGGCTGCAGTTGTTACTTACTCAGATTCTGGAATTACTGAGACTTAGGCTCCAGACCACATATCCTAGCTGCTCCCCTATGGCAACTCTAATGTCACTACTTTGTCTTTGTCTTTTCAACCTTCAATTTCAATTCCAGGCAAGTCTGTCTGCTGGTTCATAGGGCACCTCTTAGGAAGTAGGAAACTTGGCCCTTGTGGGCAAATAAAGCTTTGTAAGTGCAAGGCTTAGGGAACCTACAGCATCTTTGTGTGAATTCCATCAGGGCATGTAGTCCCAACCTGGGGCTCTTAGTTTAGCGAGCAAAGAGTACCTAGACTGCAGCCTCCCATGTCCACAGGCACCCTTATGCAGTGAACAGCCCGCACAACCCATACACATCAGCCTGGCTCTCCTGCAACCTGGACTGTTTTGATCACAGCCAGAGCAATGTCCAAGTAATCTGCCAAATATTCGTGCGAACATTATGTTCATGTTTAATCGGGGACGATAGTTTTGTCTTCTTTATAAAAGCAGCAAATCCCCAGAAGCTGGTCAGGAACACCAGCTGTTTACTGCCTGCAGAAGCTGCTGCTTATCTCCTTGTAACCACCTGCCTCTTAGAGATCATGTCTTAATTAACTCAGTGTTATCGAAACTGAAATTGTAGCAACATTGTAAAATCAAATTGTAAATGAAAGATAAAGGGGAAAGAACTCTGCTGACCAGGGAAGGGAACATGGAAACTCTCTCCTGAGCTGCAGCTAGCGGGCTCCAGGCTGATTGGTGGCAGCCTGCTGAGAGTTACAATAATAAAATCGTGCATTGTTCCATGTGGAAGTTGTCTTGGAGGTCTTCTAATCTGGTGGTGTTCAAATATTTTTTATCTCATGACACACAGCTTATTCTTCAGATGTTCAATATATGCGGATCTTTTCTATTCTATCTTATTTATTTGATTTTAAAAATTACCGGCTAAACCTCGTTTAATTGATTTCATGACCCAGTACACGTTCACAACATGAAGATTGGGAACTGGGATCTAGTCGAATTCCTGAATTTTAAAGTTCAGGACTGAGGTGCAAAGAGGCGAGGTGACTTGCCCTGTAGGTTATCAGCGGGTATTGTTCTTAAACCCATGTCTGCTGACTTCTTCCCAGGAGTGCTGTGCCCTGAAATCTATCAAACCCCGCCACTGCATGGCGGCTCCAAGAAAAATGAGTCTTAGGCTGAGAAATAAGACTTCTTGGGACCTTGCTACTTTCAGGATAACGCAGGCTGAACGCCCATGTAAACACACAGCGTGCCCTTTGGGGAGGTAGGCGGGCGCTTTCTCACATAGAAAGCTTTGTAGCAACTGGTACTTTGAACACCGCTCTGCATTCCCATACTGGAACAGTAGGGGGCGCCAAAGCACCCGGTCTTTTGTGTCTCCTTAAACCTTCAAACCCGCCCCATCCCTTCCTTTCCCTCCTGCTACCTTCCCCCCAGATTGCATCTGCTAGATCAGTTTCTACTCCTCTCATCTTGAGCCACTCTTCTGAGCCACTGAACCAAAATGGTAAACTAAAGAGTCATTCTCATGGAGACAAGATTTTCAAATTAAAAACAAAACAAAACAAAACCCAGGACACCGTAAGAGACATTTCTTGATTTCTCCGCCTATGTTTGCGTATTTTTAAGGTGTTGAAAGAAGTTTTCCAGGTAAAAGCCACCTGGTTGATAACCACACCCGTCTGCCTCATGGCTATCACTCCTTGAAGCAGTCTATGGACCCAAACAGAATTTTTTGGTACCTTGCTATGGCATTGATCGGCATCATTGATACAATATGCACTTGGTGGTGTTGTCCCAGAGTGGGGATGATTCAGAAGATACTTAGCCAGCACCTGCAATGATCTGGCCACGGGCAGACAAATAATCAAATCGGGGGATGCATAGGCCCAAGGAGTAGACAGTGGATTGAGTTTGTATCAGGCAAGCCCCCTTTGAGCTTCACCCGCTAACACATGCTTCTGTGACAATCGAATTACAAGATAGAGAATCAGGGTGGGGGGCTGCAGGCGATGTCTGTTAACTTCTTGTGAATCCATTGCTTCATTGCCTTTCGCCCTGGGCACATGGGCACACACTTATTGAATGGCTGCATTCACAGAAGCACAACGCTCTAGAGCAAGCTGTTATCAGCTGTTGCTTTATTATCTTCTTGCTGAGGGAATCCCCTCCTTTCTTTCCTCTGAATGTTCACTACCAGCCCACCACCCCCTCGAATACATATACAGACACTGAGCTGTGTTCAGATAGGTGAGGTGGCTATCAGCTGTGATTTAATGACGAGTATCACTGTCAGGTTTTATAAAACAGAATGTCATCAGATGGTGAAGGAGAGCTTCTGCATAGAAACTACAGAGGGAAATTTGACAGCTTTTTCAGTTCAGTTATCAAAGCATTTGCGGTTCAAAGCAGGTGAAACAATAATGTAATCTTAGCACTGAATGCTCATTTGTATCTGAGTATTTCAATAAATAAAATGGTCAGGGAAATGAAAGCAGACCTGTTGTCTCCAATCCACTAAATTTAATATCCAGGGTATTGACTGACAGCTTTTTATCACCATAATTAGTATGGATTGTTCCTGAGGCCATTGATCAATCTTTCCTACCTCTATGGACTTGAGTTGCTGTTTCCTTCCTCTCTTGCCCTCCCCACCTTTATTTTAATATTGATCTTGCCAGTTGTGTTCCACCCCAGAGAGGCTGCTCACTTAGACAAAAGAAAACTCAGGATGAGAAGGATGACTGAGCAGCAGCCATTTCTAAGTGGCATCCAGCCATGACATCACTCTGTCTCATCCATGTTGACCTTGAGACTTGATCCTTGGTGCCAGTGACCTTTAGCTCCTCAGTAGTGTAACCAGGCACACTGTCTCCCCCACTGGGTGGATGCTACTCAGAGACAAGCCATAGAGCCAGTGGTCAGCAAATATCTGCTCAATGAATGACTATCTCTTCTTTAATGTCATCAAGCTAAATAGAAGAGTTTGGGAAGACTGATGAGTTCAGTCATGTGCGTGTGTGTGTTTGTGTGTTTGATTGCGTATGGCTATGATGTAACCTGTTCCACATAATGCGGGCCAGAAACCTGAGACCTTCTAATTTCTTATTTCTCACCAAGTTCTTCCAATTTGATATCGTCCCCTTCTCAACCTGTCTCACTATCACCAGGGATATACAGTACATAATTGGATTCCTCACTATCATCTGTTGCCTTAACTATTGCAATATTTACTCTCTCATTTCCCTGCCTCCTGTCCTGTCTTGCCTGACCCCAGCCTTCCATCCTTAAGTCCTCCACACAGATGACAGGCAGGTTCACATAGGATGCACGCTGTTCTTATACCACCTGATTGTTTCACATCTCAGCTCCTTGCCATAGCACAAAAAGCTTGCTGTAGACCGCTCCCTACCTCTGTGCCCCATTTTCCCCGTTCCCTGCTGATACCTCACGCTCCAGGAGGACGAAACTGCCAACAGTGCCTCTTACTTTGTCACCTGCCTCACACTTAGTCATTGCTCATTCTTAATTTCGCCTGTCATAGCCTTTCCATCCTTTCCCCCTTGACTTCTCTTTCTCCTCCCTCAGGAATTCGCTCAGGTGGCGTCTCTTTCAGGAAGCATTCTTTTCACCAGAATACCCTAATTATGTCTTCCTCTCTCTTCTGAGATTTTAATGGAATATATGTACATACTTTCTTTTTATGTGGCTCTATTTCATACTGGGGGGTAAACCCATTAGGGACAGGGGCTGTGTGTTTTTTTCTCTGTTCTATCCCCACTGCAAGGCACAACTCTTGGCAGCTAGGCTGTGTTTGTTGTACTAGAAAGAAATATTCCTAAGAAGAGAAGCGGTGGATTCCAAGAGCTGGGGCATCCTTTACATCAACGTGGGCATGTCATGGTGCGTGCTACATGCCGTGCCATAGAGCTGTGCCACAAACAAGAGCTAGGCAGAGTCTGGCTTATTCTCAGAGTGGGGAGAAGAAATGGGAAAATGTCCCTTCTGCAGACAAGGCAGTAGCAAGGTACCTTTCTCTGACCTTAAAGAATTCAGGTAGTATAGACTGGTCACCTTCAATAGTATGGAAGAGTTTTGCAACCTACACACTGAAAGGAAGTTTTCTCATTGGTCTTCCTAATGGAATTTCACTCTGCCCACTTTGTAGTAAAGATCACACCATCAGCATAACTTTTCTAAAGGACACATCCTAAACAGAGTGAATGCTATGCATTTCTAGACGTGCCCATGGAGCCCACCGTAATTGGAGACAGCCCCCCACTGCCAGGTCTGAGGGCCAAGTGGAGCCTGTCTTCCTCCGTCCCTGGCCCTGCAGCCTGCCCCTACAGTTACAGGTGTTTGCACACACCACATGCCTCTTGTTGAGGCATGAAACCAAGTAGAACTCTTCTTCTGAACTAAGCATGACAGAGCCAAGTTTGATGGGAAAGGCCACAAGTTCCTCAGGGCCCCAGGGAGCCTGTGGCATCTACAATGCAAATTGGCCCCATAGAAGAGCAACCCCATGCCAGGGCCAGCCTTCATTTCATCCCCATCATGCCTATTGTGGAACTGCAGCAGCAGATGTTTCTGGAGGTGACCCCCTAGATGCACACGGGCGCAGGCAGCACCTCCTCCTCACCAGCCTCTCTCCAGGCTTATATAAGACAGATTTGACAGACTGATACCAATTGGCACATCTTCCCTGCCAGATTGGAATCGGGCCCTTCTACCGTCTTTGGGGTCCGTTGCGGCTCCAAGTAAAATGTACAGAAGGAATGTGATTCTTAGCTACACAGCCAGCTTTCCCTTTGCCACCGTGCTAGCATTTCTAATCTTGGGCACTTTGCTGCTGTGCGGCCCATCGCTGCAAATACAGTCTTCAGCTTAGGAACTTTGATATTTGCAGGCATGTGAAAATGCCTTTCGTGTCCCTACAGTTGGTCTGTTTAATTTATTTGTTTTATTATTTAAAGCAAAATCGTTGAGTGTGAACTTCAGGTTATATGGTTACATTCTTCCTAATTCGATTGTATGTGGCTGGGATGGGTAGCAAAAACGAAGGAAGGCACCTACCTCACCTACTGTCTTTTCTTACCTGAGAGTTCTGCAGCTTCTTAAAAGGGATGTCAGTTCTCTTATTTTGCCTCCCTGGGTCCTGGGTCCTCCTGGTCTTGACTGTACCACTCACTGGCTGTGAATTTAGACAGGACACTTTGTTTTTCTGAGATTTCATTTTCTTGCCTCTGAAGTTCTTTCCAGGTTGGCTTGAAGGTTAAATGAGGTGACAGGGATGAAACAGCCAAACAAGGAGCCTGACACATAGCATAGGTTCAGTAAATGCCTTTACCTTCCCTTTCTGTCCCTTCATGTGGTCTTCCCAGACCTTTGAACTTCAAAAAGTCTATTAGTAGTATAGCCTCATGTTATGTCATACATGTAGCATACACACATGTATATGTATTTTGCTTATGAAAGTGTGTGAGAATATGTACTAAAATATTTATAATAGATATTTCTGCGTGGGGAGGTTATACGGTAACCACCTTCCTTCCTTCCTTCCTTCCTTTTTTTTTGTTTCCCTCCTTCCTGCCTTCCTTCCTGTTCATCTATTTTTTCCTATAATGGACATTTTATAAAATAGTAAAGGATATGAAAATACCATAGCTCTTTAAAAATTGATTTCATGGGAAGGCAAATTAAGAGGGCAACCTTGAACTCAAACAGGGAAGCCCAGCTGTGTTCTGTTTTTAACTGTGTCCCTCCTGTTAGTGTGAGGGAAGATCAAGCTCCTGTGTGCAGCTGGCCACTTGTCTGACCTAGATTTCTATCACCTTCCTCCCAGTGTGTGGAAAGATTCACCCAAGGCTCCCACAGAGCATGATTTGGGACCAGAAGTCTGAGCACAGCTTTAAGACATAATGCCATTTCTTGACACTGTACCCCGTTTATGAGAATGGATAGACTTGGCACATAGAATACTCCCAAGGGGATGGAACACTGTACGTTCAGAATAAATAAATGTGTCTGCTTATTAACTTAATATTACTGTTAGATCAGGAACCCCTTTGTATTAGTGCAGAAAAGAGAGCTATTAAAATTCCTCTATGAGGAGAGATACATGAGAAGAGAAATCAAAAGAAAGAGAAGAGGAACATAGTAAGCAGAGGGCCATTGGGAAGGGGAGGAAGAAAGAAGAGACAGGAGAGTGGAACCAGTGGAGGCCACAGGAAGAAAGAGTGGGGAGAGAAAACCAAGGTGCTCAGTGGAGACGCTGTGATCCTAAGTTTCCAGGGTCAGTGTTAAACTCAGGGCACCGCCGCAACCAGACCACATGGCTAATTGTCCTTAATTGTCATGACTCCTCCAGGCTGGGGGTTACAGACAGTTTCTCTGGTTGGCTGGCTGACACAGCAGGTTTCTGTCACCGAGCAGCCTTGATGGGCTGGCCACCGAGGCTGAGCCGCCTGCTTCATGCTGGGGGACTCTGGCTTGGGGCCCACCTTCACTCTACTCATCTTTTCCTTTTTAACCTAAAGATTTTTCCAGACCTAGGAAGAGAGGGCATTCTAGATGGCACCTCTGCATGCTTTGAAGGAAGGTAGGGATAGAGTACCTTGTGACTCCTACAGCAACTTGCCAAGTCCCTGCTGTCAATCTGGCCACTGCTTAGCAAAGGCGTCTTAAAATGGAGTCAGTTTGAGGGTGGCCTGAGATTGTGTGCTCTGTGGCTACCAGGGTGGGTGTTGGTGTGTAATAAGTCCGTGAAATAGTGAAGTTCAATTACTTACTTGTTCCCTGAAGCTGAAACAATTGCCATTATCCCACATAATATTGCTTGACCTACATTTTTACTTGAAAGCCTTCAGCTAACAATTAGTTTGAATGCTGAGTTATAAATGAACACATTCATATTCCAGAAATGAAAGGGGATGGGGGAGTGAGACCAACACGGCTCCCTCTCTTCCCGCTCCCTTTTTCCTTTGCCTTTTGTACGGTATTTCAACTTAACTCTTCCAAGATGGTGGTCACTGGGGAGTTCATCTGACGGGGACTGTTTAGAAGTCATGAGGCAACTGGGCATTCTCCGGGAAAGGACAGCATCATCAGTGCCAGCGAGGTTTGAGCCATCTGGATTAAAAGGGTCAAACTATCCGCTGGCAGCAATTAAGCAGCTCCGTGTGGAGAAGCCACGTGATCTGCCAAAGGAGCTGCCAAGAACAGGAGATTAGTAAACAAAAGTATCCGCCAGAAGGTGTCCAGGTTGGTCACTGCTCTGGCCACTTGGCATTTGCACAGCTTCCTCTCTCTCTGGCGTCCCATCTGTCTGTACCCACAGCCTATCTATAAGCTATCTGCAGAGTTTAAACAAATTCAGGCAGAGCTGAGTTTGTTTAAAATGTTAAAAGTCCGGAGCCGAGTGAATCGTGATGGTAAATCTTAGACATTTGCAGCATCCTTCCCAAATGTGTTGGCAGTGCCTCCGATGTTTTTGATTACTCTTCACTGCTTCACTGTGATAAGCCGAGAGGTGTGCTGCAGTTGAGCGGTGACGCTTAATTCCCTGATGGTGACTGTGATAGTTTATCCATAGACATTTACAACTCGGTTAGGAAGCATGTGCCTAACTTATTTCAGTACAGGTCTTTGTGAAGGCTTGAGAATAAACTGAGTGGCTTTCTGAGTTCTCCTTTTAATCTGGGAATCTTATATTAAAAAAAAATCCACAAAAGGCAGGTAAAACTCCCAAATGGATGCATTTGTTCATTCAACAACTATTTATTTGCCAGGCAATGTTATTAGTCCCTGCGGCTGAAATAGAGACCCATTCTCATGCATGTTACTTCTTGGTAAAAAGAAAGATGCACAGGCACTACCCGCTGCATGGAGTCCTCTTCTGATTGTCAGTGAAGTCAATTTCACATAACTTCAAACTAACTTCCCTCAAGGATGTGTAACACCTTGAAGCTTTCCCATCCCCTGCAAAGCACCGATGTAAAATGGTAGTTCAGGTAAAAGATGTATACTGTTTTCACATGAGTTAAAGGCAACTTATTGGGCAGACATCTATGACAGGAACAATCTGTGATACTCCTTGCTCCTGATTTTCTTAGTTTCCATGAGGTATTGCCCCCTCGTTTTCTTTGTCTTAATTCTCTGGGCTCGTCTTGGTCCCCTACACCTGTGGTCCCCAACTCCCAGGCCATGGACCGGTACCAGTCCCTGGCCTGTTAGGGACCAGGCCACAGAGCTCCACCCCCACCTCCACCCCCACGGAAAAATTGTCTTCCAGGAAACTGGTCCCTGGTGCCAAAAAGGGTGGGGACCGCTGCTCTACACTATCCCAGATGTCAGCGTACCAAAGACTCAATCCCGTGGATTCTTCCCTGCCCTGTGTGCACATCCACGCTCTGGATCTCCTTCATAAATTGCCCCAGCATCCCCACTGAGCTCCAGACTCACAGGAACAACGGTCTATGGACAGTCCCACACAAACATGTAATGTTCGTGCTTGCTATTAATTCAAAGGATTATTCCAACAGGCCATTGTATGTTCTTGTCTAAAACAAAGTTGTTGATATTTCTATCCAACCCTGTTAATTGTGTCTGTTCCGTCTCAGTAAACAACATTACCTTCCATGCTGTCATTCACACCAAAACTGCAGCATTCACACTTTGCCATCTCCATTGTTTCTAATCCATTCACATTGATTGAGTGTACTCCCAAAATATACCCCCAATCCATACTTTTATCTTTATTTCTATAGCCTTTAGTTCAATCCACTGTCATCAAAAGCGACAGTAGCTACATGAGCTTCCCAACTGGCCTTTCCATTACCTTGATTTTCCCTTTATACTCTGTTCTCCTGAAAGAAGTCAAAGATATCTTTTTAAAACATAAATTGTGTATCATATTGCTCTCCTGCTTTCTGCCGAACTTCATGCTTAAAATCCAGTCTCCTTACCAAGGTCTCAAGACCTACAAGATCTGGCCCCCGCCTTCCTCTCTGACCTCAATGCCCGCAGTGTCCCATGGGCCACTTGGCCCAGCCACTCTGGTCTCCCCTCGGTCCCTGGACTATAAGGGCGCCAGGCTCTTCTCCCTCAGCACATTTGCATTGTTCTTCCCAGGTCTTCACTTGGCTGGCTCCTGGGCGCTATTTAGATTTCAGGGCAAATGTTACCTCCTTGAAATGGCCTTGCTTCAAGACATAACACACCCACCCGGACTCAGTGCTAGCTCATTGCCCTGTGTGTTGTCTTCAGAGAGCTTATTGCTCTCTGAAATAAACTTGCACCTTTTTGTCCTGTCTCACTCTCTCTTTTCTAGCTAGCATATAGGCTCCGGGAGAGGAGGGCCTTGTCTTCTCTGTGTTATACTCCAGTGCCTAGAACTGTGTCTGGCACAGACTTGGTGCTCAGCAAGTATTTGCTGAATAAGTGAATGAACGATTGCATAAATGAGTAATGCACTCCTTTCTTTCCCCATAATTTTGATTTTCCTGACACTGACAAGGAAATAATACCCTCTTCAAGGTTTCTACATGTCTTATCTCTGCCAAGGACAATTGCCTCTCTGGAGAGCTGAATGGTCGGCATATGGCTGAAGCGTGATTGAGTGGACTGGAGGTGCGCGCTGAGTATATTCCTTACGTCGCATGTGCCCTGCGGCATGGGGTTTAATGCCTTTCCATTTTTGGCTAAGTGGCTTCACTGCAAATGTTTTTAATCATATCCGTGTTTGGTTGAAATTTTGTGGCAAGATGTAATTTAAAGAAATATGGATTTTTAATTTGAAAACATACTGTTATTTCTAGACATATTTTCAAGATTTAAATGAATCAACGTAGAGTTGTTTCTTGAACTTCTCTATTCACATAGAATATGAATTCTTACTTTCTGTTATAAGAGAAGTAAAACTGTGGTCCAAAGTTTAATCTCTGTTTGAAATAGAATAAGCTATTCCTCTTGGTAGCAATGCACATGGCAGGAAGTCCCTAAAGGTTTGTGTGTATGCCTGTGAGCTTTTATATTTATATATATTTTATGTGTATGTATATATGTTATATATATATGATTTCTTGACTTTTTTCTCCTTTCTGTCTGTTTATGTTGGAAAAATTTTGGAAAACAAAAACAAAAAACCTTCAAACAAAAAATTCTTTAGCTCAGGGTAAATAAATAGAAGGGATATGTCATCCTGGGCTACTTTTAATAAGCTCAAATAGATTTTCCATGCAACTTAGATATTTGAACACAGGGGTACACATCAGGAATTGATGAGCTCAAATTCCAATTTTTAATACTATAGTCCTCTTCAGTCCTAAGCAGGCCAGTAGCCACTCAGTGTCCAGTTTTCCATGTATAAAATGGGAATTGTTTTAGGAAGATCAGGGAAAGTGCAATGAATTGACCTTCTGAAAAGAGTTATAGAATCCACAAACATCAAAGTCAACTAAAGAAAAATAAGCACTAGGCTTCAGATTTATTCCACCAACTACTTCCTATCTAAATTTGTCAATAGGTAAAATAGACAACATTTCTTCCAACTATTCAACACCACCTGGGATTGGAGTCTGTCTCCATAATCATGATTAGTAATAAAGATGCTTCACTGCAAGTTTGCATTTTCTGGCGAGGTTGTCAGTGATTCGTGCTTGAGGCAGAAGGAAACCAGTTTGATTCTAACTTAGGCGTTTTGGCAAAGAAAGAGGGAAACTTTGCTTTTCTCAACTGAGACTAGAAATGACTCAGACTACAAATAGCTACTGTACCATACAACAAAAGGTCACTCGCTCCCTCTCATGTTTCCTTTCTCGATTGTCCTGAATGAGGGCCAAACTACTTTCTCCCTTCCCTTCTTTCTCATCTCAAAATGCATAGCTTTCTTTCTGTGGTACATTCTAGTTCCCACGTGACCCAGACTGAGACAGTGTTATGCAGGTTGGCGCATCTTAAACAGACCACGGTTGAAGCAGTCTTGCATCATTTGTCTTGTCCACTCTGAGGCATTGAATGGTACATGAAAAGGACCAGTGTCCTTAACATTGAGCCTCCTTACACATCTTGAAGACCTTGCAGAGAAGGGTGCAGCTCAACTCTTAGGGGAATAATTATCAAAGAAGAAAGGACAAAAAAATGAAGAAAGACATTTTCAGAAGCCATCTACTTCCTAAATAATGAGACTTGTTAGAGAGAATGTCTTGTGTTTCCTTAAGTTGATAGGGAATGATGTTTCAGTCTTGGTATGGGGCATGGCTGATGGAGTCAACAGCAAGAAAACCAGACCCATTGGGAGAGCATGTTCTGCTAAGTATGTGGACAACACTGAACCCAGCCGAGGGTACTGCCATCTATTAGAGGAGACATCCTTCTCCCCAGTCGTAAATCCCCTGGCTCTCAGAGGGCAAGATTTGGACTGAATGCCTGTGTGGGCCTAATAAATACTTACTGGGACTGTTTTCTTCCATGCAACACACACATTATATGACACCAGTCTCCTAGTTTAGGGGGAAGGGCTGCTAATCAAACACATCCCTGGGATTCTGTTCAGACCAGCTTAGAATGAAAACAACAGCAACTCTGTTTTCTTATTTTAAAGATTACAAAGATAATCTTCCTTGGTCACAGTTGGGGAAACAGCCAGAGGGGGTCTTCTTACCTCTAGAAAAGCCCCAAAGACACTTGAATTCCTGCTGGGCCTGTCAGACCGTCTTTTATGTTTTTAGACAGAAGGAAAATTTACCCCAGTGAGATTCTGAAAGGGATCCCTCCCTCCTGGTCATCCTCTCCTAGCTATTGCTTATCTCTGGGCTCATCCCTCAAAGTGGGGGGTTTTTTTGGTATACATTATGCAAACTACCTGATTGCCTTGATCAAGTTAAGGATAGGAGTGGGCTTTCTCCTTGCCCTGTGCTTTGTGCCACGTCCACGCAGCCTGCTCTGGGCCTCAGCAAGGCACTTCACCTGGGTAGTTGGTAAAATATTCAGCTAGCAACCTACTTCTTAAATAACTTTGGAATCATAACCATGGTTGTAATAAATGCCTCTGTGATTTGCATTTAAATAGTATTTTCATCCACAGATCACAAAAAAGAAAGCTATCTTAACTCCACATCCTCACCTGCTTTCTCGTCATCTGAAAGCTAGCCCATGTGCCCCATGTACACATTGTCCCTCCATGCCTCCTTCTGATCTGTGTACCCTACTGATCAAAACAAGTATTTGTTTGCATTAGGACAGAAGCACTCGGACAGCTCTGGTGTGCCCTGGGCTCTCTGCCTCACACCCGCTTCGTCACCCTGGGTCCCAGCACACTCCAATTGCAGCACCTCTCCCACTGGCAGGGATATGAGAAGCAGGAGACTCAGCGTGGCCTCCCCTCTCCCAGATGGTGCGCTCAGCACCAGGCAGTTAACAAAATCGTCTCTTGCATTGTCAATGAAGCCAACTGGGTCAGAAAGCGATCGAGAGGCAGTAAATATAGACTGCCCCCAAAGTCTCCCTCACAGGCACTCCCCAGAGTATTGTGCTTTGAAGGACTCCACGCTATCCTAAGGTTCATCGTCAAAGCCCTGGGAGGACTGAAGAGGCAAAGGCTGACTGAGTTCAGAGACAGGAAAGGAACCTGAAGTAAACATCAGGCCCAAGACTTCAGCCCCACTGATGCCACCTCCATCCTGAATACTCGGTTGATCCACGCTGGGTCCTTTTCTGCCAGGCTCCCCCCTTTTTGTTCCTTCTCATGTCATCCCTCCTCATCATATGGAAGGATTTTTTTTTTCATACTGTACATTGAACTTATTTCATCATCAACATATTTTTCTCTGTCCCATGGATTCTTTAAAAGGTTTCCTTTGAAGATGTACTTCTATTCACATGCAAGCTTTTGCTTAAAAAATAAAAGAGGTGTAAATATGGAATGTTATTGGAAATGTTTTATCTTGCTTTCGACATGACATCTAAAAATGTGTTTAAAATAAAGAGCAAGTGTTGTACAAGGCATGTGTCAAGGCGGTTGGCTTCCTGTAGTGGGAGCTGGGTAGTGCTGTGAACGCATCTCTGCTCCTGCAAAAGCCTTTCACATGTTAGGGACCTGAAACCCCAACTCCTCCTTTATAATTGTCCCTTTCTGATCCGCCATGAGAGGGCAATACAGGGTACTTGGTGTGCTGCCTCCTTTGGATTACGATCATTATACCACCTTCAATAAGGGAAGTTGTTCAAAGTATTACAGTAATGATAGCATCCTCATAAAAAGCATGTTCTCCCCTGACTCACTGAGGCCCCCCTTGCCTCACTGGCCACCCCTTTCCCACACCCCTGGCCATTTGCTCTCCATTTGCATGTAACAGATTCATGATCCTATAGGGCAGAGAAGAGTATGGGAAATTAATGTTTGCTCTTTAAACCCTGAACTAGAATAAGAGATGGTTTCTAGGTGGAAGGATCTTAGAGATCATCAAGCTTAGCCTCTTTAAGATGAGGAAACTTAAATCCAGAAAGGTAGTCTGACTTGTTCAAAGTCACACAGTATCAGTGGCAGCCTCCAGGGGCATAGACATTCTACAGATGTCTTTATCCCATCATCTGTTGATGGACATTTAGTTTGCTTCCATATCTTAACTACCATGAATAATGCTGAAATGAACATGGGGGTGCAGACATCTCTTTGGGATAGTGATTTAGTTTCCTTCGATATATACCCAGAAGTAGGATTGCTAGATCCTCAGGCAGCGTCTTTGACAACACGGATGAACGTGGAGGACATGCAGCTAAGTGAAATAAGCCGGACATGGGGAGACAAATACCGCAGGATCTCACTTACATGTGGAATCTAAAATAGTCAAACTCATAGAAACAGAAAATAGAATGGTGGTTGTCAGGGGCTGCAGGGAGTCAGGGGAGAATGGGGTGATATTGGTCAAAGGGTACAAAGTTTCAGTTACCTAGTGTAATTCTGGTGATCTAATGTATACATGGTGACTGTAGTTAATAATACTGTATTGTATGCTTGGAATTTGCTGAGAGTAGATCTTAAGTATTCTCACCACAAAGAAAAGAAATAAGAAAAAAAGAGAAAATGGTGAAGAGTTGAGGTGATGGACATATCAATTAGCTTGATTGTAGTGGTCATTTCACAATGTGTACATGTATCAAAACATCCAGTTGGCACACCTTAAAAATATATGCAAGTTTTATTTGTCAAATATACATTAAAAAAGCTAAAAAAAATTTTGAAAGGAGGAGTAGGCACAAGTCACATTTTCCTGTCAGGAACACACAAACTTCCAGAGGCATTTATGACAGAGGAGGGTGACTCTTATGAGTGGAGGCTTGGGATGCAGTGCCACACCAGCATGGTTCGTAACGCTGCCACGCATGGGCAGCCTCGGTGTCCCGCCCCAGACCTGGTTCCTACTGAAGAAGCTGTGGCTCAGTGTTTCCATGACCACTTGCCCTTGTTGTGCTAACGCTTACTTGATTTACAAAATGATGATGCTGTGTTCCTCTCCCTCCATTGATTAACACTCAAACCTTGTAGGAGTCTGGGAGTGCAGATCATTCCACATGCTGTGCGACAAGGGCTGGTGAGCTCTGCTCCTTCCCAGCTCTGGATCTGTGAAGATACTGTCTCTCCTGGGCAGTGTGCAAATAAGCAAAACAACCCAAAGTGCCTTTGCATGTGCTAATCCTCCTAGTAATGCTCTTCCCCCCCATTCATCCTTTAGGTGACTGCCACGCTTCTTCTAAATTCAGCGGAGGTGTGGTTTTCTAGGCTCCTCTCTGTGCATTTCTCCTCTGTCCTCAGTTTCCTGGATTAGGTGTCCGTATTAGCCAGAAACCACTCTAAGTATGTCAATAGACAGACTTGGCCGCTCTGGTGATGTCAGAGCCAAGAAGCCAACCTGGAGATGGTGAGACAACCAAGAGTAACCAACAGGCAATGATACTCCTCTACTCCCCATCTGCACATCCATAGGATGGAGGGATTTGGCCAGCCACTGCTTTGAGGCGGGGGCCAGGCCAATCCAGCAGGAGCTGGAGCCATGGAGGTAGAGGCTGGAACCACTGGGGAGATGCAGCCACTGCCATAGATACCCCCCAAGCAGAAGCAGGGGGATACCTTCTCCTACCCTTCCGCTGGCCAGGCCAATGCTGTAGCCTGGGGGCAAGGGAGCCTGGGACATGCAGAGAAGGCAATTCTCTGGATACAGGGCAAGGCAGAGAAGGTTGGGAAATGAATGAGATCACAGATCCATAGATGGCCACGCCTCTTTTCTGCACTCTAACAGCATCCTCTACTCACTGCCCTCATATTAGTCACCACATGGTGTCCTCAATGTCACTAGGAGTTACTTCAAGGCAGGAGTGTCCCTTAAACCTCAAGTACCTAGCATGGTGCCTGGCACAGAGAGGTGCCGAATGGATGCATGCGTAAGTTTGGGAAACTATGATATGCCACGGAAATGCAAGTCGTTATTATTAAGATCAAGCCAAAAACATGACCTCTGCTGAGGATGACTGAGTTATAAACCTTTCTTCACCACATGTAACAGACAGATGGCTCAGCCCTTTTCCCTGGTGCCATCCTCATTTGTAGACTTGAAAAGCAGTGTAGTTAATTGAAGTAATGTGAACGAGTGAAATAGGGGTTTGGGGGAGAAAGGAAAGTGCTGTGAGGAGCCCGGGTTGAAGGAGTGAGAGGAAGAGTATGAGTGTCCGTGGAGGACAATGCGGAGCTTATGCTCATATAGCCTTAAGAGGTGACACTATTTCCTGGCATCAACTGATCAAGACAAAATCTTGCCGGCCTGCACCAAAGTCATAGAAGTCCCAAGTTCCTGAATGACTCACATTCATTTCTAAGTCTGCATTAGAAATTTTCTATTAGGAATCATGAGTGTTCATTTGAAATGACTGTCTCTTTGCATTGCAGCTACATTCTACTAGTCTAGTTAACCCTCTAGCAATGCAAATGTTATTCAGTCTTGCTACCAGAAGACAAAGAATATATTTACCAAACTCTCCCATAAGGGGAGGGAGCATAGTTTTTGTTCTTTCTCTGGTTGATTGAGATGGAAAAGGCTAGAAAATATGTCAGTTTTTCGACTGGGGACTCTGAGCCTGGACTCCTCTCCCTGGGCTGTATGTGCCTCCTTTTTTGACTTACTGGCCCTATCCCAGACAGTCCTTTGCCTCTTCCAAGCTAAGCTTCTACTGGCAGAAGGAGTGACAAGTCATTACTCTCAAAAGTGGGGGGCTGTGATTTGGCAAAGGGCTTTGAAATATCCCAATACATAAAGCATTACCTTCATTAGTGTAATTGATGCTAAAGAAATAGACCAAATAAGCCCTTTGATTCCTCCCAGGCTCAAGTCTGCTTGGCCGATGTGATGCACTAATAATAAAATAGCACCCCATCCGTACTCCCTGCCCTCCTTACATGGATTTATTGGTCTGCATTGGACTTATCATCTGATGTATGTGTATACTTTATTTTTTGTTTGTGTAAGCCCCATGAGAACAGGGGCTTTGCATTTTTTAAAAAAATTCACTGCTCTGTGCCTGGATCTAAGAACAGGCACACAGTGGGGGCTCAATACATAAGCATTGCACAGAATAAAAAGTGTCCCAGACACCTGTCATACTCCAGGGCAATACTTAGTCATTAGTTATAGCTGTTCCTTGCCTGTCTTCAACCCTCAAGTACCTAATTCAAAACTGAAGAACTTGGGCTGCTTTGGAGCCAATGACTCTGGACTATTCTTGAATTAAATCAATCTTGTCACTCCCATCTGCCTGCCTGCATGTCATTGTAGATTAATTACTACATAATATAAAACACATTTATATAGCGTCTTCACAATAGTTTCAGGGTCCTTTACAGTCTTACAATCTAATTAAATTGTAGCTTCAAACATGAATTTCTTTAGTTTAAATGCATAAATTGAGCAGACAAAAATTTTTTTTAGCCTTCCTATTCTAAAACTAAAAGACCAGCTGATTCCAAAGTCTCTGAGTATTATTAATTACCAGTGGCTCAAATCAATGCACAGGGCTTGTCTAGAAAGCTATTTCCTCCTTAGGTGAATGGCTGGGAATACAATATGTAGTAAGCAACAATTTGAGAGAGGTGAGCATAGACAGAGGCCAGGAGAAGGCTGGGACGTGGCATTGCATCTCCCCCGCACAGATGGCAGAGAATAAATCTTGACTTTGCAAGGGAGACAAAGCGAAGTGGAGGTTTTTTGGTCGCAATCACACACCACATAAATGGCAGAGAAAAGAAAGAAACCCCAGAACTCGGGTGTTTCCTCTGGGAAGAGCTACTGTGGTTTTGGAGAAAGCTGGTCTGTTCGTGTTTCACCACGGGAGAACTTGTGTCCTGAGGAGCTGTGGTGGGGACCAGGAACAGATGAGAGTCCACCAACAAAAGGAATGATGAAGTGGCCCTTTAAATATAAATCTCTGGAGCCCCCAAACCGGGTGGATGTTCCCTTAAGTATTCAAATGAGATTGCAGCATCAGATTGGTATGCATTAGGCTGGTTTCAATGAAAATTAACATGTAATTGCTTCAAATGAAGTAAGTGAGGAGGTAATCTGTTCTTAAATTGGATTCCCAGGATTTTGTGGTACCATAATGCAGCTGTGAAATGAAATATATTTTAAGGATGATGTCCTCAAGGGGGTGAAGGGGCTGGGAGGGGAGGAGTAAAGACAGTGTGTGTAGTAGATGCCCCCCCAGCCTGCCTCGTTCATTCTCCCTCTCGTTCTCCAACTGCATTGGATGCAAAGATGTTTTCCCGTCTGTGGGTGGCTCCGATGCTCTGGGACCTGAGCAGACAGTCCCCCCCACAACAGGCATCAGCTGGTCTCCTCAACCGCTTACTGTGCCTGGAGCTGATTCCCAGAGGCTGTAGCTCCCCAGGGCTGTAGCTGTGTGGTCTTCTCTCAAGGCTGGATTTGCAGGGAGAAGGTGCTCATTCTGCATATGGTGTTGACTGACACCACCCATACCTGAAGGGTGCACTGTGGCGGTTGGTCATGTTGTCCAAAGCACACTGTGCAGTGACAAAAACCATTGCTCCTTGTATTCCTGGTATCTGAAAATGGGGACATGCATGCTTGACCTAATGACTGACCCTTTGATATCAAAGGGTAAAGCTGGAGTAGCAGCAGCGGTGACAGTGGCCAACTCCATTACCACCACCAGCCTCCAAAGCCTGGGTTCAGCCAGACCAGGCCCCCCCTGCCAGCAGCAATGATATGGTCTGTGAAGTCCGAAGATGAGCCTGGGAATAATTAACCTTCTTACCCTTCAATCAAGATGGGAAGCAGCTGGGTGAGGAGTCAGTGCAGGTTAATGCATTAAATTGTTTGCCTTTGCCATCCTAAGCTAAATGGGATTTTCAGTCACAATGGAAATGAGCTGGCAGTCCTCTGGTTCCATGGCATCACTCCTCTCTACCAAAGAACCATCTCTGATGGGCTTGGGGACCTTCTGCATCAAGGCCACAGAAGGGCAGAGCTGTTAAATGAAATGGAATCACCTGGCAATGCACAAGCAACGCTGGGTGAAGGTTCAAATGGCTGAGCAATGCTGCTGGTCTGGACCAAGTCCCCATCGAGGGCTAGAATCAGAATGGCATGGCTGCCTGTGTGTCAGCTCCAGAGGAGATATGGATTTATAATGTGCTATACAAAGAATATATGTTCCAGTAAAAGAGCCCCCACCAGAGCTATAGAACAGGGAAATTAATAGCAAATCTGAGACGAATGAGATTTGGGCATTCGCTGTGGCACTGCTGAATCAGGCCCCTGGTCTGAGCCCTGCTTGCCTTTCTTCCCAGTGACAGCTTGGTTTTACAGCTTGGCTGGTGATTTTTTTTAAACTCCTGTCTTTGTTTTCCCCTCTGTTTATGTTGCTATTTTCTTTCTGCACATGTTGAGCAGCTCTGGCTTTAAAACTGATCATAGATAATGGCTTCTTCAAATGTAGATGTCGTATTTCTGGAGATCTCTCCGTATATGGGACCAAGATTTTTTGAAAGAATCCCCGTGTTTCTGCTCTGCCCAGGGATTGGTGGACTTAGGAATTCGAAGATAAAAGGGAAGAGAATGAGAGGGAGAGGTGACAAAACTCAGCTCGCCTGGCTGCGTTTGGGTCCCTGAAACTGAGACCATGAAGATTCTGCCTAGTGGCTTTCATCGCCTACTATAGGTGTGGCTCCAAGCTTGCAGAAAAACTCCTACACAGGGTCTTTGCTGTAAGCAAGCAAGGGACCAGACTACCCACAATAATAAAATTTTAAATCACTCCACATAGGGAATAGAATGTCTGGCTATTTTTGAAGACAGAATTTCTATACCACATTGGACAAATCATCTATGTTAATTGCCTCCTTTTCTTTCTTTATCTGATAATAGGCCAAAAAAAATGGTATTTGCCTACCTGCTTAGAGTTCTGCAAGGATTAGTAGACATCATGGCCTCAGGACTCCCCAGAGAGAGGCATGCCAATAGCAAGAAAAGAGAGTTTAGCATGCTTTTCTCCATTGTCCAAGGATGTGAAATCTACTTACGGTTCATGTGTAGCCTAAACCCCATGGCCACCCGTTGGTAGAATCTGAATAGGGCTAACACAAGCTGAACTAGGCTGGAAGAGGTGGGATGAAAATGGATTTTGTGGCCTCTATGTGTGTGTGTGTATATATGTGCACACTCATCAGTATTTTTTGATTCTGATATCTTGCATTAATCTTTTTGATGCTCTTCTCTGCTATCATATGATCACCTTGATAAAGTTTGTGGTGTTCACAGGAGAAAAGTAGAAGAGACAAGTGGTTTTATTCCCATTTTAGAGATAGACAGGGAGGGTTTCACTGCAGGAGCCTGAGGATGTACAATTGATCTTAACCACTAAACTTGTCTCCTGAAGTGACCTCCATAAGCCCTTCTTCTCTGGACCTCATTTGCTTTGAATATGAAATCAGGGTCATGATGTTAATTTCCTGCTCTTAAAATTCATTCCAACATCAAGGTCCAAGGATAAAAAGTAAAATATAAAACAAAGTGCATAAAGTTGTAGCAACAGTAGATACCACTGTCTAACATAAAACATTGGAAAAATATTTGAGTCATGTATAAGACTCCTGGGGTCAACAGAGGCATGATGAAATGCAGGAGATGAGGGACAAATGGAAAGTACCCCAACTCCATTTATTTAAGTAAAAGGACTATGAGGTATAGAAAATATAAGTGAAAAGCTGGTCCATTATAGGATCCTGTTCTCAACTCTATTCTTGCCTATTTCCCTTTGACCTATGAAATCTCCTCCTGTTTCTCTCTTAAATTCTACCTCAAAAGCTTTAATTCTCATTTTATTTTCCTTTCCTACTGGAAATCTACCGCCTCACACAGCTCTATGTCCCTCAATTCCAATGGGCAGACACATCCCCCTGTTCATCCTCTCTCTCTCTCTCTCTCTAATGAGCCTAGACTGACAATTTTGCCAATAGTTTTCATACATAATAACTTAAGTGCATCACTTTTCTACAAACATGTTATCATTAGAGTTCAATTCTTCGCTTCTAGCCTTTGTGCCTGGTAAATATATTCCTTTGACGTGTGTTTTGGAAGATGGCTCCGTTTTATGCATGTACCATTAGTGCCAATTGCACAAAGCAGAAACACAAATTACCTGCATTCTGCAGACATATCTAATAACCTAGACACCATGGGCTGGCATTCATTGCAGCCTCCGCCTCTGTACACAACACTGAAAGGGGAATACCTAAACCGCCTATTAATTTGAAATGTAGGTAAAGTGCTGTAGGCGCTGAATAGCGTGTGTAGGGAAGCTGTGGTGCGGCATCATGCTGGGATCTGTGCACTTGGCATGGGCCCTTGCTCAAAATAGACAGATACTCCCAGTCTCTTTGGGACATTGTGTGGGGCTGGGAAGCTAGGACCCTGTCAAGGTGCTGGAGACTGGAGCAGTAATTTGATAAACAACAAGGGAGGCCAAATGGGGGTGTGTCCTCTGTAGGGGGCACCTGGAAAGGCAGATGTGGATTTTCCCAATATAGTACTATAGTGTTCTGTAAGATTCTTTCCAACTGGTTTTATTTAGGCAACTCTATAGTCAGCAAATCAGCCTCCCCTGGGGCCGTTAAAGTCAAATCAACAGGGTTTTCATGGGAACAGATATTTATAACAAAAATCCTTGGCTCCACCAGTGCTGCCTCTTGTCAGACTTCATGGGTTTGTTAAGGAAGCCTAAAGTTTGCTTGTGTCGGCAAAAAAGGCCCTTCTGATGGCCTCTTTGTCTGCTGAGCGCCGGACGAAAGCAGTGACTCAAAAGGGAACGGCACACAGAGATCCACAGTGTCCTGAGCAGAGGGATCTTTCCACACCTGCTTCACCTGGGTAGCTTCTGACACCGTGACTCCCCCCGCCCCCACTTCAGTCTCATGAACTCCTTAGTTGGGGTTTCTTTAAAGATACTTAATCTTATCCAGCTCTGAATTTCTCTGGGTTTGGGGCTTGTCACTGTGCTGCCTAGAATTATTCCTGTCCTGCCCCTCTTCTCTCAAACACACTAGGGTCTCTTCATTCACCCAATAGGGGAAAAACCAAAACCCAGAGGAGTGGAAAAATCTGTCTCTATTTTTTTCTCCTTTCTCCCCATTTTTAATATCTTTCCTTATGTTCCTCCTAGCTGCCTTCTCGGTGCTTTCATTCCCTTCTCTCCATGCAGGCGTCCCGTCGGACCAAACCTCTCGTGTCATAAAATCCCGCTTTTGCCTCTCTCGGTCTCTCTGTCTCTCGTTTGTAATGAGGCTGCTCGACCAAGGAGGGTCAGTGCTGTATATCACCAAGGGGTCAGCATGAGGGCCACGTTGACAAGGAAAGCTGTCATCAAGTTTTACAGCTTCATATAAAATGCACTGTCCATGGCAAGGACAGAGAAGGGACTGGAAGGGCACCAGGGTTGGCTTGGGGAGAAGGGGGTTGACAGAAGCGAGGCTGTGTGATGGGTGAAGGGGAGGTAAATACATGTGCCTTCCACAGAAAGGTATTCATGGAGACAGATCTGCCATCTTTTCTAACCCAAACATGTCTCTAGAAGCCTCACTGGGAGACCTGACAGTTAATAACAGTGCCAGTGAGGGGGTGTCTGTGTGGTCCGTTGTATAGAGCCATGAAGGAAGCTGATCTGAACTGGTTGAATGCAAAGAAGCCAAGGGCAGTGATATGGACGTGGCCTACGGCCATTCTTCCTTGTGGAGAGATGGGGAACTGTTCTGCCATGGTTGGTAAGCCAGTCAACAGGTGTCTGAGCACCTGCCATTAGACAGCTGATAATAGCTGCCTCTGAGGCACAGCGGAGCAGACCCTGTCCTAAAGGAGTTAATGACCTGCATGGACAAGCAAGAACCAGCCCACAAGAATCAGTTGGGGAGCCATGTGTGTGTCAGTTCTTGATCAAGGGTTATGTTCCTACATGTACAAATCCTTTCTTCAAATTCCATTGCTTCTTCTAGGACCCTGTACCCATCCACTTACCCAAGGCAGAAACCAGGAAGCAGAATAGTACTTTGCTTTAGAGTGTGGGTCTCCTAGAGAAAGACCACCAGAGCTCCAGTCCTTGCTCTGTAATTTATTAACTGTGTGACCCTAGGTGATTTATTAGGCTTTAGTTTCCTTGCACGTAAAGTGGAGATATTTTTGATAACTACCACCCAGAGTGGTTGAGTGAATCAAATAAGATAATGCGCATAAAGTGCTTAGTATAGTGCCTAGTGCACATTAGTGATCAATAAATGTTAGTCATTATTATTATTGTGCTATATGCCTTCCTTTCCATTATCACCCCCCCCCAGCCGAATTTTCAATCTGGTTCCTCGGTTCTACTTCCTAGCATCTCTCATCTCTGTCCCTTCCTCCCCAGCCCCGGGCCCTGCCCTACCTCGGACCTCAGCAGCCCTGGCTGGGGTGGCCATTGGGCAGTCTTCTGAGTACTTTGCTTCTCCTCAAACTGCCCTCTTACAGCAAGAGGTGGTCTTTCCAGAACACAGATCTCAGCACAGTACTGCCCTTTTGAAACTCTCTGTAGATACCCATCATATTCCAGATGCCTTAGTGCAACTTAGAAGGCCCTTCATAAACATGCCTTTGCTCACCTGTCCAGGTTTCTTACCCATCAGGTTCTCCACATCCACCCAAATCCTCACCAGCCACTCACCAGCCACTCACAATAATGGTTTCAGCTTTGTACATCAGAAAAAGCTACGAAACTTGTTTTGAATGTTGTGTGTATGTTGGGGAGGTACTTTCTCAAAGCCCCACAAGTGTGCCTGTTGTGCGTGTTAGGCCAGAAAGCACTGGCTGCCCCAAACACGTGTGGCTTTTGGCCGCACAATGAGCAGGCACCCTGCCCTGTTAATCTTTGTATACCCAGCCCCTAGCCCATTGATTGGCACATAGCAGGGATACAAAACACATTTGGTGACTGAGTGAATAAATAAATAAAGGATGTTTTCCGTGATACCAAGAGAGCTAGACTAAGTCCCATGGTCCCACAGAGTATAGGGAAGTAGGAGATAATATAGTGTCCTGGGGGGTGTGTGTGTGCGTGTGTGTAAGAGAGGGAGAGATTGATTGGGGTCCATGGTGGGGAGGTATGCATGGGCCATTGGCAGAGGGAGGAGCACAGCCCAGAAAAGGTGCAAGCATCACTTTGTGTAGCACCTCAAGTCCTCCTGAGCACCCCGTGACATGCGAGGAGAGGGAGACTGAGTGTAAGGCAGGGTCTGTCCACCTGTGTGTGTGAGGGAATGCGTGTGGATGGGAACAGACATACAAACAGCCTGAATCCATCACTTCTTCTCAGAAGAGAAGTCTGATGGATTGAAGTTGTCAGTACAAGAACATGGTGAGCAATGGCAGGGAGATACTGTTTCCCTGCAGCCCAGCTGTGGCAAGTTACTTCTTAATGGCAAGGTAGGGAGATACACACCACGGACAATGCTGAGGGTGACAAGAGATGCCTGTGCCAGCTATTTATTATGGGAGAAGAAGGTGTTTCTTCTGCTTTTTTTTTCCATCACCCCCTTCTTTTCTGTGATAAATGGGGGCTGAGCTGTTTGTGTTATGCAGAGGCTGACAAAATGAGGCGATCAGATTGGAAATCAAAGCTCTCCCATAGCTGGCAGTGTGCCAGGACTTCGCAGCTACCTCCCATGGCGGGGGCAGAGGAGGGGGAGGAAGCAGCTGCTGTCATTTTCCCCTAGGAGTTGTTTTTGGTTTTACTTTTATTTCTCCCAAGACGAGAGGAGCTGGAGAGGGTAGCCAAAGCAGCACAAGAAAGAAAAGGAGAGAAAAGCAAGAATGGAAACGCACAAGGAGAAAAAGCCCTACAAGGGACACAGGCAGAGGGAGAATGGACAGAGGGAAAAACCCTCCAGAACGTGCCTTTTTTCTACTTGCCCTGGCTGTGACCTTGCAGCCTGTCTCTTTACCAGCTGCCCCTCCTTTGCTATGACAGGTGCTCTCTATGATCCATAAAGCGTGGTTTAATTTACGGGGTACTTTGGAAATGATTCAAGCATTGCTCCTTTCACATGCTGGGAAACTGAGGCACAGCACATTAAGAACACTTTAATTTGCTTCTGTTTGGTCTTATTGTCAGTCTTTTGTCCTGAGAGTTCCAGAAAGTATCTCCACCTCCAGGATGAAGAATTTATTCATGTCTTTGCTTTTCTGGCCCCTTCTCCCAGAACTCCTCTTGCAGCCACTGCCCGCCTTGGTCCCCGAGCCCGAGTCTTACGGGTTGACTCTGCCCTCTGGTGGAGTAAAAGGTAGTGAATGAGGCAGAAAAAGGAACTCATTCCAGAAAACATACCCTGGCAGGCTTCCCAGGAAAGTCTTTGGTTAAAGCAACCCGAACCCTAAATGAATACAGCTCAATATGCCTGTGATGTATTAATATCCTGATAAGCTAGTCAGAATGTGTTTCCAAATAGACCTATTACATAAGTGGCAATAAATACCAACCATCTCTCGCCTCTCTGCGGTTTGTGCAAAGAGAGGGATGTGCAGGGTGGGATCCCAGGGCCAAGCAGGTAGTCTTGGCAATGCTGACCTTCTGACAGATGGGGAGTTCTGAGCCCCTTCTACGCACGTCCCCTGTGACATGCACATCACACAGCCGTGCCCTTTGCCCACCTTTTTAATGACTTTCTATTTTGTTTTACAACCTCCAATCTGCTGCACGTCCTGGTCAACAGTATCTGTCTTTTCTGCTGTTGATGCTGCTTTGGATGCTTTTATGGGCATTGATTCCCTTCACTGGTTCCCCAAAGAGGCTCTTTTCCTTGAGCCAGAGCGGCATTCCAGCGGATTACAGTGTCTGCCACTCTGCAGTCCGATTTATTGCCGTCCTGGGTTTTGTTCTCTCCTACGCTTGCAGCCAGGCCTCGTTCATTTTGTTTTCTGGGGCGAACAGAATGGAAGAAGTTGCTATTAATAGAAGAAAGGATGTCATGCCGGCAGGCTTAGTGATGTCTAAGTTTATAGTCTGCAAATTCTAGAGCCTTGCTCTGTTCTTAGAGCCACCCTTCTCTATCCAAGGGCCTGGACAGAGCAGGATGCTGGCCTGGGAAGTGACCCTCTGAAAGGTTTACACTGTTTTCAGGCTTTTGTGGACGAAGGATATTCTTGTATTTGGGTCCCCTCATCCAGATGTCTTCTACTTTCCCCTGTCCTATGGCTATCAGTTTGCATTTGGCAGAAGGCTAGCTGGGTTATAGATGAAATCTGAGGGCAGAGGGCCTGGTGGAAAATAGGTGGGGAAGGGAATCACGTGGCAAGCGGCACACCTGGTCCCGTTGGGATGGTTTGCTTCTCAGGTTTCCCAGACACTAAAGTATGTGAATCCAATTAAGGTTGCTCTATGAGTTTTGTTTTTTTTTTTTACTTTGATAAACATGTTTACTAATCATTTAGCACAAATTAAATAATAGAGCAATTTCTAAACAATGTCCTACAGATAACAAATGTCTTTTTGAATATGCACATAAAATGTTACATCTCAACTGTTGCTAGTTTTGTCTACTTTCTCAGCTGTAGAATTTAGAAGCTGCCCAGGGACTCAGAGAGCAAAACATCTGATGCTACCTCTCCAGGGACCATCCTCAGCTCATTGTGGACTGGCCCCAGGCTGTCTAGATTTATATCTCCTTTGCACAGAAACAGGAGCCACAAAGAATATTCTAGTGGGTGATAGTTGTGGGTATAGAAGCTCACCTGACCAACTTAATTTGCCAGGAAATCACATAGGTACAGATAGCCGGTAAGGTCAGAAATCACCACAGACAGTATGGGAATTTTTCTTTGGGATGTTATTGGTCCCAGAAGGTTGTTGTATGAAGGCTTCTCTTTACAAAAGCCTCCTGGGAAAGTATGGTTTGCAAAAGCAGCACGTGTACATGGGTAGGATGGGTGGGGTGGGGTCTATTTGTCATATATTCTAGAGGAGGAGTTTAGAGGTGGTTGTATAGGAACTTGGTATCCAAAATTTTGTGCATTTTTGGAAAAAGCGATGTTGTATAATGCATACAACTATGTAAGTATTGTTACTATTGAGTCTCCAAATGACAGTTTTAGAACCAATGTAGGCGATAGTTTACCAGCATCTTGCACGTGTATTGATTGTGTTGCACATGCTTTATCCTCAGTGAGATAACAAAGGGGTGGCAAACAGATCCCAGGAGCTTGAGTCCAGGTTTGCCGCTCCCAAGTGATCCTGTATATCAGAACTCTGGGAAACGTGACCCAATTGCTTAGGTCCTCTGGGTTCCTACTCTTGGTTTTAAGACAGGAGAGATATATTATATTTTAAGGTGGAATTCCTCCTAAAGACAGACCTCCGGTGGATCTTTTGTGCCTTTCTAGAAGCACAGTCATGTCTGGTTCACCTATAGCTTCCTGTGTGTTCTACTTCGCAGTCACTGAAGGAAAGACTTGTTACGAAATAAAAATTGTAATTTTGCTATTATTGCTATTATTTTTCTTCAATGCACATCAGAAGAGTTGCCTCCCTCCACCAATCATTTCAAATTATGGTTCATATGACTACATTAGAAAGACAAAAAGGAAGGTATAGAGTCCTGCAGGTGCCAGATGGATAAGGCCTCAATGTTGTGAGCTACGACAAAGTGGTTGTATGTCCTCTTCTCCCACCGTTTCCTGCACTGTATTCCCTATTTCCTATTTCACCCACCTCCCTTTTCTTGAATTTTCTGGTGCAATTTGACTCAGGCTTTGTATTAAGAACAATCTCAACTACTGCAGATAACTGTTTTGCCTTTCCCTTTCTCTTTAGGTGTTTTGCTGATCATTGAACATTCTAAAAAAGTTTTGATGAAGCTAAAACTTAAAGTGCATCCTATTCTTGATTAGAAGGACCCAGTTCCAGAGTCTGTTAGGACTTTGGGAATAGGAGGTTAGCTTTGGCACTAAATATTCTCAGAGGGAAAGAAAGGAGCCTATTCTGATGTCCCCAGGGGTGACCAATAATAGGAAATCATCTTGATAGATGAAACCACTTGCATCTAGAAATCAGTTGATTAGTGGGATGGGGAAAAGGAAGCAAAGCCTCAAAAGTGAGAGTTGGTTGGTTTTGTTAGGAAGATGCTAGTAAATACCACATTAGTCATTAAAGGTACAAGATTAAGAAGAGTGGAATGTGGCTCCCTCATAGAAGGAAGGGGAAGATAGCACATTTTCATCCCTTTGACTTTTTTGTGATTTCCTTGACAATTATAATGAAAGGAGCAATCATGTTGCTAATTTTGCTCCATGCATTTAAATTCTAATTAATACTATTTGGTTCTTCTGTGTTCTGCTGGGGTGAAATAAAGCATGCTCTTTTGCACTTAGACCTTTCTTTCTCCTGAGGATTTGCATAAGAAGTAAAGGCATGTTTGCATCTATTGCATTTTAGTAATTGACATCCCTGCCTTCACAGTTCTACTCCACTTTCTAGTCTAAACTCCTATACCTTTCCTCTCTCTGTTCACATTGGCAAAAAGTGGAAGAGCTAAGGGTTTCAGACAGTCCTGCCCATCAGAGAGCAGGGAAGTGGGATAGAGGCACAGGCAGCAGACCCGAGCAGCCGGCAGGCTCTGCATGGGTCACTATAGAGCAAGGCGGTAGCTTACTCACGGTAAGACCTGCACAGTTGGGGCCCCTTCAACATCATCATTGTCTTGTACAGATGAGGAAACTGAGGCCCAGGGAGATGAAGTGACATGCCCACAACCACACATTTTGTAGCCTTAGATGTGTCCTTGTCTCCAGCTTTGTTTTGGTGATTCCATGAGATATTAATTATATGTGAAAGGGTTTTGCATGCTGTCATGTGTGAGGAAAGTTTGAACTATTATTTTCCTGGTTAATTAACAAAAACATTTTCATGAAATGTCTGCTGCATCCTCTCTTCTCATTTTGTAAGCTTCTGTGGAACACAAAATGTGGCTTTGTGATTTCTCATAGAGTGGCTCACATGTGCTACAGATGCAGGCATGTTAGGCTCCTGGCAGCCCGCGTGAGTAACCATGGAGAACAGTTGGAGAGATTCCCGTATTTGGGCTGTGCATAAGGCCAACTATTGTCTCAGAGACACCTGGTTTAGGACAGATGCCTGCTACAGGCTACAGTGTGCCTTTGCTTCAAGCAACCAGTAATTCCTGACTGCCTGGGATAATGAACTAAGTGCCATGGAAGGCACAACAAGTCTAGGAGGGAGGTTTAAAAAGAGAAAGAAAAACAATATACACAGGCCCTGCCTTTACAATTGCCAGATGTCTTGGTCAGGGCTATGTTGGGGCTTTGTAAGTGCAGACCTGAGAGGGAAGGAGCTTGTAGGAGAGAAGTGAGGATGGCGCTCCGGACAGAGGGGCAGCGTGGGGAATGGGTCCGGTTGGGGGGAGCATGCCACAGGGAGGAAACAACAAGCACAAAGCATGATACCCCTTGCAAGGCGATGGATCAGCAGGACCCCAGACCTTGAGATACTAGTGTGCTATTCTGAACTGTTTGAGCTTCATTCTGAAGGCCATGGGAAACACTGAAGGCTCTTGAACAAGTGACTCTCAAACAGGTTTGATAGGAAGTCCCCTCTGACGAAAAGAGAGGCTGTGCTGGAGAGGGTTAGTAAGTCCGGAAGCGGGAGAGCAGGTAGGAGAGGCCACCCATGCCCACTGCCTGAGGTTTGGAAGATGGCCAATTTGAGAGAGATTAGGGAATGATTTGAGCTTGTGGTCGAAGGTTCAAGATGAAGAAAATGTGTGCAGGAAAAGAGCTAGCTCTCCCGCAGCCCAACTAGAATTCCTTCCTACAGAGACCAGTTAATAGAGAACATTATCAAAGGCATCAAGAGTTTCCATAAAAGGACTTGGATAATTATTTGCCCAGTGTTGGTTGAAGGAAATTACTCTGGAAGGATGCAGCTCAGGTGCCCGGAGGACTGAGTCCTCTGGCTGACGTTGTGCGCTTGTGCACCTCCCGCCTCACCCCTCCACCCCTGCCCACGCCCAATCAGGGCCATACCTGCTCCTTCTGCCTGGGTGGGGATCCAGGCAGAGGAAGAAAAACAACCCTCTCCTAAGGGCTTCTTGCTTTTGTTCAGGGTTGGCCATTGTACTCTGAGGGTTAAAATCGGGCCTATTGCTTTCTGTATCCATCTGGTGTTTGTCATTCAATTGCCTGTGCAGGTCCCCCGCTTTGTTTCATTTAAGTAGCTGTTATCTTCTTTGTATCATAAGCTCCTAAAATATAGAGTAAGGAATATGTTTTGTTCTGAAGAGTGAACACTGCGTCTCCACAGGCGTATAAGCACAATAAATAAATGTGTAATGTCGAACATGGTGATGGAGGCATGAATTTGGTTACTTGGAAAATAATAAGAAAGAGAGAGGACGAAGGCATCTTCACGCAGAAGGTTTGTAAACATGAACACCTCCCTGCTCCCGCAGAGTCCTTAATACTCTTCCCGTAGATACTTACTTTGACCCTCATTACAACTGTAGGAACAGAGCGGGGCAGACTGTTTTTTACCCACTTGACACATATGAAAACCGAGTCACAGAAAGTCTAGGGACCCAGGATGCCACAGCAGATTAGATAGTGAAACCAGTACCCAGCTACCTGGACTTCATGGAAGTCTGCTCAAAAGTATCAGGCATGGTTGCTGCCTCTCTCAAATATGAACATACTAGCCGAGGTGATATCAGATAAAATATACTACGACACAGTAGCTTCCAGATGGTGGAGATCTTATTAAAATCTGAATAACATCCAGCACATTGTCAAGCCTTCAGAATGTTCATTACAGAATCTCTTAGAATCCGCTCACCTCAGCAAACACTATCGTTTTATCTTGGGTTAGGGAATCAGGAGATGCAGACTCCCATCCCAAATATTTCTGGAAGTGAATAGCCAAATAGCCTTAGGCTCATGAAAGAAATAGCTGCACAGATTTAACCTCTGTAGGCTTCTTAATGGTAGGTTATCTCCCAGGTCTCACCAAGCACCAAATTCATACTCATTTGTAAAGTTCTCAGCAAAAAACCCACTTCTACAAGAACTTCCCTGACCCATTAGACCAGGCTGGGGTCCCCAACACCTGTGTGTTTCCTGTACAACATCCGTAGTACCTTCTCATGAGATTCACCTTGCGCCTGCATTAGGACCCTCCTTCTCTGCCTCTCTTCTGCATCGGTAGAATGTCTGTCTGTGTCTGTCTTGCCTGCCTCTTACTGAATTCCATAAGTGCTTAACACTATACATGGCACATAGCAGGTGTTCAACGAACACTTGTCAAACAAATGGGTAAACAACCCTGTTCTAATACCCCTCAGCTTATCAACGCCTTTGCAGATAACAACATGTAGTAGAGTGTAAATGGTCAGGTAGAAGCACAGGCCCTGGGGGTGGCTGTGTGCAGAAGGGTAACCCAGTGGGCTTGAAGAATGGCCTGGCCTGTGAAGACCCCTTGCACTCAGCTCCTCCAGTCTCCTTTACAGCATATCTGTTTAGATATCTGATGGTATGAATAAGACCTAGCATATTTGGGAAGGGCAAACCCCCCAGGGAAAGCGAAGCCTCAGTGTTTCCCACATTTCTGGCAGTGACTGGCTTCCCCGACCCCACTGCCCAACTGTCTTCTCTCCCCTGCGTGCTGCTTCATTGCTTCCAAATATGATTTTCTGCATGTCATTCGGCCACCACAGTCCCCTTGAACTGCTGCCGTTGGGAGCACACCCTTGGGCCTGGCATTCTAAGGCCTCTGCAAGCTGATCTAGTCTTCCTTCCTCCTGTTCTCCCTCTGCTCCTGCCAGGCCAGACCACTAAACATATGCGCCATAGCCACGTTCATGTCTTTAGACACCGTTTTCTTCCTAGGGAGAACACTCTCTCATCTGTTCCCTGTTTATCCAGGTGTATTTTTTACTCAAGGTGAGCTCAGGGTTCACCCCCTTCATTAGATTTCCTGTACACATGCTCCTGCCCCACTGAACTCCAGAAATCTTCTCTGGGTGTCCCTCTTTAGTATGTAAGCCTGGCTGGAGTGTGTCTCCCTTGCTGCCAGTGTCCCAGAACCAAGAAATGCTCTCGGCCAGGCACTCTGAGGCCTATTCTTAGGCCAGGACAACGCCCTGTTCCTTCCGAGCTCCTTAGTGGCACACTCCACTCCACCCACTTTCCTCTCTCCCCAGGCATGGGACAGCCCCTCCTCTGTGCCCAGTGCCTGAATACAGAGCAGCCTGCCTCATTCCAGCACCTGCCCTTCTTTGCAGCCTCTAGCATGTCTCACACTCCCTCTCCTGAAGAGTTTCTTCTAATCACAAAGCGTTTGTGAGAATGACAGACAGGATTGATTTTGTTCCGGTTCCCCAGAGACAGACCCTCAGAGGACGATTTGGGTGCTGTGGGTTATTAGGGAAGTGGTCCTCGGAGAAGGGCAGAGGCTGTGTGGGAAGCCAGGCAGGGTGGGGCCAGAAGCCCGGGGAGGCTCCGTTTTAGGCAAAGGCCTGAGAGGGTGGCCAGGGCCTTTCATACTCCCACACAGGCAACTGTTCATGGCTGCCCTGGGGGGATGCGAGCCCCAGGCACTTGTGGCTCTCTGTGAGAGAGTGCAAAGAAGCCTGTCGCCTAAAGGCAGGCCTCTGAACAGAGTCTAAGGCTGGGCTTTTAGAAGCAGAAGCACACAGAGGCCTAGGGAGAAGCACAAAGGTGATCACAGGGGCCTGAGGGAGCTGGGCTGAACGCCCACTTACTGCTATGTCCTGCACAGGTAGGGACAGTCCCAGGGATGTGCAAATGATGAGGTCTCCCACCTAGGTGTTGCGGACAGGCTCCCAAACTGCAGCAGGCCCAAGCAAAGGTAGCTTCTCCTCACTGGGAGCTTTCATCTTTCTGGGGGATATACGTCCTGTTCCCCAAGGTATCTTGTCACCCAGGTTAACTATCTGCAGACATCCAGTTACCTCTTCTGTACTTACTTATTCTTCCCCTTCCTAGTCTTAGTGAATGCTGTTTTTCCAGGCCCTGGGGACCCCTTACCCCGTCCTCCTCACAGGCTGAGAGGAGAGGCTGCTCTGTGCTTCCCAGGACAGGGACAGAGAAAGATGAGCCTCCAGCCGCTCCAGGGTGTGTCCGCGTGTTGGTTCTGTTCTCCTATTCTGACGTTGTCTCAACTTTGTAGATGGTAGAAATGGCGCTTTTCAGCCTGTGGCCATTCTCCTGGGAGGATGGCAGCCTACTAACCAGCTGTGCCTCGCTCCCACCTCTGCCCTGGGCAGTCATTTGAGCACAGTGGCACCACCAAGAGGTGAAATGATGTGTGGCCAAGGTCACTTAGAGAACAGGCAAGGCTCACCTCTAACCCAAGAGTCCCCTTTGTCATTATGGAATTCTAGCTTGGCTCTGCCTGCTCTTCCTTCCTGTGCACTGTGGGTATTTTGATGCAGCAGAGACTGTGGTTCTTTTGGCCATGAACCAGACTGCTCCTTTTCCACCCCTCTCTCCCACCATACACGGTCATAGGTGTCCTTAATCACTGGAGTAAATACCACGTGGACAGTAGTCTGCATACTGACTGGTCAGGTCGGCCTGAGATTGGGCTTCACAAGCCCTGGCTGGAAGGGAAACGCCAGCTACACTTGGTCCAAGGTGTGGCTTTGGTCTCCTAAGCTGTGAGGTTCACCCCCTATAGGTGGTGTCCGAGTCCTAAGTATGGAGGTTGCTGGTGGCAGGATCCAGGCTTGGGGCAGGCCCAGGTGGGGAGGGCAGTTAATGTATGTCTCCACAAGGAAATGGAGATGGAACTAACTCCAGAGATGGGGCCAGGAAAGACACACACACCGGCCTTACCAGGAGTGCATCCTTCTTAGCCACACCAGGCCCTGGGTGTGGGAGGAGTAGGGTATTTGCAGCACATTTTCTAGTGTACCGCAATTTGCCTAATACATGCACTCCTGGTTCACTCAGTGTAATTGCAAAAGGTGGCTGGTTTGGACAACAATCAGTAGTGTTTCCCCTACAAATATCCTGCCAGGTGGCCTGCCATGTCCAGGCACTGGATGAGGCCCCATTTTAGGTGCAGGCTGGACACATACCAGCCAGTGAGGAAAGCACTGGAGACAAAGCAAAAATGGGGGAGACTGCATATGGATTTGTTTCCCTGAATCCTGTTTCTTCTTCCCAGCCCTTCCCTGCCAGGGAAGGCCACCCCCCGGAGAAGAAGGAGACAAGCTCAAGTTTAGTGCCATTTATAACCATTGGTGCTTCTGTGAGGTGGCCTTTGCAGAGTCCTTCATTTTGGTTCCTTGGCTGCTCTTTGTCTTCAAGATAAAGTGAAAAATCTTTCACAGGGCATATTGCACAACCTACTTGTAATAGCGTTCCTGCAGGGAAAAGATGGCATGCTCAAATTGGGTAATTTTAGCAGAGTTTAATATAATGGATATTTACAAAGGTGCAGCCAAGGTGTCGGGAAACTACAAGGGACAGTCAGGACCCCGGGGCTGGAAACAGGAGGGTATTGTTAACACTTCCAGGCCTGGAGGGATAAGGGGAGGAGGTCACAGCTCCAGCCAGGGAGAGAGGGCTGTGTGGAGGGGTCAGTGGCCAGGGGCTGTGATCTCTGATGGAGGGATGTAGACAGCCTGTGGCTCCCCCCACCCCAATCTCCTGCCACTGCTTCCCATTGGCTGGACCCAAGGATGGGCAGTGGGAGCGCAGAGAACCAGTCAATGTGACCATACACGTCAGCCTGTAGTGGATGTGAAGGCGCACAGAGACAGCAGTGCACTCTCTCATTGGCTTCATTGCTGGTTACTGTGCTCTTCTACCAAACCTTTCTATTCCCTACAATCCATGTTTCCATCCTTCCGCAGACTCTCTGGGAATTTTTCCAGCTCCTTTGTGCTTTTCTCATGTGTTTTCTCATCCTGCTGCTGGAAATGCCACACTCTCCTCCCCTTTTCTGTTTAACAAGCTCTTTCCAACCTCCACAGTCACCTTAACACTCACCAAAATTCAGCTTGTCCTGAAAGTAACCAAGAGTCATGTGTGAGGGTCCTTGGAATAGAGAAACAAATTGTATATACTTCCTGCCTTCCCAGAGCTCCACATGTCACAAAAAGGTAGAGTCCACACATCCTGTTCCCAATAAACAGCAGGATAAGTTGTGTCTGGAGAATACTCAGGGGGGATAAAAAAAATAAATTTGCAGAGAAAAGGTAGTTGGGGTATGAATTAATATTTGAACTTGACCTTGGTGGGGCATAGGAAATTGTCTAACAAACAAAAAAGGGCATTTCAAACAAAGCATGAAGTCACTGAATCCCAAAATTGAACAGAGTGTTCAGCTAACAGTGAGGAGTAGTCCAATGTACCTAGTGCACGTCATTCCTGAAGCAGTGTGAAGTGGGAGGATCTGTTAGTCTGGGTTTTCCAGAGAAGCAAAACCAATAGGATCTATCCATCTATTTATCTATCAAGAGATTTATTATAAGAATTGGTTCATATCTGTAGAAGTTTCAGTCTGAGTCCGAAGGCCTGAGAACCAGGTAGGCGATGTCCAAGGGCAGGAGGGGATGAATGTCCTAGCTCAAACAGAGACAGTAAATTTGCCCTTCCTCCATTTTTATTCTATTAGGGCCCTCAAGGGATCGGATAATGCCCACCCACATCGGTGACAATGAGTATCTTTACTCCGTCTACAGATTCAAATGCCATTCTCTTCCAGAAACACCTTCACAGACACACCCAGATGTTTTACCAGCTATCTGGGCATCCTGTAGCTCAGTCAAGTTGACACATAAAATTCACATCACAGAGAGTGAGGTGGAGCTTTGTAGGGATCACTCACTAGAGCTCAAGATCAAATGACGGAGGGGGTCCAAAGCAAATTTCCACTAACCTTTCAGCACTTTTGGGCTCTCTCTTCTAGGGAATGTTGTTCTCCATGAAAGGATTCAAGAGATCCTCAGCTATATTTGGACTATTTTGCATATGCTAGGGAAAGGAATGGAAAGAAAATCTTCCAGGTTCCTGGCTTTGGTCACCTAGGGAGAAAAGACTCTACTGCTTTTGCCTGTGGTCTCAGGTTATGATGATATGATATATGATGGAGGTGTTCCACATTGCCCAGATTATCTTTTGCTAAAGTTTAGAGTTGTTCCTTTCTGCATGGATATAACACAGGATTATTGAAAAAAGAAATGGCTTGTGGGACCTATGACTTACAAATGTAATACGTCCTATTAAGCAACCCCATTTTTCCTTCAGCATTTAAATTAGTATTGGGTTTTTGTCATGGGTACAAATCAAAGTGCTGTGCCATTCATTTCAGAAAAATCATGGCCCACCTAACTCAGCAGGGTTTGTTTTTAGATGATGCTACTTTATTTGACTTGGACAGGAAGGGCCGATGGGCAGGTGTACTTATTAGAGAACATTTCTGGCGGTCTACAAAGCAAAGCCTTCATGATTTATCCCCAAGGCATTAGAGAAGGGAAGGAGACCGCCTCCTTTGCACTGGGTCCCACACATAGTGACCAGGTGTGGAGGGAGGTGTGTGTGTTTGTGTTTGTGAGTGCAGGTTGGTGAGGACATGCAGAGTCATTATCCTCCAAGCCTGGGCCTTTTTTGGATCTTTTACCTCTCAGGAGTTTGTGAAAGATGGGAGATTTTAATCAAATAATTAATTGGTGGACAGATATTTATTGTGCACTGACTTTGTACTCTATACACCATTCTGTAAGGGCATGAGAAAAAATAAGGCAAGGTCCTAGCCTTTTAAGAACTTATAATCAAGCCAGCAATGTAACATACATATATACCTAAGATAAGAAAGCAGTACCTAGAATAGACTATGCAGTAGGATTATTTGTTGGGTTTCTATAATGTATTATACAAAGAAGTGCATTCCATGCATGGTTCCTTTTAATCTTCTCATTGACCCCACGCAAAAGGAAAAGTTATTTCCACTGCAGATGACTTAAATGAAACTCGGTAAAGTGAGGTAACCTACCTGAGGCCTGAGGGGCAAGGAGAACAGAGCTGGGACTTTCATTCCAGCAGTCTGACTTCAGAGCCTATTCTCCTTCCTCTTCCCAACCCTCTCGACTATAACTATCTACTAACAGTGCAGTGTGGGTGCAGCTGCTGTTTTGTTTTGTTTGTTTCTTGTTTTCTCCCCCTAGTTTTTTCACCTGTATCATAAGCATGCTTTCTGCTTCTACCCAGGCAGGGTCAGCCCTGTTATTATTTTCATAGCTAGGAAAGATTTCACAGTGCACATCCATTTACTTATATAAAGCAAAACTGGTAATAGTTGGGAGATGTAAGACCAGTATGAGCTGAGTGTAAGTTTAGTGTTTTTGTCTCTGCATGGCCCAAACCAGTTTTGTAAATATCAACATGAGTTTAGACTCTAAAAAATATCCGGTAGGGTCAAAATTAGCAATCTCACTAGTGAAGCCTTCCCTAACAATAAAGAACTACGGTGCTAGCTGATACCTGAATTTTCAACAGATCGGTGATGAAGAATCCCGGTTTGTTGATTTCTGGGTTTCCCCCAGAGAACACCTCCTCACAAGAGCAGATGCGCACGCCAACCTCACGAAACCGCGTGTGGGTATTTCTGAGCTGTTCACATTGTCCTGTTCGCGATGATGCCTGAGGGGAGGAGTGGGGCACAAGCTGAAGGCTCAGAGGAACCAAACTTTGGGGCAGCATTTCTGTGCGATAAGAGGCAATTGTGACCAGGTGCTGTGAAGGGCGGAAGCAGTCATTTTGCTGTGGTTTCAAGCACTGCTTGATGTGCTGCCTTTTTCAAAAGCAGTCGAAGGGCTGTTTGAAGGAAGGAATTGGTCGCACTGCACACTGTCTGGACCATGATTGCCTCAGACCTTCAGGCAGGTGTGTTTAAGAAAGGCCAAGCCTGGACTTTTCTCTCTTTGTTCAATAATCCTTCTTCTATTTCAACACTCTCTTTGCCTGTCTGTAGAAGGTTCCAAGCAGATACCTTTGCTTTATTTTTCTTCCAATTCCCAGGTTCTTATCTCTTTCTTGATTCTCTCATCCTAAATCCAAAACTAGGTCGAGGCCCTGAGTCCATACCCTTATGGTTCTCTTTCTGCAATGCACATCCTGGGCTTGCTTAATCTTTTTTTTTTTTCCTCTCTCTTGTTCTATGCATAAATGCAGTATGTGCAATAAAGCCACTATTCATCAGCACGAGATTAATCACATAGAATGCTGCATTTTTACAGCGTTAGAATAATAGGTGCCGCTGCAGAAAATTACAGGTGTGGCAGCTTTTTCTACCCTGCTCTGTGCACCCATGCATGGTTGAGAAAGTGCACATGTGCCTGGATCCTCTTTTGGCTGGCTGTACATTGAACATTGATGCAGGCAGGACACCCTCAATAATCCCTGCTCCAAATGAACAGGGCTACTCTCTATTAGAAGAATCTTCTCCAATAAAGGAACAAGATGCCCACAGACACACATAGACTGAGAAGGGCACTGTGCTTGCATTGAAATGGGAAACAAATGTCCCTCCCAGGCATTCTCTCTCTCTCTCTCTCTCTCTCCCCTCTGTCTGGATTCTGCCAGGATGCTGGAAAGGCCAGCCTACGGGCAGTCCACAGGGACCACACGAGGAGGGGAGGGCTGCAGAACTGTTGGTGATGGGAATGCCATTCACGGAAACACGGAAGGCTTACGGCCACTGCCAGGGACTAGACTGTGGGAATATCTGGAGGGCAGGCATTGAAGCGGACCCACAGAAGGGACCTGGCCTTCCAGGGCCCAATCCAGAATACCCAGGTGTGCAGGGGGTTTTCCTCTGTTCTTCTATATATGGCAGGATGGGCAGAGAGGATGTTGGGGGTGGGAGGGTGGTATGTCTCGAGATTGTAGGGGAAAAGGCTTTGAAGGTTTGGTTTGGACACTTCCCACCCTTCCTTCCTTCCTTTTTTTTTTTTTTTGAGATAGGGCCTCACTCTGTCACTCAGGCTGGAGTACAGTGGTGTCATCATAGCTCACTGCAACCTCAAACTCCTGGGCTCAAGCAATACTTCTACCTTAGCCTCCCAAGTAGCTGGGACTACAGGTGCGAGCCACCATGCCCAGCTAATTTTTTTTTCTTTTTTTCTTTTTTTTAATAGAGATGGAGTCTCACTATGTTGCCCAGGCTGGTCTCAAACTCCTGGCCTCAAGTGGTCCTCCTGCCTCAGCCTCCCAAAGTGCCAGGTTACAGGTGTGAGCCACCATGCCCAGCCACTTTCCACCCTTTCTGTATCCTGTCTCCTTTCTCTCCTCCTGGCATGCATCATGCTGACCTGTGACTGTTTCCCAATATCTGAAAAGTGGTCATCTCCAGGCACACTCACCTGGATTAGTCAGGAATAGTTGAGTTTGCAACCTTACTTATTCCTACTTAATCCTATAGTTAATCACCTTCCTGAGAGAGGTGAAAAAGACTGTGTGTTCTAGGAGCAGTTTTGTAGAAGAACTATGTTAAGGGCTGTCTCTGAAAAGAGGGGACCTGTTGTCAGAAGTCCCCACCTCCAGCCAGCCTTCACTCTGGCTGAGAGCAATTATGCTCATTTTCCCTTATTTTTTTTTTTAACCTAGGAGAAATGTGTCCTCTGCATTGTTGTGGAGACTGGATAAATGAGACAGATAGAGGGGGGCAGGTATGAGGAGGTGACAGAGTTGGCTGCCGAGTTACCTTTGTGATCCATCTCTGCAGAAGCCAGCGTTAATTCCATGGAGACTCAGCAAGACTGATATCCAACAGTGACAGTTTGGACATCTAAACATGACCTTGGATGTGCGCACAACCGCAGCTGAAACTATGCCAACTTCTCAGAGTCGTATATCACAGGGGCCGCATAACCATGCTGGAAATTGGCTGCGTTCAGAGCGTTAGTGTGTCTGCAAACGAACCTCTTTGGCCCTGTGATGCAGTGTCGTGTGGTGGGACAGCTTCCGTTTCAGTCCATTTTCAATAATTAACTGCTCACGGGAAGCCCAGGACAGCCCTCTCATATTCATCCGGAGGGTGTGAGATGCCTCCGTTGTGGCCATCAGAAACAATTACTCAAGCAGTTTAGTGTTTGTTGGGCAGCACATCCTGCACCATGGCCATTCACCTGGTATCTGGTCAGATTTCAGCCTCTGGGGGAAAAAATGAAGGACTCTGCTTCTGGCTTCCCAGAACATATTGGTTACGGGAAAGTTCTCTCCTATAAAGTAATGGAAAATTGTTTCAGACAGGGGTCATTTCCTAGTGCCCATTCATTCTGCTACTCTCATCTCAGAAACCACATGTCTGAATTAGTGGTTTTTCAAAGAGTGTTCTCCAGACCAGCAGCATGAGCATCACTTGGGATTACATCAGAAATGCAGATTCTCAGACCCAGGCCAGACCTACAGGATCAGAAACTCTGGGGCAAGAGGCCTAGTAATCCCTGTTTTGTCAGGTCTTCCAGGTGATTCTGATACACACTGAATTTGAGATAACTGATTTAGATGTTTTTTTGGGAGTTCCTATAAGGACATTCAAGAACACTGAATTTAAAAAACAAAAACTGGGGTGAATCTTGGTTCTGTAGCCTGCTGTCAATATGATCTTAGTCAATGTGGATAATGTTTCTTAGCCTCAGTTAAACCCATCTGTAAATTGGCACTTATTGTTCACTATTACAGTGAACCCAACCGAGTTTTTGAGATGATAAAATAGTGCATATAATGGGCTTGCACAGTACCCACCATGTAGTAATATGTGTTCAATAAATATTGGCCATGAATGTGAATTTCTCTAGGTCTACTTGGACCTGCCCTTCAGGTTATTAATATAAACAGTGTCTCAGGTACATTATTAGCAAAGCAAGCTGTGGAGTGTGTATTCCTTCTTGAGGGATTTCAAACCGGTGTGGTTCCACATCCACGTTTCAAGAGAGGCAGCCTGCAGGAGCATAAGGGAAGGTAGGACATCAGGTGCGCCCCCCATTGGCTGCACTTCTCTCCCCCTCACTCACGCTCAGAGTCTATTCTGGATATTGTCATCAAAGCCAAAAGGAAAGCTTAGAGCACACTCGAGGCCTGTCCAATCTTCACATGCGGCCGAATTACCTGGAGATCTTATTAAAATGAAGATTCCAATTCCTTACATCTGAGATGAGGCCTGACACTCTGAATTTCCAACAAGTTCCCACCCCAGTGACGGTGATGCTGCTAGTTTGCTGACCACACTTTTGCACAGCAGGTGCTAGGTCAGTGCTTCTCAAACCCTAATGTACATATGACTCATTTCTAGATATATGCTACTCAAAGAACAGTCCAGGGGCCATCCACATTGTCACCGCCTCAGAGCTTACTGAAAATGCAGACTCTCAGGCCCCAACCCAGACCTACTGAATCAGCATCTGCTTTTCGGCAAGATTCCCACATGACTCATGAGCACAGTAGAGCTGGAGATACATTCAAAACCGGCTTCATGGCTTTGTTTATTTGCACAGGAACCTACACTTGGTTTAATGCTCTGCTCTCACCATCTTGAAATTCTTGTTAATTCTTGGACAAAGGATGTTTTTATTTTTCACTGGGCCTCACAGATTATTTAGTTGGTCCTGGATACAGTGCTCTACACGAGTGGTTTTCAAACTTTAGTGTGTGTGTGACCCAACTGGGCCATTGTTATAAATTCATATTTTGAGGTTTTCCAAAGATTCTGAACTAGTAGGATGGGGGTGGAGGGAGACCAAGAATCTGTAACAGATCACTAATGTGATTCTAATGTAAGTGATCCATGCCCACTTCGAAAAATAGTCCCCTGATCTTTCCCTAGTTAGGTCTTCCATCATTTCCATGCTGTGTCAGAGTGACTCCAGAGAAAGCCTTGTATCTCTCCTGCATTGCAAGAAAATGCAATAAGCTACTCAAAACTTGCTAGACACCAGAGCAAAGGTGTTTCCAGTTGGCCAGCTTTCCCCACAGGAGCTCTCAGCAAAGCATCCACCTGTGCCTAAGTAGCCCTGCAATGATGGTGTGACATTTACACAAGTAAAGCAGAAAGGATGCACGGCACAGTATGTCTCATCTGGAGAGGGACTGCCTGAGGAAGCAAGTGTGTTCAGTAGCAGTTGTTAGATATTTTTATGGTCACAGACCATTTTGAGAATCCAATAGAAGGAATTGTCCCTCCCCCCTGAAAAAATTCACCTTTGCATGTTCTGAGACACACACAGGACCAGGAATTAGAAGACCTGTCTGAGAGGTCTGACTTTAGCACTTCTTAGCTCTTTCTTTGGACAAGTCACCAGACCACTCAGAACCCTAGAGTCCTGATCTTTAAAGTAAAGAATAGGTAAGAGCCTCTACTTCACAGATTTGTTGCAAAAATCCAATGAGACAGTGAGAATGTAAAAGTGCTTTGTACACTGCAAAAGAATGTATACATTTGAAGCATCATTATACGTACCGTGCTACGTTGCTATTTCCAGCATTGTAGTTAGAATCAGGACACTGTGTTTGTGAATTTCGCCCAAGGCCATAGAACATACTTGGTGTATCGAGAGAGGGAAATGAATACAGACAGAAAGATATGATGAGGACTTGGCGAGAGTTGCTGAGAAATTTGAAAGGGTAGAAAAGAGAAGGGAGCTTCCATAATTTGAGGACTCCAGATGCAAAAATAAAAAAAAAAAAAAGAAAATCTATTTTTATACACGCAGACAGTGTTGAGATTTCGGAAAATGCCTTTAGTCTAGCAGTAACTGCACATTTCTGCCCCTGGGTGTAATGAAGATAAATAGCAATGGTGGTGGTCCATATTTAGTTTAGACTTCAGAAGCCTCCTGTTGAAATTTGCTATTCTGAGATGAGAGGAATGATGGTTAGTAGTTAAAAGCTGGGTCTCTGATCTAGCACATATTAACTATGTGACTTGGAGGATTATTTAGTTTCTCAGTTCTTCAATTCCTTTTCCAATAGAACCTTCCTCATAGGGTTGTCGTAAGTGCTGAATGACTTAGTACACCTCAAATACCTAGATAGAAGTGTGATGGATTAGCGTCATCCATATCATGGGAATCCCTGAGCAAAGGGAAGGCCAGTGGTATTTGAAGGGCCCAGCCATTTTGGGTGTGCAAGATGCCTCCAGGTTATACCTGGGAAGTTATGTGAAGTAGTCCTGTGCTTAGGTGATTTCAGAAGCACTGAACTGCTCAGGACCCAGAAGTCTGAGTCAGCCAATGTTCTGAGGCTGTAATCCTACAAAGCTGCTGCTGTGTTCCAGAAAGTTGCACAGTTGACAAAGGAAATGTATATGTGTATCATGGGGGATTGGGGGAAATGACAAGACATCCTAGTCTAGACATGAAGACCCTACTCTGATGCCTCCTATCTTTTCTCTGGTCTTCCCTTTAGGTGCACAATTGACAACCGGGTCACCCGGGTGGCCTGGCTAAACCGCAGCACCATCCTCTACGCTGGGAATGACAAGTGGTGTCTGGATCCTCGCGTGGTCCTCCTGAGCAACACCCAAACCCAGTACAGCATCGAGATCCAGAACGTGGATGTGTATGATGAGGGCCCATATACCTGCTCCGTGCAGACAGACAACCACCCAAAGACCTCACGGGTCCACCTCATTGTACAAGGTAGGTGGCTGGAAGTTGGCTGGGAGGTCTGGCTGACTGGTTGGCTGGGAAAGCCTGTATTAAGATATTTTTCTGTGATCCTTAACAGAGATGAGTTCTACTTCTTCTATCTCACCAGGGCACCTTTTTGGTTGCCATTTTGCAGTTAGAAGCTGAATTTTGCAATAATTTGTCCACTTAGTGGGACTAGGATTTTTTGTTCACTTTTGTTCTGATAATATAGTTTCTCAGAAAATTATCTTTTAATTATTGCTTTCCTTGGTATTTTTCTCCCCTAAGTTTATTTATTTATTTATTTATTTTTAGATTTCATCCAACTCCAAGATTGCTTTATTTTAAGACAAACATTTTAAATGTGCTCCTGGCGGTACATATATACCATGCCCTAGCCCAGCCTTAAAGGAATACAGAGCCAACTAGAATGTTCTGGGAACTTCCCCCAGCTACATCCTTCATAAGCACCACCTTGCTTCCAGCTCACTGGCATCTCTCTCCTCTCCCAGCCCGGGGTTTTTGATACCATGCCTTCCCTTCCATACCTGCGTCTGGTTCTCGCTGTTCTGGTTGCACCCCAACTCTCCCCACTTCTTCCACACCCCCCAAGTCCTGCTTGTAAAAAGGCCTTGTGTGTTTGCTTGTTCTGTTTTTTGCATTTCTCAGGGTTCTGCTTTTTGCTTCTCAGCCCCTGGGAATGGTGCTCACCTCTTCCCACAAAGCAGAACTGGTCCTGGGGCATTCAGACAGCACTTAACCAGGTGGACAGCTTTCTAGTTAGTGAGTAAGAGCTTAGAGTCAGACTTGGCTGCATTCTAGCTGTGAGACCTTAATCAAGTTATTTCTGTGCCTTAGGGTTCTCTTTCTGTAAAATGGGAACTATGTGGGGACTGAATGTTACATGTACTAACAAGTAAAACATGCAGAAGAGGGCCTGGCACGTAGAGGTGCTATTTAGGTGTTAACTATTGGGTTTTCTTCTCACTCTCTCTATCTCTCTTTTTTAGTATGGTGGTTATTCTTCTAACTTTTTAAACACCCTTTACAGTGGACCAAAAGCCTCAGAAGCATAAGCCCCTGAGCAAAGGAGTGCCAGCTGCTCTGTTAGACTTTCTTCCCCAGCCTGACTCCAAGTTCCCTTATCCAGCTACGTGGCAGTCCCAGGGCAATGATCTCCTCTGCCGGAGGCTCCTGCAGCCAACCCCCTTGTAGCATGTTCAAGAGAGGGGTACAGAGCTGTGGGATTATTGGTCAGAGACGCAATGGGAAGGAAGGGGACTTGCAAAGAAGAACCCATATGAGCTGGAAGAAGTAAGGGGAAGGTAGCTGTGAGGCGGTAGGAGAAGGGAAAATGTGGGTCATGGATCAGCACGGAGAAGAGCAAGACAGGGTGAGTGGCAGAGTTGGTCACACCAAGTATTTATTACTTTTTTGCTTACTCTTTCTTCCCCGAAGAAAATTATGATGGCTTTTTTTTAATTGGTTCTGTAAATGCTTTTCAAACTGATGTGTGCAAATTGCATTTTTAAAGGAAATAGAATTGCATAGAAGGTATCAGAATGTATTACAAATAGCAGAGTAGGTATTGCTATGTGAGATTTTTGCTTCGGTGTGTATACATTTTTAATATAAAATGCATTTTTTATTGTGGATAAGTAGACCAAAAAATACTTGAGAATCCTCATTCCCTGGGGAGGTCTGGTGAATGCCCCAGTGCCACCCTCCACACTCTGTACCAGGGGCACTCTTGAGGCCTTCCCTGCTGCTCCTTCATGCCCATGCCCCCACTGCCCCCCATGCACACTGATTGTCGAGTGCAGAATATATAGCAAGGACAATGAGAGACTAGGAGCTAGGAGTTATTACAGACATTTGATTTACAGAGCAGGGCCTTTATGTAACTGGAAAATGGAAGGAATTGTGAAAAATGCCTCCTTAAAAAAGAACGTTTTTGTCATTTTTTTAAAGCCACACCCCCCACATACACCCACACACCCCTGCCCTAAACATCTGGCAGAGTGACTTATACAAAGTGAACATTTAATAAATGCTTATTGAAGCAAATGGCTGGAATTATAGCCCAGCGATCTTATATGGGCTCCAAGAGAGAGGGTTGAGTATTTGTGGGGTGGGGTGATGGGGAGGGTGAGAGGATGGAGTCTTCATCAATCTCCACTCACGTCCAAGCTAATGGAAAATGTCTAATCCCCAGCTAGGTGTTTACATCTGTGACTTGGCTAGGTGCCCTCTTAGCATGACACACCACCTCAAGTATTGGAATCTCATCTTGGGCTAATTTTCGAATGCTGATGGGTGTATTGATCTGGAAACAAGCTGGGTTAAAAAAGGCATTGGTCTTGTACACAGACTCAGCCCAAGCTAATCCGCTGTCGATATGCCTGGACTGAGTATTATTGACACTTTAATGAATAGAGGACCATAGTTTTTCCAGGGCCAACCTGACCCCCTCTTCAAAGCAATCAGACAAACTAAATAGAGCCAGACTCCTCTGTTTCTGTATTGGAAAGAGGATGCACCACTATCCTGGATTAAAAAAAGAAATATATTTATCTTGGGATCATTTATTATACTGAACATAAACCCTAATTCCCCTAGCAGAAGCTGACTGTCTGGATATGAAGTTGCTTTTCAACCCTGAGCAGAAGGCTGCTGGAATAAAAGTTAGGCATATTAAGTTTTCAAAATGGTATTATGGTCATTTTAAAAAAAAGAAATAAAAACAGCAGCAACAAAAAGGAACTAAATTCTGCCCATAAGTATGTGTACTTATGTATATGGAGTCAGCTTCATATATAAATAAACCCACACAGAAGGAAGATAATGACATTTTCACAGTATTGTGCAAGCTGCTTCAGGTCTGGGGTTATGCCTTTCCCTTTAGTAGTAATTATCCCATCTACCCCCTTGTTGGTTGCACTGGATCCTCTTCTCTGGTTGCTATTCAACATGATTAGTTCTCGCAGACAGCCATGATCCCCAGGCCATCACACGGGGCAAGTCTCCGTGGCAAGCTAGGAACAAGGGCCATCCTTGGGGAGGAGGGTGACCCTGGAGCCAGCATGGAAGGGAGGTAAAGGAGAAGGCAGCACAAGGTGGTGGGTGGTGGGGGAACAAGAGAACTGAGTTGAGTAGCTGCTTGCCAGCATGTCTATTTAAAAGTAAATTTAAGTTAGCTAAAACCAAATAAAATTAAAAATTGACTTCTTCAGTCACACTAGCCACATTTGGGTGCTTTAACAGTCATGTGTAACTGGAGGCTCCTGTGTTAGTCTGTTTTGTGTTGCTATAAAGGAATACCTGAGGCTGGGTAATTTATAGAGAGAAGAGGTTTATTTGGCTTACCGTTCTGCAGGCTGTACAAGAAGCATGGCACAAGCATTTGCTTCTGATGAGGGCTTCAGGCTGCTTCCACTCAAGGCAGAAGGTGAAGAGGGGCCAGTGTGTGCAGAAATCACATGTCGAGAGGAAGCAAGGGAGGGAGGGGAGGTGCCAGACTCATTTTAACTACCAGCTTTCATGGGAACTAGTAGAATGAGAACTCACTAACCTCCCTCCCAACACACACATTAATCTATTCATGAGAGCTCCACCCCTGTGACCCAAACATCTTCCATTAGGCCCACGTCTAACATTGGCACTCAGATTTCAACATGAGGTTTATGAGGACAAATACCCAAACTATAGCACTCTGATTTGGACAGGTCAGACATAGACCATTTACATGAACTTCCATTATAGAAAGCTCTATTAGGCAGTGGTATAAGTGGTTACCATTAAGGAACAGTAGGTGTTAAAGCTAGAATAGTTTTCCTTGACTTGAAGGGCCAGGTATGGTGTGAAAAAGAGAATGGAATTTTGGAAAGAGCATGGAAATTAAAAAAAAAGATAGTGGTCATTTAAAAACAAGAAAGAATTGTTGACAAATTGGAGCAATGGAGTTCATATGTTAACTAGGACAGAGAAGAAAGTCAGGAGTCCAAAGAAATAGCTGAAGGAGAGTAGGCAGAGCTCAAAGACAGCTTAAATGTGAATGTAGGGGAGGTGAATCCACCAGGACACTGAGATTTCTACCTTGGAGCCCCGGGGGAGGTTGGTACTAACATATCTAAAGCGTCACACGGTAAAACTGATTCATCAGTGGAGGTGAATGAGTTCAGACACTTGGACTTCTTGACTTTGAGATGCCTTGATACTCTGTTCAGCATGTGAAAAGTAAGAAATACCACCCATGGATTTGCATGTCCACTTAGGCAACCGCAACATAATCTTTTAGGCCAGAGTGAGGGAGAGCCATCTAAGATTTGTTAAAACTTGAGTCTAATGATTTCCACCCCTTTTACCTTAGGGTTTTCTGCTTTATGAGTATAACTAATAGGTGGCTGCTTCTGGAGTCTAGCTGAATATTTTAGCCCTTTCACCCTCTTAATCCTGCTGCCACACCAACCTTCTTTTACTTTTGAAGTGTCCATACCCCTGTCTCCATTGTTACATGGGACAAGGCCACCTCTTGGGAAACATAGAGTGGATAAAACACTCAGTGGGACTGAATTATTTGCCAAATTCAGGACAGCTTGGGAAGCCATCTCAAAAGCCCTGTTTGTATTTCTAAGAACCTATGAATGATGGTTTAGCAAAACTGTGATGCGGTTATCTGCAGAGCGTTAGGAAAGGTCCTTCTTATCCAAGCATGGAAAACTTACTTCTCAGCCTTGACTGGTGTACCTGCAGAACTTTAATCTCACTTAGAGACACATTTTCATGACAGAAAACAGTAGAATACAGTGCTTATAAAAACAGGGACATTAGTGTAATAAAAATAAAAAAGCTTTTAGCCTCTTTATCGGTTTTCCAGGCCCTATCTAGGTCTCTCTTTTGTCATTGGAGCATCTAATCACCCCCTCCCTTTTGTTTGGTGAAAATGAGTTTTCCTATTTCTTCCTGGGCAGAATTAATCTGAAAATCCCTGCTATTGTTTGATAGTTAATTACCTGCCTTTGGAGTCAAACAGCTCTGAAGCTCAGGTGAAGGGAGGGAAACACTAACGTCTATGGAGTGGGACAGGAATAAGGGAGAGAAGCCAGGACATTGTCATCCACTCCCTGTGTTAGTGCAATTCCAGGGAGAAAGGGACTAGGTTGGGCAGACTTCCAGCCCAGGCAGATGACTTGGAAAAAAAACAAGATCTTTGGCTGTACCCGTCCTTCATTTACCTTTTATTGTCTCCCTGTTCCTAACCCTCTCCTCTTACCTGCCTGATGTATACAACCATGTTGCTCTCCAACCCTGAATAATTAATTGACCTTGTCAAGCCAAACTCGTTATTGTGATTAAGAGAACAGGTACAATAACTTTTAATTTCTAGACACCCACGCCCCATAGACGCCCTCCCTGCCAAACCTGAACAAAAGGAAATTTGAAACACAAAATATCAAAGGAAATAATGTGATCTAATCCTTACTTTGAAAGCAAAGTTTAGATTTTCTCTCTGCAGACCCATCACCACCCAGAAGGCACCATGCCCTCTTGGCACTGCAGGGCTCTCATGGAGCTCTGAAGACCTTTGCACTAACACTTTCCCTTCCAGCTGAGTCCATGGTGAAGGAAAACATCGTGATCCAATTCTGAATAGACCCAAGTCCCCTTCTGAGTACATCTGTGTTCTCCAGGTGTCAGCAGCCCTGTGTGCCAGATAGTGGGCACACTTGCCTTTCCAAACTGCTTTCCAAATGACCTCTCCTTTGCCTGTCCCATTCAAGAAATAGTTGAAAATGCACATTTGGTCTGGTCACATAAAACTATGCATGTAAATTCGATAGAATTGTGAAAAAGTCAGGAAATTAAATTTCGCTACAAAATTGGAGTGCTCCTCAAGGCACCCTGGAGAATGGCAAGGAAGTAGGGCATTTTACCTGAAATTGATTTACAAAATCTAGACAGCATTCAGATGAGGCCACTCGCTCCTACCTGGTGAGTTTTTAAATTTCCTGAAGCAGTTACTGACAATGGTGGGACAAAATTTGTCAGAAAGGCTAGACCAATGCTAACATTTCAGTAAACCTACTAGAAACAGTATCTGTCTGCTAAGCCAAATAGAGCAGAGTGTGTAAGACTAAAGTAATATCAGCAAATTGCTGTGATGAAAGTCGTATCGGTTTAATAATGGAATTTTCTGTGTCCTCTAGTATGGCTGGGGGAGAAGTCCTCATGTTTTCTAAGCAGTTGGGAAACCTTTGCTTCTGTCTCAGAACAGTAGATAACAATAGGGTCCCCCTGTCCAAGCCCCTCATACCCACTCATGGCTCTAATGGAGCAGAAAGTCTAGGTGACCGTTACTGCTTCACAGCAGGCACTTACAGGAGCCGGGCAATGTCTCTCCAGGTAAGCAGTCACGGCTCCCAAGGGAAAGTCGGTGAGCAACCACTGCATTCTTCTCCCTTAGGTGGTTTTCCCCAGGGACGCGGAGCTGCCTCTGAGCTGCCTCAGATTCCAACATCACAGAATTGAAAAAAGTGGCTCTTGTTCCTTCTGGATCTTGATTCCTTCCACAGCCTCCAAGTGAGAAATGTTGTCATTTTATCTTAGGGAAAAGACAAACATCAGCTCCTAAATAAGCAGCATTTTCCAGATACATTCCTTTAGACTCCCATTGCCATGCCAGAGGTGCTGATTTATTCAAGCTGAACTTGAAGCAAATATTCTTGAGTAAGGGTTGGATGAGGTCTCTTTATGGTCCCATGACCCACCAGTACAGATCTGGCTAATCCTAGAATGTGTCCAAAAAGACCCCCATGACCATATTCCTGAAGGGTTGAGTAGGTATAAAGAGATACCAAGGGCAGCATCACTGATCTCGATGACGACTGTCACAAGAAGACTCTTAGGTACTCAAAAGACTGAAAGACTCTGACCATTCTTCTCTTCTTGATAAAATTAAAATACTTAGCATCTTAGGGCCTGGGGAGAAGTTAGTGAGAAAGGCTCTCAGTCCATCTGTTGTCAGATTGAGGATTTTCATTTGACACTTTTTGATTCCATTTAACAGTGTTTTGAAGCCAGATGCTGGGAACACGAAGATTCCGACAGAGCTTCTGCCCTGTCTAGCAGAAGAGACCACTATAATAACAAATCACTGTTTTGTAAAGCAACAGGAATTAGGATGTGTGTGCATGTAGATGCATTGAAATCAAGTAATTGAATTTATCTGCAAAATTAGGCAAAACTACAAGATTACATTTCACAAAGATTTTCAATAGTGAGTAGAGCTTTTCGGGGGCTCTGGGGAGGAGACGGCACCCCAGGCAGGAGCAATATGCAAAGCTTGAAAGCTGGAAAGTCTGAAAGTTTGTGAAGTGTTGGAGGAAAGGTGGGGACACTAACGTGGTAACAGAGCAGGGTTCCCAGGGTGAAATCACTGGATATATGGCCGGAAAGGTAGGCTGCATCTCTGTTTTGGATGAAGCCATGTAGGTTTTCAGCACAAACATGGTTTTTGTTGATGTCCTGCAACATTGCTGCTTCTCATCCTCAAGGGAGATGTACATTAGGTTGTTTTGGCAATGGACAAATACCCAAAAAGGCTGTCGGTGGAATGGAACATGACAAGCATCTGGGTCAATAAATCTTGGGAAGAAAGGAGAGAAGTATTGGAAGGAAAGAACATATCCAATCCAAGCTGGGTCTGTGTCCCTTGCATGGTTAAGACACTAAGGGGAAAGATTGCCAAAGACTTTTCTACCAAGAAGTCAATTTTTGAAAGCACTAAAATATATGTTTTGTAATTGCAGTGGCAATAATGATTCTTTTTCCATAGCATAGTTAAGGTGCATTTCTTTGTGTACTAGCAAATAGAGTATAGATACTGGGTTTTGTCATTGGGATGGTCATTCCAGACAGGGTGAGGATGCTGCTAAGGATAAATGGTAAATTAATGCCCAACATTGGTATGGAATCTAATTGGCTTCTGCTGGAGTTCGGCTTAGTGGTGGAATTTGCTCCTGGAGTTTTTGGAGCACCATGCTTCTCTTTTGAGAGATCTTCATTTCATGTTATTTGAGAAAGAATTTATTGATGCAAAATTAGGGCAGTTTAATTTGGTGGCATGTTTTCTTTATGTCTCAATTATATATTCATGTCTTTGTGGTAAACTCAGCTGGTGGGGGGATTAAGAATTCAAAATAGAGGATTTTCACTTGGCAAGGAGTGCTTTCTACCGTGATTAATTGGGAGTCTGCACGATGAACCCGGCGTTGGCTCCGTTGGGGACTGAATAGCTTAGTAGAAAGAAGTAAATTTCAGGATTTAGGAGTCTTGGGTTCCGGTCTAAATTTTGTTAATAATTACCTGCAAAAATGACCTCCTTATTTAAGCTATTGCAAATTAGATACTACCGATTAGACACACTTTATGGAAGTGTTTTGATATGTCCCACAATCTGATTTGTAGAAAGGTGCCAAATAGATGCAAGGAAGCAGAACATGACTACATAGCAACGCCCTTCATTTTTGTCATCATTCACTATCAATAAAGGTTTCCAGGTTCTTACATCCATTTGTCCTATTCTGGCTCCTTTAAACAGACCAGATCCTCTGTACCAGGAATGCATACATGTTCTGTGGCTGATGTGGGTCCCCGTTCCCTAGAACCTGTTTGGGTGGCATCCCATTCCCCCTACCCTCATCCCCCCCTCTGAACGCCACTGTTCTTGGTTTTCTGGCCTTCTGACCTGGTGCTGTCCCTTAGCTCTCCTGCCACCATCTCCTTGGTTCTCACAATTCTGTTTGGGTGTGGTTTATGGTAGGTGGTCTTATAATCCTAAATCCTGGGCTTCACAGAGGGGACACTTGTGCTAGCACTGTCCCTCATTCTGAGGACCAGGCTAGCCAAGCCCTTTCTTCTTACTCTGGGGAAGGAAGATTGGAAATTTTGATTCCTTTTCCCTTTCACACACACATGGACCACCATGCGTCAAGTACTGAAATAGAGGTCAGAAGAGACACAAAGATGAATGAGACCAATCCCTAACGTCAGGATGTATAACGGGGTAGGGCAGCAATTAGGGTGTAAAAGGGAGCTTCTAGGACAGAGCCACCTGGGAGAATCCTGGAACTGAGAGAGAGGTGCCTCCAAGCTTGGGGCAGGGCTTCTCCATCCAAAAGCCAAACAAATACCAGTCTTTGAAATGGATGGTCTGGCATTTTAGCTCCCGACTGTTAGAGTAAAAGTAAATAACCAGTCTGCCCACACCCACTCCACTCCCCCCACCAGTCCTTTTGCACTCGATGCCAGAGTGATCTTTTCAAACCTGAATCTGAGGGCACCTCAAGGACTTGTCCTTAGCTCAGGGGAGCCAGTTCCTTAGCAAGGAATTGATAACCCGAGGGCTCTGGCTCTGGGGGACCTCCACTCCTGATTCATGCCACACTCCTGCCTACTATTTCCATTTTGGTTTATTTTACTTTTCTTGTTCTTTTTGGTCACAGGCCCTTTGTACATTCCCGCCCTGCCCTGTCTGGAATTCTCTTCCATTTTTCACTTTTATCCTTCAAACATTGACTCAAATGCCACTTCTATAGGGATGCTTTTCAGATCCACCTGGTGTAGGCTCACCAGCCCCACTGCCACCCCCGCCTCCCCCAGGAGTTAGAGCGTGGTCCTTTGTGGTTCTTGCTATAGTTAGAATTTGGCATTTGTTTGTGTGACTAGTTGATTAAGTCTGTTTCCCTGAGGGCGGGGTTGGGGGAGGAAGGGTTGTCTGTTATGCATTCTATACCCAGTGCCTGGAACTTAATAGGGGCTCAGGGACTATTTGTTGGATAATGAATAGATCTGTAAAATTTCTTTTATTTTTTTAATCATTAAACAAAATAATTCACCCACTGTGTTTTTTTCACTACTTGTAGTAGGCTGAATAATGCCAAACCAAATATATCAGATCCTAATCCCTACAACCCATGAATGTACGTTATAAAGAAGAGTCTTTGTAGATGTGATTATATTAAGGATTTTAGATAGGAAAATTGTCCTGGGCCCTCAATGCAATTGCATGCGTACTTACAAAAGGGATGCAGAGCGAGATCTGATAGAAACACACACAGAGGAGACGGCAATGTTAAGATGGGAGCAGAGAGATTTAAAGATGCTGACCTTGAAGATTAGAGTGATGTGGCCACAAGCCAAGGGATGTCAGCAGGCACCAACAGCTAGAAGAATCAAGGAACAGATTTTCTTCTGGATCCTCCAGAGGAAGCAGAGCCCTGTTGATTCCTTGATTTCAGCCCAGTGAAAGCAATTTTGGACTTCTGCTATCCAGAATTGTAAGAGAATGAATTTCTGTTGTTTCAAGCCACCAATCTATGAAAATGTGTTATAGCAGCAGGAAACTAATACATTGGCCTTCAATGTTTTGGGTTTTTGATGGCTGGAAGTAGAAAATAATTGGTATTTGAAATCTGCCAAAAATTTAGGTTTTGCCACTGTGAGAGTTGAAGTAAGACTCATCTTTGGACACAAGACTCTATTTCATTATTTCATTTTTAAAGGAATCTCTTTGGAGATCTACCCTGGTCATGCAGATGCAATGAAAATGTCAGCTCTTGACCTTGGGGTATCTATAGGAGTTGATGAAATCATCCAAATTTCAAACCTAACACTAAATTTTTTGCTGTTGAAAATTTCTGTCCCTGGGACCTGAGGGAAGCAGAGCAGGGAGGGAAGGGCACCTCAGCCAACTACAAGTTTAATGAGAGGACACTGATCATGCTGCCTAGCATTGGGCTATGAGATTTGATTTGGGGATGTGGGACCAGAATTGAAGATAAAACCATTAAACATTCTCTTGTTAACTGGGAGAAGGGCCTAGTATTTGGGCTTTATCTCCCCTATTTGTCTCGAACTCAAATTGTGCAGAAGAGATCCCTTGAATTCCAGCCTTCTTTCCTCACTGTCCCCCACCCTGACCCCAAACCTGCCCCTCCTGGAGTCTTCCCTTCAGTAAGTGGTAACTCCATTCTTCTAGGAGCTCATGCCAAAGACCTCAGAGCAGATCCTGAGAGATGTGCTGTCCAGAATCCTACCTCTTTTCCCCGTGAGGAGCTCTCCCGCCCGTCCCGAGCTGCCCTCGACTTTGTCTGGAGTGTTCTACATCCATCCACCTAACTCGTCGTCTTTCCACCCTCGCTCCCTCTCACCTGTCCTCCACGCTCAGCGAAAGCCTCTCTTTGCAGCCTTCATCGCTCCTCTGTCAAACCTCCTAGTCGCTTCCTGGCTCACTTAAAGTGGAACCCAGAGTCCTTACTGTGGCCTAAAAGGCCTTACATGGTCCGGTCTGTGGCATCTCTCTGACCTCCCCTCCGAATACACTCCCTCTCTCTTGCTCTGCCTCTACTCCTTTTCTTTTAGGCCTGCAACCGGGGACACGCTTCCAGCGTGCCTTGGGGGGTGCTCCCTCTGTCCTCCTGATGTTCCTGGAACACACCAAGGCGCCCCCACTCCAGGGCCTGGGAGCTCCCTCTGATGGTGGCCCCATCCAGGTGTCCTTGGTTCTCTGCTCTCCTTAGGTCTCTGCTCAAGGTCACCTCGGGGAGAGGCCTCCCTTACCACCTGTGTAACGTAGAGCTGCCACCCCACCTCCTCACACCTTAGCAACTTTCCTGCCTGTTTTTCTTCATAGCAGATCACCTGTTGGCATGATGTCTAATGTACATATTTGAGAGTTGTAGTCTGTTTCACCTCCACTGAAACATGGGTTCCCTGAGGGTGAGGGCTTGGCCTGCTGTGTTCACTGTTGCTTGCAAGTGCCTAGAACAGGGTCTGGCACATAGTGGGTGCTTAATAGATATTCGTTGAATAAAGAAACGAATGGAAACAAAAGCCTGCCATTTAGTGGATTTGATTTTTTTTTCCCCAGCTTTTACTCTATGTCTTTGCTCAGATGTGACAGCATGAACTTCTCTATCTGTTATTTCTATCAAAATGATTTGGTCACCCTATTCTCAGACCAGGTGACAGTAAGCTGAGTTTTGCAGGATGGATTTTCTTAGCAAGGTGAAGAAGGGAACTAGTGTCACAGACTGAAGGAAGGACTCACACAGCAGAAGGGTCTCCAGGAGACCAGGGGTGACTGCACTGTACAATAGGCTGGACCTATAGCAGCATGGTGGGGGCACAGCCCCAGCCCGCAGGGAGGGGGAGGGCCGGGTCTCTGCCTCACCACGAGCTATGACTTTTATTGTGGAAGCAATGGAGAATCATAGGAGGATTTGAACAGGGAAATTACATGAGTTGTGTGTCAGAAAGAGCCTTGGCATCAGAATGAAGGAGGGATTAGAGGGGGAGTTTTGAGTCAAGGAAACTGAGAGAGAACAAAAACATGGCTAATCCTGTGTTATTCCGTGTTCCTGACCTGGAGATTTCCCCTCTCTTCCTGAGGGGCTAGACAGCTGTTTAGAGCAGCTGATCTGTGGCCAGGGGGTGTACGCATGGGAAGAGTGGGTGGGCCCAGCAGCCACCTACTCCCAGTTTTTCTGGATGATCCTATTCCAAAGAGACATGGATTCTTCTCCACGTGTGGTTTGGTAAAGCTGAAAGTCAATGGAATTTAATGTTTACACCTTTATAAAAGTTTCAAGTTTATACATTTACAAATAAGGAAAAAAAACTGTGCCAGATTTTGTTTCTGTTTGGAATTCTGAGAATATGGACTTTGAATTATTGAAATGAAGTCACATCACCAAGAGGAGATGAGGTTTGTGTGAACAAAGGGTAAAGCTTGAAAAGAGATAGGATAGACAGGATAAAGAACAAGCAGGACCTTTTAAACAGGAGGTGATATTTGGAAGTAGGAAGCAGAATGGGCTCAGAGAACACCAAAACCTGAGATGGCATAGAAAGCCTCTAGACCACCCATCCCTGCTGCCTGCCTCCAAATATCCAGAGAATTCTCTAGGAAAAGAAAAGAAAAGAAAAGGAAGTTCAAGCCCTCTCCCCACACTGACTGGACCTGATGTGCCCAGGTGCAGGTGTGGGTGGGGAACCCTGTGGGATAGATTTCGGAATCACAGGTCTGGGACCAGTCGAGCTAAAGGTCAGAGGAAGCTGAAGGTCATATTGGGAACATTTCTTACATCAAATCCTAAATTATGTTCATGCTCATTAGTAGGGACTGTGTCGAATAAGGTGAGTGGGTGTCTTCCACATTTCTAATTACAGTGTGGCTTTCCTCTCCCTGAGCTCTCTATACTGTTGTTCAAATGAAAAACAGGAAGCAGAGACACAAAGAAGAGCTGTTCACCTAAGTGGGTCAGTACGGCCTTACTCCATATTCTCCTACTGTGTTTGGAGGCTTTGTTGCCCCCTTGCTACATACTAAGACACGACAGCCTTTCCTTCTCCCTCTTTAGGCAGGGAAGTATGTGGCCTGTTTGGTGCTGGTGTGGAATATTCAAGAAATTCTTTCTACCTTTTTCTGGAGCTCACATGGCAAGTGACTTTCCCGTGCTAAAAAGCTTCCCAAGATCGAGAGTCAGGTTAGCCCCACAGGTGGTAGCTGAGGAACTTGCTGGGCCTCTGCAGCGCAGGAAGCTTGCGGGCTGGCGGGAGAAGGGGGAGCTGGAGCAGGAAGCAGCCTCATCACCCCTCTCCTGCCAACCCACGCAAACGCCTGCCTCACCTGCAGCCCAGGGCCTAGCTGAAGAAAGCAGCATCTACAACAGGACTCCTTCCTTCCTTCCTGTACCTGTCAAAGATTCGCTGAGCTCCTGCTGTGAGCCAGGCATCCTGCTAGACTCTGGTAGAACACAGATACCATACCTAGCCCCAAAGAAATAATTTGCTACTGGGTGACAGGAGAAGTAAGTAGTCCATGGTAATACAGGGAGAGAGTTGCAGCAAGTACTCATGGCTGTGCTAGTGCCCAAAAGAGGCCCCTACCCCTGAGAACACCAAGGGACTTCCAGAGGAAGCTCTGCACGAGCTGTGGGCCGAATAGGATTAGCCGGGTGGTGTTGGGAAGGTAAAGTCTTCCGGACAATAACCATGTGTGCACAGCCTGGGTGCTGAAGGGAACACGGCCCATTTAGAGAAGGGAAAGGCATCCCCATGGGCACTGAGAGGAGGGAGCAGGGGTGAGAGGCAAGACCAAGAAGTGAGCTGAGGCCAGATCACAAGGGACCTGGTCAGCCCTGCTGTGGGCTTTGGAATTTTTCTTAACAGCAAAAGGGGCCCAAATTAGAGGAGAGCAGGCTCCATTCAGGAGCATTTCTCACATGGCTTCAGTTTTGGAAAAAAGGGTATCTTGGAGCAATGCAAAGACCGAAGGACCCTGCGTGGTTAATCATCCTTGTCTGGTCCACCCCTGGGCCCTGCCTGCCCAGAGTGCGCAGGGTTAGGGGAGGTGGTGTCAACGCGGAGCCCATACACCTTATTCCCAGCTCGAGCCATGTTTCAGCTGTTGGCTGATTCTCCCCCTGGGCTTCAGTGAGCACCCTATTTAGAAGATCAGTGGGATCGCCATAGAGTAGATGCACAATTCTTTCCCCTTTCCTATCTTCCATCCGTCTCTCAGAGGTTGTTTTTCATTTGGTCTTACCAGCAACTTCTTTTTTATCCTGCTGCCTGTTCCTTTTGTTGTCTTCTGCCTATTGCCGTTTCTCTTCATTTTCACTGTGTCCTACGTCACTCTTCCACACGCGCTTTCCTCTGTCCCTCCCGCTCTCACGCGTCCCGAGCACCGCCTTCACTTTGACCTTCTGTCTTGGTGCGCTGCACACTAGCTGGTGGGCTCTCTAGTCCCATATTTGCTGGGATCTTTCTCCCCCTCTCCCTTTTCTTCCTCCCCCCTTCCCTTTCTCCTCCCTTGGTCCCCCTGTCCTTCACCACCCTTTGGTTCTGCCCCGCAGGGCCCACCTCGGTGCCCACTGCTCCTTCCCACCCTGTAGGCCACGTTGTCACCATCACCGCAGACCCCTTGCACTGGGCTGGTCCTCCTCTGCAAGGCCCTGTGGTTTTGCCTCCGACTCACAGAGCTCACGTGGCCGTGGTGGAGGGGATAAGATAATCAGATGCACCTTTTTATTTATTTATTTTTCATTTCATTTAATAAGCACATCTTGAAATTGAGCTGCAGTTCTACTCATAATATATCATTTCCCCTGGGGAGACCGCATCCAACCCCGGTAGAAATTCTCTCCCTGTGCAGTACAGGAAGGAAAGATGGTACATTTCAGATTCCTTTGTTGAGACTCAAACATGTGGCACCTGTGTACTTTGTCTCTAATGTAATGTGCATGGGTCTACAAGTACGTGTGTGTGCATGCACATGCATGCACATGTGTGGAGTGTGTGTGCATGTGTTTGTGTGGGAGGTTTCCATCTATGTATGAGCCATGGGCATAGTGGATATGCAATATTCACCCAGAGCGAATATGAAGGCCATAGAGGGAAAAGGGGCTCAGCTGGGCAGGGATGCTTTGGAAAAGGGGCCACTCCAAAAGGACTGATGCTTTACTCTACTTAACTCTCCCCTGGACCACTCCAAGAGAATGTCCCTTTGTGAAAGTACCGATCACCAGAAATGTGATGGCCATTCCACCAGCCACTCAGAATCCAACAGAACAGGCGTTTCTACAGAGAGGCACTGCCTGTCGTTTGTCCTGACTCAGCCACAGGCAAGAGTCTCAGGAAGAAGGGATTTCCTGGAATGGTGCAGCAGCCATGAGACAAAAAGATGTCCTGTGTCCCAGGGGTCTGCTCTACCCCTGTTATGCCCAGAAGCCTCTTCTGCCACAGGCTGGGTCCTGCACTGGGGCACAATGACTCTAGGGTGCCCCTAGCTGCTCTAGCCATTGGATGTTATAAACATAGCTTCTCATCTCACAGAATTATTAGAGGAAAGCAATATCAGGCAGACTTTCATCATGCAATGATAATATTTATATCTGTAGCTTACTGAAACCTTATTATGTAGCAGCCAGAAACTAGATGAAGCTCTTTATGTACACTGTCTCACTTAATATTCAAAGCAACCCTGGGCAATAGATGCTATCACTACCCTTACTTTAGAAATGAGGAGGCCAACTAGCCTGGGTAAGGGAGCACATTAGTAAGTGGCAGAGCCAGAGTCTGAGCTCAGGAAGTCTGACTACACAGCCCACCTCAGAAACTAAGCTTCCCTTTTTGAGCAGGAGCTCAGATTACTCTGACTCAGAGGAGTGTATACCAATTACGCATGGGCTTTGCAAGTATAGGCATGGGTTTGTGTTGTTTCAGAGTTGGAAGCCACCTCAGAGGCCACCTAGCCAGTTACTCTCACCTCTATTGCACATTATAATTACTCGGGGTATTGTTAAGCAATACCAATGTTGAGGTCCTCCCCAGAGGTTTTGATTCCATTTATTGGGGATAAATGGAATAGTATCATTATTTTTTAAAACCCTGGCTGCTCTTATTGTTTACACATGTTGAGAACCACTTTTCTAATATTACAGATGGGAAAACATGAAACTGGAGAGGTTAACTGGCTTATCCCAGGTCCCACCACTGGTTAAGGGCAGTAGTGAGGACAAATCCCAGTTCTTCTGGCTCTCATGCGGGGCTCTTTCCTTTGCCCCTGATGAAAAGCAAATGTTCCCTTATGTGTGTGAAGGAACACAGTATAACATGGCAGGTAAGAACGTGGACAGGGACACACTGGGTTAGAATAATAGCTGTGCAATCTTGGACTTCAGCTATCTGTACTTCCATTTTTCTTGTCTGAAAAATTAGGATAATAATAAATCCTGTCTGGTGGGGTTGTTGTAAGGTGATAATGTGAGATGATACCACATAAAGGTGTCATAATCCAACCCAGAATCTGGTAATTGTTTTTACTGTGTGGAAAGGACCATGGGTTAAACATCAGCCTCACTAGCCATTCTCATGAGCTCAGAGGAAATCTTCAGTCATGTCAATGTTGAAATTTGAAAAGTAGTCTACAAGTAAAGAGTATGTTTCTTTCTTAGACTATAAATTCGTGGGAGATGATATATGCTATTAAATCGTACCCTATGCAAGTTGAAATCACCTGTGGAGCCTCAGTGAATATGACTGTTGGAGTATCTGGCCAGTGGTTTGGCTGGGGTAGAACCAGCATCTAGATGTTATGTGCCACGTTGTCCCTGTAGCATTTCGTCACAAATGGGGACACTTTATGTTCTGCCTCCCCAAGTTCTTCTCAGTCGCATCATCAAGGTAGATGTAAAGACATTCTTAATGCTTATTGTGGGGAACAGCATTTACACTTACTCTATAAACTAACTAGGCTTTTTCTCTATGGAATGATTTCTAACAGGAGGCACGATTTTTTTTTTCATCTTTGGTTTCAATTCTATCCAATAAACAAGGAAGTCATGGTAGAATGGAATTTACTCTCTAAAGATCTTGTCCCTTAGCTGATGTAATACTCTCTTCCCAAGTTTCTCCTTACGTTCCTAGATGCTTTCTCTGTGGCTGTTTTATTCTCAGCTCCCCTTACCTATTGATCTCCACATATTAGCCTTCCGTTCTTCTCACGTGGGCTGCATGATACCCAGTGACCCTCCCACACCCATGGCATTACCTATTGTGATTTCATTCATGATAGCCACATCTGTATATCCAACACTAGCAAAGCCATGTCTATATGGACCTAAAGGGATATCCTCTTGAAAGTGTCACAATATATTCAGAATTAAACAAATCATCTTGCCCTACCCCCCTTACCACCCCAAATTCCTTTTGCTTCTGTATCATGAATCTTGAAGAGTGGTAAAACTATGTGCGGGTGCTCAGGGTAGAGAACTAGATGTCATCCCTGACTATTCCCTTCCCATGGGAGTGACTAATGTAGTCACTGGATCCTGTCTACCTCTCCCTCGTAACTCTCCATCTGTACTGTCACTGCCTTGGTTCAGCCATTTGTCCCATTTTACCTAACTGATGGCATTTATACAGTCTCTGCACTCCACTTTGCACCCTGTGTCCGGTAGTCATACTAATAACAGCAAACATTTATTGGGTTTTTACCTTGTGACAAGTACTAGACTTAACTTACAGAATCTCATTTAAATCTCACAACAGCCATGGGAAGTAGATACTAGCATGATATATATACTTTGTAGATGAGAAAACTGAGGCTTACAGGGGTTAACATCTTGCTCAAGATTATACAAATGGAATATGGGGCTTTTGAACCCTTATCTGCTATTGAAGGAAGCCAACAGTGGGTCTGCCCCCTCCCTTGGAGGCTGAGGTCTCTCTCTCCCTCTGCTTTCTCAAAAGCATCACCCTGTGAAGTGCTCCTTCTTGCAGAGAAGAGCTTTTTGCTTTTATTTCTTTTTAGGTTTGCATGTTTCCTCAGCAATGTTGCTTTTATTGCATTTTCATAATATTTCATGCTTTAATTTAATTTATTTAGTGCCATTGTGCAGTGCCCTGAGCACCTCAGAAGAAGTGGGAGTTTTATAAATAAAATTGTTACAGCTGCTCTGATAGCAGCCCCTAAGCTGTTTAGCAGATACATCAGTTACTCCCAGTGTTGAAAATTTTCACCTAAAGCCCTTTATGGCCCAAGTTTTCCTTGGCTTTGCCGCTCTATCCTGCTTATTGTGGTTTTGACATAGCCATGTAGCATTTCTCCTTACTGTCCCCATCAGAAGTGAACAGACAGCACCTCAGCAAAAGTTCCATGTCATGTATTCTGGAGAACATGACCTAGTTTTCTTAACCTTTTTGAATCACTGAGTTCTGACTCTCATTTGCTAGACCTATAATGTCAGTTTTGTGGTGAGTCAACTCTCCTTGCCCAACTCATGGTCTCTATTAGTAAGAGCTCATTATCTTAGTCTGTGGCAGAGACCTCTCCCGGGACAATCTAGAGCTGAAAATGAATTGATCACGACACTGACTGGCATGCAGGATTTTAGGACTCTAAAACTGCAAGGTTTATGCACACAAAATTTCTATCATAAGCTTGAAAGGAAGTGAAGCCCAAACGAGTGGAGTAGGGTGAGGGTTCCTGTGGTCCTGACCCTCATTTCCAGCATCAAGGCTACTTTCTGGCTCCCGCCTGCTACCTCACACTCTCATAGCACTGCACTAGCAAGAGATGCCAGAGGACTGCTGGCTTCTATTTATAGAGTATCAGTGACATGTTAAGGAATTCACAGGATAAACCAACAGCCAAGCTGGGATTTCTCCCTGGACATCCCCCAACTCACACTATGGGACTTGACCTGCTCTCTCCCACCTCCCACATAACGTGTTTCTCATTCCCTTACTTTTCAACACATTCCATTCTATTCTATTCCATTCTATTCTACTGTCCTATTCATTCATTCAATAAAAATTAACTAAGCACTTGCTGCACACCAGTTGGATGACCAGCATGTGCAGTGATGAGCAGGACGGGCAATGCTCCTCACTCCTTTTGGAGTTTGAGTTCTTCACTTCTCTCCCTTTCATCTTGACTTGCCTCCCTCTCGAGAATCTATTCTCTTCATAATTTATAGTTGTATTAAGGATTTCTGAAGAAGCTTCCTCATTAACCAGGAGCAATACACTGTGCTGTCTCCATTTTGTTTTTTTTTTTAAGCAAACAAATGGGAGTAGCCAATCTGTCCATTACAAATGAGTTCATTCCCATTCAAGCAACGGCTGTCACGTATCTTGCCTGAGGCTTCTTATGTTATGAGCAGCATATTGGCTTTAGTTTCTGTACTTCTTCCCAGCTATACTGGGAGCCTTAGATGGAAGGAAGACACAATAACTCAAGAGAATTTATTGTACTAAACATAGTGGTCATGCATAGTTCAAATAACAGGAAACACAGTGAGTGTGTTCAAGGTGGATATGTGTAACCCTCTCTCCTGACCAGGTAGAGGTTGTTAGATGATATCTAACAACTATTCTTCCCTCTAGCCAAATAAGAATCTGGAATGAACTATGACCCAGATATGTAGACCAGCAAAACCAGACAGGATGAAGCCTGTTTTGCCCCTGAAGGGAAGAATAACTTCCAATGAAAAATGACTAAGTGGAAATATTTAAATTGCTGTAGAGGATGCTGTGGAGAGAACTGTCTAATGAAATTCAGTTTTCCTGCAGCTCAGAAATGCTTTGCAATCCACACAGTAATCAGAGAGAACCCAAGTCATTTTGCATTCCTGAACCCAGTGTCCTCAAGATACATTAATCAGTCAGAGGCAATTTGTATTCCTACTAAGTGCAAGCCATTGTTCAAGATGCTGCTTGTGCTAAATAGGTGCATTCCACTCACTTCCTCATTTCATGGTGAGTTAGGCTGGTACAACTCATCAGATGTCACCTCCCTGGAATACATCTGAAGAGGTCCAATTCTAGGCCCGTCCTTCCCCTGCCGTTTCCCATAATAGAGCGTGAACTTTGGTGGCCCTCTTGCATTGGTCAGTACAATCCTTGGTTGCTAATTGAAGGCTGGCTTGGTCCATTTGCCCTACTCTATTGGGTATCTCATATCACTTTCATCGTAATTCTGTGTTAGTCCTTTAATAAAAATGGTCAGTGAGCCCACGAGATGAGATAACAGAATAGGAATCAATGGGACCTGCAATTGTCTGCGTGCCATATTCTCTTGTCAGCCTGGTCTCCAATCCATCCTGCCAACTCAACCTCCTCTGGGACTGAGACGTTTGAAAACAGTGCAGCAGCCTCATCTCCCGGGCAGTGTTTTTCTCCATCATTTGCTTTATTAAATATTGATTTTCTGTTGCATTATTAAACCTTAAGTCCAGAGCATAAATTCTGGGCTGATACTTTAATCCGGCTCTCCTCATTTTTTTGGCTTTTAGAACTGATTTTCAGGCCAGCTCTCCTGGGGAATCTTTAAGTCAACTTAGGGACTGAGACGAATCTGCCTGCAGGAAGGGGAGGAGCTCAGGGTTGACCAGGAGCTTGCCTTGCCAGTGTACTACAAATAAGGCCATGTGTGTGTCAAGCAGATCTTCACTTTACATACATCCCAGACACAGAAGCTGATCCTTGTTGGGATTCAGGTGGTTTTGCAAGGAAAGTCTTTTGCATTCCCACCACCAAAACTATTGAGTAAGCAAATGGTATGCTGAATTGATTTTAGCTCTTCAGACATTACCTAATCCAATGTCCATCTACCACCCCGCACCCCGGCCCTTTCTTTTGGGCCCTATTATTCCTAGGATTTGAGTCAGAGGTTTAAATCACATAGGCCTTTGGATTTTCACCTACTTTGGGCCTCTGGCTCATTCTTACTTCCTGTTGCTCTTTCTTCTCCTTAAGGGCCAGTGGTTGAGTGGTCAGCTGTAGCAATGCATTGTAGGATGGAGCCATCACACACTACATAAAACTCTGAGAGATCCAGACATTCCCAACCATCCCCATTAGCCAGAGTTATATCTAGGTTTAATTCCCCACCCCTTGAATAGCTTCCTAGACTGGCACTGTCATTGGGTGAGGCCAGGGGTGATATTTCTGAAGATAAGAAGCAGAAGGGATCATGGCTTTGTCTTCAACACTGACAAACAAACAGGAGAAAAAGTGGAAGTAAATATTTATGGAGTTGCTCTGGCAGGGCTGGAGCATGTTGCTGTCTACATGGATGTTTGCAGGGAGCTGTACCTATCTCCCTGTCTGACCCTAGTTAATTCCATTTTTCTATCTTTTCCTATTAGGTCCTGCACGTCTAGAAATCTAGCATTAGGAAATTATGCCAGCACCTGGCAGGACCTCTGGTTAGGAGGGTGAGGAGTGACTTCAATTCACTCTTTACTCTGGGATGGAGAGGGAGCACAGCTAGCTCAGGCTGGCCGCAGACACCTGCTAAATACAGACCTTCAGGTGCCATGGGCCAAGGGCTGACTGAGCCTGTGCAGACATGCCAGGTGCCATTGAAAAAATGATTCTTGGGCAATATTTGACAGAAACTATGTGAAGGCCAAGGTGGTAGAGACTGTCTACTCCATTTCCACCAACACCCTTCATGTCATCTTAGGCCTCCAAAGAATAAGAGATGTTCTCTTGAAGGTCATAGAAATCCCAGGTCATATATCTTCTAAGGTTCCATTTCCCAAACCAGAACTCCCTCCATAATAGGTATGTAGCTAGGTAGGTAGGTAGTACCTACCACTCATTTAAATACTGTCTGTGAGGAGCAACTAACTACCTACTCATATAGATCCTACTTCCTTTATAAAAGCTCTGTTATGTATACATGAAAACCTAACTGTCTCTAATGTCCACCTCTTGGTTATTTCTGCTAGAACCACACAGAGTAAGATGAATCCTTTGTAGTAATAAAGAGTGCTTCACATTTAATTACGAGCTTTGAATTTGGAATCTTACTGTCTGTAAACGTCTACAAGTTATAGGTCAAAAATAGCTGAATATTGGCAGTTGCATATGTTTCAAGCTAATATTGAATCTCTCAGAGTTCCACCTTTCTCATTTATAACAGCTGGAGTAAAACCACTCATCAGTTTATTGAAAGGGGAGATTGAAATTAGGGGAAATATCTAGCATTAGGAAGCATTCAACATTTTTTAAAATTCAGTTTAACAAACATTTGCTAAACTTCTATTGTGTGTGAGGCACTATGGCAAGTGTTGGGGGTGGGAAAATGAGTGATAAATGGCCCCAGACCATGTGATGGGATTATAATACATGAAGCCTGTTATGTTCCTAAGTCTTCTCTTCTTCCTCTGATTAAATAGAGCAAGCATCACCTACATCTGTCTTCAAACTCACCTCATTATGTTGTAATTATCTCTTCACCCAAAAGTTGTAACTTTTTTGGGTGTAAGAATCATTTACTAAATATCACATATTTTTCTCCATAAATGCTGGTTGTTGGATGAATTTCTAATTCTTCATTTTTTCCTTTTGTGGTAGACTCTAGTGTCTTCATTTATCTCTGTAGATGTTAGCTGACTTTTTCCCAGGGTGGCACCAGCTCACAGAGGTCCAACAAGCATGCTGACTTTCATCCAGTCACCTCTGCCTGTCCTGTTGCTGCTCCCTTATCTCCTGTCTAAATCTGTTCAGGGTGCTATTACAAAATGCCATAGACTAGGTAGCTTATACAAAACAGAAATTTATTTCTCACAGTTCTGGAGGCTGGGAAGTCCACAATAAAGGTGCTGGCCGATTTGGTGTCTGGTATGGGTGTCTGGTATGTTTTATGTCTATAAACTTGCTTCCTGGTTTATAGACAACACCTTTTCTCTGTGTCTTTATACGGTGGAAGGAACAGGGGGCTCTCTCAGGCCTCTTTTATAAGGGCACTAATCCCATTCATGAGAGCTCTGCCTTAATTACTTCCCAAAGGCCCCACCTCCTAATACCATCATCTTGGTAGTAAGATGTCAATATATGACCTTTGGAGAGACATAAATATTCAGTCCATTGTGTTGCCCTTTCATGCACTTCGAATGCCTCTATTTTCCCATTGGTTTCTTCACTATATCTGCCTACCCTATCTTTGTCGTGGTAAAAAATCCATTTTTATTGTAGGAATTCACTAAAATAGTTCAAGAAGATTTCTTGGAAAAATGGGGCAGACTTTGTGGAAACAAGCGTAGGCAGAACAGCCAAGCCCTGTAAGAAGGGGATTGCCTCTGACAGTTCCTCCCTGCGTTTCTCTTGTTGGGGCTGTGTGGCTTCCTTAATTGTGCTTCTTTCTGCACATCCCCTATGGTGGTCTCTTGCATCTCTTACTTAGAATTTCTCAGATCCCCAATAATTTCCTTTCCTATGTAGCTTTGGCCTGCCTTGGTGCTTATTCAGACAACTTGGTAGATCATAACTAACTAATTTGTTTTTACCTTAAGTCCAAAGTAGTAGGAAAGTAAGTCAGACTGTCTTCATTTGAGTTAAGTGACCACTCTTGGTCCAATCAGCTATTGTTGGGTTAAGCGTAGAGCTCCTATGATATGTGATACTATCTATGTCCATTCAGGATTCTGCTAAATCAGAAAGTTGATAAGGATAAAGTATTAGCAATTGGCAGATCTAATACCAGAGTTGTTTTTTAATGTCCACCAGGTGTAAACCAAAGATGGTCTGCTCAAACCTACTCTGCCTCTCTCTGGTTCTTCTCATCTACCTTACTCCTTTTCTGGATGTGTCCACTGCGAAGGATATGTCTCTGCTTGAGACACAGTCAGAAAACGTGTCCAGGCAACAAGGCTTCTCTTTAAAATACAGGACTTGGGGAAAATGTGTTCAGTGGCTAGAAATTACCTAACTTGAAACACTTTGGCCTGTGGAAGAAGGAAACTATTAAAATCTACTGACATGCCAATAATTAAAGGCAGGAACAGTTATTGGAAAGGCCAGCCATGTTCCATTCCAACTCCCCAATACTCCCCAGCATGAAGCCTCACAAGATATATAATTTCCCGTTTGTACATAGGGGAAGGCTCCAGGTTACATAGAAATACAGCAAATGGGTTGAGGACCCAGGGTCTTCAGGCTGTTTCTGTCTCAAGTTATTTTGATTTTTCTATTTGATGTTGTCAGAAACTCAGGAACTGATCATTTGTGTTGGAAATAGCACAACTCCTGCCCTTTGTTTCAGTCGCTTTTGCCATGTGTGATTGGTGAATTTGATTGCTGGCCACAGAAAATTGCATTTGTGTCAAAAGCATTCTGAACAGATCAATGCAGGAGAAAACCAGGCAAGATCAATTGTAATAGCAAAGGACCAGTGTAAAAAGTCATGCAACTCACATGTCATCCTATAGCTCTTAGTGTCTAAACATCGCACAGATTCTTCACCACAATTCATTAGTTAAACCTCACAATACCCCGTGAGATCAGTTAGTGTCTGACGCTAGACAGCTAGAAGAGAGGGAAGTAACACCATGTCAATCCAACTGTCTTCACACAAAAAAATTTACACGAAAGTGAGACAACCTGTAATAACAAAAATAATTATTATAGTTGTTCCATGTATTTTCCAGGGGCTGGTTATGTCCTCTATACACATTTCTAATTTAAACTTCAAAATAAGTTTATGGGATAATTCTCTTTATCATTCCCATTTTATGACTGAAGAATCAAACCTAGAAAGGTTAAGTAATCTGTTTTTGATTATCCGTGAGTGCATAGTGAAGTGGGTCTTTGGACCTCTGTTCTAACCGCAAATACGATGTTTTTTAACTATCTCCATTTGTTGCCTTTGTATTTTTAAACTGCAAAGTTGTATACCAATAGGAATAAGCATTATGATTACTGCTGCTATTCTTATTATTTTACTAATTCTGCCAGATGTACAGTAGATTAGGCATTTCCTCCCCTGCTCAAAGGGACGCATTGGAGGACAATTATTCAAATTATTACATCAGTGATATTTGTATGCATCTGACTTTATAAAGTGGCTTTCCTTTCCATTATCCCAACCAGCTTATGAAGTAAGCAGGGCAAGTATTATCAGCTCTGGTTTCTAAGTGAAGAGAGTGAGGCTCACAGAAGGTGACTTGTACCCAAGAGTGGAGAGTGAACCTGAAAGGAGAAGTCAGGCGTCCTGGCCACAGAGCTGCTGTTCTTTCCACTGTTTTGTCCTTCTGCACCACGTAGCATTTGCTTTTGAAGATATCACTGCCTACATGGAAGTAACCTTTTTCTTAAACACTGGACTGTCTCTACCACCCCCTACGTCCTTAAAAATGTGGAAAACAAACAAACAAAAACCAGTTCAGAGTGCTAGAGCCGAAGAGTGTGTCCTGTGCTCATTGGGGTTGGGCCATGTCTAATGAACCAGGCTGGTCCCCAGTCCCTTATGGACTGCCTTCAACAGAGGGAAGCAGTGAAAAAAGCCCCTCAGAGGCTGCTAGAAGACTAAGTTCATGACTTAAGAATGCTTCATGATTTAGTCTCAACACCCTTTATTTGCAAAAAATGTTTATTGATGGCCTCCTACATTCTAGGCCATCATCTGGGCACCAAGTAGCTGGCCGACCTTGGACAAGTGACTTGACTTCTCTGGGCCTCAATTCTGTCATCTGCAAAATAGAGCTAATAGTGTCCCTTTCCCTATTTCAAAGCAGTGTTGTAAGGATAAAACTAAATTATGGATGTGATCTGGTTCTATAAACTAATGAACCCCCGTACTGATGCGATATGTTGTTGTAGGCTCTCAAAAATATTTGTAAATGAATTAGCAAATTAAGAATGTACTTTGCTACATGTCCCAGGGATAACAGAAATGATACTAAAACAGTGACTTCATGGATTCAGGTGTGTGGATGAGGAACGGACCAAGAGGGGCATCACTGTGCCCTCCCTGTCCCCACTCCCTAGAGAGAGCTGCCTTTGGCAACATTGAGCCACTGTGCTTTGCTCGGTCATCCTCTTGGAACTGCTTACTATGAATGGTGTGATTTCTGTGGCATTTTCTTATTTTTCTTTCTCTTTCTGGCAATGACTCTTTGAAATATTATTTTTACTTCCTCGATGGGTGGGCTGTATAATTGATGGCCTCTCTGGGTTGCTGGAGTCGTGCATTTAAACCACGATCGCCTTGGCTCCAATGCCTCAGAGTTCATTACTTTTTGAAAAGCTTCACGTCTGTTTGTGTTCAGATTATTGTTGCTCTGGAGAGGGAGGTTATTTTCAGGCAGAAAGAGGAGTGTGGAGCAGAATTCATGATAATCAAATTCTCTTCTCTTCTTAGATTAATATTTCTGGGTAACAAGACTTCACATTTATCTGATATGGCTGTTCTGAACCAAGGGACCAAGGACCTTCACTTTTCCCCCGCAGCCTGCTGGAGGGAGTTCAGCACCACTCAGTCTTGGGATGTGGGAGGCTGCTGCCTTGCAAATAAAGTGGGTAATAAAAGTGCCCTGCTCTGGTACTAGAGAATGATTTAGCACAGAATGTATACATGTAGGATTTTTAATTAAAGTTTCGGGGTGTACTTGGTTCTCAGTGACGGCGTGGGTGGAGGGCACATGCTGTCTCCACTTGAGCCCGTGATCATCTCTCATCCCTGCAGTGGTCATCCCGCCATTCCCAACCCTTGTCTGTCTGTTGGCTCTCACCGCACCATTAGTCCACACTAATAGTCCACCCACACTATCATCACCCATGTGTGTCCACACTCTGTCTCCTGCTCTCCACCCTGTACCAGCTCCATAAGCTTTAGCACTCCACATTTGGTAAGCCCAACCAAATTTGTATAAATTTGGAATATAACAGAATGTAGTCTATATGGAAGATGAAGAATAACTCCTCTAGTTTTCCAGAAATGGATGCTGAGTGTCCGGAGTTGTTGTTGGACTGTAACTGAGAACTTACAATTCGAATTCTGCCATTCTTTTCGTCTTTCTTCTCGTCCTAAAAAAAATCCGACCTATTCTCTAAGAGTGAAATTAGGCACCTTCTTTGAGAAGCCACCCTTAGACATAACCCCCACCCCCACGCCATTCCACCTCAGGAAAGTTTCTGGCTTCCGCCTTGAACTTCCAAAGCTCCTTCTTTGTATTATGACTGCAACATTCTTTACAATGTTTTCTTATTATCTGTCTCATGTCTGTTCTCTTTGCTCTCATCGTATCCCTTGAAGATGGGAGCCAGGTTTTTTGTTGGTTTGCTTTATTTCTGTATCATTGTCTAGTGTGGTTCCAACATATGCTTGACACCAAAGAAAGGTCTATTGAATTAATCCGTGAAAAGAATTTGTTTGATCAAAGCATATTTCAATTTTCCCTTTAGTTAAGTGTGACTGTATACAGAACAGAATCTGTGTGGTGTGCAAGGGACGTGCTCATTCATCTTTCTTTTGGAAACACGCTTAGCTCCTCATTCTAGAGGGAGAGGTAGTCAGGTGCAGTGCCTCAGGTGGGGCTATTTACACAAGGCTGGGTGATAAAAAGTAGGCATTTGTAAAAGATAGGTTTGGTGCATTTTGGTCAATTGCAGATACAGAAGCAACTTTCAAGAAAAAAAGGACAGAAAAAATCTGGTTCAGAAAGAGTTTTCATCTCTATAGGAGATGAAACACTTTTAAGTTGAAGACAGTTTCTTTCCCTTGTGCAACATAACAAGTAGAAGATATTGTCACATCTTGTCATTTGAAGGGTGTAAAACTGGGTTATATATGTAACAAAAGATATGAGGCATATGCTGGTGTTTAACAAAAATAAATATTTGAGGGATTGTTTTCTATACATTTCCAAATAAGACACTAAAGGTAGATGTCCTCCCAGATTATGCTTGATGTGTGGTATTATATCTATATATTCCTTAGTATTCTGGGGGTGGGGAAGGATTTTAGCCTCTGTGAATCATCGTCAAGTACACATGCCTAAACTTTTTATTGTTTCTTTGTTACTCAAACTTCTCCTTGATGCATTTCAGGAGAATGCTAGTTTGTGTGGATTATAACAGTCTAAAGCTCAGCAAAGTGCAGGTGATTATCAGAATTTTAAATGCTATGACATTTTGCTGCCAAAAAGTAATTGATTTATTAGAGACATTACAATATATGCATGATTCAACATAAGAGGTTCTTTTGAACTTGTTCAGTGCCAAATCCTGTGGGAGATTATTTGCTTTCAGAACCATGGACAGAAACCCTCTTTTATTCTGAATCAGTAGGCCTTATACAAGTAAATATTACAGCTCAGCAGTAACACTCCAATCCAGTGGCCACAGTTTGATCCAATTTAATAGCTTTAACAATTCCAACTGACAGGTACCTGAATATTAATACGTTGTTTTGCACTTCTCTTGCCACAAAGTGGAACAAGGGACAGGATTAGATGACTTTATAATGTATTATTATTACCTTTACTATCACTATTGTTGCTAAAAATAAGGATACTAATTCACAACATCAATTTGCTTAACATTAAAAATATGTAACATTTTAGAAGACTTCTGAATTTTTCCTAATAAGCAACTTCTTAGTAATGCCATACTTCAAAACCCTAAGCAATAAGGCATAATTAAGTTCAGTGATTCTGCACCTGAGCAGTGAACCATACAGACTAACAAAAATGCCTAAAGCTAATAAAAATCTTATTGTTGAAAGCAATGAAACCCCAATGGGGTATGATGTAAAATACTGACAGCATAAGGCTACCATAATGGCTATGACTAGTATACTTCTCCTGACTAGGTAAACCTCTAGTTAATTCCCAATTGCTTCAAGCAATTGGCCAAAACTTTTTAAATAGAGATACAGCTTTAATCCAGGGTATTGTTTGCTTCCTGATTCAGTGTTTATTGACTATAAATATTCCAAAGCAATTTTATTCCTCTTCATTCACATGACAAAATAAATGAAAAATAATAATGGAATAATTCAGGAGCTTTGCTGAGTAACTCACATTAGACTGAATTCTAGAATACATAACCTATTGATGCCCAAATTAAAAATATTTATAGAACATAGAGGTTCTCTATCTAAGATAGATATCTTAGATAACATGCAGTCCATGCCTGTCTTCTTACAGATAGGAAGACCCTGGCTCCTCAGTATCATGTCCTTTGTCTGAGGTCACAGGGATAAACACATGGTTGGGAGTGTCTTGTGCTTATTATTTGTTAAGAAAAAAAGGAAAGAAGGAAGGAAGGAAGGATGGACTTTAATAATATTATTTAAGATCTCTTTTTTCCTCTGTTATCCAGAAAAGTAGCAATGCTTCCTTCTTACTCAACAAAATGCCACATAAGTCAACATAATTCCCACTGCGCCCTTCTGTCAGGAAACCCAAAACAACATACCAAGTTTAACATCAAAATTTATGTGAACATTTATGGTCACCATAAGAGATAGTCTCTTTTTCCTTGGACTTACTTTCTGTGTTTTCTTTACTCTTTTATTTTGTGTTTTTATTGTAAGAGTACTTAAATTTATTGGGGAAAATGGTGAAATATAAATAATTGTGAATAATTTGAAACACAGTTTTTTAATATATATTTTAATCTTGTATCAAATATGACCTGGGCAATTAACAACGTATGTGTTTTTATGGTTGTGGATCATTTGCTCATCTTAAAAATTGCTCAAGAATGCATGGTGAGGATAATTGAAAGTTAAATGAAAAAGAATAAGAATTTCATTAGTATAGATATAGGTCATGTAAGAGAGGAAATATTTTTATTCAGAGCAAAATGTTTTTAAAATATTAAGTGAAAATGTAGGTTAACAGAATTTAGCATTTAACTTGTCAGTTGGATTAATGGATTCAAAGCAAAGAAAATCTTGGGCGTTTCAGTAAAACAGTTCAAACAATTACATTAATTAAGTAAGCTGGATTCAATTTTTTATTCCTGATTTTAGTTATTTTTCCATTCATTTATGGAGTACCTGCTATGTTTCAGGAACCCTGCTATGGTTCAGAATGTACCGTCTGAGCATTCAGAGATAAAAGGGAATTGCTCTTCTCAAAGAGCTCCCAGGAAGCTCCTCCCTCTGCTAAAATATAGTACAATGAACTGTTTTAAGATGCTAGAGAAACAATGAACAGGGCTCAAACCTGAATTGGTTCAAGGTGGAGTGGAGCTCGGAGGAAGGCTTTCAGATTTGAGTCCAGATTTAAAGGGCTAAGAAAAATAAGTTCTGTAAAGATTGAGACTCTACCAATCCAAGCAGCCAGAATGGAAGCACAAAAGGCAATTCTGGGGAGAGAGGGGCAGGACAAAGATCCTAATCCAGTTCACAGGTAATAATGGTTGAAAAATAGGAGAAGACAAAGGCTCTGAGTGTGTGTGTGTTGTGGGGTGGGGAGGATGAGAGAGAGAGAGAGAGAATTTGGGTGTGTTACGGTAAAAGATAAGATTGGAGTGGTGTAAATGGGCCAGTCGTGAAGGGTTTTGCTTTACATACCCTGCTGAGGATTTTCCGTACTGGTAAAGTGAACGAAAATGAATACTTTGAAACATTATAAGCAGATGATATTTGCATTTCTGAACAGATCATTCAAAGTCATTTTGGAAGATGGTTTGGAGAGGGACAAAGCTGGTCTACTCTATTATAGTGATTCAGGGGAGCAGTCAGGATGGCCTAAATTAAGATGATTAGCCTTGGTGATGGAGAAGATACAGAGTTGAATCCAGCAAGGATCCCTGGGACTTGGTGCCTGGTATGGGGAGCTGGAAACTGAAGAAGAATGGGAAATTTCACTGATTGGGGGGTAGCATAGCTTAGCGGTTCAGCATGTGGACACTGGAAGCAGACTACCTGTTTTAAAATATTGCTGTTTGACCCTGACGTGTTCCTTAACCTCTCTGTGCCTCAGGTTCTTCATCTGAAATTAGGATGATGCTAATAGTAGTAATGTTATTTTCATACACTTTCAGAAAATGTTGGAAAATCATACACCCTTTCTTAAACATCTTTAAAGACCCGTGGGTACCAGTTTTAAAGCCCTTGAAATACACAAAAGGGATTGATTGTCTATGGAGAGAAAAGTGATTCATTCAATATGGGACTTCACATTCACTTTGTATTGTGTATTCATGGTCTAATAAATTATTACATAATTTGTGAAAAGATGAAAGAGAATAAGAACATCCTCAAAGGGGATGAAATAATCCAATAGAGAGATGCTGGAGGTGATTAGTAAAGACATTCAGAAGGCAGAGAGAAACTGACAGTCATGTTAAGTCAAACATGACTTTTAAAGAAGCTACTAAACAGTGATGGATTATTATTAAAGGCAGAGATTAGTCAAGAAGTAAAGCAGGCAACTTCAAAGGAACAAGAAAATGGAGAAAAAAATGTTTAGATCCTTAAATGAAAAGGACAAATGATAGTAATTTTATACAACTGAACAACTTCCCATAAACAAGTAGTTCTGGTCTTCCCTTGATTTCAGAACTGTAAGCTCACAACTTTCCAAGTCTAGAGAAGTAAAAACAAACAAAAACAAAACAAAACAAACAAAAAAACCTACAAATGCTCTCAAACTCCCAGACTTTTCTATAATTTGTGTCCTGTGCAGCTGGGTTTAAATTCTACAAGCACTGGGGCCTGAGTTACCAAACACTGTGAATCTGATACATTTATAGTCACCGTAGTTGGTAGTTCAGCTCACCACCTCTACTCCTTTGTTTTAGAGGATGAGAAATTAAAATCTGGGGAGTTTCTGTTATCAGGTTGCCTTTCCGTTCCTTTCTGCTGCCAGCCCCAGACGGACATAGGCCCCTTTCTGGCAAAATATTCAGGGAAAAAAAGGAGAAAAGAGTAAAGAAGTGATAAGTTTGGTGCATCATTATGTAGATAGTAATCATCCCACACTGAAAATTAATGCTACTTATTTAACTTAAGGATCTCAGAATAAGTTACAAAAGGGTGAGGCAAGCTATTGTGCTAAGGACAATGGCGATTGCTTATTGCCAAACCTCATGACATCTTTTCAGTGCTATTTCTGTTGAAATTGATGTAGTTGTTAGCCCTCTCCTTACTGATATTCTTTCTTTCTCAACTTTTCATGAAACTACTCTCTCCTGACTTTCAGCCAATTCTGACCACTCCATCTCAGTTTCTTTAATTTACTCACTTTAATCCTTCTCATGAGTCATAAATTCTGGCATTCCCCTGGATTCCCTCTTTGAATATCTTCCCTTCATGTTTTTCCCAGCTGATGGAACTCAGCCATGGCATTAGTATCAAGACCCTGATTTGAGCAGTCATCTAGGCGTGTTCTGCCTCATCTCTTTTCTAAATTCTCAAAGGATTGCAGGTTATCCACTGAACACTTAACTTGTGTGTCCTGAAGACAACTTGAACTCAGCATATTCCAAACCGTTCTTATTATCCTCTGTACCTAACTAGGTTCTTGGTTTCAGTCAACAGAGGTTGATTTAGGTTGACTTAACAAAAAAGGGGTTGACTGAAAATACATTGTAGAACTCATGGAATTGACAGAAGGTTGATTTAAAAATGGGAAGAAGGGCAATACACAGAAAAAAAATCACCATTCAGGAAGAGTCTTGCTTGGCACTGCACCCACTATGGCATAATAATGGCACTGTTGTTGACACCATTGTAATACTGGCATTTGATGCCTTGTCTACTCTCCTGATACCTCTCAATACTAACTATCCCAACAAGAGTGAACTTCAACTGTCTCTGCCTCTTTGCATCACTAATTATAGAGGCACATACCTTGGCATGGGCATCTAGTAGTCAGAGACCAGGTGACATGCCCATGCTGTACCTACTAGAGTACAGGATGGGAAGTCTTTGATCTTACCAGATTTCAGAGTGGACTCACATTATCCAGGTTTTTTTTTTCTTTTATGTAGGAAAGTGGTTCAGATTCTGGGCAGTAGCTTAAAGGAGTGGCAAATGTCCACTGTATCTTTTGTGAGTAAATCTCTTCAACCATTATTTTCCATCTCAACAAATGACCCCAACATATCAAGTCAACCAAGCTAGAAACCTCAGAGTCATATTCAAGTTTTTCTTTCAGTTCTTTTACGCATCTGTTTTGTTGGTGTTGTTGATTTAAGTCACTAAGTCTTGCAATTCCATCAACCAAACAGTCCTTTCCTCTTTTCCATTCTGTTCTTTCCTCTCTTAGATCAATCTTATGTCATGTCTAAGGAGGAATATTATACTTTCAAGCAGCGATGTGCTGGTTAAGGGGGCGGGCTCCAGTGACAGACCACCTGCGTTCAGGTCATACTTCAGATCATACTCACTAGCTGTGTGACCTGGGGCATGTTATCTAATCTCTCCCTGTGTCATATAGTCATATAAATGAGGAGAATAATAATACCTGCCACGTAGGGTTGCTGCGAAGATGGATTGAGTCAGTGGGTTTAAAGCATTTGGTATGCTCACAAACGATAGGCACTCAGTAAAGGTAAGGTGACACTAAAACTGAAAAGTAGTGGTGGCTGGTGAGATGGTGACGATGGTAATAATGGCAGTAGTGACCGTAGCAGCTACCTGGAATCTGTATTCTCCGGTATGCATCTGTACTGCTGCTAGCATTGTTTTTCAACCACAAAGCTTCTTAGAACCCTTTGATGGATCCCCATTTCCTATGAAACAAATCCAAACTTTTTGGTAAGGCATAAAAACTTCTGCAAAAATGGTACCCCAAATTATCTTTCTACCATCAAATTCTACCACCCACGTTACAGTGGAGGAACACAGACTAACTCATTCCCCAACATTTCAGAGATTTTACTTCTAGCTTTCTCACATGCCTTCTGCTTCCTGTAACACTCTCCTCTGATGCCTTGGAATGCCTACGTTTTCTCTAAGACCCAAACACGTGGCAACTTCCTTTGCATTTTCCTCCCTGCCACCATCCCTGTCTTTCCATCACACTTTGTATTTGCATCTCACATGGCATGTACAGTAATTGTTGGCTGTATTGTCAACTTCAACACCTGCTGGTGCACCCTTGAACTGGAATGCTGCTATCTTATTCATTCCTATCTCTGTTACCCAGGACCAGCACATAGCAGGTGCTCAGGGAATGGTTATTCAACTACTCTGGTAATGAACACATTTGTAATGACTCTGGGAGGACCCAGGATTCTGGAGAGGCATACCAACTTGTTCCAGATGAGTTTGCTATGTCCCACTGGCCACATTTGGCAGTGACATGAACAGGCACAGCATTTGAGGGCCTTGACTCCTCAGCTCTACTTTAATCATTTCCAGTTTGTACTTGGCACGAGGCATCTTGCTAGAAACTTTAACATAATACCGGGAAGTCATAGTCCTTTTTTCTGAAGGGATTTTCATTCCAGTAGAAACTCTAGATTAGCAGCCATCATAGTTATGGGACTCTGGAGCCAAATTTGCAATCACCATTAAGAGAAAGAGCCAAAGGACTGCACACGTCCTAGCAAAATATTCTAAAACAGAAATTAATGCCTCCAAAAACACAGGTGTCATTTGAAAAAGGTTCATGTTCTTTGAAAGCACCAGGACAAATATATTTTCTCTAAATCCAGGAAGTCCTAGAAACTTTAGATTGCCCCTTCCAAAATATAAAATAAAGTCACAGATCAGGCTAAATGCCACTGTCTTTATTGTATTTGAAAACGAATGCACTATTATAAGGATGAAACTAAGGTGTCTAATTAGGACCAAGAAGAAGAGAAACCAACTCATTTCAGAAAAATAATTCTCACAAAATTTAATTATTGAAAAAGAATAATACTATAAAATCGCTTGAACCTTCTTTGTGTTTGTTGAGTACACCACACTGCCTGGAAAACTCCCATGGAATATTAAGTTCTGGAGACCAGGGTTGGGAAAACAGTGTAAACTGTTCTCATTCCAGTCCCTGTTCTCTAATTCAAGAGTAAAGGATTTAGTGGGTACTTTGAAATTATAAATCATTAGCTGATAAACAAGTGAATGTGCACGGCCAAAGGCACAGCACTTTCATACCACTGATCAGAAGGATTACACTAACTTCCCTACAGTCAAAGCAAACAGCAGTCAATTTCTCCATTACCAAATTGCAGCCTTTATTGCTTTCTAATCCGATACCAGCACCCTTCACCCTCTTGCAGTGCCAGTAGCCTTTACTTATGAGCTTCTTGGAGAATGTTACCTATATTATTATTGTGGAAAATCATTTTATCTAAGCATCTCCTATGCATACAGTGGAGCTAAAATATGAATTAAAGGGATTCTGTATTTTAAACTTTTTACTTTTGTTTTTTGAGAGCCTCTCTTGAAAGGATTGTGTTTAAAGGGTATCCATAGTTCTTCCTGTTCCATATCCTCTGCCTACCCATGGGAGAGGGAAATTCCACCAAAAGTTCTGCTTCCTTGCCAGGGCTGGTTTCCTCCCTTTCCCCCACCCCTTTGCTCTGTCCTCCCAGGGTGAGGCTGGGGGATCCTGCTGATCCAGAGGATCATTGGCTGCCTCCCAGACAGACCCCCATCCCAGCTCATTCTCTTTGCACCCTCCTTGGGACAGGTGTGGAGGGCACTTGCACTGCCTCGGTTCCTGTGGCACACATGCAAGTGGGTGCTGCTCTTTCTTTTAAGACTTCTTTATCGACTACTGCATAAGTAGATCAGATTGGCTCCAGGCGGAGAGCTGTTGCTTTTCCCTTGAGACACAGGGCACAGGAAGTCCCTCCCTGCACGTGACCACATTCCACTTCCCTTGTCCTGGTAATAAAGCTGGTGAAGCCCTCTGATTACCCCTGAAGCTTGGCTCTGTCCCCCAATGGTTCACACCTGGAAGGAAAGACAAGAGAGAGATTAGCTCCCTACAATTGCAATGCTGTATTTTTCTGAATATAAATTTAGATTATTTGTAATTATACCAGATGACTTTGACGAAGAACTGTCTACACAAAGTTTTCTGGCAAAAAGAATATACATTTTTAGGCAGTCGACCTTCAGCCAGGTTAACAGCATTATTATGTACTTCATCCCTGTGAACATATACTACAGCATCACTGGGTCAGATGTGTCATTTAGAAGCCAACATTTTATGAAACCGGGTGGCTGGGCCTTCTGCTTGCAGCTCACCTTTTTTTTTTTTTTTTTAATGTTCTAATTTTTTTTTGACTCAGATTATTATTGTACTCTGCCTCAGCACACCAGATTCTTTTGCTGAGATTGTTTATATATAGTGACAGCCTTATGATGGTATCCAACTTGTTATTCTCCCACCTTCTCTAAATAAAGTACCATATCTATGTTCAGTGCTATAGAAATAGGAAAACTTCTTAACAAAAACGAAAAACAAAACAAAAAGCTCAATGTCTGAAGATATTCCACACTTAAGCACCAAACTCCCTCCCTGTCTTGCTCTCTGTTGCTCTCACTCCCCACCAATACGTGTGCGTGTATATGCACATGTACACATGTGTGCACACATGTGTCTGTGTACGTACACACAGGCATATGTACAGACATCTATGCACACTTTTTTTTGGAAAGAGATATCAAACCTTTTTTGTTCCCTATAATGTGCTCTTCTCCTCTTACTTTTTTTCTCAAGAAAGGAAGTTTTCTTCCATCAGAGTATCACTTGGAAATAAGCCCTGCATTTATCATAGTGCCCATGAAGACTTTTTCCAGTACTTGTCTAATGAGAAGTGATGCCCAAAATTAGCGCTTGGTGCCTTCCAATTATCCTATTGCACATGATTTTGTTATACCACAAATAGTCATTTTCTTCCTTCCCCAATAGCTACATAAATGGGCCATGGTAACCCACTCCAAAACAAATGGCTCAGCATTGCTAACTTTGCTGTATATAATTTAAATGTCTACATTATTAACAAAAATGAGTATCTGGTGATTTAATAATGATTTTTAATGTCATCATTTTTTTTAACATTTGTTGGTCACAATCTCTAAAATAGGCTCCAGGTCTTTGGCATAGTAGAGGGTTGGAAGTTAGTCCTCAAGAGCATAGCTTTTATGAAACCTGGGAGAGAGACCAAGGTAGAGTAGGAAGGGGCCTGCAAGGCTCAGTAGCATCAATTACTTTCACTTTATTTTTGGACTTGGATTTTCTGATGTTGACCCTGCTTTGTGCTCAGGCAAATAGTGGGTCAAGGCGCTTCAAAGCAGACAGCCACACTGGACTTGATTCATCCTAATCAGAAATAACTGCCGCCCTTGCCTATTAATCTCTTTTCCACCCCAGAAATGGAAGATTAGGGGAAGAATGAAGTCAAATCTAAAGAGTTCTGCCTTAGGTAGTTAAGAGGATGATTGAAATCAATAAATCCAAGGCTTTTGGGAAGCCCACTTGATTCCATATTTACTAAAGACAGAAAGAAAGAAACTCCAGCAAGAGCCTCTGGCGACCAGAACGTGACCACTGAGCCATTGCAGCAGCTCTGTCTTCACGGGGACCTGCTAGGAGGAGCCTTAGTTTTACTTGATTCCACCTCATTATGAGGATCTACCCATGAGTAGCATAAATCACAATGAGGGCATGAAGAAGTATGTGGGAAACAGAGCGGCTTAAGTTAAAGGAAACAGTTCTCAGCCAACGCACCCATGAATAAACTCACTTGTCTATTTCTAACAGCCCACGTCTCCTCCCAGGTCTCTGGTGCAGGCTTCTGTTTTCACTTTGAACTGTGGCTGGTATCCCAGCTCCCTGAGGAACTTGCAGGCCGCTTGAAATTGCTGATAGCAGCAGCAGATAGGGACACCATCGTAGCCTGCACATGGCCACTACACTGGACAACCTGCTTTTTTTCCTTTTTTTGGTCCTGAAATATTCCGGTTTTCAGGCCATGGTGTTGTAGCCATGTCTCATGGGTTTTTTTCTTAATTGATATGGAAACACTTTCACGGAACTTATCTTATTTGGTTCTCACAAGGACACTATAAAGCAAGGCAGTTATAATTTTCATTTTGTAAATGGAGGAAATAAACCCAAAGACATCAAACCTGTGGCCCAAAAATGTACCTGGGCTAGGACTCCTGCGGATTTGCCCTTGGTCCACTGCCCATTGCATTACTGCTGCAGGGCCCTTGGCAGGGACCTATGCCCTCCTCAAACACTAGAGTTTGAGTTCTTAGACAACTCCCAATAGAATGCCTCTGGGTCACTTTCAGAGAGAGATTTGTGGTGGCAACAGGCATATGAACATGTCCACTCCCTTGAGTCTGTGTCTAGGAGAACATTGTCCACGTCTGAATTCCAGTGTCCTCCAATGTACAATCGCCCAGGCTGGTCCCTGTGGCCTTCTAGCCTCACTGTGCAATTTCTTAGGGAAATATGCTACTCTGAGTACCTCTTCAGCGTCTTGCTTCTCTTTTCTTCATCCTCATTGAAAAGGAAGTTGCTCAGGTGTGTTTTTTTTGTGTTTTTTGTGTTTTTTTTTTTTTGCCTGAGTGCCCTGAAAAAACAAAGCAAGATGAAAGTCTAGAAGTATATTCGACAACACCGTATCTGGCTTCTCTGCATCCCCTACACTTCATATTTTTCTTAGCTGCTCTGTTTTAGTTAGCACCAATATAGTACTCCCTCCTACGTATCCCTTTAGGGTGAAATGTTGAAATGCCTGCTCAGTATGCTTGGAAAAGTATATTTTAGGCAGCTTGATAAAAGGCTCTAATAGCCCCAGATTAATGCATTCATTCCTAGCCAATTGAAGGATTCATTACAGTGCTCAGGCTGAGGATCCTTTGACGAATTTGCCCTGGGTAATGAGCCATTCAGCAGCTAGTTGCCCTGTGTTGCTGTGCCCTGCAGAAGGGGATTGGGAGATGGCACTGAGTAGACACAGGTGAGGTAGGAAAGAGTGGAGAGCTGCGGGCACCCCCACGTGCTGGGAAGCAGTTGTAAGAGCAAGGACGTGTTTGTGACACCACATCTGCTTCTGGAGCCCTGATACAAGTGCATGGGATGGAGGGGTGCTCAGGAATGTGATAGAGCACGTGGCACCCCTATACCTTTTAGGGCTAAGAAGTGAGGTTCAGGGCAAAACACTGTACATCTCTGCTTTGAAAGTGAACACAGACTGCATAAAACTAAAGACAGAGGGATACGTAGGAGAAACTTCCAAACAATTGTAATCTGTGCCTCTGACTAACATCTACATGGAGATTTCCAAAATGGGAAAATGAGACATAGCATCACAGAAAGCTAGAAGACATCCTAAGGATAAGCTAGCCCAGAGGTTCTACAGCATGTGATTTTACCCTCCAGAGGATATTTGGCAATGTCTGGAGACATTCTTGGTTGTTCCAGTTGTGTGTGTGTGTGTGTGTGTGTGTGTGTGTCACAGGGAGGGGTTTGGGGTGAAGATGCTACTGGTATCTAGTGGGTAAAGACCAGGGATTCTGCAAAACATCTTACAATGCACAGGACAGCCACCACACAACAAAGAAACCCCTCGTTTTATAGGTGAGAAAGCTGAAGCTCAGGGATACACAGATGAAGGATGGGAGGGCTGGAGTAGGGAGAAAGCTGTGTCTTATCTCCCTCAAGGCCATGTCCTTAGAACTACCAGGCCTGCTTTCAAATTTTCCTCTGAAAAGTACTTTCAGAAATGAAGTGGTTCCTTCTCCTTCCAAACTCCAGGGCACCCTTCCCAGCCCATATCTCTAGGAAGGAAAATTCTACCATCTGCCTTAATGAACTCAGGCTGGTCCCTACCCACTTTGGTCTAGGCAGATCTCTTCTGGGGGTTAGCTTATTATCTTTATTATGCATTTTAGTAGTGGATGGTACTGCTGATAAAAATAGGAATTGCCAGAGGAGCCAGCACCAGGCATTATGATATGCTATATGTGCAATGTTGCTGCAAACAGTTCCCCATGAGGGTGAAATAGAGACCCCTGCACATACACATAACTGTATCTCACAATTATTAAATATTGATTCATCTCAGCAGGGGCCTGTGTCTGATTTAAAATGAAGGCAAGTGCATTAACTTGTGCTAATCTAATCTAGACTCATGGCAGAGCCCCCTGTGCTGTCTCCACTGACCCTGAGTCTCTGATTGACAGTGTGGATGGGAGCTACTCCTTTGCCAACCATTTTGACTCTAGAAATAAGCACACATGAGTTGATATCTAGAGTTATAGGATATGTGAGATGTGAGCAGTAGAGCTTAATAAGAAATAAAGGAAGCCTACATGATGATGAATAGCAATTACAGGGAATTAGATTAGTATCGGTGTCTGGAGTAATCGTAAACATTTTCTGGTGCTGATGTTTGATAGTGTTGGGAAGGGGCGGGGGAGTGGGGGATGATGGAAACGAGGAGAGGCCAAAGATAAGAACAAATATGCAAGTCTATAGTGTGTGCTTAATGGAACTGAGATTTATTTTTCTGTGTGTCTTTTTAAGCCTCTAGATAGATCACAAAAAATACAGCCAGCCAGGAAAGAAATAGCCCAAATGTAATTTAAAGGACAGCTTTTTAACCAATACTTCAGCTTGGAGACACCTGTCCTGTGTTCCTTGAAGATTCCCAGCTCAGGGGAGAAGTATTAAAGTTGCTGATTTATCTTCAGTAGCACAGACCTATTTTTAATTTATTGCCCAGTGACAGGTTTTTTGTTTAGCTTTTCTGTGTTACTCAACACAACCTTCTCAGCAAAAGAAGATCAGCCTGTAGGCCATTGTTTTCTTTGATGTCCTAGTGCCTTAGAAAAAGAAATGAACTTAGACTTCTCAAAAGCATGTTGACACATTCTCTAGGTTCAGTGCAAGCAGAAAATTCTCCAGTAGGAAATCTTCCTGCTTGGCCTTCTGATTCGCAATAGATATGTGTGCACACACAAACGTACACACATACACACATGAAACACCTGCATGGCTTTTGATGTGTGTGTGGTAGAAACAGTTTAATCAGTCCAGGATCAATAGTTATGTCATGGAAACCTTTGCTAGAAATGTCCTTTAATATTATGGAGACACAAGTAAGATAATGTGTATGTGTGATTCAGTTCAAACACGCAAATAAACAATCATGTGTGGTGCCCCTGTATTTGCAAGAAACACTATTCCATCCTGGGGGCATACAGGTGAAGCACAGAAAAGAGGCAAACACATTCTAGATCCTGCCTTCTTGAGTCTCATGTTCTAGTAAGGGGATAGGTACATATACCAATAGTTACTAAGACAGAATGTGATTTGCTCTATCAAAGTGGTTTGAACAAAGAACTGTAGGAGGACAAAGGAAGGATAAATTAATTGTGGCCAGGGGAGTTCATGTACTCAACAAAATGTATTGAGCCCTGACTATGTGCTGGGCACTATTATTAATGGCAAGGACAAAGTGGGAACAGTATAAGGTTTGGTTCTCGTGGAAGTTACATTCCAAAGAGAAGAGAGAGACAACAGACACTAAAAAAATGAACGAGAATTTCAGAGTGATACGTGCCATGCAATAACTAGAGCAGGTAAGGGGGTGGGGCAGGAAGCTATTGGAGGTAGCATAGTCAGGAAGGGTGCTGAGAAGGAGACATTTGAAGTGGAAACTAAATGACAAACAACTAAGCACATGAAGACCTGGGGAAAGAGCACTTCAGGAGAGCAAATGGAATCTGCAAAGGCCTGAAGGGGGAACTAGCTTGGCACCTTCAAGGAATAAAAAGCTTATCAGGAAACTGAGTGAATTCTGGGCAGAATAGTCCAAGGTAAAGGCAGAGACTTCCTTCAGGGGCCAGCTATGTGACATCTTAGAGACACAGGTATGAACTTTGAATTTCATTCCAAGTGCAATCAGATGCCATTGGAGGTTTTTCAGTGGGGGATGATATGATCTGATTTATGTTTTTTGTTTGTTTTGTTTTTTTAATTACACAGATGTGATGCAGAAAATGAAATGTCCATGTAAACAGTAGAAACAAGAAGATCAGAAAAGAAATAACAGTTAAAATAGACCTAGGTAGTATGAAGGAAGAGAATGAGATCTAGTTAGGGTGAGGGTCATTTTTGACATAAAGCCAACAGGACTTAATAACTCATTGTGGAAAATGAGAGAAAGAGAGAAACCAAGGCTGACTCCTGCTTCTTTGTCCTGAGCAATTAGGTAGGTGGTGGTGTGATTGACCAGGATGGCGTATACTAGAGGAGGAGGAGGTTTTGAGGTGGGGAAAAGAATCCAGAATTCTGTTTGGGACATTGTAAGTGCTTTTACCTATTGAACAATTAAATAAAGATGATACATAGGCCAAATCACTACCCTTTATTGAGCACACATTATGTATTCAGTATTATTCTAAGCTCTTTATGTTATGAACTCACTTAATACCTTGGATAGCCCCATGAGAAGGGTCATTATCATATGAAGGGAAAAACTGAGGTCCGTGTCCACACAGCGAAAAAGCGTTGAATCCAGTATTTGGTATATGAGAGTGAAGTTCAAAGGAGAGGTCAGGGCCAAAGGCATGAATTTGGAAACTATGAGCTTCTGGCGGTAGTTAAAGCCACAGGCAGGATGGGAGAAAATTTTAGTTAGGGGAGAAGACCAATGGTCCAGAAATAGAGCACTCGAACATTTAGAGTTTGACATTGAGAAGGAGTGGCCAGTTAAGGTCAGAGCAAAACAAGGACAGCACGATAGCCTGAAGCCACAGAAGAAAGGATAGATCTGGGTCAAATGCTGCTGAGAGATTAAATAATAATGAAAACAGGGAATTGGCCATTAGATTTGGTAAAATGTAGCTCCTTGGATTTTGGTACACAGAGATTGTGGAAAATGATTCTAGTGGGAGTGGTGAGCACATGTTTGTGTGTGTATTTCTATTTTGATCCCTTAACATGTGCTAAGTACTACATGAATTATCTAACTCACTTGTCATAAGCACCCTGTGAGGTACTGTTATTATATGCATTTTGCAGATGAGAACACTGAGAAGTTAAATGATTCTCTTAAACATATGTGCCTTTATGAATGTATTTAATACCACTGAATGGTGGACTTAAAAATGGTTAAGATGGTAAATTTTATGGTATGTGTATTTTACCGCAATAAAAAAAAATTGAAAAAAAAATATATATGGCTAGTTGATAGTAAATCCAGGATTAGAGTCTGAGTCTAATTGGCTTTAGATCCTGAACTGTTGGCTACCATGATATTCTAGAGACTTGCAGATAGCCTTTAGTGCATATTAATTCATTTAGATACAGACATATGTGTGATATTTGGTCAAGAATAATTAGAGAGAATAGTAGAAGGTAAGTGGGGAAGGAGGGATGGTCTGAATTCTCAAACCAAAGACTTTAAACTTTATTCTCTGGGTAGAAAGAGACAACAATTGTTTAGGCTTTTGAATTTGTTCACTCATTTAGTATCAGCCATTCAACCTAGTGGACAACAGGGTGTTTTTATATGTGATCAATGACATGAGAAATATTTCAGAGAAGTAGAGCTGTAAAGCAAGAGCCTTGTAAGGTGGAATAAACATCATCACCTGGGCAAGGAGTCTGGAAAGTGGCAGCAAATGCTGTGCTAGAACAGTCAGCGTAAGGTGGCGATGGGATTAGCGCTAAATGGGAGAAGGCCTTGAACGACAAAACATCGGTTTTCAAATTTTATTCTGTGGACAACTATGAGTAACAAAAACCAAAAGATCATAAAACCACTCAGCAAGAGAAATCTAAGGAAGGCGGTAATGCTGCACAAAGGGATTTTTTATGATTGTAAAGCATAGTAGCATAGAGTTGTTTACCTAATTCACATGCAGGAAGTTTATTACATGGTTAAAGATATCAAGGGACTTAGGTTCTGAGTTTTTGTCTGCTTTGAGGCACAACATCTGCTTCTATATGCTTTTCTGTAATTGGGCATATTTTGGACGGGGAGTGGCTGGGCTCTTTGATCTGCACAGGTAAATGAATGCTGTTTGGAGACATGCATCTTTTTCAGCTCTTAATAGTAAGGGAAGATGCTGGCGTGAAACCCATACAATTGCATTTCCCATAGTAAGCAGTCAGGTGGCCTCTGCCCCTCTGCACCCAGAGAGAGAGGAGAAATCCCTTCCTGAGCAATGCCAGGGAGCAGATGGCCTCGTGTCAAGATTCATCGACATCCTGATGTGCCCACTTTCGCCTGCTGTGAGCTGGTGAGGGAGAAAGAAGAGTTATTGTCAAATTCCCAACTTGCCCTTTTTGATATAAAGTTCACTTGTAATTTTTTTTTTTTTTTGACTTCGGTTGCTAATGCATTTTGTTCTCCGGAGTGTGAGAGACCCAGCTTCCTGCGTAGCCTTTAATTAGTTTCTGGATGATGACATCTCTACTGAGAAGCAACTGGCTGCGTCCCTCCAATCTCGGGGGGAGATAAAAGAATCTAATAAAGACATTCGGTATTTCTAGGTGATGTGTTTGACAAGCTTTGTATTAACAAGAAGTAATGTTGAAACTTTTGCCTTTCCCCAACTGCACTCCCTCACTCGCTCCAGCACTGTGACATTTCACAGGGGGATTAACGGAGCTGCCGCTGTCACAGAGAACTTGTAGCTTAAAACAGACAGGCCTGCATCTCTACCTCTTGCGCTAAAGGGGAAGAAGCTTCGTCTTGATCTGTTCCTCCACCATAACCTTTATGAGGGATTTAGTGGCAATAAGGCCTCAGAACAAAAATCAGTTTAAAATCAACTGACAGGTTACCTTGGACAGCCGTGGGAACACCTCTCAGGCTTCAGGATTCAAAGTCAGATAATGATATATGTCTTCCTTCCAGTTGCCTAAGTTATTCCCAAAGACAATGGTCACAGGAAGTGTGGGTTTAACTCAAGTTTTCATTCCAGCATAAGGAATATTGGTGCCCTAGTACTGGAGAGAGGCAGAAACTCCCTTCCGGGCTAACTGCGCTCCTTTGCTGAACTTGATCTTGCAGTTAGTGGAGGGAAAAGAGAAAACTCTGGGGAATAATTTGTACCCTACTGCAGCCACGAAGCGGGGTGTGGTGAAGACTTCTTCATGACCTTCCTACTGCAGTCAGCATAATTCCCTGCTGCACACAGTTTTATAGCTTGTGTTTGAAGTGCTTAACTACCAGTGCTTTTAGACAATTAGGAATTAAAGTGCCGATGACGCCACCAAGGCAGCTGAAAATGTAAGTGAGCTAGGCGGTGTTTGCAGCCAGCAGATTGACAGCTCAGAGATGCAGCTTCTGCAGAGCCAGGAGCCGGGAGTGAGGACCACCTGGGGACAGGGACTTCAGCTCTACCTGGTTGGCCTCCATCTGACCTGAATTGGGGCAGCCTGGGAGAGAGGGATGATTATTACCTGAGCATCTCTCAAGGACAGGAGAAGAATATGAACAGAGACCAAGAGGTTACAGTGTCCTATACATACACATTTTCACATTTGTTTATTTTTATTATATCAAGATGTAGAAATACAAACTTCATCCTAAGGTAGAGGGATGACACAGCCATAGTATAGAAAGACCAATTTTTCTCTCTGTGAGGTGAGTTTCTGAACACAAGCAAGAATATCCAAGGGGCAGAGTTAGCTAACATTTTCCTGAATTTGGAGAAAAATGACCCCTATTGAAAATGAAGAGTCACCACAGGCACTGCAGTCTCTAGAACTGAAGTATATCTAGAGGGTCCCTCCAGCTGAAGCCAGAGCTGCCTGGGGTGGCCCCAAAAGTGCTCTGTAAGCCTGATGGGGTCTTGTCCCTTTCCTATGACGATCTTTTAGAGTTTGTGCAAAAAGTCCCTCTAGAGAAGAGGAGCACCTGCTGGGGTCTGGGGTGTGATCAAAGTGGCAGTCACCATTGCTTACCTAGCTTACCTTAATTGGTCACGTGGGTTTCACAGGCATCAACAGCATTCTTGCCTTGGGAAGAAAGAACCATGCTAAGATGCCAGATGCCAAGAGAGCAAAATAAACAGCTTCAAGAGACTTGCCCTTGAGCCTTAAAGGATATGGCAAGGCTGTGGCTGTTGGGAACTACAGGAATAGAACTCCTGGTGAGAAGAAACTAGAAGTGGGAGGGATCAGGAATGTCTTGCCACCGCCTATCTCTGAGATGGACGTGGAGAAACCATGCGTGCCAACTGATGCTTCCAGGCGCTATAAAGAAACCCTGGTCAGCAAGTCAGGGTTGGTTTTTACAGCAAACAATTATGCTGTTTCCCGCTAATTGATTAAGCTCTGCATTATCTGAATCACAATGGCAATCATTTGCAGAATGATTAGTAATTCACCAAGTGCTTTCAATTACACCTACATATTTCATTTGATCCCAAAACCCTGTAGAAGCAGCTTGGGTCCGAGAATGGCCACTTTCTAGCTCAGTGGCTTTGAGCACATCATTAGCTATTTAAAGCCTCAGTTTCCTGGATTAAATGGGGAAATATATGGTAAGTATTTAGTCCTTATTAGGTATTCAACAAATATTAGTTTTCTTCCGTGAGGAATACTAACAAACAAGTAATATTTTCCTGGTATTTTTTCTTTTGTTCTCTTCCTCATAAAATCATGTAATGAATTGGATTAATTGATTCTCTTTTTGGTGTGGCATCATTTTAATCACTGAGGATCTCTGGCTTATGTAAATCCTGGCTGTTAGTTTTTAGAGGCACTTTATTAGAGAATCTGCAGTGTGTCTGACTTCCTGCACGATGGTCTTGGTTTAGTTGTTTAACCTCTCCGAGCTTTGAATTCTTTATGACATAGTGCGGAGATCATGCTTTAGGACTTGCTGTAAGGATCTACAGGGAAGCATCTGAGGTTAAACACCTGGCAGAGTGCTCAGCATAGAATGTGCTCAGTGTTCCTTCCCTTCCCACCCTATCTGTCCTCACTTTATAGACTGGTTCCTAAAGAGCTTGCTGGGGCGTGATAATGGAGGGCAATACAGCCAGCCATGTGCACTCCCCCCAAGGCACACACCATTGTACTAGAAGCTGGGAAACAGCCAGTCTTATCTGGATGGCAGGTCCATGTCATGATTAGCAATACTTCTCTTATGTTCCCATGTTAAACAATTGATGAAGAGACACTTCTTAATAATTTCTTAGATGTTGCCCAATATAATGGGGCACTTATTGTTACAGGCAGGTGGCTGTGAAATTCAATTTACACTAATAAGCCCAGAAGCAGAGAAGCATGGAGTGATGAACAAATGGTGTTTACTTTACTCTTCTATGTCTCCATCAGGAATGACTAAAGTGGGTCAGGCAGTAGAGCTCATAAAAACTCCTTTCCACATTTCAGTTGATCCTGAAAGGAAAAAATTCCAAACTTCAGAACCAGTGGTTTATGACTAATCCCAAATAAACCACTAGCTTTTTTCTCAGGGTGTCATGATTTTCTAGCAAACATGAATGGTTTTAATATGGAGAGAGAGAGGCAGAATAAGATGTAACAAATGGCAAAAGGGTTCTGGTAAAAGAAATAACAGTCCGCCGGAGGTTATGTCATTAAGGAGCTTTCCACATTTTCATACTCTCATTTTGGATGCTGAGTGTCTGTAATCTGACGTTCCCCTACTTGGAAATGAAGGCAGCAAGCACATTGCTGGCAGGAGACTGGGGTCCTGTTGTGCATCCCAGGCTGAGTCCTGAGTCCTCACTTAAAGATGCTGTTTATCCCAGAACCATGAGCGCATGTGCAGCAGTGGTCAGCAGCTGCTGGGGTGGGGGGTGGGGAGAAGGGGAGGGAATGCAATCCTGCCCAACCCCAACCCAAAACAATCCCCCACTGCACCCAAAGTCTGTGTTTCTCTTCATATTGGCCTCTAGAGGTACACATTTTTAGTAATACTAAGAAATCACATTTGAATAACACTTTATGTTTAAAATGTGATTTTTACATTTTTATCTGATCCAGAAAACATCTATTTTGAGGAAGCAAGGTAGGTATTAATATAATTAAGATAATCAGAGCATCAGACGATTCACATCAGTATATAGAGCTAGTAATTGTTGGGTCCAGGCTTAAAACTGGGTCTTCTGATATGAAGTTTAGTATTCTTTTTATCAAAAGGGATCCTACAGATCCCACAATACTGGAATGCACAGTCTATCACGCAAGTATATTTAGGAAGAAAGGAAGGACGAAGAGGAGGAGGAAGATGAAATATTTATGCAAATATGGGAAAGTCCAAAAAATATATTGATGAAACCTCCCATCCAGTCTTGTGGTAGAGAATAACACCATACAGATAGCAACGGAGAGGGTTCCCTTTGTTAAATACACCGCGGGCATAAAGATGTTCCCTTGGAGATGTGAAAGGAACAGGACCTCATGTGGGTGATGCATTCAGCAAGACCCAAGGGGCACTCAGTTGGGACCTGCATTTTACTGGACTCAACTTTCTGTGTGAAGGAAACATAGTTGGGATCACACATTACCTGCATTCAGGTCCCAGCTTCAACCCTTATTAGCTGGATAACCTTGAGCAAATTACCAAAATCTCACTACTGCTTAGTGTCTTCATCTGACAATTGGAATAATAATAGTACTGCCTCATAGGATTCTTATACAGGATAAGATTATCCAATAATGGATTCAAGATCCCTCAAGTGTCTAATGCACACTGGTTTCACAATGTGTAGGCATTCACAAATATATGGGTGTTGGTGTTTCTGTTTATTTTTTATGCATGCACCCATGATTCCATGTGCATTTATTATTTTTCTAACTCATATTATCCCTCTTTTAAAAAAAAAAAGCTCCTATTTTCAGCTGTATATCCTTGAACAAGGTCCTTGACCCCTCTGAGTATCAGTGACCTCATTTGTAAAATGTGGGAAATAATTAGGGTGACCAATGCATCCCTGTTTGCCTGAAACTCTTTTGGTTTCAGCACTGAAAGTCCTATGTCTTTGGGAACCCCTCAATTCTTGGTAAACCCAAGCAGTTGGTCACCTTAGAAATAATATCTGCTCATGGGGTTAATGCAGGGAAAAATAAAATAAAAGATAATATATGTAAAACACTTGTTATATGGCAGGTATTTAATAAATGATAATTATCAACATTATTATGTACACTTAGAGTCCTTGATGGCTATTTAAAGATCTTGAGGAAATTCAGTCATTTCAATTTTATTTGCATTTACATACAGCCTTGAAAAAACACAATAGTTCATTCACTCAAAAATTGTGTGTTGAACACAAAGTATGCCAGACATTATGGTATGTGCCAAACACTTCAATGAACAGGACAACCAGTGGAACTTACATTTTATTTAGGAGAGGCAAACAATTATGCAACAAACAGTGCAGAGCGGGCATTCTCTTTCAGAAAGGGTGGTTAAGAAGGGCTTGTTTCAGGAGCTGTGACTGAAAGAATAAGACAGAACCAGCCCTGTGAAGAACAGGGAGGAAGGTGAGCAGGACAGAATAAGTCAAGGAAGGGCTGGAGGCGTTTCAGGACGAGAGGGGGCTGGCAGAGTGAGACAGGATGACTTGGGAAGAGTGTAGAGAAGGAGGCAGGATGCAGAGAAGGAAGGGTCTTCCAGGCCAAGGAAGGCGTTTGTCCTCATGCTCCATGACTGACTCATCTCTCTCTTCAGTCTGGATGAGACAAGGAAAATCCTCATCAAGCACATTTTGCCACAGCCTAAGTCCATATGTGAACCACTCTACTTTGCACCCAACTTTGCCTGGGTACACAATGGCCTGTGTGAAAAGATGGATTACTCTACAACCCAACACCTGCTTGATGGCATCTTTATTGCTTCCCGATCTAGGTTGAACGTTCATGCACCAGGCTGCTCATGTAGGCCCAAGGGCCTGAGTGTTACTGTGTGGAGACTGGAAACCAGAAAGGTTGAGACACTCCAGATTCATCCTTTTAATTCTGTAAAGACAAAGAAAGGTCCGAAGGCCTTAGCAGCAAAGCTTGCTGTGAAACCTGTCCTGAGTAGGTATAGGCATCTCCAATCTTCACAGCAGAGCAGAGGGAGGAGGTGAAATGCCCCTGGCAGTGGAGGAAGCCATCTGGGATACATAGATCTGCGTACGCCATGCAGAGTAATCGGGTCCAAGCAGCTTAAGTACATTCTCAGCCCCACAGGACTGCACAGTGCTTAATAAAGCGTCTTAATTTGGATTTAATAGGATATCTACTGTGTGCTAAAAACAGCAAATTGCTATTTATTAATGACATAATTATTAAAACTCAACACCTGGGCAATGGAAGCTAAACCAAGAGTAAGGAAGTTCCTCAGAATACTGTTTTAATAATTATCTTATTTAATTATTTACACATTTGAATTAAAATTCAATAAGAGCCAGATTAAACCTTCACATAATGTATTAAATGTGGAACTGTATCCAAAGAGTATGGCTCATTTGGCTTCTGTCTTTCTTCCTAAGCATTTCCTAACCACTTTGTGATCTTTCTGTTTCTATAATTGGTATGTTTTCTAGATTCAGATCTCAAAAGCCGCGGACATCACATACAGGTATGCGGGAAAAGGGAGCAATCAACTCTTAGAAGACTTGATTTACTTTTGAGGCTTCAGTTCTCACCCCTCTGCCATTTACCTTTCAGTAGGATTCTCAGACTGGAATCTTGCCCCAGATCTTCTATCATAACTCCAACTGCTAACAGGGTATTCCTGCGTGGATGTCCCTCGTCATTTCACCATGAGGATGTCTAAAACAGAATTAATCAAATTAATGTTCTCTCCAAAAGTAGTTTCCTGTATAACATCCAGGGATTTTTCTAGTGCAGCCATGCAGCTGCTGCTGAACAAAATAGTGCGGCTACTTGACTCTGTGTCCCTTGTCCCTTCCCAGGCATGCATTTCCCTGGGCATTGCTCTCAAATCCATCCCTTTTTTCCATCTTTACAGAGCCAACAATTTAATCCAGGCTTTGAACATCTCTCTTATAGATTGATTCCTCCAACTCCAGTTTTTCTCTCTTCCACTTCATCTGACACATTGCTAACAGATTCTTTTTCTTAAAATAAATTTTTAAAAATTATGACATTCCTTAAAAAATCAAATGCTTGCCATTATCTATAGGATAGAGTTCAAATCCAGGACCTAGCCATTCAGGCTGTTCCATAATCTGGCTCTAGCTTACCTCATTGATCTTGTATCCTCCTTTTCATTGATTCTGTTAAAATGTATTGACTGTCCATTCTGTGTTGACACCACATATGAGTGTCTGCCAAGCACATACAATATTAAAGCTCGTTTCTTGAGCTCTTCACATCTCCAGGAACTGCTCTCAGCATGTTTCATACATTTACTCCTTAAATCCTCAGAAGAACCTTGTGAGGCCCATACAATTATTAGCTCCATTTTATAGATGAGGAAAGTGAGGCACTGACAGGTGAAGTAGCTTGAATAAGTTACCCAGTTAGAACATGGCAGAGCCAGGATCGCAACTCCTGCTCTACATTGCGTCTTGCAGGTAGACTTTGTATCTTCATTCAGTTTGTGGATTTCTGCCTTCCCATCTGTGCCCATGTAATTCTGTCCCATTTGAACCAGCTTCACTTTTTCTGCCTAGACAACTGTTTTTCATTTGCTGATGTCCAAAATAGACTCTCATCTGAGGTGAAGCCATCGCTGACGCTCCCACACACTGTGATCCTCCCTCCTACTAACTCATAGCACTTAATGTTTGCACCATTCATTTCACATTCAATCACACACAGTTTTCTAAAATATTTCGCTTTATTATCCAACTCTCTGGAATGTTTATTATGCACTGTGTCCCCAAACAGATTGTAAGTTCATGGAGGGCCAAGCAAATTGGTATATTTCCGTATGTCATTCATATACCTAGCACACGACTGTGTATAAAGTAGGTGTTTACAAAATGTCTGTTGAATGACTTTTTACCCAGCCTCTAAAGCCTTCTATTAATGATTATGCCTGGCCACAAAATGTCTTTTTTTTTCTTTTTTGAGACAAGGTCTTGTTCTGTTGTCTGGGCTAGAGTGCAGTAGCATCATCCTAGCTCACTACAACCTCAAACTCCTGGGCTCAAGTGATCCTGCTGTCTCAGCCTCCTGAATAGCTGGGACTGCAGGTGTAGACCACGCCCAGCTAATTTTTTTTTATTTTTTGTAGAGACGGGGTCTCGCTATGTTGCTCAGGCTGGTCTCAAACTCTTAGCCTCAAAGGATCCTCCTGCCTCGGCCTTCCAAAGTGTTGGGGTTATGGGCATGAGCTACTGCGCCTGGCCTTATGTCTTACTAATAGCACTTTACTTATGTTGTCTCCTTTACCTAGAATGTCTTTCCTTCTCCTCTCCCCAGACCTGATTAACTTTTACTCATTCCTAGGGCTTAAGTTAAGTGTCATGTGTCTAAGAAGTTTCCCATGACATCCATCTCCAGGCTGGCTTGGGTGTCTGTCCTCTGTGTTCCCATAACTCCTGATTCATCCTTCTGTGTCACACTACATTAAAGCATTAGTCTCTTCTATCTGTTTCTACATTGCTAGACTGTGAACCACTTGAGGACAAGGATGGTGTCTTATTTAGTTTATGTTCCTACGCTTAGTACAATGCTAGTATATGAAAAGTGATCAATGAATATTGATGAAGGATTGAATGAATGAATGAAAACAAGCAAAGCGTGTTTCCAGCAGCCTACGTGATGGGAAGTGAGGTACAGAGTGTATCCATGGAAACAACACAAAAATGTAAGTAATCCATCTCACACTTGGCCAAAAGCTTCCTTATGAGCATGGCTTAGTTGAAACCATGGCGCATCCTTATTGATTTAAATTTTGAATACTGACAATGTGCTAGAAGTCGACTCTTAGAAAATGATACTTTTAATCCCTTAGCATCCTATGCACTATGGCAATTTAGTTCTGATAATTGGGGTTGCACCTCTGGTCAAACCACCTCAGCTTTGTGCCATGAACTTTCAAATTCATCCAAGGGCAGTTTGCCTCCCTCAAGCTGTACTCTTAGGCAGGACGGAAGAGGACAGCAAGCATTTCTCCAACTTCTACTTCATGAGTTGGATACTTTCCAATTGCTAGTGGGGGGAGACAATTCTAGATGATTCTTCCAAGCATGAGGTGCAGTTGTCTCATTTAATATACTTACCATGCTGACAGCTCTGGCCCAAACCGCCGTCTATCCTACTTGGGGACTGTCCATTGTTCTCTAGTGTATGATTAGCAGATTAGCTATCATGTAAGAAGCCAGGAAAATGAACTCCCAGTAAGCCCTTCCAAAGCAAAAGTAATTCATTACCCAGCCTGATTTCCACTTAAAATGTACTTTAAGCACACTTCCAACTACAAACCCTAAATCACCCTGTGTTCACAAAGTCCATCATTTTTTATTTTATTGCATGGCGTTGGCGTGACATAATCCCTTGCAGAGCATCTCGGAGTGCTTTACAGATCAATAAATTACCTACCTGCACAGTCGAAGCAATGTCTGCAAGGCCAGCACAGACATTCTGCAGGCAGCTTGTCCTCGAGGAAGCAAGCAAGGCTATGTAGGTGCCAAGAATGGGCAGGAGCCGGGACCAGGCAGATGTATGAGTTGGGGGAGCAGTGCACGAGAAGGGAATGCTTCAGTTAATACTCTGGGAACAAGATACATCAAAGTGTTTATTTCTGCAATGATCAGTTTAAATGATTCTAGAACTAAGAGAATTCAGAAGTTAATACCCTTCAGGCAATCAGCAAATCAAATTCTCAGTCATTAACTCATCAATTACCTTTCTGTCCTGGAAGGCTCAATCTAGCTTTTAAAATGATACAACCATAAATTATAATGCTATATCCTAAAATTCCCAGATGGTAGAGCCAATGGTCTCTCTCCAACCCTCACCACATCCACTCCCCATTGTTTCTGTCCCACCAGATACCTGTGAGAGTGCAGGTAAGTGTGCATGTGTGCTTGTGCTCGTGCACACACGCACACGCACGCACACACACACACACACACTGCCTCTCTATCTGAAGCTCAATGTGGATTGAAATCTTAAAATGACTAATTGGTGCTTGCTCTATGCAAGACACCTTATTTAGAATGGCAAAAAGTATTAATAAAAAGATGAGTAAGGCTTTTGTTAAATATCTTATATTCAAGTAATTTTTAGCACAGAAGGAAAGGTGGTGTCAACACATGCACCATAAGAGAGTTTACTTTAAATTCCATAAAGGAGGTACCACAATGCTATGGGAGCCCCAGGAAGGAGAGGTCTTGGAGATCACCTGTAAGGACTTCTGAAATGGGTGGCAATTCACCCAGGCCTGACACAATTTTAACAGGTATATATAGTCAGAGAAAAGGGTCTGAGCATAAAAGTCAGTAGCGAGAGGCTGGGGATGAAGAGACAAAATTGCAGCATGTGCATATTAATTGTGAGTGCTCCAGCTGGGCGGATGCAGGGCATGAGTGGAAGATAACATTGGAGAAGGAGGGAAAAGGAGGAAGCCTGAGTGTCTTCACAATGCCCCCTTTTCATGGAGGAAAAGACCCAACACAACTTGAGTAATGTTCAAGTAGAAGAAAGGCCAATATTGAAATTTCCAAGCCTATCCCACTAGAGTGTCCCACTCCAGCCTTGGAACAAGGAGGAAAGTCATCGTGCAGCTTCCCTGGGTTTCTCAGCAGGCCTAATCACATTGTGTCCTGGGTGGATGATGTGCCCTGGAATTGCAGAGTATGGTGGCTCTGAGGAATATTTATTCAAGGAAAGAACATAACTTGAAGAAACAGAAGAGTGCTGCATGGAGGGGCCAATTTATTTGCCAAGAACTGAATGTGTCAAAACCAGTGTTGATAAGACTGCAATAATATGAACCAATGATCCGACTCTAAGGTTGTTATAAACGTGCCACAGGTTGGGAAGGTGGTTCCCTTGAATCCATTATAACTCAATCCTATAAATATTTGCTGAGCTCTTACTGTGGATACAAATATGAGTAAGACATGGTTGAGGCCATCAGAAAGCTCATGGACTAGTGGGTGAGTGATACTGAGCAAATAACCCTAACATAGTGGGATAAGTTCTAGAAACGGAGTTTGGGGGCTGCATAAATGACATAAATGGACTTTATCCACTTGAATTATAAACCATTTGACAAATTAGACAAATGAGTAGCCACATAGAGAACCAAATATCACATTTACTAGCGGTAAAACTAAGACAGAAGAATCAGGCTCAGATGTGCAGCAATGATGAGGTTCTACTACTGGACCCTAGAATGAGACAGGTGTACACGTGCAGTGGCTGGCTGCACCGCAGGACTTGGCCATCCCTGTGGGGTGCTGCTCCTGGAAAGCAAGCACAAGGGAGAGCACAACAGAATGTAAGCTTCTGAAAGGAAGCCTGGCTCAAAACAAAAGATGGAAGGAAGTGGAGGTCCTGCCTTTAACTTTACCTGTTAGGATGTTAGGATGAATCCTTCCCTCCTTGGGGGGAGTAATTCAGGGGACTGAGAGAGAGACCAAGGAGAACCCAAGCGTGTTTATGGCTGGTTTTTTTGATTCCCCATAAGGTGTGTACAATGTGCTCTGGGCACACGGATGAAGAAGAGGCAATAAGTTTGAGTTGTCAAGGACAGCAGAGAAGTGTAGAGTAGGGAAGATTGCAACAAAGAAAGTGGCATTTAATTCAGGCCTTAAAGGATGTCTGGGAGTTTTCCAGGAAGGATATAAGGAACAACATAGATCCAATGCGTGATGACCAAACGGGGCATGATGTTCTGGGGAAGCAAGCGGGTCAGCAGAGGGGGAGTCAGTGGGGGAGGGCGGTGGAAACGTGGATTGATGCCTGATTCTGAACAGCTCCTACCGAGGAGAAGGGGCCTGGGTATGATCAGGGTGGCAACAGGGACCAGTTTGGGGCTGTTGAGGCGGCGATGTGAAATGATCATAATTGCATTATCTAAAGACGCTCTGGATGCAGTGTGGAGGATGACTCGTGGGTGTGTGTTGGGGGTGGGTGGGGGTGACAGTGGAGACAGGAGAGGGTGGAGGCTAGAAGATAGTTACTGCAGTGGAGTTTATTCCTATTTGGACACCCTGACTTTGTGTTTAAATAGGAGCAAGTGGAAGCTAAATTCAAGGTAAGATATTTTTCATGTTTAAGGTAATTCCTCTAATTCCTCATCATTAACTTACTATAGTCCATATATTTCGGTCTCTGGGCTCTTCTGCCAACTGCGATTTTAAGACAACAACGAAATCTTTCAGCAGGATTTTTATTTCCCTTCTATCTGTTTTGTCTCCACAGTCTCTCCTAAAATTGTAGAGATTTCTTCAGATATCTCCATCAACGAAGGGAACAATATCAGCCTCACCTGCATAGCAACGGGTAGACCAGAGCCTACAGTTACCTGGAGACACATCTCCCCCAAAGGTAAGAGCAGCAGTTTGGTATATCATGTTATAAGAGGAAATGGCAGAATCGTTGGCCATGGGTGGGAGGTTATGGTACTGGTTACCTAGTCCAAGGGGTTCTATGTTTTTGGTAACCTGATAATAAACTAATGGCTCTGCAGAGAGTTTTGGTGTTCTCTGCAAGACAGGAATATCCTCTAAGATTTTGGAAATCATTCTTAAGTATCTTTGCAATCCCTTGGAAATTAATCCCAGTTGTCTCTAGGTGAAATGGTGGTGAAATATTCTGGGCGAACTTTACATGTCAAGTTTGGTGGTGGAAGGATCTGCTTTGGTGGCATTGTTCAGCTAGTTGTTTTAAGAGAGAGAAAAAGCAAACACATAATGATGGGTGAGAGCTTTAAATGGCCATGTTCCTAAAAGGAAAACTCCAAGTCTGCGCTTCTTCAGCACTGTCAAAAATCTGGTCATTAGCTGGTTTTGTGGTTTTGTTGTTTTACTCTGTTTGATCCTACATTACAAATACAACTTAATGTGTGACTAAATTGCAAAATTTACTTCATCTAAATGTTCGGATTTTATGTAGACCAGACTAAGTGTTGTTTTGTGCTTTCATGGATAGAGGATTCAAACCTTTAGAATTTAAGACCAGATGCTATTTATGATTAAGTTAGCTTTTATTTGGGAACAAATAACATAAAATTATTTTATTCATTCTTAAATATTTATTGAGTGATTGCAGACTCCAGGCTCTCTTCTAAGCACTGGGGGTATAGCAATAAACCAAAAAGCCAAGTTTCTGGTCTCATGAGCTCATGTTCTCATAAGACAGATGACCAAAAAAAAAAAAAAGTCCACAATATAACAGGTAGTGAAAAAGGTGAGAAAATGCAGAATGACAAGGGGTTTGGTCAGAGAAGGCCTCTGAAAAGGGAACATTTGAGCAGAGACATGAATAGCAGTCTTTAATTCCATTGCTTCTTGCTGGGTAACGTGAAATATATGTATGTAATTGCGTATGCATATATGTGTATGCATGGATGGATGGATGAACATACGTGTAGTGCTGAGTAGTGCAGGTTTAAGGATTCTAGAAGAACCTTAGTGGTGTTAGTTGCTTGTTGCAGGTTGGGTGCCCCAAAAGTGGACTCTGAGAAGGTGGTTGGTGTGAAAGATGCTCTTGGGATGATCTCCTGTGGAAGGGAAGGGAAAGAAGCAGGTTTGGGTGGAGGCAGAACCTAACTTGTGATGCGGTTCAGTGGAACATCTCAGCTGACCCTCTAGAGAGCTCTGAAGCTAGAATGACCCTTTCGAAGTATCCTTCATTGAGGCAATAGGGCTGGTTCTCTATATCAGCACAGCAGTCTGAATTTAGGCTTTCCCAACAAGGAATGTGACCTTGGACCAGGCACCTCTCTTCACATGAGAAATCCACACCAGGGGCTGACAGCTGAGGGCCATCCACCAGCAGCACATCTGTCCGCTGGGGCATAAGTCCTCTGTTCTTGAAGGCTGGCAGTGTACCACAGTAGCCACTACATTTGGACATTTTAAAAAATCAGGGTGGGACTATGAATGGACCCCAGATACCAAATTTCCTCTCTCCAACAGTGACAGTTTTCCCTGATCCATATTCTCAGAGAAAGCATGAAATTTTCAGTTGTGTGTGGCCTGAATTCCTGGGAGCTGTCCTACACACCATTCTTGATGCTATCACTGTGAACAAAGGGATCAGAGAGAGCTACTGACGTCTCTGCCGATCTCTCCATTTGAAATGACCTTCCAGATAGACTGGCCCCAAATCTGGGAGGAGTCTTCAGCTGCGCATGAGCTCATTAGTGAGGGAGAATGGCCCCAGGGCACTCCTGAAGAAGGGGCCGCCCAGATGGACAGACTTTCTGAGTCCAAGATGCAAGCCATTCATCACAGCCGAATGCTGAGTCCCCAGTGCTCTCGGACGCCAGGGCAGTCTGTGCCTTTAAAATCTGCAGAACATTTATCATCAGGGTAGACTTCCTTTGCCTTATGTCAAGAGGCCCTGTCTCCTGTTTGATATCTTTTCTCATTCCCTCCTCTGGCCAGTCAGCTCTTTGTCCTTTCCTGGGTGTTTCTTTACCCCCTTCCCCTCTGCTTATCTCCTTTTGTCCTGCCCTTTTATGCCTATACTGTCCCCATTTTGTGTTCTATGCTGTCCCTTTCTCCCACAGCCTCCTAAATGTTCCTGCTTTAATTTCATTCTCTTCCACATTCTCCCTTTCCCCTCCTTGCAATTACCTGTTGTCCCCGTCTGACGTCTGAGCCACTCCCATTCATGTTGCTGCTGTTCATACTGCTGTGTCTTAGAGTCCTTTGTTTCCCTTTTTGTGGCCATGGAGCAGCTTCATTTCCCCAGGGGACTTTCACCTGAGCCTGGGCCAGATGCTCCCATTTTACTGAGGTTTTAGCTGCTATGGAAACAGAAGATGGATCAAGGAAAGAAGAGCAGGATAATCAGAATCTACCTGAAGATTAGAGTAATTTAGATGAACGGCATTTTCCAGATCCTGGGTCCAGACTAGCTATCCCAGGTTCAAACTGATGAGACAAGCAAAGCAATAACTAATCACCCCAGAACTCACCAGGGCACTGTTTTCCCGGTGACTGATTATTTAGAGATCAGAGATGTCACTGGGCTGCTGCTAGATCTGAACTGAAACTGGAGACCCTTAACAGTCATGCCTTCATCTTTCCCCACTAAATATTTCCAAAAGTGTGCTTATTTTAAATAAGCTAGGACAGGGTTGGGGCTCCTTGGAGAAAAAGATGTGCGCCTTAGCAGAGGCTCTGAAGGCAGAGAGTTATTGTCATCTTTTGTTTCATTCTGGGCGGGTAGATCGTGTTTCCATCACAATCACTCTTATAAGCATACCCATTAAATCCCTGAATGAACAGCTGGTTGGGCTAAGCTGTTCTGGCAACCCTGATGACTTCATTGCATTTTCTCTCCCTAGACTGAACTATGTGTTCCATACCTTTCTGAAAAATCCTAGTGTCCTCCATCCTCATTCATACGATGCTGCTTCCAATGAATTTATGTAAACCTTTTTAGAATGTGTATTTCTAGCCTTGACCACCTTCTGTGTGGAAAATGAGTGCAGAAATGTTAACTATTTTAGTAGTGGTTCATGTATTTTGATATAGGGAAGCCTAGGAGTGACCACTGGGGAGAAAGGACGGTGAGGATCCTTGTGGGCTCTACATCAAATGGAGAAAATGTCATTTGTCAGTATGTAAGACAGAGAGGGAGGTAGAGCTCCCAAGCTACCTCTTGGCACTGCTGTTGATTGTATGAAATAATTTCCCATATATAATAACTGGCATCGTATTTTCTTTAGTTCCCCTTATGAACTTATCACTCCTAGAGTTCAAGGAGAAAGTGCACTAGCTTCTTAAAGACACCAGTCCTGGCTCTGCATACCTGTTTTGAATTGTGCAGGTGTTGTTTGCACCTGCACGGGCTTTCGTCTTTCCTGTCTCACAGGAAGAGCCATCTCTATCTGCATGAAGGTTATTGACCCTCAGCCAAAGTCCCTGTAAGTGTCAGCCTACTACTCCAGGTGCAGATGCGCCATCAGTGGAGCCACATTTCCCACTCCATGCCTTGCCTTTTGTCTGCATCTAGGCATGCAAGAATGTGTTTTAGCACAGCCCTTAAACTCTCGGCTTTCTATCTCCAGCAGAATGCCCTTAATGCCATCTTGTTCCTCTGAATCTTCCCTAAGTAAACAGAAATATGATCTTTCAATGTATCCTAAATAAGATAGTATGTAGGACCTCACTCTTTATAAAAAAGTATTTTCAAAGTCCTATTTTTATGTCACCAATTTCTGTTGGATTGTAAATACTTTAGAGAAAAGACTGGGATTCCTATATTGCCACATTGCTGGGAGCCCAAAATGAAACCCAGGTGAAGGAGTGGGTCCAGTCCCTAATCTGTGGGTTTTGCTATACATTTGGAATCAGGGATCACTGAGTGCCCTAATGGAGACCTCCTCTTGGGTGCACCCACCTTCACCTTTCTCTCATCAAGTGAAACACTGACAATAAAAACCTCATCTAGGCTACCTAAAGAACACTTCCTACCAAGGTATCGGTCGTGGAATTCACTAAAGCCCTGTGAGCTGTTCACAGAGATATCCTGATTTCTGATTTATTTGCAATATCCTTACCCTATGAGTTGTTTGAGATTAGGGCCTGTGTCACATTTCTCTTTAATTCCTCACCTTTCACAATGCCTAGCACCAAGAAAGCACTCAAGAAATATTTGTGGATTCAGTGAACAAGCACTGATATTTGCCAGTGCCCCAAAGGGGCATGCCTGCTCTCCCAGTTCAAAGACTTTCTCCCAATCCTTGAAGAATTCTCCTCCACTTTGATGTTCCCAACAGAGGCCTGGTGTGTTTCCTGCTGAAACTCCCTGCTGGCAGATCGATCACCAGGACATTTTCTCTGGTCTTCACAGGATCTCCAAGCCCTTCCTGAAGTCCCCTAGAGGGGACTCAGCTGCAGCAGGGCTTGGCATCTCCTTGAAGGAGAGAATCCTTTTCAAGTTCTCTTCTGCAAGAGTAGAGAAGGCTTACAAGTGACTTTGATGGTGGGTCTTCTGCGAGCTCCCTTCTGCTGTCATCACTGCTTCGTTGTGATCACTCTTCTGATGTGTGTGTCTGTCTGACATGCTCTTCATCTGGCCCTTCTGGGGGACACCTGATCCTTTTGGCACCTTGCTGTTCCCAACACTCCTGTGCCTAAACTCCCAATGGCTCCCAACCATGGTTTCCTAAAGCAATCCGGATATTGCAAGGGAAGGTTGGCTCAACTGTATGTGAAAATTTGCTACTCCTTATGGGTTAATGAAAGAAAAAGAAAGATAAAGAAATCAGTAGGGAAAAAAAGGGAAAAATGTTATATAAAGCTCATCTCCCCTCCTGCCTGTCTCTCTCCCTCTCTCTCCCTCTCTTACTGTCTCTCCTGGTGTGTGATCCGAGCTGAGTGAGAGATTGAACAATTTCCCCTGGGTCACATAAAGACCCTGGGGGCGGAATCAGAGCAGAACCGTATGTCCATCAGATTTCAAACCAAGCCCTGTGTTCTGGAAGCCTTTCTCTTTACACAGCATGGAGCATGTGCTTCTGCATGCCCTCCTCACCCTACCTGCAGGACTTAGCAAACTTCCTCAGGTGCCAAGTCTCTGCCTTCCTACTCCAGTTCTCCCGCTGTACTTGAAGAGGCCCAGTGGGCAGTGGGGTGTCCTGTTCCTTGTTTCTCAGAGCTTTCAAAGGCACCAAGTTGGTGAGGCAAAGTGATCCTTGGATGAGAGCTCTCCTCCTTGCCAGTGTCCTGAGCCTGGTTCTCCCCTTCCCCTATCCCCACTGCCCTCACCCTGCCACACGTCCACCTATTTTCCTATTTGTCAGCACTGACAAGGCCTTCTCCCCAGCCAGGCAGGACACTGAAGCACTAATTGGCAGTGGAGGTATCACAGCTTGAGTTCAACCAGAGCTGGCAGGCACCATGACTCCGGTGACAGCTCTGTGAAAAAGTGTCAGAAGCAGAGCTCTGGCGTGCCATCGGCTGACTGCAGCACCCTGGCACTAATGAGCAGCCTGTCAGCACCAGCACCAGGGGCCCCGTGTGGCACAGAGACCGTTAGAATGGCAGACAAGAGAAACTTCCTCAGCAAAGAGGAGCTGGGGAGGCCAGGAGAGGACAAAATGGAACTAAAGGTATCACTTTACCCACAGATGGCGACCACCCAGCAGGAAAGGACCAAGAGAAAAGAGAGACAGATGGACAGGGAAAAAGAGAAAAAGAAAAAAAGAAGATATTTTAAAAAGATCTACCTTTGCCAATTCTGGACAACTCTTGGAATCTCTTTTTGGTTGGGTTGCCCTTTCATGAATCAATGTAGGCTGTAAATCTTTGCAGTAATCCAAGGGGAAGCCCCTATGATTAAATTAACTCTCCGGTCCTGGCTGTGCTGTGAAACCAGGAAGTGGCCTAAGTCCCTGAGAAACAGGAACCTGAGGAAGAAAGCAGGACTTGGAATTTGAGTCTTTTTGCAACTGTCAGAGCAGACTGTCTACCCAGGGGATCCCCTGAGCTGCCAGCTGCCTGCCTGTCTTCTGCTGGGGTATTAAAATCCAGGAGAGGCAATTAAAAGAAGGTGCCCTTTGCCCTGTTATTCCATCCCAGAGGTGTGCATGGGAGTGGCCAGTGTATCTGCTTTGTCTATCTGCTTCCTCAGGGCAAGTGTGAATTATCCAGCGTGTTCAGTCTTCTGCTTCAGGCACAGGACTGGGAGGTTCTGAGCTTTAAGGAGTGTCTGGCTCTTCTCCGAGGCGCTAGCTACCCACAGAGACTGCGTTTCCGTGCTAGAAGGCAGTAATCTGTCTGAAAGAGATGGGCTTCCAAGTCAGGGTCAGCTGGATTTGAATTCCCCTCCACTATTCGCTGGCTGGGCTGTCCTGGGCCAGTGACAAACCTCTCTGAAGAAGTGCTTCTTCATTAATTTCCTTCTTGCTTCTTGGCATGGCAACTAGAGTCTCCATGATTTGCTTCCAGACCCCTTTTGTCCCACACATCACAGTCACACTAGCAACCTGACATCTGACCAAGTGTCCTCACCTTTGCCCGCACCACTGGCTATCTTCCCCTCACCCCACCTCCCACTCTTCTGGTTCGAGTTCTACTCTTGTTTTAAGACTATGCTCAAATGGTACCAGTTTGAAAGCCTCTGATGACTTTCTTCAGGCACAGTGAGTCACCACTTTCTTTGAGATCCCACAGCACTTTGCATGTATTTCCAATTATGGCACTTCTATAGGTACCCAAAGACCTGTGACCCACCCCTGTCATGTAAGGAATCATGGCCAGCAGGGACTGTCCTTACACTGTTTTGTTTTATCCCTAGTGCCTGGTACCACACCAGGTGTCTGCAGGCCCTGTAAGTGACTGTTGAATGAGGAACAATCCAATACTGTAAATACAGTCTTGTTGGTCCCTTGTTCAAATTAAGTCTTTCTGGTGCATAATTTGAAACAAAATCAATTTTAGTAAGTAAAGGGTAAGATACAAGAGTCTCATCTGTTTGCATCCATTTTGACTGTTGATAATCTCATGTTTCCCAGGGCAAACAAAGGAATTCGTAAGAAAAGACCACTGCCTTTCTGATCAGTACTCAGGTCTGAGCTTTAGACTCTTAGATTCTTCATCTGTGAAATAGAGATAATAATACCTTCCCAACATGGATATGACAAGCACTAGACATTTGTAACAGTGTAAAACACCAGGCCCCATAGCAACACATAGTGGGTTAGCTTGGTTAATATGTATGTTAGCTTCTGGACCTTCAGCCAGAAGAGGACCCCTCCTCTTCACTCCCACTCATGAACCAAGAGCAGAAGCGGGGGGAGGAATTCAAATTATTTTCTCTGAAAAGGTTGAATCTTTACAAAGTCTCAACTGAGTCAATTGCCAGAATTGATAGGTATTCAAAGGTGCTTAATCAGTACCTCCCTCATCCCCACCATTTTCTAATTAACATAGGTACTTGATTAAAATTCCCGGAGTACCCTGAGTAGCCATCCTGAGACAGCCAAGTAATTGCTATTGCAAAAGATATCGCAATGGTCATTGATGGTAGGAGAGCAAAAAATAATTGCATCATAATGGAAAGTGACCCACTTGCTGTTCAGAATAGCAGTGAAACATACTGTATTAGGCCCAATCTATACAGAGAAAGCGATTGGTTATGATAAAGATAAACCAGCAGTACAACCTCAAGTATAGGGAAAAGGGATCCAGGAACTTGCTAAACAAATACTTTAAACGCAGACAGGCAGACCAAGGTGGGAAAGAAAAAAACAGAGGAAGACATTTATAGATCACTCTAACTCCATAACTCTCTTTAACTGTAAAATTATAGCTAGATAGATACAGTCAGGGTAAAATTTGCCAGTGTCAATAAGGGTTTTTGTAAGTTTAATATTTATGATCTGGTTTAAAGCATTATTATAGCTGTGTAACTTCCTACTTCAAAGAAGAGAAAAATCATAAAAAGACGAGTGGGGAAATTAATGAGTTCAGTGTGCCTGAACTGAGAACATATGAAATCGAGCCTCATGTAGAAAGCAAGGGCAGGAGTGTAGACCACAGACACTGTTTGTGGTTTTACCCAATTATTTAAAAACCCTTGAAAAATATTGTAGACTCAGAAGTCTGCCAAATTCAGACATTGCTAACAGCATCCTCCCCCACACTCTCTGGAGTCTTAAGCTATTTAGGCTTGTACTTGGTGACTGTTACCATGCAGAACTGTTTTGATGAAACAAATAAAGGAAACATAATAGCAAGGAGATTATATCATCTTCCCTAACGGATGCCAACGAGCCATGGCTCACTAAGATGCAAAGTCTCATTAAAATGGCAGCTCCTACAGGGCAGGAGACCTCGTCTCTGAACAAGTGCCTATAAGAGACTGAGCCACTGGGTGCACAAGAAGGGCCTCTCACTGCCCACCACAACCAGAGTAACCTCCTCACCAGCACACTGCTATAGACCCAGCTAAAGGCTTCGGGAGTTCCATGTCTAGGATCCGCCAAGAACTGCCAACTGAGCTTGGAGTAAGTTCTCTTCAAAATATCCTTGTCACTAGGACTTCAAGTGTATTGTTTTGACTGTACCTACTTTTGGGTTTTTTTTTTTCTTTTTTTAAAAATTTTTTATTTTTTTATTTCAGGATATTATGGGGGTACAACACTTTGGCTATATATATTGCCCATGCACTGCCCATGTCAGAGCTACAATCGTGGTCATCCCCCAAACTGTGCTCCCCGCATCCATTCAGTGAGAGTTTTTCCCATCCCTTCCACCCCCCTCCCGCCTGCCCGCCCCCAATGAATATTATTGCCCTGTGTGATGTAAGTATTGATCAGTTAGTACCAATTTGATGGTGAGTACCAGTGGTGCTTGTTTTTCCATTCCTCTGACACTTCGCTTCGAAGAATGGGTTCTAGCTCCAACCAGGATAATACCAGATGTGTTAATTCACTATTGTTTTTTATTGCTGAGTAATACTCCATGGTATACATATACCACATTTTATTAATCCACTCGTGTATTGATGGGCACCTGGGTTGTTTCCACATCTTTGCAGTTGTGAATTGTGCTGCTATAAACATTCACAAGCAGATGTCTTTATTATAGCATGTCTTTTTTTCCTTTGGGTAAATACCCAGTAGTGGGATTGCTGTGTCAAATGGTAGTTCTACTTTTAATTCTTTGAAGTATCTCCATATTACTTTCCATAGAGGTTGTACTAATTTGCAGTCCCACCAGCAGTGTATGAGTGTTCCTATCTGTCCACATCCCCGCCAATATTTGTTGTTTTGGGGATTTTTTGATATGAGCCAATCTCACTGGAGTTAAGTGATAATCTCATTGTGGTTTTGATTTGCATTTCCCTGATGATTAGAGAAGTTGAGCAATTTTTTATATGTTTGCTGGCCATTATTCTGTCTTCTTTTGAAAAGTTTCTGTTCATGCCCTTTGCCCATTTTTTAATAGGGTTGTTTGATTTTTTCTTGTTGATTTTCCTAAGTTCTGTATAGATTCTGGTTATCAGCCCTTTATCAGCTCTGTAGCATGCAAATATTTTCTCCCATTCTGTGGGTTGTCTGTTCACCCTAGTGATAGTTTCCTTGGCTGTGCAGAAGCTTTTTAATTTGATCAGGTCCCATGTATTTGTTTTTGTTGCTGCTGTGATTGCTTTGGGGGTCTTCTTCATAAATTCTTTGCCTAGGCCAATGTCCATAAGAGTTTTTCCAACGTTTTCTTCAAGAATTCTTATGGCTTCATGTCTTAGGTTTAGATCTGTTATCCATTGTGAGTTGATTTTTGTGAGAGGTGAGAGGTGTGGGTCCAGTTTCAGTCTTCTATATATGGCCATCCAGTTTTCCCAGCACCATTTATTGAATAGGGAATCTTTTCCCCAGTGTACATTTTTCTGGAATTTGTCAAAGATCAGGTGACTGTATGAGGTTGGTTTTATATTTGGGTTCTCAGTCCTATTCCACTGGTCTACGTCTCTGTTCTTGTGCCAATACCATGCAGTTTTGGTTACTATAGCCTTGTAGTATAGTTTGAAGTCTGGTAGATAGATGCCTCCCAATTTGTTCTTTTTGTTTAAGATTGCTTTGGCTAGACGGGGTCTTCTCTGGTTCCACACGAAGCGTAGAATTATTTTTTCTAGATCAGCAAAAAATGATGTTGGTATTTTGATAGGGACTGCATTGATTTGGTAAATCACTTTAGGTAGCAAAGCCATTTTTACCATGTTGATTCTGCCTATCCAAGAGCATGGTAGGGTTTTCCATCTGTTTATACCCTCTGCAATTTCTTTTCTCAGTGTTTCGTAATTCTCTCTATATAGGTCTTTGACCTCCTTAGTTAGATATGTTCCTAAATATTTAATTTTCTTTGGTGCTATTGTGAAAGGCTGACTGTACCTACTTTTGGATCCTGAATCTTGTCTTGACTTATGATGACGGCATTTCTCCTAATAACAACCAATGATGAGTCTCTATCATTCGATCATAACAATAGCTAACAGTTTGTGGGTGCTTAAAAATGCGCTAGGCACTCTTCTAAATGTTTACACATAGAAGTATCTATTCTTAATGACAATGGTGTGAGATAGGTCTTCTTATCAGCCTACTTCACCAATGAGAAAGCTTAGTATGTTTCCCATTTGAATGAGCCTTAGGGAGGTCAGGCAAATGGGCCCAGGTCACACAGCACCAAGTTGCAGAGCAGGAATCCACCTCTAGGCAGTCTCTCTCCAGGGCGCGTGTGCTGAATCGCTATGCTGTATAGCACAGTTCTCAAAGGGCGGTCCCTGGGCCAGCAGCATCAGCATTACCTAGCTCATGCCACAGACCCACTGCATCACAGCTATAAGAGTGGGGCCCAGAAGCCAGAGTTTTAGCACATCCTCCAGGTACACGTGAAGCACACTTAAGTCTGAGAACCACTGCTATATGTGCTACGTGCTAGGCTATCATCTTTACATGCATTATATCACTTAATTTCTCACCAGTGTCCTAGTTAATAGGCATTATTTTCATTTTAGAGATAAAGACATGAAGATCAGGGCGGGGGTAGGATTTGCCCACAAATACTAAATGGCCAAGGCTAAATTTCAAATCCAAGTCTTTTGGACTCCAAAATCCAAAATCTTATTGAGTATTGATTTCCTGCTTGATTTCTGGCCCCTTGCTTCTTCTAGAAGCATGTCTATTCACTTGTTTCATGCCTCCTACCAGGCTGGGCTTCTCTCAGCATTCTTGCCAACTCACCCACATGCTTGTCCTCACACTGGACTCCAGGTTGGGCTTTGTGCTCAGCATTCCATCCTCCCCAGTAACCCCAGGCTCCTGTCAGTGGACCCTGGGATAAACACCTCCGAGCAGAGGACATAGCCCCAGTGCACAGATCAGACCTCTCCTCTATTGGCAGGTGAGTTCTTTTCTTCCAGCTGAGTCTGCCTGTGTGAGCTGTGTCCTCCCTCTTCCCCTTACCTCCACCTGGATGGCCAGGCCTCACAGGATGGATGCAGCTGCTCCTTGACTTGGTTTATTTTTTTTTATCATGTTGAATACTATCATTCACTCTCACAATGGTATGTCTTCTGCTTTGATTGTTACTATTAGGTGGTTTTACACTTTGACAGGTTTAGATTTGAAAAGAAATCACCAGATTCCAACATATGTTCTTTATTACCCGACTCCATTCAGTTTCCCTACATGTCCTTGTGAGATTTGGCATCCTCCATCTTCCTAGTGGTGTAAACTGCTTTTTCTACCAGAACCAGGACAGTTGAAAGGGATTGAGCAGCACATCAACTCCGTTCCTCTAAGATTAAGGACCCAGCCTCCCCCTGGCTGGATTGTATAGGCTCTGCAAATACTACTGCACAGCCAGAGCCTGTCCATTGCCTTGGAATTTTAAGTCCTGAAGATGTAGCCCCTTCCTTCTCAGGGAGGGTTGTCTTTGCTTCTTACTTCTCACTGGCAATGGCCACTGCTTCTCTGCTCAATGCTCCCCTCACTATGAAAAACAAATCCCTCTTCCCTCTTCTTACACAGTTAAAAAGAATGACTTTGGACTTTTGGGTTCTTTTGTAATAGATTCATGACTATTCCTATTGAACTGATCTGCAGCGAGGAGGCCGTGTGTTCCTCTAATTCTTTGCATCACTGCATTCCGTTTATGGAGTCGTTCACTGGGGTCACTGTGGCTGAAGATATCTGGCCAGTTATCTGCATGATAGAGAAAGACAAATGGCTTTCTCTCCCACTGATTTCTTTGTTCTGACACACACCATTCCAGAAAAGGATTTAAGCTGAGAAAGTAGTGTGGATTTTGCCCCCAGGAAAACCCTTTGGTAAAACAAAATTTTGATTAAGTAATTTATTCAACAATTGCTTATTGAGCACCCACTGTGTACTAGGCTACTTTTTCAGGCACTGGAGGTACATGAGTGGGCAAAGCAGACCAAAGCCCTGGCCTCATAGAGCTTATATGCTAGTGGCAGTGATAGAAGATCAGCGCACAGATAAGTCAGCCTTATAAAGGTATTATATGGTAATTGCTGTGGGAAAAAAATTAGTCAGGTTAAGAGGCAAAGAGATTAGCAGGTGTGTGTTTAAGGAACTGTAGTCTTAAATAGAGTAGCTGGGGGTGGGTTCATTAGGAGAGGGACGTTTGGATAGCTGAACAGGAGTTTCCTGACAGGGCTAGCAGTGGCTACAGAGGCATGGAGTCAGGACACAGGTGGTGTGCTCAGGGATCACCAAGGAAGCCATGTGGGGGCAGAGAATTTATTTAAAACCTTCCCTGCCCTTGCTAGACTATAAGCTTCACGAGGGAAGGCAGCATGCTTACTTATCCTTGCTTACCACCATATGTGCCAATATTTAGCACGATTGTGCCTCTCGAATTACAGACATCCAATAAATATTTGTTTAATGAATGAGTGAACAATGTCAGCATGGAGTTACCATTTGAGTACTTGAGCAAGCATGCTGGAAAGACATGTGGTTTGAATCAGTAATTGTGGTCCCTTCATTAGTGATTTCAGGTTCCAGAGAATGGTAAGTTCAGGTAAGAGGTAGCTTATGGCCAAGACAGAGGAGAGGGCTCATAAGAAGAGGAGGCCAGGTCGCTGACAGTGCAGGTGGCTGACATATCCTCAAAGGAAGCATTGTGGTCACCCGAGGTAATGGCTGAGGTGAGCGACAAGAATGGCTGTGAGCCAGGTGTCAACCCCCTCAATGAATCATGAAGAATCAGTCACTGGCGGAAAGGGGGTGGGCAACATTGCTAGGTGGGGAGAGCTTCACAGGAGCAGGGGTGTGCAATAAAGATGTGAAAGAGGAGAGGTATTCAGGTAATCTTAGGGAGTGAAGGGGATCATTACCCCAACTCTGAATGCCAAATCAAACAACCCAGCAGTTTCTTGAGAAAGCTATCAAGGAAGAAAGAAGCACTGCCCTCAGGAAACAGCTGGGTTTCAATTAATCAAGGCAGTTCAGGGAACGTTCGGGCTGGAGGCTGAGGATCTAGGGCAGCATTTTGCTTAGGTAGTGGGTGTGCCAGAGAGCAGGTGTGGAAGGTGGGGAGGAGGGAGAGATTGGTCAGAGAGGAGAAATCCTCTTGCACTATGGGAATGGAATGTCTGCATCTCACTGATGGTGCCAGGGAGGGGAAGGAACTCTAGCGGTGCTGTGCGCTCAGCCTGGCAGTGAGAGATGGGGCATGTCGGGTTTAATTCCAGTTGTCCCCAGTGGAAGACGATGAAACCTCACCTCACAGATTTCGGTTGCAGCCTGTGTCTGTGGTAAGAGCAGAAATCCCTTTTCTTCCTGAGCCTAAAGGTAGGGTAGTGGCGATAGGTAGCTGTTGATAAAGTCAAGTCTTCCTGTGGTCCAGAGCAAGGAGACTGACCTTTAGGAGGCCATTAAAAGGTCAAAGTGAGAGGTCATGAGAACAGGTGTGGAGAGTATAGGGTGGAGTCTAGAGATATGTAGGGGGCCAAATTGCCAGAACCTGATGCTCGGTTCATTGTGGTGTAGGGGTAAGGGTAGGGGCTAAGCAGAGGAGGACTTCCAGGTTTCTGGTTTGGCCTCCTTTACTGCCTGTTTGGGGAGACTAGGGGTTCTCTGTCTGGCTTTTCTCCCATGTGGCAATAGGTAGGAGCTAGTGTCTGATTTATTTCTGCCTATCGATCCACGTGGGTTAGCTCCCTTTTCTCCAAAAATGATCATAACAACTCTGGACTTTTTTTTTAAGAGGAGAGGTATTTATAAAATTGAACAGGAATGATAGAATACAACAGATATATGATAAATAGGCAGAATGAACCATCTTTTATTCAACAGATATTTGTTGAGTACCTAAACCATGACAGCTTGTATCTAGGTGCTGCAGATTGTGTGGTGCACACAGCCTTTGCCCCATGGGGCTGCAGTATGAGAGTGTAGGCAATATTCAATAAATAAATATGCAACCTAATGTCAGGGAGAGATAGTGCTACGGAGAAAAATAAAACACAGAGATGGATAAAACATGGTGGGGGAGCTACTTTAGTGTTACAAGAAAGCAGAGCAGAGACCTGGAGGCCCAAGAGAAGTGAGACAGGGAGGGGGCATCTCTAAAGAGGTGTTCCAGGCAAAGGTAGCTACGAAGACCAGGGCCATGAGTTAGGAATGTGTTTGGTGTGTACGAAGAACAGCAAGAATTTTTCGATGCAGAGAGAAGTGATGCAGGCTGTCCTGACAAGAGCCAAGAGTCAGCTCGGGCAGGGCCCATGTGCAAAGCTGTGGGATTTGTTCTAATAAAAAACACTAGCAAGATTTAAGCAGGAGGGTGAAATGATTTCATCAATGATTTTAAAAGGTCATCGTAACTGCTTGACAACAAGGATGGAGAGAGGGAGGAATGAAGTTAGCAACTGGGATACCTTACAGTTAGGATCCTGCTGCTTTAGACTACCAACAAAACAGTGAAGGCGCGGACCGCAGGGGTGAGATTGAAGATGAGAAGCCTGTGTTTGATCTGGAATATATTCTGAAAGTAAAGCTAGAAAAGTTCACGGATTGATTAGATGGAGGTTGTGAGAAAGAGTTTAGAATCAAGAGTGAGTCTAAGGTTTGTGGCCTGGGCCACTGGTCATTTTGTCATCTCCAGCCATCATGCACTCCAAGAGGGGCAGGCTTGCTGGGGGAAATAAGAAGTTTGGTAGTTAGGAGATACAGGCAGAAATGTTGAATAGATAGTTGGCTTTGCAAAGGTACAGGAGCTAGAAAAATACATGCAGGAGTCACAAACACAGATGGAACTAGAGCCAGAAGCCACTGGCTACCCCCATCTACAGAGTGAAGGCAGAGGACAGCTCTGGGGACCAGAGCCAGTGGCCTCCTAATATCTAGGTGTCAAGAAAAGGATGCTCCAGCAAAGACAGTCGTGAGATGGGAGGGAAGTCTGAAAACCGAGTGAGGGAGAATGTTTCACAGAAGGAGGGAGTGATTAACAGCACGAGTGTTGCTTAGAAGTCCAGGGAGAGGAGGACTGAGGATGGACAAGATGCGGTATATGTATGACCCATTAGCAAGAATGGCTCTGGTGAAAAACAGTAAATAAAAGATTAATTAGAAAGGGAGAGAATGGGTCGAAGAGATGGAGAGAGTAATAAACTTTGTTGAGAAGTTTTGCTGTAAGGGTAGCAAAAAAGGGGCAGTGGTTGGAGAGGAGGGTGATTTCAAAGAAGAATTTTTTTTCCCCAAAGTCCGATCTGCAGCCTAATATCCCTCAACCATTTCTTGGCTATTATTGCTGTAAAATTACTTGTCTTAGAGTTCTCATTTGTCCTTCTTTCTCAAATAAAGTAAGAGGAGTTGGCCAAAATTGGCCTCTGCTTTTTGAACAACCTATAGGTTATGATCTTCAGCCAAGACCCCAAAATTTCTTTTGTGGTTTTTGGATGCTCTGGGAATGTGGAGCCAAAGTCACTGTGTTGCTAAAGCAGCTGACAGTCGCTGACACTAGGTATTTTGTCTGGAGGATGACTATCTGCTCCCAGCCCTAATGAGGGTGCCACTGGGGACTGACGGTTGCACTTGCAGGAAACAATGCTTGAAGTGTGAAGCCGCTTATGAGAAGGGGCATGGGAGAGGATATGATTTTTTCTCATCCCCGTCCCCTCCCTGGGGACTAGGGAAGAAGTTTTGAAACTCCTAGATATTTAACCCTCCATGACCAGATGCACCTGAAGCAGGGATGTATTAATTCATCTTTTTTAAAAAATCAAAACCAGAGCAAGAGCCAAGTTAGCCTTGGGAAGCTACCCCATCTGGCCCACGGATGATTATCCAAGTGAAGGCCCCTCTTTGCCCAGAGGAAGCTTCAAAATGATTGGAAGGGGAGTGACAACTAAACACCACAGAAATGTGGGCAAGCACAGCCCAAGTCCTATTCTCGGGGGAGAGGTAGGGCTCTGGGGCAAATACTTCAGTTCCACACAGGTCTGTGCCCTGGGAATTCTGTGAACATCCCTGCTGCCTTAATGTTGCTAGTCTACATCGGGGAGCACAGAGGAAGCAGACAATCTCAGTGTTTAGGCTCCAATAATGTTAGAGATGAGGGAGAGCTCGCCCATCTGGGAGAAAGAACATGAACCTGCTGCTACACCTTCCCTACGTAATCTAGGCTTGCAGGTGAGTTCCCAGGTATCTATCCAAAATGCTTCTCTTCAGAGTCCTCATAAACCTATTCTCACTGTCTCCACTACCCTAGAGGCACTTCTTTCCTTGGAGAGGGAAAACCCCTTGACTGATAGGGCATACTGTGTAAGATGGGGGAGACTTGGGAGAAAATTGGGTGCATCCTTCTCTGCATCTCTGTTTTCTACCCAGAACCCATGGCTCTTGAGAATTTGGAGCAACTTAGTGGGAGTGACTAATGTTTTCCTCAACATGATTCATCTTTGCTTTCAAGCACCCACACTGGCTAGTCCCTGCTCTGCTCTTGGTCACATTCCTCGCTGTGCTGATATGTCTCCTGTCTGCATCACAGCCCTCTCCTAGGGCTCTTGGTTTTGGTCACTCAAGTGTTGTCATGGCGATGACATCTTCAGTAGAGTGGTGCTGCTCTTGTTGTCATGGTTATAAGGACCTCTTAACGGGAGCCCCACTTCACTGCTGTCACGCGGACAGCATAAGGAACCCTGGGACCTTTTGGCAAACCTGAACTCGTAGGCCAGGAGGTAGTGGTTCTGTGCATGAAAAAGCAAGTGGCTGTAATTAGAGAAACAGCAGCAAGCTAGAATGATTTAGAGTCTAACTATATGAAAAATGGAAGACTGGAAGAGTCTTCCCATCCTTGTCTCATTATCATCTCCTCCTCCACCTTCTCCTCATAGTATCTAATGTTTCTATTGTGGGTTGGCTATGTTCCAGGCACTGTTCTAAGTGTCTTACAGGTGTTAACTCTTCAGTTTTTTTGACAACCTTATGATGTAGGTGTTATTACTGTTCTTTTGCAGATGAGGGACCTGGGACAGAGAGCTTGCTTAGATAAGTTGCTCACAGATATTCCCTAGTGCAAGATGTGGCCAAGACTTAACCAGGCAATGTGGTTCCAGAGGCCCCACTCTGAACCCATTACTTGTTTTTTTATATATATGTTAACAATAAAGATCAAGATGAATCTGCCCAGCTGCTGAAGGATTTGCTAAATTAGTATACCTTTTTTGCTAGAATATGTGTACTTTATATTTTTACAGCACTTTGAGGTTTTAAAACAGTTCCATATTTTCACTTGATTTTCCAACAACCATATGAGGTTAGTATGACTATTAACTGTGTTTTACATATGAGAAGACCAAAGTTTGGAGTGTCTGTGACTTCCCCAGGAAACTTGACTACTAAACTGTGTGAGACTAGATCTGAATCCATGACAGTCTATAAATTCAGAATCTAGTGTTTTGTTATGCCCTATTGCATATCATATCATGTTATATGGCCCAAAGTCCAACTCCGGGGAGGAGCATGGACCAACCATCTAAGATGAACGGTTACCAGCAGTCAACTCTATTGATGATAGAAGGAATAAGAGGCAAATCTTGGCATGTCATTCAAGTAGTCATTTTCTCTCTTTTGCCCTCATTATTCTATGCCTAAAAACTCCACTATTGAAGTAACTATTTTCATCTTTTGCCATATAGGCAGGCAAGCAGCAGCCTTCATTCCATGCCATCTATGACTGCCATCATAGAATCTGTGCTGCTTTGAGCAAGTCATTTAACCTGTATGGGAGAATCCCAATAGAAGGTTAATTACAGCTCTGTGTCTAATTTAAATGACGATTAAATACAAATAAGTTACTTAGAAGCTGGCCTTTAAGGCAAAGGAAGCTCAGGCCCAAGAGTCAATGTATCTGATGTATGTTCTCATTCGAGTACAGGGGATTGATTGGAGAGGGATGTGCTGAGTGGGGACAACAGCAACTTAATAAAGATGATAAAAACAGTGGTAGCAAAGGCCTATCTGTTCTGTTATCTGCTGGCACTTTACCTCTATCAGCACATTTCACCTTTAGAACAGCCCTATGGAGCAGATACTGTTATTATTTATATATGACAAATGAGGAAAAGGAGGCACAGAAATGTTAAATAACTTGGTGTAGATCAAATAGCAAGTCAGAGGTTTAGCTGGAACTTGAACTCTAGCCTCCCGGATCTGTCTGTGGACATCAGCACGTTGTCTGTCCTGGGCAGGAACTGAAGTTTAATCAGAGGCACAATGTGACAAACTTCAAGACTTGAGTTCTGATTACACCACTTTCTAAGTATTGTCCCCTTTGGACACTTTGCCCATCCTCTCTGAGCCTTAGTCATCTCATCTGTAAAGTGAGGACCATGATAGGATGTATATTCTGGGCTCGTGGTAAGGATTATGTGAGGTAGCCCATGTATTATAAACACATACCCCAGGCCTGGTATAAAATAAATGCTCAATAAATGTCATCAGAGTGGTGACATCTAAGGTGGTGCAAAGAGTGAGCATTAGAGTTGGTAATTATCCCTGTCCTTAACAACATCTCCTCTTAATTCTAAGGTAGAGCATACTGCTCATAACACGGAGTAAGCATAGCGTGTGGCAAGCAAAGACACGAATGTCCATCTCCAAGGCCTTTCCATGCTACCTCATTTCCTCTAATGCAGAGTTTGGCCTATATATTCTTAAATGACCTCTAGGTACAAGGGCTACCCTTTTCTTGTGACAGCCTTTCCCAGAGTCTCAGTTTCTCCCCGAGTTAAACCCATAGCCTCTTGGAAGTTTCCAGTGGATGCTGGAGGCTCATAACTCATGTTCAATGGATGGATATAGGGAACGACTGCTCATTGTCCTCTTAACATCCTTTCTGTTACAGGGAAAAGGATAAATTCACAATTAGCAGCATCTGATTTGGATAGAAACAGAAGTTTAATTCAGGTAGCAAAAAATGACTGAAATTTAACTAAAAGTTATACTAAGTAATACTATCATCTAGGTTTTAACAAACCAAAGCACAAATGGACACATTCTTATTTCTACTCTAAAAAGGCACTTTCTCTGGTGTGTAATGGTCCCGTCTTGAATTGAGATATGTTCTTGTCATTTCTGGGTAAGTCACGTCTAGCCACGTAACACTAAGTGGATTGAGCTCTGAGCTCTGAGCTGGGATAACAGTCTGCCTGGTGGAGAGAGTCCTCTGTTCCCACTTCCAAAAAAGATTTTAAAAAGGAACTTGGAAATAGGGTCAGTGCTGCCCACGGGCCTTGGTAATATCGAGATGCTGCTGTCCTCATCTGACGCTTAAACATCAGCGCTGAGGATGCTTTCACGCTCCTTTGCAAATGAAACTCCCTTCTCTGCCCAGCTAATGGATAGGGCAGCCCAGTGGGAGAGGGCCCATCTGCCGCCCTCCCCAGGCTCCGCGGCTGCTGAGTGAGTGGAAGGCAAAGTGGGAGAGCCAGGAGGTGCACAGCAGTGTCTCTTTCAAGATCCAAGCGAGATACGAAAGGGAATTAAAAACTTCGTGTTGAACTGTAGTCACTCTACCCATGTCCCGCCTCCAAGAGTTCTACAGCTGGAGAGTACTGAGAATTCCCCTTCAGAGCTATTACAATTCAGATTGACTATAAACTTCCCACTGTACCAATAGAGGAAAGGAGGTGCTTGCCAAGTGCTCGGAGGGGTGAATGTAAGTTATTTCACCATCTGATGATATATACCGTGTTGGGAAACATTAAGGAGAAAACAAAGAAAAGGAGAAAAGGAAGTAAAGAGAGTGCTGGGAAGCTGGCAACTGATCATCCGGTGCTCATGAAGGAGCGTGGACGGGGCAGGCACGTTGGAGGAGCAGGACAAGTCACCTTCGAGTCACTGCTGCAGCTTGATTGCCTGGGATCTGCACCTGGGGAAGGAAAACTTTTAACCTGACATCCCACCTTACATATAAGGAGAGGAGAAGGCGGGGCATGTTGGAAAGCGAAGAGCACTTTGGTCAGCACACTTGGTTTGCCTCTTTGCTCTGCCAATTACTAAGCAGGTGACTCTTAACAAACCAATTAACCTCTCCGAACCTCTGTTACCTCATCTGTAAAATAGGATCAGAATATGAAGATTAGCAACAATACATCACAGGTGCTTTGTAAACACGGACACATTATGCGCATTGTCCTTTATTAAAAGTTCTGTATTAATCATGCATATTTTCTGGGGCAGTGCCAAAAAAATCAAAAAGGCAGAGAGGAGAGGTTTGAACCCTCTACGGAGCAATCCTCTAAGACAAAGGCGTTTTTACCTTTTTTTGCAACACAAACTCAAAAAGCAAATAATGTAACCAGTGTTTATGACCGTTGTTATAACAACAGCAATTATCATTTGTTCTCATTGTCTTTTGTTAAGTCGTACATTTATTTATGGAGCACAATTAATTCGAAAGTTCATCTAAGCATTTCACAAATGCTACTATGTGGAATGGAGTCCAAGTGAGGAGGAGAAAGTTGAATCTTGAACTGGTGTTGAAGGAGCAGAGTGTTCGGACACAGCCATGCAGCACAGGAACCAAAAGGGAAATCACAGGGCAAGGGGATATTTGGGTTGGTGCTGGTTTTAGAATTGGGCCAGGATCTTTAACTTCCAAAAGATTCAAGGATCTCAAAACCAGTACTGGCTCTCATTGCCTTGTTTCATGACACTAGGAATCAGCACATTAGGGCAGGTAGGCCAAATCTGACCCACTAGGTGTTTTTGAACAGCATGTGAGCTCAAAATAAATTTAATATTTTTAAATGGTTGAAAAAATTAAAACCTAATAACATTTCATGGCATATGCAATTATTTGAAGTTAAGATGTCTATAAATAAAGTTGTATTAGAACATAGCCATTTGTTTATGGCTGCTTTTGTCTTACAATGTCAGAGTTGAGTAGTTGCAACTAGATCCTGTGCATGGCTGGAAAAGTCTAAAATCTTTATCTGGTCCTTTAGAGAAGTTTGCCAACCCCTGCACTACATGAAGACTGACTCCTGAAAGTTCTGATCCCTATTATTGAAACTCTTATTTTTATCTATACTGCCTTCCTTGGTATTCCTTCCCGTCACTCTATGAAGTTGCAGTTATGGTAATTCTCATAAACATTCACAACAGGGCCCACTTCTCTGTCTTCTGGTAGTGGCCCTGCCAATACCCATGGGCTCCGCCTGACTCACAGATGCTGTGCCCCATCTGACAGCTATGGCTCACCTGGATTTCCACCTCTGTTGCAACAAGGCCCTTTCTTGCCTAGCCCCTGATGAATACTTCCTTGATTTTCAAACTATTCTATATTCTACCCACTTTGTCTTTTTTGGAGTGACTTTTGTCTGGGGGTTAACGAACATCTAGCTCTTGCCTTAGGTCTTTGATCTTGTCAGCTTAAAACATGCTCAATGTTGTCGATTCTGGTTCTACCTATGGGGAAGTTTGTTTTTGGATATTGTTGCTGTTTTATTATTGTTGTTGTTTCTGTAGCATAAGGCATTTTGTGGTGCCATCTGAGCCTGCTCTTTTCCTGGGGGGAGCATGTTTGCATTAATCAGCACCTTCCAACCAAAATACGTAATTGCAGACTCCTTAACTCTGCTGGTTTCAAACCCATATTTGACCATCGCTGGTACTACTCCCCAACCACCACTTCCACCCCTTTCTTTGTTTCTGTCTGGAATATGTCTGCAGTACTGAATTTGTGAAGCAAAGGGGGCAGGCCTTAAGTTCACTAGAAAATCTTGGTCAAATGAGTCCTACTCAATTATTACATTCCTTTTGAATTCTTTATATCTTTTAGATACCTTTCAGAATTCTATCATTATGATTTTATAGTTTCAAAAATTCTTTACACATTGTAATAATAATGATTTGAACAATGAAAGAAAAGCATTTTGTCACAGAGATTTCTTTCCTATTGAGATTTACTTTGAAATCCTGTTAGTCACTTTCAAAAGTCAATTCCAATTTTTACATCAAAAAATTAATTAGTGGTTATTGCTAACTGTTGGAAATACAGGTGTTATTTATATTCTTCTTCATAACTTTGCTACTTTTCAAAATGTGTAATATGTGTTTGCAACAATCTTGTAGTCATAAACTTAACCTTTAGAAATAGATTTTCAATTTTCAATTCCAGTAAGATATGCTTGGAAGAGACAAGATATTGAATTAAGAAGGGCTAGGCCTTTGGTAAACTACCAGGAAACATGCCATATCTTAGGCTAATTCTAACCTTAGGACAAAGCCTGTTTATTAATGCAATTGCTGCTTTTTTTGTGATGCATAGAGCTCCATGTGATCTTGAGACTCCATTTTAGCAGAAGTCAGAGGAATGACATTCCCTGGTCATTGTCAATAGGATAAATTCCAGAACAAAGCCCAGATCCTAAAGTCAACCCACGTGGGTTTTCTAATGTGGAGGTAGCTGTCTCTGCTTCCATATTCACTAAATACCATTAGAATCATCTTCTGACCCCTGAGTGAGATGAAAAAACGCGGGAGTCCTCCTATGTGTCAATAGGGAGCAGAGTGCGTTATCAAACACCCACCAGGCTGTAGTTATCTGCTCTGTGTGTGTGTGTGTGTGTGTGCGTGCTTAGTCTCCATGCATCTCTAGCCTCCAGACTATTCTTACTCTTGCGTTGCAGTTAAACTGGATTAAAAGGTGGTGACATTTTAGAATCAGCAGATGTCTAGAATTTCGTACTTTTGGTGGCACTGAAATGGGAGGAAACTATCAAAATTAAATTCTATCTTTTCTCTATTTGTTCTTTTATTTTCTCTCCCTATGTACCACTTCATAACTTCTGTGCCCTGCAAGAGTCCCTTGGACTTTTTATCACTTAGCTGAGGTAATTCATGCTGAGCCACACAGGGCTTCGAGACTGTCCCCACTGGAAGAATCAACATCTGACAGAGTCAAGCGTTGGATGGATTTTCCAAGATAGTTCCACAAAATTCTACATGGGCCTATTTTTTATCCCATCATTAGTGTTTTGAAAAGGGAATCCCCTGGGGAAATCTGTAACCAGTTAATATTCACCTCCACATATGTAGTCTACTTAAACAATATGGTATTTTTTGACAAATATCGGAACTACTTAGTATACCTCTATTAGTCAGGGGAGGATTCCCATTGCTGGGAACCTTTTTGAAATACATCTCATAGAAATCCCTAGAGCTGGTTTAAAAAATCAACCATCAAATTTTTTACTAATATATATGTAAAATAAATTTTTTAATTTTATTTCAAAATATTAAGGGGGTACAAATGTTTTTGTTACATGGATCACTGTTGTAATGCTTGAGTCAAGTCTGTAAATGTGTAAATGTGCCCATCTCCTGAATAGTGTTCATTGTACCTGTAGGTGGGTTTTTGTCCCTCCCCTCTGCTCCCCTCCCCCCTGCTTGAGTTCCAATAACTTTTACTTCCCTCTGTGCATGTGTGTGGCCATCAATTAGTTCCAATTTATTAGAGAGTGCATGTGGTGTTTGTTTTTCCATTCATGAGATACTTCACTTAGGAGAATGGTCTCCAGTTCCATCCAAATTGCTTCAAAAGGCATTAATTCATCCTTTTTTATGGCTGAGTAGTACACCATGGTATATATATATCACATTTTATTAATGCACTCATGAATTGATGGGCATTTGGGTTGATTCCACATCTTTGCAATTGTGAATTGTGCTTCAACAAACATTCGAGTGCAGGTGTCTTTTTGATAAAATGACTTCTTTTCCTTTGGGTAGATACCCAGTAGTGGGATTACTGGATCAAATGGTAGGTCTACTTTTAGTTCTTTGAGAAATCTCCACACTGTTTTCCACAGGGGTTGTACTAATTTGCAGTCACACCAACAGTGTATAAGTGTTCCTTTCTCTCTGCGTCCATACCAGCATCTATTATTTTTGGACTTTTTAATAAAAGCCATTCTAACAGGGGTTAGATGATATGTCATTGTGGTTTTAATTTGCATTTCCCTGATGATTGGTGACGTTGAGCATTTTGTCATGTTTCTTGGCCATTTGTCTATCTTCTTTTGAAAAACTTCTGTTCATATATATAAAATAAAATTTTAAACTCATTTAATTCATAATACTTTGATTCAAATGGCTGTTTACAAAATCAAATCTATGCTTGAAAAATGATTGTGTTCTCATCGAAGTTATCGAAAAGCATCATTAGCTAACTTTTCTCGAGCATTTATTCTCTGCCAAGCCTATGCTCTACATCTATGATCACACTTAATCTTCATAATGAAGTAAGTACCATTATAATCTCCATTTTATATATAGAACAGTGAAGCTCCGAGAGGTTAGGTGATTATTCCATAGTCACATAGTAATAACTGTTATGGCTATTTTCTATTAGCTCATATGGTATCTAGACAAGTTAATTTTGCTTAGAAGGGAAACAGTGCAGTGGAAAGACAATAGACTTGTAATCAAACAGACCTGTGTTTGGATCTACTTAACATTTGTCAGTCTGCTTCATCATTTGTAAATTGGAAATGATATGTACCTCTAAAGGTAAGACTGCATAACTATTCTACATCTGTGATAGGCATAATGGAGCATTTAATTATCAGCAGCAATGATTACGAGTGTTATTAGGATGAGATGATGAGGAGAGACTTACCTGTACTTGAATCAACTTAGGCATGGACAAAGCAATGAAAAGGTTTTGAATCAAAATCAGAGACAGAGAAACCATGATACTGCTCTGGAAAGGCAGAGAGCAAGTCAGATGAACCAGTGGGCTGTGATAGTGTTCAAACATGTCCAGGAATTCTTTGAGAACCCTCCCTCCAGCAGTAGACTAACCCCCTTGCCTAGACTACGGGCTGGCTGAGTGACTCCCTCCTAGGGAGAGTAAGATGGAAGCCAGGCTGCGTGGTGTCCAAGCCTGGGTTACAAAGGCCATACAGCTTGTGCCGGTTTCTCATGGGGTACTCACTGGGGAGCCTTTGGCCACCATGTAGGAAATCCGATTACCCTGAGGTTGACCTATGGAGAGGACCACGTGGAAAAACCTCCAAGAGAGGGAGAGGCCAGGGGCCCAGCTTGGAGTCTGTGTGTGAAGAAGCCTTAGAGAGGACCCCAGCCCCAGCCTGACCTGTGACTTCATGCAAGACCCTGGCGAGATCTGCCTGATAGAGCCCAGTCAACCCCAGATTCGTGAGCAAAATAATATGGTGATTGTTCCTGTAAGCCTCTGTTTGGGGGCAGTTAGCTCCGCAGCAACAAATGATTGGTACACAGGCACATCATATGTGGAAATGACAAAATGCTCACTTACATGTCATATTGCCCTTTTGCTTCTCCCTTCAGCTTCCCCTTCCCTCTGCACGTCCTTCCTCTGACCAAAGTCATGGTAGACCCAGTGGTCTTGGTCCCATAGGGGGCTTTCCAGTGTCTGCAGTTTACAGTCATCTGATTGCAGCATTTTCCTTTCAGATCTCAGTATGTTGTGGTGATCCCAGAGTTTCTATCAGACTTCAGCTCCCAGGATCTCAGAGCCCTGAAACTTTGTCCTGAGAATTAGCTCATTGCTGTCTCTTCCTTTGGGCCATTGAACCCATCAAAATGGGAGCAATTTAGAGAAGCCCATCTATCGAAGGGGTCTTGTTTTTCGCCCACTCCCTCGCAGAGCCCCTCTTAATCTCAGCATCTCAGACTGTGGCCTGCCTTGGGAGTTGGAAACGGGGTGGATCCATGGCAGTCCCTCTTCCTGGAATCTGCAGGCAGAGGCCTGAAGCCTCTATCCCTGTCCTTCGCTGTGAATCAGAAGCAGGGCAAGCAGAAGCTTGGAAATCTCTGTCTTTCCACAGCCAGAGGAGATGGGAGAGCAGAGGGAGATTGGAAGCTTCATCCTCCTCTCTCAGCCAGTCCCAGGCCTCAGCTCCGAGGAAATTCACTGAACCCTTTCAACAGGCTTGAATTCTGTCGGCAGCCCAACCATCCCCTTGTTTACTGTTGAAATAATTACTACTTTGCCATAATATTAGCTCTGAGCCGTGACTCCATTACCATTATCACCGGAATATTACCCATTTATTATCTCCCAGCAACCCTGGAAGATGAATACTGGGCTTCAGAGACCAATTGTTTTACAGCAGACAGGATCTTGGTGTGCATTGTTTAATGAGGTAAACTACATTACAGCCAGCATTAATTTGGCTACAGTGCACTCCACTAAATCACTCTTAACCTGTAAATCTGCCACTGTTTTTGATGTGCCCTTAATCAGTGAGGATGAGAGACATCCTCTGAGAAGGAGCTGGAGCAGAGGGGGCAAGGACAGGAAAGTGCAAAGGTGAGCAAGCCCACGCAAAGGGTGTGTGTCCGAGACGAGGGAAGGCTGTGGCAGTGTGAGTGGGCCCCAGGAAGCAGCAGGAGGAGGCAGGCAGAGGGCAGGCATCCTCTGTTCCTTTGGTCCAAGACCACTGAGAAGGCGCAAAGGTGATGCAATGGTGTAGACATGACCCACGGGCCTCTCCTCTCAAAGCACAGGAGAGGAGTCCATTTTCTGACCATGTTTAGCTTTACTCTTCGACTTGGCATCTTCAGAGTGACCACAGCAACCCATAACAGACAGGTGAGGAGAAACAGAGGACAGAGCTAGACAGTGAGATTGTCTTTGAGCGTGAGAGGCAGGGGAGCCTCGTGTACACACAGAGCTCTGGCCATTTGTGAGCACACGAGAGCCCGCAAGGAGGCCCAGGGAGTTCATTGCCTTAGATGAGATGCAGCTGGAAATGCCCCAGGGGAACAGAGGAGCAGATGAAAGGAGTTTCTGCATAAAGCCTCCCTTGTCACCTACATCCTTGCTTCTCAAGCTTTAAAGTGCATACAGTCACCTGAGGATCTTGTTAAAATGCGGATTCCTATTCAGCAGGTCTGGGGTAGGGCTGGAAAGTCTGCATCTCTAACCAGCTTCCAGAGGATGCTGATGCTGCAGGTGCACAGACTGACCACATTCTGAGCAGGTAAGACCTACCTATTTTAGCAGAAGGAGCATTGCCTCTCCAAGAAATGTCTGCACTGGCTTGTTTAAGAGCATGCTCTGAGCAGTCTAATAAAACAACAGCATAGCGCCCATTTTTAAGGTGGGCCAGTGGAAATGTGTTGCTTTTGCTCCATCAAAGGCTGGCTACTTCCACAGAGGTCCCGGGGTGAATGAGGCCTGAAAACTTCTCAGAAAGAATAACCCAGGTGCAATAGACAGCATGGACGCTGCCATCAGTTGATGCCTTTAGTTTTTAGGGTGGAGAGCACTGTAGTCCTGAAATGTCCTAAGAAATTACTTTTATATTACCAATTGAGAAAGAGCCAAAAGGACTTAAATATAACTTTGGACTCTTAGAACACAATCTAATCTTCTTCTCTAAAGAGAAATATATTTTCTGTTATACCACTTGTGAGTTTCCCCAAATCACCTGTTTTCCTGATGTTGAAAACCTTCTTTCTATACAGCCTAAATAAATTTGAAACCTAAGCAATCATCCCACATGTCTAACCCAGGTAATCAGGGTTGAAATTAATGAAATTGTTCCCTAGAAAATTCAAAAGTTCCTTATTTAAGACCCCGTCTAGCCAAAGCAATCTTAAACAAAAAGAACAAATTGGGAGGCATCTATCTACCAGACTTCAATCTATACTACAAGGCTATAGTAACCAAAACAGCATGGTACTGGCACAAGAACAGAGACATAGACCAATGGAACAGGACTGAGAACCCAAATATAAAACCAACCTCATACTGTCATCTGATCTTTGACAAACTCCACAAAAACATACACTGGGGAAAAGATTCCCTATTCAATAAATGGTGCTGGGAAAACTGGATGGCCACATGTAGAAGACTGAAACTAGATCCACATCTCTCACCTCTCACAAAAATCAACTCCCAATGGATAACAGATTTAAACCTAAGACATGAAGCCATAAGAATTCTCAAAGAAAATGTTGGAAAAACTCTTATGGACATTGGCCTAGGCAAAGAATTTATGAAGAAGACCCCCCAAAGCAATCACAGCAGCAACAAAAATAAATAAATGGGAACTGATCAAATTAAAAAGCTTCTGCACAGCCAAAGAAACTATGACTAGAGTGAACAGACAACCTACAGAATGGGAGAAAATATTTGCATGCTACAAAGCTGATAAAGGGCTGATAACCAGAATCTATACAGAACTTAGGAAAATCAACAAGAAAAAATCAAACAACCCCATGAAAAAATGGGCAAAGGACATGAACAGAAACTTTTCAAAAGGAGACAGAATAATGGCCAACAAGCATATAAAAAAATTGCTCAACTTCTCTAATCAGGGAAATGCAAATAAAAACCACAATGAGATATCACTTAACTCCAGTGAGATTGGCTCATATCAAAAAGTCCCAAAACAACAAATATTGGCAGGGATGCGGACAGATAGGAACACTCATACACTGCTGGTGGGACTGCAAATTAGTACAACCTCTATGGAAAGTAATATGGAGATACCTCAAAGAACTAAAAGTAGAACTACCATTTGATCCAGCAATCCTACTACTGGGTATTTACCCAAAAGAAAAAAAGACATACTATATTAAAGACATCTGCACGCGAATGTTTATAGCAGCACAATTCACAATTGCAAAGATGCGGAAACAACCCAGGTGCCCATCAATACATGAGTGGATTAATAAAATGTGGTATATGTATACCATGGAATACTACTCAGCAATAAAAAACAATGGTGAATTAACTCATCTGGTATTATCCTGGATGGACCTAGAGCCCATTCTTAAAAGCGAAGTGTCACAGGAATGGAAAAACAAGCACCACTGGTACTCACCATCAAATTGGTACTAACTGATCAACACTTACATCACACAGGGCATTAATATTCATCAGGGGGCGGGCAGGCAGGAGGGGGGTGGAGGGGATGGGAAAACTCTCACTGAATGGGTGTGGGGCACACAGTTTGGGGGATGACCACAAGCGTAGCTCTGACATGGGCAGTGCATGGGCAATATATATAAACAAAATGTTGTACCCCCATAATATTCTGAAATTAAAAAAAAAGAAAAGAAAAAAAAAGATGATACCACCAAAGGAACAAAATAAAGCACCAAAAACTAAATAATAATAATAATAATAAAGTTCCTTCTTTAAAAGCTAGAGTGGAACTGTCATGATTTTCAAAGCCTTTCTCAGTTTACCGTTGTGTCTATCTTCCCAAGCACCACCATTGAATTTTACTGAGAGAGAGAGAAAGAGAAAGAGAGAAGGTCTTTGTGATTTAACACGTAATCTCAGGAGCAACAGAACCTGGAAGACAGTGTAAATTGGGAATATCTTTTACTGTACATCTTCCCTCCCAAAGCTTTTTATTGTACTCATCTTGAAAACTGATTATTATTATTTTTATCTCAGAGCATACATATGAAGAATGAGGTTTGTGCATGTGCATGCTTGTATGTGTTTGTGTTTCATTATTTATATACACTAGCATAATAATAATTTTCCTTTTCAAATTTAATTATAATTAAAGGAAAAGGACATCACTAATTTCTCATTGTCTACCAAATTATTCCATTAGTGTTTGGGTAACATTTATATGGTTTGGGAGCATTATGCGTTTCCTCGTTCATTTGTCCATCCGTCCATCCACCCACCTACCCACCCACGAACATTTGCTAAGCATCTACTAGGTTCCAGTAAAGCTGGAAAAATACATAGATTGGAAAAGTAAAGATGAATGAGACATGGTTCTTGCCCTCGGGGATTTCATAATTTAACAGGAGAGACAAACACATAAATAATTTTTTGTGATACCATTTGGTGTATTGTAGTCCTTCTCTCCTTTTCCCAACCCTGCAATCAATTTTCTTTGTGTAGATTATCCCTAACTCTTTTCATTGAACCATAGGTAAAAGGAAAAGTGGAATCAAGCAGAAAGCTAACAGTAAAAACTGCATATAATTTTGAAATGGTGATTATATCAGTCTTCTTGGGCGAGTCTCCAATACAACTGCAAATCCAGATCTTTTCCTTAGTGTCCCAAGTTTTAAAACTGGACATTACTAACTTGACTGTTTGATCTCAAGGTCTTTACACGTTCCAATGAAAGATCGTTTTGTTCCAAACACGGGTGGAACCCTCAGCTTAGCTTTATAGAGCAGTCTGCTGGAGACTCTGCAAGTTTGAGAGAGGAATACCATCCTGCTAAAGCTGCTTTGCCACTGGCCTTATTCAAGCAACAAACAGTGGGAGACTGTACTGAGGAAAATCTGTTCAAAAGAACTTGAGAAATACGGAGGTGAAATCAGATAGAGAACAAAAATTCCAAACACTGATATAGCATCAATAAAATGCACTTTGGCATACCAAAGTGGTAAATTGAAGCAGTTACAGAAATACTGTGGATAAGGGAATGTTTCTACAGGTTGAGCATCCCTAATCTGAAAATCCAAAAACCAAAATAATCCGAAATTCAAAACTTCTTGAACCCGACATGATGCTACAGGTGGAAAATTCCACACCTGACCTCTTGTGATGGGTCGCAGTCAAAACTTTGTTTCATACACAAAATTAAGAAAAATGTATAAAATTACCTTCAGGGTGTGTCTATAAGGTGTGTAGGAAACATAAAAGGATTTCATGATTAGACTTGGGTTCCATCTCCAAGATATTTTATTACATATATGAAAATACTGTATTGCAAAATCTGAGGAAATCCAAAATCTGTGACACTGTGACTCAAACTGTATTAGATGTATTAAGATATTTGCCTTATAGAAACTTTAATATATATTTTTCTTATATAACACATTTATATGTAATGTTTTTCTCTTTTGGCACATGAACACAGCTTATTTGGCTCATAATCAATCATGTGGCCCATGTTCTGATGCTGATTTAACCATTTTTATTGAATAGTACTATAAGTTGGATACACTGCTATGCAATTAAATTTAATATTTTTTTAGTTCTCATCCCCTTCTAACAATACAATTCAGTGATGTACAGTTTTACATGAGCCAAATGAACTAATGGGATGTTTTGACTGTTGAGCAGGGACACACAATCAAAGTAATTCAAAGCTGTAAACACAAATAGCACCCTTTTGGTAACTAGCTGTGTCCAGAGGTCATCACTTCTTGCTTTGACCTATGGCATGTATCTCTGTAAAGTGAAGCTAAAAATGAATTGTTCCCTACTGAATTGTACCCAATACTAAAAATATTTGTGATGTACACATAAAACCTCTGGAGCCTTACTAAAGCGCTATCATGAAAATGTACAATTATTTCACATGTGTTTGTGTACAAGCCTTATATTCATGAGCATGCTTGGATGCACCCTCCTGTCCTGCTCCCCGATTTCTGGTACATTTATCAAGCCCAATTGCCCACACACAGTAGAATCCTCTGTTAAGAGCAGCATTTGGGAGGGAAAATGTAAACTAGGTTTTGTTGTGATGGTCTCAGTATGTGCGTGCTGTGCTCTCTCTCCCTCAGAGGCAAATTGCCGTGGGTAAAACCTGTATTATGCTATCAGATGCAATTCCAGCCTTGCTCAAGTGCACTTTGGAGCAACACAATAGATTGTGGTGGTTTGATACCATCTCCTTTTCATGTTTGTTTGGCTCTCAGCTAATCGGCAGAACTCAGGAGCTGTCGGCAGGTCTCTCTCTCCTCTAACCCCAAATCTACTAGTCCAGCCTTCACCATCCTATGGAACCCTCTGGAAGTCAAGCTTTCTTTATTTGCATTATTATCTTTATTTATCCACTCTCGAGGGAAGCACCATCTTAACAATTAAAGTACATACAAAAAAATGACTGAAGTTTCCTTTGGCTTTCCTGGAAATGGAGGATCAACCTGAGTAAATTCTCCAAGCTTCTCAATTTGTAAAGATAAATGTTACAGTGAAAAAAAAAAGGTCCTGCTTAGTTAAGAAAGGGAGGGGGCAGGGCATAGGTGGGAGACAAAAGGAACAGCAAAGAAGGAAGAGGATGTCACTCCAGTGTCTCACTGGCCTTTCTCCTGTCCTGGATATAAAGGCCATCAGGCCACTCTTTCCGGGCTGGTTTGACATGGGTTTCACCTGGCTGAGTGGCCACCCTGTTTGAAAGCAAAGCAAGAGCAGCCACAGAGTATCTGAGATTCATGAGATCACTCCACAAATTAAAACCTTCTATCGGCCTCTAATAGCTGTGCAAACTAATTATACTTTGACCAAACTTTGCCAATGATTCCCCCGAGGTATTATTACAAAATTTTGAGCTTGGAAATGCGTCCCCATTCTGTCAACATCAGGTTGTTTCAGCTACAGGAAATGGAGCTCAGGCTCATTTTAGCGTCTATGATGTGCTTTGCATAAACTGTGGCATTTTGCACTGGTGTGGCAGAGAGGAGAGCAGAAGGAGCACAGTTGAGTTTGAAAACACACAGAAGATGTTTTCCAGCAGTGTGACTTCAGACACAGGGAATGAGTTTCAAGAAAAATCCATTTTTGTCCCCACACTTCAGGGAGAGGCTGCAGGGTTCTGAGCTCAAGAGGTAAAGGCACTTGCTCACTATCAGGTTGTAACAGCTTCTAGTTTGGGGGGCATGTCACTTCCCTCTCTCTCTTTCCGGTTCTCCATATACAAATGAACAGCATTTACCAGCAGGTTGTTGCTGAAATCCTTGGTCAGCCTTTACAGCAAAGTCTGGCAGAGAGGGTCTTTCTGGAAGAGCTTGGTATGAAGTCAGTAGACCTTGATTTTTCTTAGAGCATTTAAGTTCATAAATAACAAAGGTGCAAACCCCATGTGGCTTAAAATATTTTTGACTCTGTCAGTCAAAAGGTATTTATCAAACACACACAGGCTGTTGGCATTATGAGAGGTACACAGTGGCATTCATCATGCAGTGTACACTAGTGGATTCCTTTCCTACTGTTGCACTTCTTCATAATTCTCTGCATTAGAATTGGGAGAGCAGAATCCCTCCACTGCAAACACACCCTTCCTCATCCACAGAGCCCCATGACACCATCAAAATCAAAGGGGAATAGAGGAGTGGAGGGTTCTCCTTCACCCTTAGCCTGCCATTGGAGCACAGGGCCAGGGAATGGGAGCTGGTATTTATTTCCTCTGTTGGCTTCCTTTGGTCCAGAGGAAAGCAGAAAACTGAGTGAGCTGACCTTCCAGTGTACCCAAGCAGCTTGGAACAGTGTGTTTTGACCACTGCCCAGGACTGACCATCTGCCCAACTTTTTGAGCAATTCTGGGCCATCAGAGGAGGCAGGGAGCCTGGAGGGTCAAGGGAAGAGGGGGCTCTAGCCCAGGAGCCCAGAGGGTTATGCAGCTGGCAGAACCCACAAATCCCCCAGCCCTGCAGTATGGCCCAGAGCCTTCCCCGGCTTAGAGCAGAGGCAGAAGTTGTGGAGCCAGGAGGCTGCCAGAGTTCAGACCCTCCTTCACTGAAGGGTCCCCAGGTTCATTTCTGTCTCTGCCATCTGCCATACCATCTCATGGGCTCCCATGATGGGCTCATCAGGTTCTTGAATTCTTTCCAGTTGTCACTAATTACACTGCAGATCCGTAAATCATCCCAGGCTAGAGCTGACAGGGAGAGGGACAGGCCCTCTGCCATGCTGAGCTCGGGGCTTCCTGCCACACCTGCAGCAAGTGCCCCTAAGGCAATCACCCAATCAGTGCTCCATGCAGAAGGGAGGGATGGCATGTCACTCAGTCACCCATGCCCTGGGTCCAGCTCTATCCCTGGCTGTCTCTGTATATGAGTGTTCACCCTGGTACCGGGTCTCAGGCAATGCAACCCTAAGGATTTAAGTATTGGGTCTCTGACTGTAAGTTTTTATTGCTGTTTGAATATTGAAGGCAGCTGAGAAGGAAGGTGGTATTATTTCATTTGGAGTTTGATAAAGCTGGGATGGCACTTCTCAAATTTAGTTAAATAATGCAATAGATGATTCATTAATTCTGCCATGGGGTCTAGAAATCTGCATTTTAAATGTGTACCCCCGGTGATTCTTGGGTGGTGATTCAATGCCTCACTTTGAGAACTACTGAACAATAAATTGCACGTTACCTTTCTCTGGCTGTAGGCTTTAATTGAACCCCCTGTTTCTGGTGGGGTGGGGACATTACATTCTCTTTTCAACCTGGCTACTCTAATAAGGCCACAGATTCCTTCTGATTAAAACCACACTACCCTCTCTATACGTGGAAGCTATGCACAGCCCACATGCATAGGCCCATACCTGTCACTCCTAGAAAACCTGTGACCTCTGGGAGTTCTGCAGCCGTGGTGTGGTGGGCTGGGAGGGTGCCCCCCGCACCTCCAGCACCCATAGCCCACTCGTTCACTGCACAGATTGCTGGCTAATGGGGCGGAGCTAGCTGAAGTGCCTTCTATTAATGGAGCAGAATATAAACAGAATAAAGCCTTCATTTCCCAGGCTGTGGTTTCATTATTAATATACTTTACAGTTCACAGGTTGTACGTTTGCACCCGTGTTTTCTCAGCTGGTGTAATCTGCGGCTCCGAGTGAGAACAGTCATAAAATTTTCATTTCCAGTTGAATGTGCGTCCAATTCGCCGTGAAATGTTCTATCTGTCGTGAATATTAAGTGCACTGAAGCAATAGCTGCTGGATTAGGCAGAGAGGTTCCCCAGCTCCTCCCAGGCCTGGCAGAGGACAGAGGTTTGCTGGGGCGTGGGTGGAACTTTTCTTGGGAAGGTGCCTGTCGTGAAGTGAAGTCTGTTTTCTTGTGGCTGCCTCCCCAGCCGCAGTGGAAGAGGGGGAACATGCTGTGGAGGCTGCAGAGAGGTCAGGAGTAATGGAGAATGTGCACCTTGGGGCCAATAGAAAGCAATCAGACAGGAGGGGAAAAGGGACAGGAAGTTCAAGTGTAGAGGAGAGAAGTGCAGGGCAAGGTAAAGCTGGGGCAGAGGTGAGGAGGGAGGGGATTGCAGAGGAGAGAGCAGGCCTGAGGGGAGCGTGCACGGGGGAGGCTGGTTGTCAGGCATGATGTTAGAAAGAGCAAGCGGAGCATTTTATGCACAGTGCCTTTTTAGAAACATCAATAAAGCGCTGAGGAGAGAGTGATGGAGGAGGGTCAGGGACAGGCTGGGAGCGACAGCAATTAGTCCGATGGCCTGCAGCCCTGGTGCAGGGCAGGCAGGAGCGGTGTCCAGGGCTCTGTCCTAAGAACAAATGTTGCCTGCTGCCAACTGGGCAGCAGCAGACGGTATTTGCTTCCCAGCACTAACTTATTATCCTTCCCTCTCATGCCACCACCTGTGCTCAGCCGTTACAACTAGTTCTTCCCTCTAAATCCTTTATCTCCTTTCTTAGGTGTTGCAGGATCAAATTGTGCCAGTTTCAGGGCTGAGACCCCGAAGCCCCCCTAGAGTGCAAGGAGCGCCTTGGGAAGCCAACGCAGGCAGGGGTGGAAAACATAAAGGACTCTGGGGCGCCCCGTTCTACTTAGTCGCCCCAGCTGCTGTGTCAGGATGTTTCCTCCCCTGGGGCAAGGTGCCCCTGTCCTGCAGGGGTTTGATACGAGGGCTGCCCCAGGCTGGAGGAGGATGAGAGGTGCCTGGGCAGACTGAGTCCTAGCAAGTGGAGTCTCTTCACCTCAGGCCCACAGCCTCCTTAGCAATTGTGAGAGAAGCTGGCTGTGCCCTGCAGAAGCAGCCCCAGAAGGCACAAACTTTGCTTTCCTGGAGCGAAAGTGCTGATTCAGCAGAGGGGCCCAGCCTGCACCACCCACTCAAGCCAGGCAGGGACTCCTGCAAGCCCAGCCAGCTGGCCCAGGGCGCGGGGGCGTGTGTGTCTCTATCGACACAATCACACAGCAGAAGTCAAATGGTTAGTTCTACAACCCTTGGCTATTGACGGTTAAAGCTTACGACAGCACAGTGAAAGAGCAGTGGTGGTTTCCCTCCTTTGTAGTTAAGGAGCATCGCCCAGCAACAGGTTAAGTGATTTCTCCAAGGTCACAGAGGTGAACTCACAGTAGAAGCAGAACAAACCACTTTATTCTGATGTGGAGCCTGTGCACCCTCCCCCTCCCCCGATTGTTGATGGTTGACTCCTCTCTGTAGTTTCCAATTGTTCAGCTTTGGATACTATTCAGATAATGTTGTGTTTCTGAAACACGTGCCAGTTGGGAGGAAGAAGCTGAAAATGAGCTGGGCCAAGCGGGTAAAGTGGTCAAAGATGAATAATTTAGGAAGTGACATCCTAAACACATACAGTTATAATCCAGGGACAGATTGTCTGTTTTTTACTTAGCCCATCTTTTTGCACACCAGTCATATACCTACTCACCTTAATTGCTAACCAAGGCCTTGAGAACAAAATGCAGCATTGTGCCTACAGCATGCAAGAGCCTTCCTGTCTGGCCCGACCAACCTATCTGGCCCCAGCCTTCATTCCCTATCCTTGATCACCACTGTTCTGCAGTTCTCCCAGGGCCGATTCCAGACATTTAAGACTTTGAATAAGGCTGTTCCCTCTGCTCAGAACACCACTCCATTCTCTACCCCTCCCCAAACCTGGTGCCAGCCTTCACAGAGTCAGTCAAAAGGCCCCTCCTTTGGGAAGACTTCCAGGGCGTGTTTTCACCCCCAAAGCACAGCTCCTCCTCCTTGGCTTACTGCAAACTTGACATGCACACACCTGAGTCCTAGCACTCATCACCAGTGGCTGGTCGTCTGTTTGCATGTCGAGCTCACAGAAGAGACAATGAGCTTTGTCAAGGCAGAGACTATAGAACATCCATCCTTAAACACGTATCCAGCTCAGGCCGGGGAGCATAGGCATTGGAATTAGACAGATTTGGGTTTCAACCCCAGCCTTGCCACTTAGGTGCTGTGAGTTTGGCTGAATCACACAAACTGATTAGGCCTCGGTTTTCCCGTCTCTTAAATTGGGATAGTAACTTCCTCAGAGGCAGGTTGTTAAGAAATTAGTGAGGGAATATATATGCAATATAAAACTTAGAAAAATTAGAAAGATACTTAACATAATATAAGTGCTCAGTAAATGTTGATTCCCTTCTATTTTATGAATGTCTCTTCTCTCCAATTTGTGCTTGTTGAGTGAATAAAGGAATAAGGAAAAATACATAATTAAGTTCAAAATTGTTTTGTTCAGACTCAAATTATACCGGGGATTCAGAGGGAGAGGATGATGGAGAGCAGGTATGGCAGGGTCTTCAAGGAGGAGGTGGGCCTTGGGCTGATAGTGGGTCTGGCGGTAAGTGCCCCTTAATTTTGGCTCTAACAGATTCACCCTCTGCACATTTGTAGTACCTTCCTCCCTTCTTTCTGTATTTATCTGTCTTTCTCTCTCCTTCTCTCTCCTCTTTTCTATTCTCTGATTTCTTCATTTATTGGACCTGAAAATTTAGCTGATGCTTGCTACCTCAGGGAGCTTTACCCCTTGTGTTTCTTTAACCTCAAATTTGGAATAGTTAACCCCTAAGAAGGGTCATTTCCAACTCTTAAATCCTGGGATTTTCCAAGAATCTTTCCTTCTCTCCACAGGCCCTAGAGAGAGCGCCTGGAATGGCATTAAATGGTCAGAGCCCAAAGCATCTAAACACGGGAGAAAGTGGACAAATTAAGTGGAAGTTCTCTCAAAATATGCATGCCTGCCGGATCTTTAATTCTACCCCTTGCTGCTCAAAACCCTTGCCCTTAAACTGCATTCAAAATGAATTCTGCCAGTGTCCCATTCTCAGGGAGAGAGATGGGAGAAAAAACTGTGCATCCTTCTCCTGCCTTGTCACTGTAGACTTGAGATAATAATAGTCTTTTTCTGATCTCCTGAACTTTCCCATCTGCTTCATAAAACAATGGCAATTTTTTTCCCTTGCTCTGTCTTCCTCTCTCTCTTTTATTTTTATCCTCCTACACTATAATTTAAAACTGTGGCAGTGCTATAGCCCTTGAGTTTTTTTTTTTTTTTCCCCTTTCTTCTCCCCTTACTTTAATACATGACTGTTATTTAAAATGGCCTTTCATCTGAGCGCCGGGAGGCTGCCTGAGCAAGCTGCCTCCTGCTTTTAGAGAGGGGGGTATGGCCAGTGTGGCCCCCCGGTCTAGCCTAGGACCTAGTTCCCTTCAGTAGTACCATGAAAATCAGAATTGTTGTTTGTTTGTTTTTTCTGAAAGGCATTTTTGTAAGAAGGCATTGAAGCCAAGGTGTGGAAATGCCCCCACCTCTGAAATGGCCACAATATCAAACTGGTAGCCCTCAGTGGCCCGCCGTGAATTAGGTCCAAATAGAGCAATTTCAGCTGAAGGCAGTAAATTCAATGTGCCCATAGATGCCGGGGTAGGGGGGAGGTGAGGGGAGTTAGGGGGACTTTGTCACCCGCCAAGCGCAGAGACGTTCAGCTGTTGCTATGCAGGCTTTTCCTCAGCTCCTCTGCCACTCACGCTGTCCGTATGTACGTCTGCCTCAGCTGGCTGGGCAGTGCATGGGGAAGGGTGATGGTTGAAGGCTTCCTTTCCAGGGGAAATGTCATCTACCTTAGGGACCAGAAAGGAAGGCCTCTAACACTGGTGTTTCCCATAGCCGTGCTCCAGCAGCCCCTGCCACGTACTTTCAGCTGCTGGTTTGGGGCTCTGGCTTGTTATCACTGCTGGAATATTCTCTGCACACTCCCTGCGTCTGTGTCAATCCAGTTCCATGCATGCACCTGTACCTCCGAAACTGATTTTGGCCTTGTCTTTTCTCTCCACGCTCTCTCCAGAGCCCCTTCTGAACTGGCTTCGGTAAAGCAATCATATTCTAAATGATCTTCATAAAGGAACACGCCATTGCCATAAAACACCAGGGACAGAACAAGGCTGAAGGCTAGAAAATAAATAGCGTATGTGTGAGTGTGAGTGTGTGTATGAGACGGGGGTGTGTGTGGTGTGAGTGGGAAGGTGTGCCCCAGCCCTCATGGAGATGATGATCACTCCATTCGTGGGCTACACAGCCCTTCTGCCAGCTGGAAAGGGAATTCTCTGGGGAAGACAGGGACCGCCTGTCCCCAGCTGATCTTCTGGGGAGGCCACACACCTGCAGGAAGTGGATGAAGTTTTTATCCTAGCTACAGTGGGTTGTGTCCTTGGCTGTGATGCCCAAAAGGACTGGTAGCAGGAGGGAGCTCCTGCAGGTCTGGCCTCTCGTTTCACATTGTTGGATTTTAAATCCTAGGTGTCATTGCTTCAGTTCCTTCTTCTCTTTGGAACTCTCCCTTCCCTTAAACATTGGAAATGATCCCTGAAACCACATAGAAATATTAAGACGAGAGAGCGGCGCCTCCCCTTGGTTTTCTCCTCAACTTTTCAAGGGGCCATTTTGATCAGTGTCTTTACCTTCCTCTTGACAGTCCAAGCATGTCCAGAGTATTTTAATTTCCTCTATCCCCATTCCAACTTCATTGCCATTGCTAACATATAGTTTAATTAACAGTATATTTTTAAGGAATTATTGTCTGTGATTTTCATTTATCACCGATTTATCACACTCTTTCTCTTTATTCCTTTCTGCATCTCAGACCTTCCATCTGGGATTGTTTTCCTCCTGCCTAAAATATCCCTTTAGGATTCCCTCTAGGATAGCTCTGGTGGTGGCATATTTTCTCAGTTTTTGTTTAGTGAAAATGTCTTATTTTGCCCTGATTCCTGAAAGGTAGTTTTTCTGGATAGAGAATTTTGAGTTGGAAGTCGTTTTTTTCCAGCTACTTAAGGAACTTTTCATTCCCAGTCCTGCTGTTGAGAAGTCGTCCGTCCGTCTTACTCTGCGCCCATGACAGTTGTCTGTTTTACTCCTCCACCTCCAACAATCCCTATCGCTTTTAAGATTATTTTCTTTGGCTTTGGCTTTTTGCAAGTTCACTGTGCTGTGTTTAGGGTGGATTCCTTTCTTTTTTCATTTATTTTTCTTGGGATTTATTGGTATTCTTGAATCTGTAGATTGATATTTTTGTTTAATTCCAGAAAATTCTTAGCCATTATCTCTTCAAATATTGTCTCCTGCCCCTTTTCCCTTTCTCCTCTTCTTTGGGTACTCTTCACTACATGTGGGCTGGACCTCCTCCCTCGTGTGCATTCATCGGCTTTCTTCCTCTCTTTGTCTCTCCGTCTTACTTATTGGATAATTCTTTTCTGGCTTAGCTTACAATTAATTGGTTCTCTCTTTAGCTGTGTTCCATATTCTTTCAAATCTTTCCACTGGTGTTTTTAATTTCAGTCATTGTACTTTTCTTTTTGAAAAGTCCTTTTCAAAAGTCCTTTTCTTTTGAAAGTCCTATTTGAATGTTTTTCCCTCAGATATGGTAGTTACCCTTTATATCTTTATTTTCCATGCAGATTTATCAAGTTTACGATTTGTTTCTTTATATAAAGTAAAAATAGTTGTTCTATAGTCTGTGTTTCATGATTCCATTATCTGCCATGTTTGTGAGTCTGTTTTTGTTGTCTATTTTATCCTGTACTCACTCTTTGTATCTTATTTTCTTGTGTGCCTGGTTACTTTTTGCTCTGTGGTATCCACTGTATTTTTCTTAATGAAATAATTTGATGCCTAAAATGAAAGTAACTTCCTTCAGAAATGATTTATGTTTGTTTCTTCAAGATGACTGAGGTCTCTCTGTTCAGAACCAGGTTAAACTATAAATCAAGGACCAGGTAATCCAAACCATAGTACAACCTCTGGAAAAGGATGTTCAACTTTCCGTTCACTCTCATCTTGGGGCTTCAACCTTCTGAGGTCTTCACTTATTGTAAAGAGGATTTTCTATCAGACTCCCTGACTTCAAAAGGGTCTTGGACTTTGATTCCTGTTCTGCTGCACTTTGGGACTGTCAAACAAGGGCTTGAATTTGCCTGACTCAGCAAATGCCCTCAGGTCAGGAACCTGCTGTCTCTTGGTTCTTGTTTTTCCTTTAATTTAGGGTCTGGTAATTCTGTACCAGAAAAGAAGATCTTTGATGCTTTTAAGAAACATGTAAAATCGCCTTATCCAGTTTTTTTAGTGGTTTTCAGTGGAAGGGCTGGCCTGAATAACCTAATCCATCCTTTCCAGAAATAAGATGAGTACCTTTTTAACCCACAACTCACATCACCTTCCATCCACAGACTGAAATTTCCTTATGTGAAGATAAGCGCACATATGGGGGGAGAGCAGGGCATGTGGAATCTGCTCCACTACTCACTGGTTGTTTGACTTTGTAAAAAGTTTTTATCTTTCTAAGTCTCAATTTCTGTGGATGTGAAATAGTGAGACCAATAACCTGCACTGCCTTCCTCACAGTGTTATTCCGAAGCTTGAATATGATCATAAATGTGTGTTTTCTATGGCTTGTATGGAAGTGCTTTGGGGAATGCTGAGCCTGCTGCATACGTACTGGACTTGGAAGTTGCTGACCTGCCAGAGGGGGTGGGGCCAGAGGACAAAAGCAGGGTAAGGAGGAGAGGCAGGCCCCCTGCTGCCTCTGACTCCCCCAATGAGGGAAGAAAGACCAGGCTAAGAGTGACAAAGCAGGACACCAGGACAGCATGGATGCCACACCCTGCCCTTCTGCCCAGGTAGAGTGATGACTGGTGATCCATTGGCACGTCTTGAGAGCAGGTTTGTCCTTGGCGCCTCCTGCCACACAGAGCCCTTCGGCCTCCTCCTCTCAGCTCCTCCTCCTGCCCCCTCAGCCAGGGCTGGCTTCTTGCCCTCAGTTCTACCTGGCAGGCTTTCTTCTCCTCATATTTATTTTAACATTTATTTCCCATCTTATGAAAAATTGGGAATTTATCTACATTCAGCCCTTGGACTTGCCTCCCTATCAGCTCCCCTCCCCACCACTTCTCATTTGTTCCTGACAGGCATCATGTAACACATTCTTAATTTGATGAGCTCGACATAGCCCACAGGCAAAACAGCTGGCTGAAGTCAGGGCTAGCTGCAGGGATCCAGTTAGTCCTCTCAGATGTCCCAGACTGTCCAGCTGCCCACTCTCCTGAGAGCAGATTCCCCAGAAAGAGGGTGGCAGTGGGAGAGCAGTGATGCCATGGGGGACTGGGCACAAGGAAAAGAAAGCCCCAGAACAGCAGTTTCCCATGAGGAAGCTTGGAAGACAGTGTTGGATGTATGACCCTGAGGCCAGTGTGCGGGTGGATAGCTGCTTATTAATGAGAAGTTGGTTGAAAAAGAGAGAGAAAGACTATTTGCAGCTTTGGGATACTCCTTGATTATCCATCGGAAATGTGGGCTTGGATATATGGATACTTGGGTCTTTTGTCACTGACATATGGCTGGGTAAGCAAGGCAAGCGTCTGCATACACCACGATTTCCGAAACTGTTCAGGGTGACACTGATGATCTCTGAGAGGCTAATAGGTATTTCCGTAGAGAGGAAAACTGTTTCCTGGTCAAGTACGTTTAAGCAACTGTGTGTGCTCCGTTCCCCATTTAGAGATCCATGCAACATGAGAAGCGGTCAAAGATTCTGAAATGTCCTGCATGTGTGTTGAACCCAAAGTTTCCCCAAACTTGTTTGACAAAGAAGTTTTTCTTTTCATAATACTGATTATGGTAACATTTTGCAGGGTACTTAGAATTAAGAGAAAACATTCATTCTAATGCAATAGCTGGCTCTGTTTTTTTACCTCTGCTATTCAGAGATTTTTTTGTCCAACAACATGTTTCCAGAACGGTACCTGTGAGAAAAACTCTCCTCCTGGAACACATCCCACGTCCGAGGTGCTTACTATCTGTTGATGAAAATGACCCCAGTTATTGAGGGCCTGTTACATCTCCTATGTGCATTTTCCATGCAGCACTTCTAATTGTCAGTATGATCCCACAGGACAGATTGCACTATCCCCATTTTGTCAGTGAGAAAACTGAGCGTCAGGCTTATAAAACAGTGTGCCCAAGGCAAGTGGCTAAGCCAGGATTTGACCCAAGATCTGGCTGACTCTCAGGTAATGTTTGTTTCTACCATACTATACCCATTATGAAAATGGGGCACATTTACAAAAACAAAGTAGAACAATTAGAAAAGCAAATAAATTTAGCAACCTATGTAGTTATATATAAGGACTACTTAATTTATTGATTGAATGTTGGCGCCAGAAAAAAAAAATCTGAAAATGATCTAGCCCTATTATTATTTTTTTCCATGTGCAAATAAGAAAACTGAGATCTGGCTAAAGTGAAATGACTTGCCCAGGAGCTGATTTCAGAGTCAATACAATCACTATCAGTAACCCTGACTTCCAGTGCAGTTATTTTCACCCACAGTGATGTTTTCCTCCTCCTGTCAGAGACTTTTTGCCAGGCTGAGCCTCACCGAAATGCTAAAGGTGCACTGTGAAGATGAAGATGAGGACTCCCCCTCCATGGACCCCCAAAACAGCTCCTTCCTCGAATGGGGAGGCGTTAAGAACAAAGGCGTCCTTTTCATCTGTGCACGGGAGGACCTAGCACGGAGGAGAGTAGGAGCTGAGTTAGTTATCCTCTCGGATTCTCCTGAATTCTCCTCGAGTGTGGAATGTAGAGAAACGAGACAGTCTTTGCAGATTTAGCTGGAAACTCAAGCCAAGGATAGGCTGGAAGGCAGCTCCCTGCACTCTGCCCAAAGCCTCATTCTCACTTGGTGTCCTTTGCTTTCCAGACGCCCTGTCTCCAGTCCACCACCGAGTCTAGATTGGAGCCGCTAAGTAGAGCTGGCAGCCAGGCCCTAGCCCGCAGACACGCTGACAGACGCTGTGTGCTCAGCTCAGCTCAGCTCCGGGCTGCAGATGGATGCTATCCTCCGCCCGCCCGTCCCTGTAGAGCGCCTTCCCTACCTCCCTTCACCCCTGCTTCCTTCATTCTCCCCGTCGCTCCCTTGTCTAGTAGTTGCTTTGCCTGTTACTTCTGTGATTTCTCTCTTTTCCTCGTCTTCGTCTAGAACTGTTGTTTTGTTTTCTACTCACTTTTCCCCGTGTTTCTTAGAAGACCGATCTCATTTTCCCCACATCTCTCTGACACCTCCACTGTAAAGACGTTTTATTTTCCCTCTCTCCTTAGCAACTCATGCCGCCTACCACGCTCCTTCCCACGCCACCACTTCTACCACCATCCCTCCTTGGGCCGCTCCTTCCTCATTGCCTTTCGTTTTCTTTTACCCCTGTATACGCTTGTCCTTCTCCGATGTGCCCCCCAGTCCCTCTGCCATTTATATGGGCCCCTCTCCGTCTCTCCTAGCCCATGTCACTGTTTTTCTTGTTACTGGAAAACAGCGGCACCTTCCCATGGCGATGGTAATGGCCGGTGGGTTAGGGAAGCCTGTGCCTTCTTTTACCGATGGATTTAGATGGGTTTCCAGTGAGGCCAGTGCCTGCTCCCCCTGCAGCCTGGGGTTCCTCAAGCTTGGCACAGTTGACATGTTGGTCTGGGTAGTCTTTGTTATGGGGGGCTGTCTCGTATATAGGGGGATATTTGGCAACACCCCCGGTCTCTACCCACTAGATACCAGTAGCACTCATATCCCAATTGTGACAACCAAAAATGTCTCCAGACATTGCCAAATTTCCCCTGGGTGGGCCACAGTCTTCCCTGTTTGAGAACCACTCTGCTAGCCCACAGCCTGCACCCTCACCTGGAACCCGATGCTGAGGGGTGATTTCTTACACCCGTTAGATAGGCAGGAAGGAGGTAGTGGAGGTAGCGGAAGTTGGCAGTGAGGACACACAAGAAACAGAAGGTTGTCAGGAAAATTTGAGCTTTTCTCCTCGTCTCTTTGGCCTGGCTCTGATCTTTTCTACTCCCTTCTTTTATCTCTTTACCCATGTCTTCTCTTTAGTCTTCTTTCACTATTATCCAAACTTCTTTCTCACATGACAACATGATGCTCTTGAGTTCCAGACTGCTAAAAACGGCTCTGATTAAACCCTGTAAATGATCCTTGCAGAAGTGGCTCTGACGGTGTTCCATCTGCACCTTCAAAAAGGTCAAGGTGTCACTCGGCTGCTCGAGGGAACTCAGCTTCTGGGCTCCCAGGTGGCTAATGCCTGTTTGATTAGCTGTAAAACAAAATCCAGAAAATGCCAAGAGGCAAATCTCAATTCACCTTTCAGAATGAAGCTCGCTGCCCAGTCAGGGAAGGAAGTGCAGAGGGGGTGGTGAGATCCACAGCTGTTAACTCTGCAACAGGTGAGCCAGCAATGAGACGCAGTGCTAATGCGGCTGCCCTCCTCTGCCCAACCACCTGAGTCACCTTCAGCTTTCAGCTGCGTCTCTGGGCCAGAAGACGGTTCACTCCTATGTGCTCCGCTTTCTGCTCAGCTCTGCCTTCCACTGGGGTGCCCACCTCCACGGCAGGTGGCCTACCCCTTCCCTGTGCCACTGCCACCTTGTTGCTTTCCTTCTAAGTTCTCCTTCCAAGCTCACCTCCACAGCCAGCAAGCTGCCCTCTGGTTTCACATCTTCACCCCACTTCTCTCACAAATGCATCTCACTGCCAGATCTGCTGTAAAAAATCAGAACTGAACAATAAAAGAAACCAAACAGACGTACCCAGTGAATCTTCCCTTGCATAAAACACCTCTTCTCTTCTCTCCCTGCATTGCATCTGTGTATATTCCCTCCTAGAAGGCAGTGTAGAATATTGGATCTAGACCATTTGTAGGGTAGACTCTCAGAAACCATCTCCTGCACATACTCTATGGTTCCAGCACAGCCGTTGCCTTGTCTGCCAACATCCTTTTCATATTATTTTCCAAATCCCATGGGAGTGTGGCCCTCCCATGTATGGCCCTTCCTTTGGGAAGACAGCACTACTGGCCTAACTGCAATTGTGACTCCAGCTTCAGGCGTGGATAATACCCATCACCTAGCACTTCCCTCTGTTCCTCTGGTGATCCCAGAGGCAGCATGCAAAGAAAGCTGACCAGGACTTAGAAGCCTTCTGTGGCCCAGGCCCAGAGTCAAGCTAACCGCCTGCAACACTGGGCCTCTGTCCCAGGCACACTTACTTCCCTGACCAAGCCGATTAGGTACCTTCTGCCTTTGAGCTACATAACTTTGCCTGCTTGTTCTTATTTTCTTTGCCCTTCTTCTCATTCATCATTCACCAGGTTGTTTTTTCACCAGGTCCTTCTTAAATAGGGATTCGGGATCCAGCTGGATCCAGCCTGGCTTCCACTGTATTGGTTAGTTATTTTTTTTCTCCTGGACCTGTACTGACAGGCAGGGCCTGCTCTAGGGTTGAGAGTCTGGAAGTGGCATAAACGGTGCATGGATGTGTCTGCACAAAGCCCTGCAAATGGTTTTCAGTAGCAACAAGGCAGGTGGAGGCGGGCTCATCAGCCGCAGTCTGGGAAGCCCTGAGCTCACACGTGCCCCCTGTAGAGAGTGCAGCCTGGGGAGAGGGGCTGCCTCCCGGGGACCAGTGTTGTTGTCGGGGCCCTGGCTCCCACAAACAGGATGTGTGTGTGTGGCTGGCTGCCTTTCTGCAGGAACATCTGTCACTCTCCAATATTTCCTTTATCATTGCAGCAAATTATTTAAACACTACCCACTGAACCCCATCTGTCACTGTGCCCCATCGCTGTCAGGGCCCTGCCTCCCCAGGTCTGCGACGAAACTCGCCAGCAAAGGCTCCATGCCAAACAACAGGGCAAATTAAATCAAAGCGTGCTCTGGCACCCAGGGGGAAAATGCACATCAGCTTTGACTTATTGCATGGAGCACGCTTACAAGAGAGAAAGCAGCGGCTTTTGTCACTGCAAGGGGCCATGAAAAATGAATTAGGGCCTCTGCTGAGAGAGGGCATGGAGGAGAATCTTTCATTCTGAGACGTTGTCCTCTCTCACCTTGCAAGAAGGAAATAATAAAAGGAGAACTTGTGGTGGATCTAAGTCTCTCCAAGCTTTGACTCTGTCCTCCAAGCACTCCTGGGTGTAGAAAGGAAGTGAGGAGTTGGAGGAAAAAGGACTTTGAGAGGCTTAGAGAAAGAACTTGAGCAGGTGCAGCTGAGAGTGAGCAGCATCCCACCATCCCTCTGAGGGGAGCTGGAGCAAGCAGGGGCAGAGGGACACGCCAGGGCCTGGTCATCACCCTGGCAAGCTGTGCAGCCCAGGAACTCCTGGAGAAACTGGCCACGACGAGGGAGTGGAACTAAAGTTGCCAGACCCTCACCGCGCATGGGTCACTTGCTGGACTGACTCTCCTTCACACTTAATCTCTTTCAATCCCCATATTCCCATGAGATAGGAATTATTTTTACCCATCTTACAGATGAGAAACCTCAAAAAGTTTAAAGCAATTGCTTGTGTCCATCCGATTTATGTGTGGCAGGACCAGGATTCAAAACTACATCCATCTGACTTCAAAGCTCATTGCCTCTCTTTACAAAAGCATTTCTCCTCTGTCTCCTTGCTCCCGTGAGACACAGCTCATTTGTTTTCCTATAATGAGGGAGGGGCCTTCGATTTCCTAATAGATTGCTCACCTGCCATACTAATGGAGCTGGCATTTACTGTGGGTTTAGCTGCAGAGCCTTACCCACCAGACACATTTGTACTTTGTGACAGCAGGAACACATGGACTGCTGCTCGGGCAGTTCCAATACAGCCTTCCTTCCCAGGCAGAGATCCTGGCTAGGAACAGATGACTCCATCTTCCAGGACAGGACAAGCCATGGACCATCTCTAATCAGAGCCCAGGCTGGAGCATTCAGCCTTATGCGCTGAGAGTTGGAAATGCTCAGCTGGGTATTATGTGGTCTGGCAGAAAGGACATAGGACAGAGAGACATATTTTCTGTGTTCTGTCCTCATCTCAGTTGTTAATCATCTTCTGTCCCTGCGTGTCCATCTATGGGTTATTACACTCTGTTATTGTACATTTTCCTCAATTTCAGGGTGGACATGGATAAAATATATTGAGCATCGGCTTAAATGGCTGGTAAGTTTTCCAGTAGTCTTCTAGGGGGTTGCTCAATGTCGCCAAATATTTGGACAGTTCTTGGACTGTTGACACATTTCAAACAGAGAGTGTGCCGCCCTAAGTAGTGTCTTTGCTTTTGCCTGCTCTCAAACCTGGGCACTTCCCAGCCCAGTGATCATGGTCTTGTGCTCTGCCAGTGTGATTTGCTCACCTAGGGCTCTCTCTACATATTTCTTAAGAGTTTGGACTCATATAACTTTGACTATCTTTCAAAGATTGTTGGCCACAAGAGGAAAAGTAAACAACTCTAGACCTAGGGCCACAGTGCAAAGAGACCACTGATCTAAAATGAGCCTTTTATGTGACCCACTATTACCACTCAACACGGCAAATGGGGATACCACACGGGGGAGAGAGTAACGCTTATGGCTTTGTCAAAAAATCCATAAGCACATTATTGTAATGAATGTGTGTTCATCTGTAAGACAGTGACAGACACCTTTCATGTATGTGACAGTCAAACTGAGTGTTGAGTTGAATTCAGTCAAAATAGTCCAATTGAGTAAATATCCAATAGTTCTGTTTGGAAGTATCTTCTGTGTTTAATTCCATAAGTTTCCTATTTGTACACTGCCCCTGATTTAACTGCTAGAAATGTTAGCCATCTCTTTGTGAATTTGACTTAAGCATTTCCCACCTCCCATGGGCCCCGTTCCTCTGATAAGTAGTGTTAAGGCAGCTCTGGGGGGCAGGCAGGCGATATGTAATAAAGTTGTATCCATAACCTCTCTCCTCCCTATATAAGATTTTCTAGTACAATCATGCCTTTAAAATTGTTACCATCTTAAATGTGAATGTAAGTTTTGATGGGATTAATATGGAAAAGAGACTTAAATTCCAGTACATAAAAGGAAAAAGAAGAACCCAAGGCAGGGTAAAGATCCTCTACAGAAGCCTCAGATTAAAAACAAAAAAAAAGAAGAAGAAATATATAATAGAAACTGCAGATTGGAAAGTGATGCTCCTGCAAGGTCAGCTGTAAAACAGCCCTTTAATTAATCACTAATAAGTCAACTAGGATGGTTTCAAGTAAGGGAGATGTACCTCAAGAAAACATGTGGGATCTTTTGTGTATTTGGTGACTCTCTGATTAGCATAGAACTTAGCCTGGCCCCAAACACAGACTTAAAGCCTGGATTAAACAGCCTTTCTTTCTTTAGTTACCAGGGGAGTCCATGGATGAATTAAATGTAAAATCCTGTGTGATTTAAAGGAACTTTTAAAAATCACACAACCTAACCTTTCCTTTTTTTTTTTTTTTTAAGATAACAAAACACAAGTTCAGAGAAATTAAGTGAATTTCTGAATGTCACTCAGTTAGTAGCAAAAGCAAGGCTAGATTCCACGGAGTGTGACTTTCATTGCAGTGGTCTTCCTACAACATCACGCTTTCTCTTTGTATTACCATGGGGATGTTTATTTTTTGTCTGTTTGTTTTCAGGAAAGTTTTACTTTGGACAAAAGTGCTTCCAAATGTGGATGATATAATTAGAAGCAAGAGAAATTAGAAGATGAATAAAAGATGCCTGTGAAATATCATTAATATGGCACTCAGTGTCGAGCCAAAGGTCTGGTACAAACCTGTGTGCTCAGGTTTGACTTGTCTGTAGTTTGCACAACTAGATTAAAAAATATTTCAGAAAAATGATTTTATTCACAATCTGGCCAAACTGGCTTGTTTTGCCTGAAGATCTACAGCAAAAGAGGGTCACCAGATGGGAAAGCCTTCATCTCCGGGGCATGGCCTAAAACACAGCTGAGTTTTTAGGTGTTGGCAGTGGAACACCAGGGAACCTTCTGTTCAAATGTGCCTTGAACCCATTAAGTCATAAGCCTCAGCCTGGTTTAGAAAGTAGTTTACAGGAGTCTTGCTGCCATTTTTTCCTGAGCACCATTTGTAGACCCACATTCCTTAGGAAAGGAAGGCAGAGAGCTTTTTGCAGCTAGTATGGGAAATGGTGTCATGGAAACAGTGTATGCTTAGGACTCAGAGGGTTTGGGAGCAATTGCTGGCTTTCCTCATCTTAGCTGTGTGGTCTTGGGCACGTTTATTAACTGGATGTGAAAGTGAGACAGGTCGCTCATTTCATTTAGGGGTGGCCTGTGTACTAAGCCAGTGTCCCCTTCCTTATCTGTAGAAAGGTGGGCTTTCCATCGAGAGAACCATTCCCTGGCTAAGGCAGTACAGGTAGCTTCACTTCCCTGCCTTCAAACAGTTTCTCAAGAGCCTTCAAATATTACCTCATCTTTCTGAGACTCAGTGTCCTCATCCTTAAAATAAGATGGTCATGACACCCACCCCACCTGGGATGAAGAGGACTATGAGGGGATGGCGTGGGATGCACTGGGGATGTATTAGAATGCCAGGTATTAGTACACCTGGGCACACAAACACACGGCTCACAGCATTGCAGCTGTATGAAAACCTGCTCCCTCCTCTTGTTAGCGGTGGTCATAACACTTCGAAAAATGGGGCACAGCACTAGGGCGAGCATTGAGGAGAAGGGAAGATTTGGGATCTTTTTCTTTGGTCAGAACTGGTTAAGTGCAGAGCTGGTATTTCAAACTGCCCATGTTCAGGGCCCTAGTTTAGAGGGAGTCATCTCTGACATACCTTTTAAGATTAAAGACAGAAGCATAGACGGCCACGGGAGCACAGTGGAAGATAGAATGCTTGTACCTCTTGTCTGGAGAATGGCTGGGTTGCAAGCTTCGGTAGAATAGGAGCTGCCAGTCGAACCAACTTAATAGAATGGTAGTAGATATATTTCAATAGAAGAAATGAGTGTAAGTGTTGTCAGTGGAAGAAGGGAGAAAGAAGACAGATCATGGTTGACTACTCACAGCGGGGAAACTTCCCAACAACTTTAAACTGAAAACTCATAGAGCTGAGGTAGGTGACTGGGTTGAGTCCACTGACAGCTGCTAATACAGGGCTTGCCCCATGGGCACCCGTTAATGAGGCTTCAGCTGTGTGAAGGAGACTCCAAATTGGTGGGTCTTGCCCCAAATCTAAGCCCACCCCCGTCAAGTGCAAAGAGCATTCAGCTATTGCATCATTGTCCTCTCCCAGCCCCTATCCCGTATGGAATCCAGGGGACACAGCAGGCAGAGGGTTTGCAGCTAGCGCCTTACTGGCCGGGATGACTCAGAAGTAATTTTCTCCAGGAGTCCCTCCAGGGAAGCAACCCCCACCACACAGTCCCACATCATTCTTTGTTAGCAGCTGCCTGGTTTTCCCCCACATTTGCAAACCTACCACCTGCCCATGTCCCTTGTCCCCTTCTCCCCCATGTGCCAGGCTCCCAGGACTTCTATGTATCCCTTGCCCCAGGGGCAAGACTTTAGTCTGGTTTGTTCACCACTTGCCATAGTCAGCTCAGGCTACTATAACAAAATACCATTGATTAAGTGGCTTAAACAACAGACATTCATTTCTCACAGTTCTGGAAGTTGGGAAGTCTAAGACCAAGGTGTCAGCAGATTCAGTGTCTGGGGAGGACTCTCTTCCTGGCTTGTAAATGGCTGTCTTCTAGCTGCATCCTCACATGGCAGAAAGAGAAAAAAAGGTCGTCTCTCTTTTACCTCTTCTCATAAGGGCATTAATCCCATTCATGAGGGCTCCACCTCCATAAACTAATCATCACCCAAAGGCCCCACCTCATACTGCCATCACACTGGGCATTAAGGCTTCAACATATAAATTTTGAAGGAACGCAAACATTTAGTCCACAGCATTCTTGCCCTAACCCCCCAAAACTTACGTCCTTCTCACGTGTACAATATATTCATTCCATCTCCACAGCCTCAAAAGCCTTAACTCTGCAGTCCCCCACCCCTGGGCCACAGACTGGTACTGGTCCGTGGCCTGTTAGGAACTGGATCGTACAGCAGGAGGTGAATGGCAGGTGAGTGAGCGAAGCTTCATCTAATGCCTGATGATCTGAGCTGGAGCTGAGGTGGTGATGCTAGTGCTGGGGAGTGGCTGCAAATACAGATTATCATTAGCAAAGAGGTTTGACTGCACAGAGACCATAATAAATCAATTGCCTGCAGACTCATATCAAAACCCTATCAGTGAGCAGCAAGTGACAATGTAACAATGACAGTAATAAAATGCACAATAAATGTAAAGTGCTTGAATCATCCCAAAACCACCACCACCACACCCCCTACCAGTCCATGGAAAAATTGTCTTTCACAAAACCAGTCACTGGTGCCAAAAAGGTTGGGGACTGCTGCATTAACTCATTCCAGAGTGAATTCTAGTCTGAAGTCCAAAATCTCATATAAATCAGGGATGAGTGAGAACTGAGTTGCAATTCATCCTGAGACAAAATTGCTTTCTAGCTGTAGGCCTGAGAAACCAAACACGTTATGTGCTTCCAAAATATAATAATGGGACAGGCATGTGATAGACATTCCTATTTCAAAAGGGAAAAAATAGGAAAGAAGGAAGGGATGACAGATCCCAAACAAGTCGAGACTCCAAAGCAAACTCCATGAGATCTTATGCTCAAGGGTACTCCTCTTTTGTTTGATGATCTGCCTTCGGGATCAACTGTGGTGTTAGTCTCACCTTCTGGACCCACTGGCGGTCTTACTCCAATAGCTTTGCATGGTTGGGATTGCAAATCCATGGCCCTGGGAGGCTCCAACCCCAGGACTTTGCATGGAGGCCATCTGCCTGTTGAAACTGAGGCAAAGCTCCCCCTGCCCTCATTTGAAACTGAGGAGGCAGCCCTGGTGATCTCTGAATCACCTTCGGTTGTTCTTCCATTGTCTTGAAGAAGTGCACATGTTCACAGCTGAGTAGCTCTATGTAAAAATCCAAGAAGTCGGATAGCCTTCCTTCATTCCATCCCCTTCAGTTCAAACTGGCAGTTTTCCTGCTGGGGTGGCCGATTAGGTTGTGGTTGGCACCCACACTGACCTCCTTATCCAGTGGTGGGTGGGTCTGCCACACCCTTAGTATTCTTTTCCAAACACACTTTCTCATTTTTTATAATTTGGACCAAGTGAGTGTTTTTCAAAGCTTTATGGTCTGGTTCCTTTTTGCTGAACGATTTCATCTTCAATCCATTTCTCCTTTCACACATTTCACTGTAAGCGGTCAGGAGGAACCTTACTCCTTCAACACGTTGTTTAGAAATCTCCTCGGCTAAATACCCAATTTCATCACTCACAAGCTCTACCTTCCACAAAACACTAGAACATGAACACAATTCAGCCAAGTTCTTTCCCATTTTATAACAAGGATTGCTTTTCCTCCAGTTTCCAATAACACATTTTTTGCTTCTGTCTGAGATCTCACCACAATGGCCTTACCATTCACATGTCTACCAACAGTGTGGATGTGATTATCTATGTATTCTCGAGGAAGGTGGAAGTTTCTCTCCAGCTTTCCTCTGTTCTGTTTGAGGCCCACGAGAATCACCTTTAGAAGTCCCTTTGCAACAATGTTGGCTTTTTCTAGCATAGACCTTACAACTCTTCCAGCCTGGGCAACCAGTACCCAGTTCTAATGCTGCTTTCACATTTTTAGGTGCTCGTTACGGCATCACCCACTCTCAGTACCAATTTCTCTACTCCTCAACGTCTAGCATAGTGTTTGGCACATAATAAGTGCTCATTTAATATTGGTTTAATTAATGAAAACCCTCATTTACTTCTATTTACAGTTTGATGATTGTCCTTCTAAAAAATTTCCTGTGCATATTTCTGTGCGTGTCATATATGACATGTAGGCAATATATCATATGAATGAGATTACAGTGTACTTGACGTTCTGTAACTACATGTTTTAAACTTAACAATATATCATTTAATTTTTTTCGTGTGCATCCACATAGCTAGATGACATTTAATTTAGTGCTATACAGGTCATAATATGACCATATCAGAATTTATTAAACTTCATGATACATAGTAATTTTTAATGTTTTACTCTTTCAAAGAGTACTTCCTAAAATAGCTTCAGACATACAAATGTTTGTATTTATATACAAGGTGTATTTCTATAGGCTGGATTCCTACAGTGCAATTGCTTGGTCATAGGGCATGTTTATTTTAAATGTTTATATTGCCAGGCGGATTGCCCTCCAAAAGGGCTGTGTCAATTAGCAATCTCACCAACATGCAGAAGTGCCTATGTTTCCACCCCCTTGGCCCATAACAGATACTCTCAATAGTTTACATTTCTGCCAATATTACAGGCAGGAAATTGCACCTATCTTAATTTGCATATTCCAGTTACTAGGAAAGCTATTGTGCATATTTTTTCATACTTCATATGTTTATTGGATATTTGTATTTCTTCTGTGAATTGCTTGTCCATGTTCTTCATCCATTTTTCTATTGGGTTGTTTATCATTTTTAAAATTGATTTGTGGAAGTGCTGTATATATTACAGATGTTAACCCTTTGTTATAAATGTTGCAGATATTCGTCCCAGTCTGCCTCTTGTCTTTTACTTTATTTTATAGTATCATTTGTCATACAACAGTTTTAGATTTGTGTGTAATAAAATCTGTCAATCTTTTCCTTTATGGCTTCATCATTTCATGATTTGCTTAGGCAGGCTTGCATTCATACATACACTGTCTTGTATGTTTTTGTAAGCCATCTTAAATCCCTTAAAAAATAAAGGCAGAATATAAAGAAATGAATGAATTGAAACAAGAAGAGTTTCTTCCAGGCATGTCACATGTGAAGACAGTAGTATCTTACATTTACATACCACTTTTACTTCCCAAGTGTTTTCAACTTTATTATCTCATTACTCAGGTCTTGCAATGTATCCAATACTGCCAAAGGCAACCTCAAGCAGCTGCTTGTGTATTTACCTCCGTTCCTTCTGCTGCACCCCTGGAGGAATGTGCAAGCCTCTTTAGTTTGTAACTTTGGGGACACAGTCTTGCCCACAGTCCCTGACTTTCCCACAGAGCCCCCTGGTAGGTCATCAGCACAAAGATGCAGATGGAGGTGGGGGGCACAGCCACCTGTGGGGTATCTCAGAGTGTCCCCCATTAATTGATAAGTGGTCACAGATCCTTCTTGTCATTATTTGTCCTGGTGCTTACAATTCCCAGATCTTTTGCCTCCAAGATGGAAGGCAGCATGAGATGGTAGGAGGTTACAAATGCTATTCTGAGTGGGCAGCTAAGAAGCAGAGCGTGGGGAGATGGGGCAATGAGGAGGGGAAAGATTCTCATCCCCACTGCAGCCCAGGCAGCTCTGCATGTCACCGCCTGCGTGCTGACAGTCTGAGGAACATGTTATGTGTTAAAATGAGGGCACTTGGAGGAGAGAGACAAGCTGGGCCTTGAAGTCTGAAGTGGGCAACAGTCTTAGTTGTTTTCTGCTGCTATAACAGAATGCTGCAGACTGGGAAATTTACAAAGAAAAGAAGTTTATTTGGCTCATGGTTCTGGAGGCTGGGCAGTTCCATGGTGGGGCTCCACCCTGGTGACCTTATCTAATCCTGACTACCTCCCAAAGGCCTCACCACCAATCAACATATAAATTTGCGGATTACATTTCCAACTATGAAATTTGGAATACACATAGCAACAGCTAAGGTGAGAGCACTGGCTCCACTGTGTACCAGCTGGTGGAGGCTTTGGGTAAGGAATTTTCACTTCCCTCATACTATTCATCTTTTAAATACTATGACATTAGAATCTACTCTTAGTTCCTAGGGTGGTTCTGTGAATTAACTAAAATTACCCATATCAAGCCTTTTAAACATAGGTAACACTCAAGAAAAGCCAGATATTTTTATCGAAAAAATTAAAATTTCAAAAACCTCTGGTGTGGTAGAAAGGGGATGACGTTTTTAGGCAATCCTAAGTTTTACTTCTGGCCCTGCCATTTGCCAGCCTTGTGATCTTGGGTAAATTATTTAACTTTTCTGACAGGCTAAATTTCTTTCCTGGAACAGAGGGAACATCAAATCTATTCTGATTTTATTCCAGGAACCACCCAAACTTTCCATTGCCTCCTGAACCCCAAACTAGTAGCTATGTTGTACCAGTTGGGAGTCTTTGCTTGGAAAGGAAGGAAGGAAGGAAGGAAGACAGACAGACAGGTAGCACTGACTTTAATGTAAGCTATATACAAGGAATATATTTTCAGGAACCTGGGAGCTCACAGACTTCATGCACAGCTTGGCAAAAAGCAGGACACATGACAGAAAAGGACAGAAAGTAGGCAGCGAAGAAATAGTAATTGTGGTGATGATTGTGATGATAACACCAGCCACTGACATAGTCTTTGTGCATCAGGCACTATTTCAAGCCTTTTTCATGTATTAACTCAGTCAGTATAAGAACAACACCAATGAGGTGTATACTATTACTCTCCCCCTTTTACAGATGAGAAAACTGAGATGGAGGGGTTAAGTAGAAAGCCCAGAGAAACACCCAGCAAGTGGCAGAGCTGGGATTCAGATCTCAGCATGGGCATCAGCTGTGTCTCTTCACCACAAGGAACACTGTTAGGATTCTTCACCTGTCCTGGCTCAGGATTCCTAGAAAAGAGAACCTTAGGCCAAAATCACATCTTCTAAATCCTTATCATGAGGTGCAATCCCGGGAAGGAAGAATGAGGGAAGGCACGAAGGATGACAGAGCAGGAGGGAGAGCAAGTACAAGGAGTGGCCTTGCTGGAGCTGGTTACAGGTTCACAGGGATGCACCTGTTGGCTTGGTCTCTGGGATGAATCAGGAGAGTCATAGGAAATGATTGCACTTCAGGACGGTCTGTTGTCTGGAGGAGAGGCAGCAATGGATTGACTGGCTGAAGCCTCTTGATGGTTGAAGCCCACCCCAAGGGGCGTTAACTTCTCGTAAGTCCAGCTGTTTTACCCAGTCTCCCAGGTAGCCAGAGCCTCCCTGCGGTGAGTCCAGCCAGGGCGCAGGCACAGCCATCTCTTTTGTCGCCAGTGTGAGGCGTGGGCTCTTGGATCTGTGCTAGCAGTGGCCCCCAAGACCTCCTCACTCCAGCCACAGAGCAGTGTGCACGCTGGCAAAGGCCACAACAGCTGAAAGCACAACACACAGCTGGAGCAACCAGGGCCGAGGCAGAAACTGAGTCCCATCCTCCATCTAAATATTATTTTACATGAAGATCACTCTAGTTGGAGCCAAACAGAAGCCATGTGTAATGAAGAGAGAGGCCTTTAATCTCTTCCTCTGAGGCAGTAGCATGATCTAAGTTTTAAAGATAGGGGACTCGAGAGCTAGGGGGATTATGTGGTTTGAATGAGCTTTTATAGCTATTTAGACACGGTGGTGAGAAAGAGAATCCATGTGCCCTAGATCTTTCTGAATTTCTTATTTTTGTTGGTAATGTGGATCTAATGTGCTTATAACAGTTTGGGGTCAGGTGGGAAGTGTTACAGAGAGGAAAGCAGTGCATGTATTTGTAGACAGAATTTGGCTACCTGTTTTGGAATATGCACATATCATGGTTGAATGACTTAGTTAACGCCTGAACCAGAAAAAGCCATTAATAGATTTTACTGTAAATGTTTCATTTGAAACCAAATGATCTTTTTAGAGAGTATAAACATTAGGGGCTGTTGTCCTCATCAGGGAAGGTTGGCATATCAAATTGTGCTGGAAATAACCAACACTGATGCTCTAGTAACAGAGGAAAGAAGGAGGGGAGTGCCCACCATTTATCATCATTTTTGTGTGCTAGCACCTTGTAATAAGGACAAGCAGTATCTTACAGGAATATACTGTACTCTCTTTCCCTGGAGTAGTTAGATCAAAGTAGCTTTCCTCATGAAAGCTCATACAGTCTCACAGCAAAGATTCAGTAGATGAAACACTAGAAGTGTAGTTCAGGAGCGCAAAATCAATTAATTTGAAAAACACAGTGTAATATATTATAGCTGGTTACTTAGAGCTGCTGCTTCTAAAATATTGTAAAGATCATTGGAAGGCATTTTATCATTTAGATATATACATTTCTCACCCTTTGGTTACATGACTGTTTCTAAATCTACTGGAATTTGCATAACTCCCTCCCTCACACATTCTTAACTCATAATCAATAGGTTTCAAATACACACCGAAGTCCTCATCTTAGGCATTTTTCTATCTTTACCTAGATGTCTGTTTTTCTTTACTTAAAAACTCTGAAAATCCTACCTTATCCATGAAGCTTCCCCAGTGGAGTCCAAGTGGGTGCTTTCTTCCACATTCAGGAGAGAAATGAATAGGGAAGCAGTAGTAGTCAAACACATCAGCAAGAAAAGTCTTTGTCTTTCTTGTTTCCGGTAGGCACAGGACTCCTAGAAGTCAAAAACTGGATTGTAGAATCTTAGCCTATGTGTTCACACCTACAATATTACCAAATGATGAATTCAACACATTTTTATTCAGTGCTTACAGTGTGCAAAGTTCTGTGCTAATGTGGAATAAGACCTACATAAATAGAAAAGGCATAGACCATGCCTTTCAGCTTACATCTACCTGGTTCCAACAAGATTTGTCTTATGAGGTAAACTTCTGGAATCCTCTATTTTCCTTAATAATTACAAACCTTAGGGTATGATGTGTCAGCCTCAGGTCTGTGTGAATAAAAAGAAAAGAAAAACATGTGTTGAGTGTTCCTTCATGCAAGGCACTGTGCTAGCTACGTATATAGTATTATTTTATTTTAATCTCTATTGCAGCCATACAAAGTAGACAACACCCTCATTTTTCAAATGAGGAATTCAGACTCCGTGAATAGTTCAGTAAAAATTTAGCAGCACACATATAATCATCAAACACCTTCTGCATCTTGTTTTATTTTTGTTTTAGAAGTTTGGCATAGGATCTTGTTTGGTGAGAGAAGAGGCTGCCCATATGTTTAGGGTTGGCTGATGGTTATGATTAAGAATTCTTATGTGTCTGGATGTGTGTGTGTTTGAGATGGAGATGAATTTAGGATACATTTGCATCATTTTTAAAGGTAGATCGGGACTAATGCTAATTTCATAGTTCAAAAAAAGGAAAAACATCCAGTTTGCTGTGAAGGCAGTAACATTGGCTATCTCTAGCAGAAAGGAATGGTGAGTCCCGGTGGGCAGTCTAGTGAGGGTCAGAGAGCTACAGCTTATTCCTGCGTGGCTGGAGTGGTCACAGAGGTGTGGTCAGTCTTGATATCTCAGCCTCAGACATAATCGAAGGATCATTGCAATCTCTGTTCCCCTAATGCCTTTATCCCCTGTATTCCAGAGCAAAAAAGGAGAAAAGCAAAATTGAACCTGAAGGCAGACTCCACGTGACCAGTTTAATTAAATGTAAGAGTGGTTGCTGTGTGAGGCGAAAGGAGAAAACTCAGGAGAAAGGATGTGACATTGTTTTGAAGCAGGAAAGCCGAGGACATACACTAGAACAAGACAATAAAATAAGGAAGAACTGCGGACTGCCTCCCATGCTGGAACATCTGTCTTGCATTTAGACTTAAACTCCATTGCAGATGTATTTAATAGAGATCCGAAGAGAAGGACAAAGAGGGCAGTACTAGTGATTTTTGTTTAAATTAGTGACCAAAGGTAATTAAATCTTCCCTTTGTGCTTCAATGGAAACAGAGTGAGATGAACTGTAACAGTCAGGTTGACATGCTTCCTGGGCTAGACCACTATGCCATCTACTCCACTGCAAATGTCCAGTATCAGCAGAGTGTGGTACTTCTCTATGTTGACGTGTGTTAAAAAATACTTACCAATAACAATCCCATCTAATATGGCTATATTAATTAATATATAGGTCTTATATAGTTCCATCTATGCAAAAGCCTGGAGAATAGGTCATTTACAGGCCAGTATTTATACCGAAATTGCATAGCCCATAAGTGATATAACCAGGATTGGAATCAAGATTCTTGACTTCCAGTTTAGTGTTCCTTGTATGACACAATACTGTGCTGAGAATCACCCCAACACTGCTGCTGTGCAGGAAGGTGAGAAAGCACAGTCATTGCGTGCTTGGAAGGTCCTGGCAAGCCAACAATGTAAAACTCTTCTGGAAATCCCATCACTCAGGGCCCAACCCTGAAAGTACATCTGAGAGATATGTCATCTACCTCATCAAGTAATTTGTGGTTTAAAAAAAAAAATCAACTTTACTGAGCTATAATTTACATACAAAAAATTTAAACATTTTAAGGTTGATGACTTCTGACAAATTGTATACAGCCACGTAGCCACCACCTTAACCAAAATATAAAACCTCTCCGTCTGGCAAGCACATTCCTTCATGCCGCTTCATGTCCCTTTAGTCATTCTCTCTCCTCAGGCAGCTCCAGGCAACCACGGACGTGATTTCTCTGACTACAGGTAGGATTTTATATATATGAAATCGTACAGTATGTATTCCTTGGCATGAGGCTTCTTTCACCTAAAATAATCTCCATGAGCTGTATCTATGTTGTTGCATGTAGCTTACATGACATTAGTGTACCATAATTTTTTTAATCCATTCATTTGTCAAAGGAGATTGAGGTTATTTCTAGTTTTAGTCTATTATGAATAGAACTGTTGTTATGGACATTCGTGTACATGTCTTTTTTATAGATATATGTTTTTATTTTGGGGGGGTAATATGAAGGATTAGAATGGCTGTGTCACATGTTAAGTGTATCTTAAACTTCATAAGATATAACAAGACAGTTTTAAAAAGTGGTAGAGCACCCATTGCCACCAAAAACAGATGAGCCTTCCATTTGCTCCACATCCTTGTTCTCTGGAATTGTGTCTTTTTTTTTTTTTTTTGAGACAGAGTCCTCACTCTGTTGCCCTGGGTAGAGTGAAGTGGCATCATCATAGCTCACTGCAACCACCAACTCATGAGTTCAAGCAATCCTCTTGCCTCAACCTCCCGAGTACCTGGGACTACAGGCACGTACCACAACACCCAGCTGATTTTTTGTTCCTATTTTTGGTAGAGACGAGGTCTCACTCTTGTTCAGGTTGGTTTTGAACTCCTGACCTCAAGCGATCCTCCCGCCTCGGCCTCCCAGAGTGCTAGGATTACAGGTGTGAGCCACCCCGCCCAGCTATGTCTTTTTGTGTGTGTATGTTACAATTAATTAAAATGTAATAAGGGAAAATAAAGAAATGTAATTGTTAGCATTGTGGAGATATAATTAACAATTCATTCATTTAAAAGTGTATGATCCCATGGATTTTGGTATATTCTGGAGTTGCACACGTACCAATTTTTTGTTGTGCAACACAATCAATTTTAGAAAAATTTTATTATCCCCAAGAGAAACTCACAACTTTTGGAAGTCACCCTTCATCTTATCCACTACCCCATTACCCTTGAAGCCCAGGCTACTTTCTTTCCCTATGGAATTGCCTATTTGGGACATTTTATATCAATGGCTTTATATGATATATGGTCTTCTGTGATTGCCTCCATTGACTTAGCATAATTTTTTCAAGGTTCATCCATGCTGTAGCGTGTATCAGAACTTCATTCCTTTTTATGGATGAATGATAAGTATGGATATATCACATTTTGTTTATCCATTAATCAGTTGATGGATATTTGGATTGTTTCTACTTTGTTGTGAATAATACTGCTATGAGCATTCGTGTACAGGTTTTTATGTGGACATATGTTTTTATTTCTCTTGAGTATGTAGCTAGGAGTGGAAGTGCTGAGTCATATGGTAACTCTGTGTTTAACCCTTTAAGGAACTGCATGTCTGTTTTCCAAAGCTGCTACATCATTTTATATTCTTACTGCAGTGTATGACGTTTCCAATATTTCAACATCCACGGCAACACTTGTTTTTATCCGCTCTCTGTGATTATAGCCATCCTAGTGGGTGTGAAGTGTTAAGGCATCATGGCTATGCTTTGCATTTCCCTGATGGCTAATGATGTGAGCTGCATTTGATGTGCTTCTTGATCATTCTTATATCTTCTTTGAAGAATTGTCTATTTAGAATCTTTGCCTATTTTTAATTGGGTTGTCTTTTTTTAGTGAGAGTTCTTTATATTTACTGTATATGAGTGCCTTATCAGATATATGATCTGCAAATATTTTTTCCCATTCTGTGGGTTATCTTTTCACTTTCTTGATGGTGTTCTTTGAAGCACAAAACTTTTAAATTTTGTTGAATACCAACTTAGGTATTTTTTTTTCTTTTGTTGCTTGTGCTTTTGGTGTCTTGTAAGAAACTAAAATGGTTTCAATAAGAAACCATAGCTTAATCCAAGATCATCCAAATTTACCCTTCTGTTTCCATCTAAGAATTTTAGATCTTACATTATCTATTTTTGAGTTAATTTTTGTATATGGGATGTGGTAAGGTACAAGTTTATCCTTTTGCATGTGTATATCTAGTTTTCCTGGTATCATTTGTGGAAATTACTATTCTTTCCTCTATGAATTGTTTTCAAAAATCAATTGATCATAACTGTGGGACAGGGGTGTTGCTTCTGGACTCTCAATTCTATCCTATTGATCTATATATCTATCCTTATGCCAGTATCACAGTTTTGATTACTGTAGCTTTATAGGAAGGTTTGAAATCTGGAAATATGAGTTCTCCAGATTTGTTCTTTGTTTTGAAGATTGTTTTGGCTATTCTGAGACCTCTAAATTACTGTACGAATTTTATCATCAGCTTGTCAATCTCAGCAAAGAAGCCAGCTGTTATTTTGATAGCAATTACATTGAATCTGTAGATCAATTTGGGAAATACTGCCATTTTAACAACAGTAAGCCTGCTAATTCATGAACATGGGATGTCTTCCCAGTTATTTAAATCATCTTAATAACTTTCAACAATGTTTTATAGTTTTCAGAATATAAGTTTTGCACTCTTTTGTTAAATTTATTGCTAAGCATTTTATTCTTGTTATGCTATTGTAAAAGGAATTGTTTTTGTAATTTCATTTTCAGATTGTTCAGTGAAAGTGTATGGAGATATAATTGATTTTTGCATATTGATCTTGTATCCTGCAATATTGCTGAACTCATTTATTAGTTCTAGTAGTTTTTTGGTAGATTCCTTAGAATTTGCTATATATAGGATCATGTTATCTGTGAATAGAGATGATAGTTTTACTTCTTCCTTCCCAATTTCAGTGTCCTGTATTGCATTTTCTTGCCTAGTAGCCCTGGCTAGAACCTACAGTACAATATTGAATAGAAATGGTTGAGAGCAGACATCTTTCTCTTGTTCCTGACCTTAGGGGAAAGCATTCAGTCGTTCACCATTAAGTATAATGTTAGCTATGTCGATTGTGGTTTGGTTTGGTTTTGTCTTATTTTTTTGTAGTTCCACTTCAGCAGATTGAGGAAGTTTCCTGCTATTTCTAGTCTGTTGCCTGCTTTTTTATCTTGAAGGAGTGCTGGATTTTGTCAAATATTTTTTTGTATGTCTATTGAGATGATTATGTGGGTTTTGTACGTTATTCTTTTGAAATGGTGTATTACATTAATTGATTTCCAGATGGTGAACCAATCTTTCATTCTTGATATAAATCCCATTTAGTCGCAGCATATAATCATTTTTATATGTTGCTGGATTTTTTTTGCTACTACTTTTGTTGAGGATCTTCACATCCATATTCATAAGAGATATTGGTCTGTAGTTTCCTTTTCTTGTGATGTCTTTGCCCATTCTTGGAATTAGGGCAATACTAGCCACATACAATAAGTTGAAAAGTATTCTCTACTATTTTTTTAAAATAATTTTTGAAGAATTGGTATTAATTCATCTTTAAATGTTTGGTAGGATTTACCAGTGCACCCACCTGGGCCTAAGCTTTCTTTGTGAGGACATTTTGATTACTAATTAAATATTTTTACTTGCTATAGATCTATTCAGATTTTTAAAATTCCTTCTTAAGCCAGTTTCAGTAGTTTGTGTCCTTCTATAAATGTGTCCATTTCATCTAAGTGATCTAGTTTATTGGCATGCAATTATTCATAGTATTCCTTTATGATCCTTTTTTTCCTGCAAGTTTGGCAATCATGTTTCCTCATGAATTCCTGATTTTATTAATTTGAATTTGATCTCTCTTTTTTTTTCTTGGTCAGTCTTGGTAAAGTCTTGTCAAAGAACAAACTTTTGATTTTCTTGATTTTTTAAATTATTTTTCTCTTCTTTATTTCATTTATGTCTGTATATTCTTTATTATTTTATTTCTTCTATGTGGTTTAGGTTCAGTTTGCTCTTCTTCCTCCAGTATGTTAGGGTGGAAGTTTAGGTTATCTATTTGAGGCCGCTCTTCTTTTTTTAATATAGATATTTACAACTATAAATGTCCCTCCAAGTATTGCTTTTGCTGTACCCATATATTTTGATATATTGTGTTTTCATTTTCATTTGTCTCAAGGTATATTTTAATTTCCCTTTAACCCACTGTTATTTAGGAGTGAGTTGTTTATGTTCACATACTTGTGAATTTCCCAAATTTCTCTTATTGACTTCTAATTTTAATCCATTGTGATCAGAGAACATATGTTGTATGATTTCAATTCTTTTAATTTGCTGAAATTTGTTTTATAGCTTAGGCATATGGAATATCATGGAGAATGTCCCATGTGCATTTGACAAGGATGTTTATTGTGCTCTTGTTGGGTGGAGTCTTCTATGCCAATCTCTTTAAATCTTAGCTGGCCCAGCGTGTGTTAATTGCCGTTCGTTGTGGTGTTAATTCATGTTTTTCTGCTAACTAACGATGTTAAATATCTTTTAATGTTTTTATGGGTCACTTGTATATCTTCTTTTATGAAATTTTTTCAAGTTCTTTGCCCATTTTGCATGTTGTCATTATTGAATTCTAAGAGTATTATATATTTGAGCTACAAGCTCCTTGAGAGACAGAGAGAGAGAGAGAGAGTTTGTCTTACCTTTTCATTTTCTTAAGCTATCATTTGAAGAACTAAAAGTTCATCTTTTTTTTTTGAAAACAGGGTCACACTCTGTCACCCAGGCTAGAGTACAGTGACACAATCGGAGCTCACTGTAACCTCAAACTCCTGGACTCAAGCGATCTTCCCACCTCAGCCTCCTGAGTAGCTGGGACTATAGGCACATGCCACCATGCCTAGATTTTTTTTTATTTTTTGTAAAGACAGGGTCTCACTATGTTGCCCAGGCTGGTCTCAAACTCCCAGCTTCAAGCCATCCTCCTACCTTGGCTTTCCAAAGTGTGAGGATTATAGGTGTGCACCATCACACCCGGCCTAAAGGTCTACTTTTGATGAAAACCAAATCATTTATTTTTATATACTTAGTTTTTTCTTATATGTAGTGTTTATGGCCAGTCTAAAGATCTTTGGCTATCCCAGGGTCATAAAGGTGTTCTTCTATGTTTTCTTCAAGATATTTTATAATTTTAGCTTTTATGTTTAGATGTATGACCTATTTGAGTTATTTTTATATGATATAAGGGAGGGATTGAGATAATTTTTATTTTTCTGATTCAGATATCCAGTTATTCTAGAACATTTGTGGACAAGACTATCCTTTTACCCATTGAATTACATTTGATGACTTGTCAAAAATTGGTTGACTATATATGTATGGATATTTTGGGACTAACTGTTCTCTTCCATCAATCTATATGTCTATGCTTATGCTAATGCCACAATGTATTGGTTATTGTAACTTTAAATTGGATAGCGTAAATCGTTCAAGTTGATTCTTCTTTTTTCATTTTTTTGCCCATTCTATGTGCTTTGCTTTTGCATATATATTTCAGAGTAAGTTCATCAATTTCTTTTAAAAAATAAGCGACAGTGTTTTCTTATTGGTGTTTGGTTTTTAATTTTTAATTTTATTTTTTATTGACACATTGTAATTATACATATCATGGAGTACAATTTGATGTTTTGATACATATCTATGTTGCGCTAAAGTATGCCCTCAGCCAACAGAAAAAATGGACTCCGCATGGCTAAGTGAGAGGCTCAAAGTTAAACAGAATCAGGCAGCCATGATTGAGTGAGAGAGAGCAGTCATGTACTCTGTGTTCTAAGAAAGATATAAAAGTGTCACAGGACCTCCCTTTCTACAATCAAGCCAAACCAGTTCCTGTTTTTGGTGCCGAGATAGACTGAAGCTGGAAGTTTCCCAACTGACCCCAATAGACCACTTGATGCCAGCTGACCAAACCCTGCCTCCCGCTTTGCAGTCCCACCACAATTCCAACTGGACCAAGGACCAACATTCTTTTCTGATAAACAGCTGCAAACCTCAAGGTAGTTTTGGCTGGCTGACAGAGACTGAGCACAAACAGCCTTTATGCCCTACAGTTCACCCTTTGACATAAAGAGCCAAATTCCACCTCATTTTAATGCTAAAACCCCATCCCAAAGTAAACATGAAATGTATGTTACATATATGTTTAACCACTACACATGTGCTTAACTCCCTCATAATTATTCATAAGCTTTTCCCAAACCTGTTAAATACGTATGCAAGGCAGACCCTATTAAGCATAAAAGTCAGCTTTCCCCCTCTCTTCTTCAGAGAACACTTCTATTTTATACCAGAGGCTGCGCCTCTCCAGTCTGCAGATTGTTTTTCATATATAACATGAAGCTATCCCTCTTTCCTCTGCAGATCTCATGGTCTTTTGTTAACAGTTATATAATGATCCAATTAGGGTAGTTAGTCCATCCATCACCTTATGCATTTATCATTTCTTTGTGGTGAGAATGTTCAAAAGCTTCTCTTCTAGCTATTTTGTAATATACAATATCTTATTGTTAATCATAGTCACCCTACTGTGCAGTAGAATACCAGAATGTATTCCTCTTATCTAGTTGTAACTTTGTACCCATTGACCAACCCATCCTTATCTTCCCCTTCCCAGTCTCTGGTAACTACTATTCTACTCTCTGCTTCTATGATATAATTTTGTTTTCAGATTCCGCATATGCATGGGATCATGCAACATTACTCTTTCGGTATCTGGCTTATTTCACTTAACATGATATCCTCTGGGTTCATCCATCTTATCACAAATGACAGGATTTCATTCTTTATTTATGGCTGAATAGTATTCCATTGTGTATATATACCACATTTTCTTTATCCATTTCTCCATTGTTGGACACTTAGGTTGATTTCATATCTTGGCTATTGTAAATAATGTTGCAATAAATGTGCAAGTGCCAATATCTCTTGGACATACTGGTTTCATTTCCTTTAAATATATTCTCAGTAGTGGGACTGTTGGATCAGAAAAGTTAATATAGAAGACCTGAGGTGGCTCTCTTTAGAGAGGACTGCTTGCGAGCCTGGCTTTTGGGTGGTGTTTGGGAATTTGATTTGTAAACAGTTCCCTAAACTTATTAAAAAAACCTTGCCTAATTCACAAGGGTGGATCACCGTGCCTAGACCCTTTGTACAAAAAATGTGGTTTATGCTGAACACCTGCTTTCTTTCTAGGAATCTGGAATTTGGGTACAAAGTAGGCAGAAGGTACCTATGTAACCACCCCCCCCCCAATTAAAATACTGTGCACTGAGTCTCTAATGGGCTTCCTGAGGTAGAAACATCACTTGTTGCTGCATTTTTTTGCTGGGCAAAAGTGTGTTCATGGGAGGGAAAGAGCATAAGGAAGCCTGTGCACAGATTCCTCTGGACTCTGCCTGTGTCTTTATCCTTCATGATTCAGCCATATGTCCTTATTACACCACTATAATGAATTTTGGCCTCAACTATATGCTGAGTCTGTTAGTCCCGCTAATGAATTTCTGAGGTGTGGGGGTAGTCTTAGGTACCTGTGACACATTATTGAATTATTCTATTCCAATATATTGTTGCTAATATATAAAATATGATTGATTTTTGTATACTGACCTTGTATTCTGTGACCTTACTACATTCACTTACTAGTTCTAGCAGTGCTTGGTTTCTACATAGGCCCTCATGGAATCGGTGATTAAAGAGTTTTACTTCTTCCTATCTCATCCGTAATTCCTTTCATTTATGTTTCTTGTCTTATTGCCCTAGTAGGACTTCTGTTGAGTGGAAGTGGTAAAAGTGTACGTTCTTGCCTTGTTTCTTACCTAAGGCACAAAACATTCATTCTCTTAGTTACTAGTTTATTATTGATTTTATCGACTTATTTATGGTGTAATGACTCTACCATTACTTGATATTTTTCTAAGAGCAGGTTCCTCCAAACAGGAGACAGAAGCAGAGCACACACTGTAGGTACCGGGTGACCAAGGGTTGAGAGACAAGGCCTTTACTGATGAGGATAAAAGAAGATGAAAGTTGACACTGCAGTATCTCAAAACTACTTGACATCCTTTGCAGAATTTCCTCTAACTTGCCAAAAAGTAGCAATAACTAAAAGGAGATTTTCAGAATGTTGATAACTGTAAAAGCTCAGTGCTTATATACGTATATACTTATACTTATATACTTATATACTCAGTGCTTATATATCATACTAAAAATCTTTTTAAAAATTAATCTATGTTAGAGTTTATGAAAAACAGGTAAATTCTGATTTGGGGACTCTTATTTTCTGATTTCTAAGAAATTAAAAGTATATTTGCTAATTAATTTTGTATAATAGGTTATTGAGAACTGTAAAAAGTATTGGTATTAACAAATCATCAGTCACTGAAAGATAGGAGGAATGCCTGTAGAAAAAACTTTGTTGTCTCAGCTTCCTTGTGCCGCATTCACTGCTTACCTCACTATGTTACTCAGATCACCATGGGCCTTGGTTGCCGAATCCAATAGACACTTCTTCCTCATCTTACTTGAACATTGTGCTTCCTTTTGCGTTGCTCACGGACTGTCCACTACTTCTTGAGGATTTCTTTTCCTTTGCGTGGCCTCGGTTCCATTTAGCTAATGCTGTGTAAGAAATCACTCCCAAGCTTAGTGGTGTAAACCAACCATTTTATCATTCTTACAGATACTTTGGGTCAGGGATTTGTGTTGGACACAGTGGGATCAGCTTGTCTCTGCTCCATGACGTCTGGGCCTCAGCTGGGAAGACCTGAAGGCTGGGATGAGTTGACAGCTGGGGGCTGGAATCATCTGGAGGCATCTTCACCCACCTATCTAATGGTCTGTAGTGACTGTTGGCTGAGGCTTCTGCTAATCTGTTAGCTGGAACACCAGCTACACGTGGTCTCTGCAAATAGTCTCTCTGCATGGCCTTGTTTGGGCTTTCTCGTAGCAAGGTGGCTGGGTTCCTAGAGAACAGGCAGAGATTATATTACAGTCCGACAGATGCAAGGGGGAAGGATCATTTTCTCCAACTCTGGATGGGAGGATTGTCAGCGTCACTGTGGTACGGGAGATATTGCCAAAAGGTCTTTGGAAAACGTGATCTGTCTTAGCCTAATAGTGCTGTTTATGGTTCTCCCTCTTTGGAATTTCTTTCTTGACCTTCATTGGGTCTTTTTCTCTACTTGCTGCCTAAATGCCAATGATCTCTGGGTGGCCGTGACATGGAAAACAACTTTTCTCACTCTCCACCCTCCTTTATCCATTCAAGCCACAGCCATACCATCACCAATATGCAGTTGCAATAAACACACAACAAGCAGATCTGTACCGTTTAGCCTTCACTCCTGAGCTCCAAAGCCAAATATCTATGTACAAGACACCCCCCTTTTGAATGCCCTGCAGCTCTTTTAAACTTAAGTTATCCAAATGGGGTTCGTCATTTACTTCCTCTGTCTTCCATGTTATATTCTTCTCGTACTGCTTACTGCAGAGAATAGGAACACTGTCCTGTTGCCCCAAACAGAAACTTGTAAGTGATCTTAGTTTCCTTCTTTTTATTCCACATATCTTTTCAATTTCCAATTCCCATACATTAATTCTTCCAAATTTCTTTTCAATATATTAAGTTCTCTCTATTCCCACTGCACTGCCTGCCTGAGGCATGTGTATCTCTTACTGGGATCATTGCACTATTTCTCTTAATAATCCACTGTCTTGGGACTTGTTCTCCACTTGCTCCTCCGTTGTGCTGCCAGAGGGCGCTGTTTATCACCGAGATCTGCTTACGTTACTCTCGCTCAGATTTTGCAAATGACTTCACTTCCTGTGATTCTCAGGAATATCTTAAAGCCCTTTTGTTTGTCATATTTAGATACCCCTGCCCATGTGTCCACCCTTAATACTCACCATAATTTCCACTACTGCCCTTTAAGCCCCAGGATCAACAAATTATGTATAAATACCTCTGAAAACACTATATTTCTTTATGTATCCAAGCCTTTGCACATGCTAGCCCACTTGCCTGGAATTCCCCCACACACACACACTTTACCTTTCAGGATTTTTGTTTGTATTTGGCCTTTTAATACCTCAGTTGAAGTGCTACCTCTTCTATGAATATTTTCCTGACCAGTCACCCCCACCACCCACACACAGGCACATAGCTACCAAAATTAACAAACATAAGAACTCTGTAGACTTGTGAAATTAACGCTCTGCATTGTTTCCTCTGCATAGCTCCAATATAAAATATCACATTGTGTTATAACATTAATAGTTCCATTACATAACTCTCGGTAGAGGAATGAGCCTCAGTAATCACTCATTTCTTAATTCATTCAATAAATAACAACTAGTAACTCTTAACTATGTGCCAGTCATTGTTGTCAGAACAGAGTGCCATGGTAAACAGGACTTCATTTATAGTCTACCTCTAGCTCATCGTATGTACTGAGAACATCTGTGTTGAATTTTTAAATAAACTATAGAGGGTACTCAATGGGTGATATTAAATGGTTGATGAGAGAAAATGCCCCTTCATGGATCTCGACTAGGGTCATTAGAGAAATCCTTCTGTACATATAGGGCAGGGATTGTGATTTACCAGTCTGCATAATGCAAGGAACTAAATTTGAAGTTTGCTAGCAAAGTGCCCTTGATTTATCTTGAAGGCTGTTGACATCAATATCCCAAAGAAAAAATAGTACTGTAACATCATGAAAGTCCAGAATGCCTATCAGACGCATGCTGTCTGCTTCCCTAGGGTAAGCCAGCTCTTTAGTTTTTCCAGTGACACTAGCTTGAGCACCCCAGAGTCTGCCTGGGGAGTCTCCCAGGCCTCCTGAGTCCTCGCACTGTGTGTTCCCGGATTGTTTCCACTTGTTTCTGGTTATTTAGTCTCCATCCAGATTTCAAAGAAACAAATATGGGTTCTTCCTATAGCCATTCCTGGGAGTCAGTGGTCACTGCCCACAGGGCAGTTACTGGGCTAAGAAGCCTCTGGAGGAAAATTGTGTTTGAGGCAAATAACATTTTCTCACTATTAGTAGCTTTTATCTTTTTTAAAACCTCATTTTCTTTTCTCAAGCCCCTGTGGCATTGTAGACATTTTTATAATGGGCATAAATTTTCATTTAATTTTATTTAGCATGTGCTGCTTTAACAGTGCCACAATCGAGGCTGAACATCACTCCTTTAGTAACTAAATTCTGCCAGCAGCTCTGACGGAATAAGCCTGGGTGTGACCAGTGGTTCTTCAGAGCGTGGCCGCACTTTGATTAGTTAGATTTCCTGTTAGTCCAATTAGTCCACACACAAATTAGTGAAGTGTGATCACAAGCCTGAAAGTTGCAGGAGTTTTCTTACAGGGAAGTAACACTGGTACTTTTCTTAGTGTATTATTATTTTTAAGTAACTATCTGACTGTGCCTAGGTAAATAAATTCTGTGCATGTAAAAGAACAATGTGCCTCCAAAAAGAAAAAGTTGAAAAAAATATATATGTACTTATGTTATATGTTTTTCACAATCCTGCTAATGTAGATAACACAGAAACATTTGTTTATCTTCAACTTAGGGATGTTTATTGTCCCCTAAGAGATGACTGGGATCCTTGCTCATCCAGTGTGCAATGACTGTGGGAGGACCTTCTTTTATTAACAGAACCTCAGTCTATAAGAATAAACATCTAGAAATATAGACGCCTGAGCCCAGAAATATCCCTTGAAGCTGATTCTAAAGCACAAAATGTGAAACCCAAAGCGTGACAAGACAGTAAGTTTTCACATCACATATAGGTCAAACATGGACATATTTTTTTCCACTTTGGAATAAAGGTTAGTCACATAATCTAGGAGGTTTTCAGGGATACAACTTTGTGAATTCTCACAGTTATGGGTAATAGGAAAATTAACCTCACACATGATGAAAAGAACATGAAATCTGAGAATTCTTTCAATCTTAAAAAAAGTATTGTGATATTAATAACATAGGTAAAATTTATTTTTATTAACTCCTACTTCCACAATTTCAACCATAGTGCTTTTAGCCCACATCTTATAATATCGTTATGTTTTATTGCCAAAAGCAACTACATATTGATATTTCAGAAATGCCAAAGGGCCTTTATGTAACTAGTTGCTATTTTACCTCAAAAAATAAATAATGTTTCCTGTTTTTACTTTTACTTATCTGGAATAAGTAGCTATTGACATCTGCTGAAGTCAGTATAAAGATTTATTTACCTGAGTGCAAATATTGACCAATAGGGAGCCTGGCTCAGTGTTTCTATTGAAGCACAATAAATTGTGATATTGACTGGGCTGAGACATCAATATTTGCATTGTTGTAAACATTTAAAAAAATCTCCATGAAATATTCTTCAGAAATTCTCTTGTCATCAGAGTAGCTGAGCTAGAGCTGTTCAGGGAATAGCTTGTGTCTGAAAGCCAGTGGGTAACTTGAAATAGCTGTAAATTGTTCTGGTTTCCCAGTTTACACAAAGACACATTTTTTATGGTGATGTATACTGCTGATCATTAGGAGCTTTTGGATGACAGTCTCAGCCTCTACCCCCAAACAGAGAACTTTTGTCTAAAACAGCTCCCTGAGCAGAAATATGCTCCATATTCAGCTTGCATCTTGAGAATCTCATGTTTTCCAAAAAAAAGATTTCATTGCCAAAACAGTTAATTCCAACTAGACTAATTAAAATTTTGGGATATTTAAACTCAGTTGGAATGAATTTTTCCTTTATGTCTACAGTGGAAAGAAAACAGCAGTTTAAAAAATTTAGGACAAGTAAAATGACAAATTGAACATTTAGCCCATTTAAAAGAGACATATAATCTACACAAAATCTTCCCACTACCTATGAATGCCTACGTGCTCACCCTTAACTTCTTAAGCACAAATGTGTATTTATATAATATATGTCATTTTGAATGAGTTTTTTTAATAGATAAGAGGTTATATAATTTGTCAACATGCGTTCATATAATTTAATGTACTTGAAAGAAAGAAAACAGGAGAAATTCCCATTATCTAGCATATGAGCTAAACTTCTGGCAAATTCTTAATTCCTAAGTATTTCCAAGTTGGTGAAATTATGACCTATTTTAGCCAACCTAGTAATTCTAGGTGAGTGGCTCAAGATAATTAGCCCCACCTTTTGGAGAAGCACAGATTCATTGTCCTACTGCAGGGTTTGGTACCTCGTGGTCTTTGCAAAGAAAGGCAATTACAACAGCTTCCTGATGATGAGCAAGATGTGATGCCTACTAATGCTTGAGTATCAATTTGGATGGAACATTTGGCATTTTAAAAAGTATATGCACATGGTTCTATGCCTAAAGGAAGAAAAAAAAGGTAAAGAAAGCAAACATCCAGTTCTTCCTGCAGCTGGGAAAATCTCTTCTCTAGGCTGTGCTTCACAGTTAGTCTCAGGGACTGATGGCGCTTTTAGCGAAGAAGGCTGGGCAGGAGGCAAAGATGAGCAAGGCTAACATGGGCCTTTCCCGTAAAATGAGGGGCTTCTGAGGGAAAGTGGAAATTTTCCTGCCAATAATGGAGGCTGCAAATGAAGTACTCAGCTCTTGCCCAGATCCCGGGGCAAGCCCCTGTTCTGTCTCCACCCCAGAGCTCTCCTGCCTCCCATCCCTTTCCTGGCCTCTCGCCTGCCCCCTGGGCTCCTCACTCTCCCTCCTTCCTCCCTTTGGGGTGGCTGTCCAGTGCAGGCAGGACGTGCTGGCTTCTCAGCCCCACCACTTCCAAGGGACCGACCTAACCTCCCTGGGCCTCAACCCCAGGATCTGCAAAGGACGAATTTGTGAGGATTAAATGGAATAAGGTATGTGAAATACTTGTCATGTAGTAGGTCCTCAAAAGGTGAACCACCCCCTCTTCTCCTGGCTTTCTCTTTACCCTGGGCAAGAGCAGATGGACACCCAGTATTTTGGTTTGCTGGGGCTGTCATAACAAAGTAATGGGTGGCTTACACAACAGAAATGGTTCTTCTTACAATTCTGGAGGCTGAAAGTCTGAGGTTCAGTTGTTGGCCGGGTTGGTCTCTTTGGAGGCCCTCGCTCCTTGGCATGTAGGTGGCTGTCTTCTCCCCATCTTCACAGTCTTCCCTCTGAGTCTGTGTCTCCTGATCTCTTCCTATAAAAGCACCAGTCATATCAGATTAGGGCCCACCCTTATTACTTCATTTTAACTTAATTACCTCTATAAGGACCCTGTCTCCAAATACCCCACGCTGAGGCACTAGGGTTTAGGACTTCGACATGTGAATTGGGATTGGGGCACAATTCAGCCCACAGCACCAGGTCACTCCCTCCCTTCTGCCTCCTCCAGCTCTCGGGTTGCAAACCCCGCCTGACTCTTCCCCCGGTGGTGCTGGAGAGAGGGCAGGGCCTGAAGGGGCTGGCAGGGGATGCCACACCTGCCTCTGGGAAACAGCCTCAGATGCCCAGCACCATGGAGGTGCCACAGAAACATCAGCTGTTAGGAATGTGTGCTGGGATGTTGGCCACAGCTACATGATGAAGGAAGCACAGCTCAAAAATAGGTGAGGTGCTCACCTGCCTGGGGAAGCTTGGAGGGGGCGTCATTCTGGGGCTGCTCTCACAGGACCGTAAGATAGAGCAGCAAGAGCAGTATAAGGGCAAAGGGAAGCTGCTACTGCAGGTGCCTTTCTCTCCGACCCTCCCAACCTCTGGACTTCCCTGCTCCCCACCTCCTCCCAGCTGGACTCCACCTCTCTCCAGAGCCATCTTCGGTAGTGTTTTCTCAGTCCACCTGCCTTCAGGGGACTAGACCCCATCCTCACCGTCTTTGTGGCTTCACGTTGACATTGGTTGGGAACTGTCCTGACTGGACCTCACCCCACCGGCCATCCTCTCCACCATGGATCACAGGAATATCAGAAGCCACCACTCTGAGGTCTCTTTGTACCTCTCTCTTCTCATCATTTTTTTAAATAATTGTCACGTGCATCTCGAGGAAGGAGGAACACAAGGTTTCCTGATCCAGCCAACTCTGTTTTCCTAACTATTCTTTTTCTTGGCAGCCTGAGCCAGCTGGCACCTCTCCTCTCACTGTCACACCCACTGCCTACCCTGGGGCACACTCCCTGCTGTTCAGAAGCACCCAGATATGGCCATGGTGGTGTGCCAGGGCTGGCTATATCATGTGGAACCACCCACCACTCTAACCGATGCTTCTTCTTGAGTCGTATTTACAGCAGTTCCCTGACATCAAATTTGCAAAACAAGTTTAGCTCTTGGGACTAAAGGACACACAAGAGATCGTTTATTCTTCCTATCACTCCCCCTTTCTCAGGGAAGACATGAATCTTCCCCGTCTCTCCTTCCAGCCCTATTTGCTGCCAGACCCCCAAGCTGTCTGCCTCTGTCTTAGCCTTGATGGATGAGTCTCATTCCACTGGGGTTTTTACAATTCAAGGCACAGTCCATCCTCTTGTAGATGGTAATCTTCTTAATGTAGCCACTTTGGCTTATCCCGGCCGCATCAGAAGAAAAATGGGGCGAAGCTGAGTACTGGCTTCATGGGTAGGCATAGCCAGTGGACACCTGCAAGCTAAGAGTTTCTGGCAGCAAGAAAGACCCAACACCCCAAGTACTGCCCTGAGAGGCTTGGCTGCTGGCTGGCATTTGATCATCAGTATCTTTAGTTTGAGCCTCTGGTTCCTATGAAATAATAGTTTCTAATATCTACATGGTAGAGTACAATTTACAGAATGCTTCCATATATTAAAATATTTAAACTGATTTATAAACTTCATGGTAGATATTATTTCCTTCCCATTTTAAAGGGAACATATAATAAGCAATACACTTAACAAAGTGTACAAACTAAAACTTAAATTAGCCAGGTGAATGGCAGTTCAGGCTATTTCTGTCTGTTAACAGGGACTGCCACTCTGCACTTAATCTCAAGAGAAGTGTTGTAAAGTATTAGTAGTTCTTCTCAAATGGGATTGTGTTCCTGGTTCTTTCTTGGAGGAAGGCCTTGGATGAAGGACTGGAAGAAGATTCAAAGCAAGGAAATTGAGGAGTAACACAGAAGTGCACTTAGGCAAAAGCTAGAGAAAGAACACAAAATTGCACACATTTACATTCCCCGGCACCACCACCTCAGTGAGCAGTTTTTGACCCACTTGTGCTTGCCTCTCAACTCTGTTGTTGCTCCTAGAACGTCTGATATTCCATCGCTATATCTGAACAACCTTGATACCCAGTGGTTTTCTTCTGGGCACCATCACTAGGTCATATTTAAATATGTATGAGCCCACCAGAAAGACTGTCCAGCTCTACTGGCCTCCAGTGGAAGAGGGTCCAAGGCAGCTAAACACCAGCAATGCATGGGGCAGTGGCACAGTGTTGAATTCACCTGACCACCGTGCCTCTGGTGTATCATTGATAAACCAAACTGCAGGGACATATCAAACAGGAAGCTCTGTCATCTGCTCACAGGCTCCCTGAGAACCCAGACTGCTCTACCTTCCTCATTCCTCTGCCTATTGACCCTTCTGCTGAGATGGTTTTTTCTTTGGTGCCTCTGTCCTTCTTAATCTTTTTTTAAAAATATTTTTATTATAATTGTTTATTTTTAATTCATATGGATATATAACATTTGTACATATTTGTGGGATACATGTGATATTTTGATGCAAGCATACAATGTGTAATGATCAAACCAGGGTAACTGGGGTATCCACTACCTCAAACATTTGTATTTTCTTTGTGTTAAGAACATTCCAATTCCACTCCTCTAGTTATTCTGAAATGTACAATACATTATTGTTAACTGTAGTCACCCTATTGTGCTACCAAACAATAGATCTTATTCCTTCTATCTAACTGTATTTTTGTATGCATTAACCAACCTCTCTTTATCTCCCCCTCCAAATCAATAACTTTGATACATCACATCAGCAGAATGAAGGACAAAACCATATGATCATCTCAATAGATGCCAAAAAGTCATTCAATGAAATTCAATTTCCCTTCATGATAAAAATTTTCAACAAACTGAGTGTACAAGGAACACACCTCAACATGATAAAGGCCTTATATAACAAACTCACAGCTGGTATCATACTGAACAGGGAATAACTTTCCTCTAAGATCTGGAACAAGACAAGGATGCCCACTTTCACCACTTTTACTCAACATAGTACTGGAAATCTTAGCCCGAGCAATTAGACAAGAGAAAGAGATAAAGGACATCCAAATTGGAAAAGAAGGAGTCAAATTATCCTTGTTTGCAGACGATACGATCTTATATTTAGAAAAACCTAAAAATTCCACCAATAAACTACTAGAACTGATAATCAAATTCAGGCATGTTCTTCTTTCTCGTGAAATGACTCAACCACAGAAATTCCTTTCCCTGGTACATGAACAAGGACTCCTGCTTTTAAATTTTTCCTTAGTGTATATTTATTCTTCAAACTATTCTCTAGACCATTTGAGCCCACTCAGGCTGTCGATGACAGAGAATATGCCGTCCAATGCTCATCCATCATTCCTTCTTGTCACATCTGTCTAGCCAGTTTTTAAGCCCTTTAGGCAAGGCCAGTTTCAGTCCTGGTGGGTGTAAAGCTGAGTGTTTTTCTCATGCACAAATAATGCTGAAATAATCATGGTCACAATCAGAATTGTGATTTCAGTAAGTGGAGTATGCTGTGTTTTCTAAATGCTAATTTTTCATTATGTATAGAATGAAAAATGGAAGGAACATGGAGCTTATTATCCAGATGTTCTATTTGAGTACATTTCCTCCTAATAATTTGAAAGAAGCTTTTTTTTTTTTTTTTAATCCAGCACTGGGCATGTGTGTCAGGCTAGGTGAGCATGTGACTAGGCAGAGGACCCTTGAGATGTGTATGTGTCAAGTCATTTGAGAGTGAAGTTCCATGAATTTTTTGGGGAAAAAATCTGGTTTATGTGGGGAAAAAAAACCCAAAAAAACTAAAAAGGCTTGAGAGAGAGATCTCAGAGACAGAACAAGCCCTAAAGGATACCATTTCAGGGAGTCAAGTGCAAATGAATCAGGGACTTGTGACTCCATGAATGTTTCCCAATATAAAACATCTGAAAAATGGATTTAAACTTGAAATAAATGACAAACCTAAGTATTCTGGTAAATAGAGAAAGAAAAAAATGTGCTGACATATATGCATGTGTGTGCATGCACATAAGTGTGTCCCAAAGAAGCTTACAATTTTATGAGATTACAATTTGGGGTCTGTAGGTATGTCCACATACAGCACATGGGTGGATATAGATGGAAGGAAAAACACAGTGTGCGGAGGGTCTTTGGTGTATATGTGTCTATTTTAAAGACTATTGAGAAATAATTGAAGCTATTCATTTAATAAACATTTTGTAGTTGAAGGGGACCGTATACATTGTCCCTAAAGAAAAAAATGGTCAAATGTAAAATTTTAGTTACTTTATATGCTTTGTGAAACATAATCTCCTCTTTTCACAAAAACGTTAGTATTAAATGCTATACACAGAGCCTAGATTCAGCACTTCTCTGGGGATTGAAGCAGACAGTTCCTCCAACCAGTATGGGGGGATTACAGAACCAACAGCCATGGAAGCCCAGACGCATGTGAGCTTACCAAACACCCCTAGCTATTGGAAGGAACATTGAGTTTCTCAGTGCATGGAAGATTCAGAAGATTTACTTAAACTTAAAGGACAAGTAGACCTTAAGAAACTGTAAAACTTGGGGACATCCAAGATTCTGACATATGAAATACAATTTCTTTGGCACCTAATATGTACCATAGCTACTAAACTTCGCTACTTTTTTAGTGTGTATTTCTGATTCATATATATAATACCACTGGAACTGAACAGAACACACAATAGTTCTATTACTCCAAAACATTTCTTTTGTTGTTCCTTTGTAGTCAAACCCATACCCTTCTCTTAACCTCTGTTGTTCAGATTGTATAATTTTTATTTATCTTCAAGTTTACTGACTTTTTACTCTGTCCTCTCCACTCTGCTATTAAGCCCATTCAATTAATATCTACAACTCAGTTCTATTTTTTTTTTTTACTTGTTTCTTGTTTATGGCTTCTAGTTCTCTGTTGAGAATTTCTATCAACATATTTGTTTCAAAAGTGTTCACCTTTATGTCACAGGGCATAGTTTTACTGGCTGCTTTAAAATCTGACAGTTTTCTTCTCCGGGTTGGTATGTGTTAAATGCCTCTTCCCTTGTGAGTTGTTTAGCTTTTCTTCGTTATATAATGAGGAATTTTGAATTATACCGTACAAATTTTGAAGATTGTGTTACCAGACTTTAGTTCCTGTTAAAATCCTCCCAGAATATGTCCAGGGGCAGAATCAGCTATTTTACCAGCCAGTTAATCCATTTAGGGTTGTGCCACAAGTCCTGACACTCCTGCTGGCTGTGGTTCTGACACCAGTTCCGTTTGCAAAGCCTTTGCAGTGTTGGCGACTAGGACTCTGAGTGGTGATTTACACAGGAGTTCAGATCTCAAAGCCTTTGATATACTGTCTTGGGACCTTACACATTGCTTTCTGTGACCCCTTTCCTGAGCTCCTCCTTTCTGCATTTCCCCTCACTCTGCAGCTCTCATGGGCCCCTTTTCTTTGGTTACCTAGAAAACAAGAGTCTTAGTACTACCCTCCCCCCGGCAACCTTAATGTTACTAATTTCTTGTGCCTGAGTCAAACCCCAGGGAAAAAATTGATCAGAAGAAAAAATGTAATAGATACTACTCCACATTTTCCAGACCACAGGAGCTCCTTTTTCGAGTTGCTCTGGTCATAAAGAAGGATTTTTTTTTTTCAGCTTTTAGGTGTCTTTGTGGCTACTGTTACTACTCCCATTGCTGCTGCAGGAGTGCAGAGTCAGGACTGAGGCTTAGCTAAGGGCGGGGCCATGAGAAGAAAATAGGGAATGTCCCCCACCCTCCTCATCTTGCAAGGTTTTCCTTTGCCCATCCTCAGATCAAAAAGAAAGTATATCTTGGAGTTTTGTTCTGTTGGCATCTGCTATATAGTTTCGGGATTCTGGTTGCTCTCGATTTAAGCCAAGAAAGGTAAAAGGAAAAGGAAAAAAAGAGGAAATTTACCACTACATTGTTTTTTCTTCAAGTTTTGATTTGCCACCATAATCTGCCTATTGTTGGTTACTTTTCAGAACCCTTGGATGATTTCTTCATGTATTTTGTCAGTTGTAATGAGCAGGAGAGATAGGGTAAAGTGTGCTTATTTCATCTTAACTGGGAGTGAAATTGTCCTGTAGACAATTAAAAATAATAATAGCAAAACTGACTAAGAGTCGGATTTTTTTTTTATTATTATCACGACATACATGCAATTTTAAACACTGCCAGTGAGCAGACATCTCTCACTGCCCAGGTATGGGGGCCTGGGAGTAACAGGATAAGGCTACAGGGTGAGGTTCGTGTGCCATGGGTTATTAAAGGATTAATAAAGATGGGGTCCTTCATTTGGGGGCTCTAGATATGAATGTGGATATTGAGTGGATTGCTTTAATAGACCCTGTGAATAAGAGCATAGTCAGAGAATTAATATTGACCTAGTAACTATGAACCTATTGAGAGCACAGAACATACCAGCTTTACTCTTATTCATTAGTTCATTTATTCACTCAACAACTAGTAGTATGAATACCTATATGCCACAGATACAGAACACTAACTGCCTTCAATGGATCTTTAGTCTGAAGGGAGAGAAAGATAAATAACAAGGCTATTTCAATATAATGCAGTAAGTGCTATCATAAAAAAGAGCATCAAGTAGTTAGGTTGCACAGTGTGAGTGGGGCAGGTGGGGGCATCATTCCAGGGAAGCCGCAAAGGTTAGGGAAAAGAGGCTAGGGAAGCAGTCTTATAGGAGATGAAATTAAGCTATGACCTGAAAGAAAAATAAAAGACGACCTGAAATAGAGGGTGGTTCTAGGTAATAGTATAAGTAAAACCAGGAATAAAAGACAAGATGACATTTTAGAATTATAAGTTGTTTCAGTCAGACCTGAACCAAGTATGGAAAAATATGAAGGAAAAATGATAAAGAAATAAAAAGGGGTTAGATCATGATGGGCCATATAGGAATCTATGCTGAGTAAGGGATGATGTTGGTAGGGTATGGTATGGTATGTGAGTATGGATCAGATGTTGATGCCTACCTAATATTATTGAAGAAATTAAAATAGATAATTTTTGTAAATTAGAAAATCCAGAGGCTATTCCAGTTGTCAGTGAAGTCTAAGGTGATAGAGGTGGAAATGGAGACAAGAGGATAGATTCAGGACATATTTTAAAGGTGGAACTAACAAGAGTTGCTGATGGATTTGGCGTTTGAGTCAGGGAGAGATAAGTGTTGAGTGCGACTCCTGGAATTTTGGTTTAACCAATGGGGACAATAAAGGTGCCGTTTGTTAATAAGAGAAAGAACGAAGGAAAAGGAAATTTGAAGAGAAAAATCAAGAATTTCATGTTGGGCATATCAAATTTGGTATGCTTACGAGATATCCAAATGACCATATTAGATAGACCATTGCATATATGAGTCTAGGCCTCCTGGAAGGGAAGTAGGGTGGAGACACAAATGTGCGAGTCATTGCCATAAGCCTGGACATTCAAAGGCACAGAGTAAATTACAATGCCTGGGAAATGGTTGAACAGTGAGGAAAGAAAACAGTGCCTAGGACCTGGCTCTGAAGAATCCCAATACACAGAAGTTGGATAAAATAGGAAAAGCCATCAAAGGAGATTTTGAAGGACTATCCAGACCAAGTGGATGGAAAATAAGGAGATTATGACATTATAGGAGCCAAGAGAAGATCATGTAAAGGAGTTAGTTGTCAGCTGGGTAAATTGCTGCTGAGAAGTCTCAAAAAAATACTAAAACGTGTGCAATGCATTTGGAAACTTGGCAGTTGTTCAGTGACCCTGGTGTGAGTAGGTTCAGTGAAAAGGTGTGAACAGAAGCTAGATTGGACTGGTGGAAATATGAATATAAGGTGAAAAATTGAGATAGCACATTTGGACAATCATTTCAAGAAGCTTGACTGTGAAAAGAGGCTGTGAAATCTAGGGTCAGTGGAAAGCAGCAGTGTTAAGGCAGACATTTAAAGGGAGAGAGAAGAACATCTATGGGAATGATCCAGTAGGGCAAAAGCAGGTGAAAACGAAGGAGAAAGTCCAGGTAGCTGATGGAGGGAAGTCCTTGAAAAGGTGAGAAGGGAAAGAATGCATAGAAGAAAAGGAGGAATTGGCTTTTTGATAGGAGGAAGGTAAGATATTTGTTCTGTTAGACCTCTAGTGTAACATAGGAATAGAAGTGAAGGGGTTGAGGGTATTTTTCTGTGAGAGATTGCAGTGATGGCTCATAAAATCTAAGTTTTGTGAAACCCAGGAGACAATGAGATGAGGAGGACACATGGAGAAGGTTTGCAGATTTGGTGGTGAGAAAATGAGTGGTGCCTGTCTGATGGCTTCTGGGTTCTCCTACCCACTCTCTCAGTGAAACATGAGATAAGATCACGGATAGGGGACAGCTTGGGTGGGGGGAGAGGTGGTGAGGCAATGAGATGTTCAGAGAAGGTGAAGGAAAAAGTAAACCTTGAGAGCGGTAGAGAGTTCAGGGCAGTTTTGTGAGTGGGTGATCGTGAACGTATGGATAAGCCAGTTTGCTTGTTCTCATGATATTACCAGAGCAGACACAGAGGAGACAGACATTTGGCTCCATCTAGGCTGGGGTTTTCCCAGGCTAGTGGAACAAGAGATAGAAGTGAAGAAGTTGATGGTGTTTTCCAGTGAGAGATTACATCGATGGGTCATAAAATCTAAGTTGTATCAAAAGGGATATAAAAATAAAAATGACTGAAAAGTGTAGGATCAGGGGATTTGAGGCCTCAGAGAAGGAAAACAACTATTCCCATCAAGTCACTGAGCAAATGTTTTAAAAAGGTAGGAAGTCGTGGGTAGAGGGAGATGATCAAATTCCTGACTTCAGAGGCAGGACAGTTTCTGACAAGGTCCAGGTGGAAACGTGCAGTAGGTCACTGGAGACAGCAGAGCAAAAAATCATGGTGATAAGGTCAGGACTGTGAGGACTGAGTTTTTGATGGATTATATTTCTGGACAAGGAGGTCACTGAGAATGATAGTAGGAGATAGGACAAACACGAAGACTCTAAGCCAACAGCAAAGTTGTTCACTGAATAGACAAAAATGACCAAGAGGTCAGTAGAGAACAGAAATGTGATAGAAAAGGGAGGGGTGTGTAATTATTTGGATATAAGCCTCAAAGGGGCAAGGTTTGAAAACGATGTAGTCTACCGGTTTCATTGGAAAGCAAAGACATCAACCAACAACAAAATATGTGTGGTATTTGCAAATCAATAGCCCCCATCCATCAGGACAGGTCTACGGGGGCATCCATACTCCCAGACTGAGTATGACAGTGAGGTGGAGGTATCTTGCCAAGAAGAACCGGAGGCTGTACGGGAGCTACTGATCATGCAGTGGAAGTCCCGGAGTGAGCACGGAAGGCTTGTGAATGGAGAGGAAGAATGTGGAGTTGGGCAGATGAAGGGTTATATGAAACAGTGAGATCTGAGACTATGGGGAATAAAAGGTGACTGAAGAAATTTCAACTTCTAGAGGAGGAGTCAGTAAACTACAGCCCATGGGCCAGTTCAGCCTGCTGCTCTTTTTTGTATGGCCTGCAAGCTAAGAATTTTTCTTTTTAACTTTTAAATAGTTGAATATCAATCAAAAGAAGCATACTACTTTGTAACACATTAAGATTATATGAAATCACAATTTCTTTTTTTTTTTCATTAACTACTCAAAATGGTATGGAATCACAATTTCATTTTCCACAAATAAAGTTTTATTGGAATGCAGCCACACTCACTAATTGACATTTTCTCTAGGGCTGCTTTTGCACTACAATGGCAGGGTTTAATAGTTGCTACAGAGGCTGCATGGCCTGCAAAGCCTAAAATATTGACTATTTGGTCTTTTACAGAAACAGTTTGCTGACCCTGCTTTAGAGGATTGGTTATGAAGGTCTCTCGGAGAAGAGTGGTCTTCAAAGCATCATAGGATGTTGTGGTGGTGTTTAGGCTAGCTGTTCCCACAGGCTTCATACAAGGGTGGTTATGGCCAAGTACTCCCAGAGCTGTGAGCTTTGATGGCAACACAGTGGTCATGGGAGGAGGCTTCCCATTTACCCAGGCAACTGCGTAACTGCCCCTAGCAACCGCTTGCATTCTGTTTGCTTTCTTTGACGTGTAATTTTATTATCTGCTTGTGCCCTCTGCTCTCTCACATTCTCCTCTCCTCTTCTCTCCTATTCCTCTCTCTCTCTCTCTCTCTCTCTGCTTTTTTACCAGCTGATGATTCCATTGGTTGATTCATGAGTTCTGTCCACTCCTCCACTACACCCTGGAAGGTGCCAGTCAAGTCTTAGATGTGGAAATTAGACTCCTGAAGTTGAGATTTAGAACAGAAATAAAAATAAGCCTATTAGTTAAGGTTGTTTGTTTTTTCACTTCAAGGACCAGTAACATTTTGAGTGGTGATCAAGTGAAATGTTCCTTTATCTCATCTCTTAGAATTGTGGGAAAGGAAGAGTTACCAGGTTTGAAGAAGACTAGAGAGTTGATGCAATTTAAATAGAGCAACTGAGGACAGGAGGCAGAAAGGACCTAGCACTGTCAGTGGCAGGCAAAGCCCTTGATTCTGAGAAGGAAGGAGGGGTAGGACAGTCCCATGAGCACATGTGTGAGACAGTCTGTTTGTGCATTTTAGGTTTCAAACCTCTTGAAGCAGGTGATGGGGAGTGTTCAGGGTGGACTGACACTCCAGTGTGGTATCACCCCATTCGGCTGGGTTCAATACTCTCCTATTGCAAGCAGCTGTGGTTTGAACCCACCTGCCCCCTTGCCAGCTTCCATTTGTTTCCCAGTACTGCTTGTTGTGTTGCTTATTATAGTATTTCAACTGCACAGGTTACCCCTTCTCCTGTGGGGGTGGGTTTTATGCCGAAGTCTGTGTGGGAGTAGAGACACCAGGACTTGTTGATTGCAGGGGAGGAGTGAGGGAACTCGCTTGCTTATCGTAGGAGATGGGGAGTTGACAATGCCGCCAAGGGAAATTAGCACACGGAGGTGGGACTAGGCTTGAAGGCAAGATGATAACTCAGCCTATGGTGCCTGTGAAACACAGGTGAGGCACTCAGTGGCCAGGTGTGGGCCTGGAGCTCCACAGATCCTCCTGGGATGGTGATGCTGCCGTGTCCATCATGAGCACAGCTGGTCATTTACAACATAGGAATGGGATTTAAAAGTACGGATTGACCCGGGGAGGAGAGAGAAGTAGTAGAGGAGTGGACCTCATGAGATGCCATCATTCAAGGGTTGAGTGTCCCAAACTCCGGTAATCGGTTCCTTCTAACATCTCCCGAGTAGCTCCATGCATCCGCTGCTCTTCCATGCACGTGCACAAAATCTCTCATGTGATTTTCAGGCCCAAACTATGAGTAATAAAAAAGTAGCCACATGATACTAAGGAGGGATTAAGCTCAATAACTTACTCAAGGTTACCTAATTCCTGAGAGAAATAGCCATAACCAGGATTCAGGAGCACTGTGTTTGCTTGGCTTGTGTTAAGATTGCCCCGGTGCATGTGCCCATGTTTAGATTTTATGTGAAGACAAGAAGGGAACAATAGTAGTGTATCTGATGAAAGAGTAAACCAGCTCTTCTTTTCCTCTCCATACACTCTTTCTTTTAATAGATTTTGTGTGGGTGAAAATTCTGCCCAATAGTGGAATGCTGAGAACAGAGGAGCGAGGCCTTCCCAAACAAGTGTGCAGAGCCCGTGCACACAGTCCAGGCAGTCCACTGTGGTGGTGTAACGGCAAAAACCGGACTCACGTTGCCCAAGGAAACACCCAGAGGTACACGAGGATGCAGAGATCAGGTTTATTAACGCCGGCGGGCTCAGAGGGGATCTTCTGCCAAAATCTGAGCACCCTCGGTCAGGGGGACTTGTCTTTTATACTTCAAGGGCAAGGAGGTGGCACAGAGCGGCTTATACCAGGAATTGTACACATACGGAAGTTACTGTAACTTACAAGGTAGCTGCTGCAAGGGGAGCTGTTCAGGGGAGCATGAGCTGCAGACATTAGTCAATTTCACAAGGCGACAAGCAGTCTTACAGAAGCAGATTAAGCAATTAACATACATAGAGTTACAGTTTGTCCCTTTCAGGGTAAAAGGGTTTAGCAAATTTCTATTTTTCCCTCACAGTGGGAGGTAGCAATGGTGGTGGGTTGATTTTGAGAACGATTTACAAAGACACCATTTTTTTTTTCATAGTCAACAGCTATAAATATAACAATTACAAAGGTTTTGGCCATGTCTGTCTGTCTCTTCTGGCCCAAATGGTCTTACCCCACCAGGCTCCCTTGGGTATTCTTCGGGCTTCCGTGGGTATCTGTGTAGTCTCCCTGTTATTCCCTTTTACACATGGGCTGGTGTGTGTCCCCTCCATGCCAACTGGAAATACACAGATGGCGTTTTCCTCTCTAGTATTGATAGTTCCTTTGTAGTTTTCTCTCAGAACCTGATCTGAATTTATTCATTAGATTATCTTAACTACAGATTTGACCCCATCCAAGGTTTTCTACTCCCTCCCTCCAAGTGGTCACTTTGTCAGAGTTTTTGCTTGGTACAGTCAGTAATAAATGGAATTCTTTGGGAAAGCCTGTATTCTGCCCTGCATCTGAGGATGCTGCCTGGGAGGGGAAAGCCTTACCTCCCTCATCCCTCCATGCACAAGAAGGCTCTGGTTCATCCCCTGGTGGGCATAGGCTTCAGTGGGGGTGGGCAGAGCCCTGCACACTTCATGCCTTTCAACCTCAGCTTTGGTGGGAAAAGACCTTCCCTCTTTTAGGGAAGAAAGAACCCCCAGATCAGTATTACCTGTTCTTCAAAAGGATTATTTATGAGTTACTTCTCTTCCCATCCTCCACAAAACCCTCAATGAAACATTCATAAGGCTGTGCTTCACCCCCAGAGCGATGCTCTTCTTGCTACCATCAGCTATATTTTTTATTTTCTTTGCAGAGGTGTGGGCCGACATAGATTTGGTTATGTACCATCACTGCGGATGGTCCAAAGGACCACACAAGGTGGATATCAATCCGTTCTGTTAGACCCTTTGTGGAAAGCTGTAGAATCTCTCCTTGGGGAAAACACACACACACACACACACACACACACACACAGATGCACATATGCAGAATATTATTTCCTAAGGTTCAAAACCCCTGGAGTTAGAGTTCTGTGATTCTCAGATTAATAATCCCTGCCCTACAGAGTGTCTTCATAGGTAAATCATAGACTGCCCTACTTCCCCAAGGCTGTTTGAATCCAGGTACTTAAGGCAGCTTCTTATCTGAGCATGGGCGTGATGGTGTCAGAAGAACACTGAACGCTTAGGGTTCTTAAGTAAATAGAATTCCCTTAAATTAATCTGGACAAGGAATTTCAAGGCAATTAAATTCTTCACATTTATCAGCACTCACTACTGGTTTATATCACTAGAGATTTAGAAAAAGAGAAAGCAAACAGCCAAGATATTGAGGCAATATGACACTGCAGAGTTCTATATTTATCCCCTATCAATGTCTTTCAGATCAAATTGGCTGAGTTTACAAATCAAAAGCTGATTTATTTTTTTTTCATTTTTTTTAGCAGCCATCAGCTGCACTACTGCAAATACTCAGCTTCCAGACATCAAGCTGCAAACTCCAAACATCCAGCTGTGTGCTTTCTGACTTTGATATCATCACTCATAATAGAGGGTCTGCATGCAAAACAGAGCTGACAGGCCTCATGAGAAGGCACACAGCAGAGGAGAACCCAACTACCAGGGCCAGGCTGGGTTCTGAAGCCTCATCTGCAAGAAAACTGTCATGTCATTATGGGAAGGGATCGACCTCAGAAATGCACAGCGCCTGGCTCTGTGGAGAATATAGGGTTAATTTTTATATAATTACATTTTAGGCTGCAGCTTCTCTATATTATAAAGCTAATTATTATTCCCAGAAAATTTCCCAATCAAAAAATAAAGCTAAATCCTTTTTCCCTTCTATATATCTGTAAAATATTACATTTTATATATGCACAGCCATACACATTCAACATATACGTATATTCAGTTCCAGCTATCCAAATCAGTTCTTAATGTATGCCAGTTCTGTGATAAATGCTTTGTTGATATATACATGCATACATATACACACACACACACGCTCATGCAATTTATAATTGGCACCAGTTTGTATATGTTTACTGTTATAATTGGCACCAGTTTGTATATGTTTACTGAATCTATATTTATTGCTTTATGATAGAACCATGTTAATAGATTAATTTTAAAACTATTAGTTTGTATTTCTATCTTAAGCAAAAGGTATAGTAAGCATCAAAGTTGTTTGGAAAATGTTATCTTCTGTGTGTAGGACACGGTACAGAAGAAACTATGACAAGACGGAGAAGCTCAGTAACAACCAATGCTTACGCAGCAACAGAGAGGGTATCCTGAGAGGGATGATGAGATCAATGTCCCAGGTATAAAACAGTCCATATGAAACTGAAATCTGAGACTAGCAAGGAGACCATGTCTTAGGGACATTGCCACGCGTACTCTCCATGACTTTGGCTTCTGGCTCACTAGCAACCAACAAGAACCTGTTTAAGGAAGATTCCTTTTATACAGTGGAAGCCACCTATTTAGAACAATTCAGCCTGTCCCATTTCCCAAGGTGGTCCCTATGTTTGATATCAATGGTTAATAAGCCTGTACCTCAGTGTTACAATAGGCAAAAGTAGCTTTGGGCCTTCCAGAACTTTTCCTATGAAATAAATTTGGCCATTTTTGGAGAGCTCATCAGATTCTCCTTCCTGTCAGCTGTGCTGTCTGTATCCAAAAGAAAAGTCAAGCAACTATGTGTAATATACATTTATATAATAGATGTGTATGTATATTCATATATATGTATATACATAAATATACTTATGTCCTTTTATTTTTAGTTATGAAATAAGAGACATTTCTCAAGCCCTCAGCAGATCTCATCTGGGCTATGCAGCTATACCTGCTTTTTTATTAATAGAAGAAATGATTCTGAGAAATTATATTTCTTGTAAATCAAATCCTATCTCAAGTGAAGACAGCAGAGCTTTCTAGTTAAAGGATCTGTAGTGAATCCTTTGTAAAGTTTATTAAGTTCCTCCTGGCAAAGCTGAGATCTGATTATTACTTCATTTCTGAATTGAGAATTTCTTGTATCAAGGATCTTGTGTATCAAAATGTGCTCGAGCTTAGTTGGAGTTTCAGTAAAAATAATGGTCACAATTGCTACCATTTATTGAGAGCTTAATGTGTTCTAAATACTTTACATATATTTATTCATTTAATACTCACAATCATCCTATAAGGTGATCTTACGTCCCTGTTTTACAGAAGAGGATTCTGAAGCCCAGAGAAGTGAACCGGGAGCTAGTGCGGTCTAAGGGCCCAGGGCGCAGCGACACTGGACTTCCTTGCTGCCCCCAGTGCAGCCAGGGGGAAGTGATGCTCATAGCCACTATCAACACTTCCTCCCTGCATTTTCCTCCAGCCTAGTATCAGGCGCTCAGAAGTTATTCTATATAGATCATTCAACATGTACATGACATTGTGGAAATACTTTTTAGCATTGATAGTGTTACCCTGTTGCAGCAGATATTGCTGTGTGTGCAGCAGGTTATGTGTGCAGCCCCCGTGTCCCCAGCCTTGTCCAGCTTAGCAGCATAGGACTGCATTAATTCCACTTTACTATGGTTTCCATTGCCCATCTGCCTGCCCTCAGCTTCCCCTCATAGCTTCCTTTGGGTATTTCTTAGGGTCCCAATGACCTGCTTAAATGCAAGTCCTTGCATGCTAACTCCTTCGACAAAGCCCCTCACCACGGCCCCCACTGCCAGAGTGGGATTGAATGTGTTTGAACGGCGTTGGTCTGCACTCGGGCTTCCAGGTCAGCGCCAAGCCTTCAGGTGGTGTCGGGCGAGGAAGGCCTTCCCCAGTTAGTTCATTGGCAGGCGTTGACACCGGATCTCACAGCAGCACCATCCACCTCTAACGTCTTTCATAAAAACGTGAAAACATCTTCAGTTTCTGGCCCTAACCACTTTCTTCACCAGACCTCAAAACCATTCCCTCAGGCTTGCAGGAGTTGGTATTGAGGAGCAGGAATCATGCCTCTACCGCGTTGCTCTTGTCCACCTTGTCTCCCAGCATCTGAACAAAACCATGCCCTCCTCCAGTCAAAACACAAACCCTCACATGCTCATCGGCTATCATAACTGCACCAGAAGGGACACCAACTGACCTGCCCTGCAAACAGCAGCCTCTGAGGTCTGAGGCAAACCTGAGAGGGCAGAGATACTCGTGACTAAAGTGACAGTGTAGGACGGGAATGGTACTTTGCTAGTCATAGTATTGGAGCTAAATTTTAAAAATGATTACTTCCAATTCTGGGATTCTATGTTATGTATTTTTTTTTCAATTTCTGACGTCCAATGAGTTTATCTCAGCTGGTATATATGCCATAAAAATATTAAGCAAGGAGACAGCTGTGTCCTCTCCTCTGCAGTAGCTACAGCTGTTCTCCTGACAAGCTTATTCTTGGGTAAGATAAAAATGATAATTGTGGCTATTACTATTTTTCAGTTATAAAGATTCTAATGCCCAATCTAAGAACTCAGAAATGTGGGGTTTTCTTTTCCAAAGTGTTGTTACTTGCATACGGCAGTCTTCACCCTTCAGTTAGTTACAAACTGCTGAGCTCAACACCTTGGACAATAGGAGACTTCTCTGGGGATTTGGGGACAGGTGTGACCACATATCCAGCTTACTGCATTGCACTGCTCTGGCTGTCATATTCCACTTAATGAAATAGCTGTGGACCTGAAAATTTGGCTGTAGAACAGATTTCTGTTAGATAAATCATACTTCCTCATTGATCTACATTTTTAAATTAAGGATGCATTCCCCTTAAGAAATAGTTTGCCCCAAGACTAAACATAAATTATACTAAACACTCAATAAACCTTTTAAAATCACATATTTAAAGAAACTGTTTTCTGTTAGAACACTAATAGTGATATTTTTTAAAGTCAGGAAATACAGATATTATGCTAAGAACCAGCAGTGGCATTGTTTGGGGAATAGAGCCGCACATGAGGCTTAGGTAAGCCACAAGGAATTCCTGACTTTTTTTGATTAAATTCAACCTGTTGTTCTAGGTCTGTCAGTCAATTAATTATTCAATAAGAAGGTGAAAAATTTTCAAATTATGTAAACTAGTTTCCTAGGTTCCTTGAGAGCCAGAGATGTCCAAGACCTGATTCCTGCTACCAAAGAGCTTCAGTTGCATTGGAAAAATACGACCTGTGTGCATAGCACAAAACAGCCATTAGAAATGCTATTACAGTTGCAAGAGCAGTAGATTGACATTGGGAGACCTGGTGTACTCTGTCACTAACCAGATGTGTGACCACTGATTCTTCTAAGCTTCAGTTTCCCATATGAAAAATGTGAGGATTGAACTAAACCACTAATTCCCAAACTTGCCTGTACATGAGAATTTCCTGGTAAGATTATGAAAACTCCTCATCACAGGAGATTCTGACTTAGTAGGTATGGGTAGGACCTAGAAATCTATAATTTAGGCAACTATTTTAGTGAATTCTACTGCAGTCAAACTATGTCCTAGCATAGCAACTATGGAATTATGTAACCATTAATGTCCCTTTAAGCTCCTTAGTTTAATTCGTTTATGATTTTAAAGAGTAGGTGAACTGAACATGCACTGAGGGGGCAGGACATCCTGCGCCAAGAGTTAGGTGATAAAAGGACATGTGTTAGTGTCCCAGGCCTGCTGTAACAAGGTACAAAAACTTTGTCGCTTAGAGTAACAAAAATTCACAGTTCTGGAGGCTAGAAGTCCAAAACAAAGGTGTTGGTTGTTCTACGCTCCCTCTTACCATTTCAGGGAAGACTTCTCCCTTGCCTCTGCTAGCTTCTGGTGTGTGCCAGCAATCCCTGGTGCTCCTTGGTTTGCAGATCCATCCATCACTCCAGTCACACGGCTGTCTTCCCCTGTGTGTCTGCACACTGCCTGTTCTCTATGCGTGTCTGTCCTTTTTTATAAGGACACCAGTCATATTGGATTAGGACCTACCTTAATACTTTATTTTAACTTGATTACCTTTGTAAAGACCCTTTTTTCCAAATATGGTCACATTCTGAGTACCACATTCTGATGGTTATGACTTTCAGCATTCTTTTTGGGAAGACACGATTTAACCCATATGAGGGTGTTTACGGAAAAGTTGAACTTTGAAAGAAAAGTGGTCTTTTCTTAGGTAGACAGGAACGACTTAGCTTTCTAGGTGACAAAAACAATCTGTGAAGAAAGAATCATCATGTTTGTCCAGGATGAAAAGTAGCACGTCCTGGCGTAAGGGTTGTGGTATTGGCACTAGTGATGTACTGGTGATTGCAGTGGCTAACCCTGATGGAGAACTAACCATGTGCCTCTCACTGTACCCACCACGTGCCATGTATTGTAATTCATAGCAACCCTAGAAGTAGGTAATATTCTTCTGCATCATGCACGTGTGGCAATGGTGCTACAGAGAAGTTAGGGGACATCCCATGCCATGAAACTAGAAGGTAGAGAATTGGCTTTGTCCGATCTTTCCAACAATGATCTGGTGCCTCCTTCACATCACTAACACAAGATAAATTTGAGTGAGTAGATCAGGGCTGCTTTATGGAGGGCTTTGATAAAAGGCAGGGGAGCTTGTGTTTGATGTGGCAGAAAAGAGGAAGCCATTTTTAGTGTCTGAGAAGTGCGCCATGAGGAAGGGGGTATTTTAGGAAGATAACTGTGCCATTTCCACAAAGAATGCATTTTCTTTAGGAAAAGAGAAGGCAGACTTATAAATGAGAAGCTATTGACCATGAAGAGCTTCTTTTCACTGGGTTCTTATCAAGTGGTTTGCCTCTTCCTCACTGGTGTCTTTTAAGCAAGAATTTCCTTTAGCACCTTAAAAAGTCTCCCCAGTTGGGTTTTTTTCCTCTAATATTATATGCTTTATAATATGCATATGCTTTATAAGTTCTTCACACTAGTGATAAAGCACTGATTACTTTATAGCCATGGTACAAATGCTGTTAAATGAAACTTTTCCTTGATTCATTAACTCTAGAAATTCAGATTTCAGTTTAGTGTGTTTTGTTTTGTTTTGTTTGCTTTAAGCAGCACCTATAAGAACCTCATTTCAGGTGGTTCAAAGTTTAGTTTGTTGTGTATATACCGATCGTCTTTCTCTCTCCTTTTGCCACACATGCCTCTAGTGGAGAGAAACGTGTGTGAGAATAAAGGGGAAAATAATGGCAATGATAGCTAAAAGTTATAAAGCATTTTCCTATATACAGATTACTTTTCACATTCCTTAGCCAATTTAATCAGAAAGAATGCACTGAAGAACTGGTGATCAATGGAGTCACTGCAGTTTCTCTATAATTCTATATTTGGTCCAGGGGACACATTATGGTAAGATTAAGCCTCATTAATTCTTGCAAGATGACTGGAGTGTAAATCCCCTCCCCCTGGGTATAGAAATCTGGATCAGTGGAGACCATATGCCTCGCACAAAAGTTGAACCATCCAACTTCCTTCCCTACAGAAGATCACCTGCCACGAACATACAAAACTACACATACATTAAGACACCTGTGTCCCTGCAGAAAACCTGCTGACTTATTGATTTTGATTGCCCTAATACTTGTGTACTTGACTTTCAGTCTAGGTCTCTCGTCCTCCCAACACGCTTCTCCGCTTGGATTTCCCTATAACAAGCTCATCAAAGGTTGGCCCCTATAAACCTCACTGTGGTCACATGAGAGCATATTTGGGTAGTGGAATTGAAACAGATGCATGGATTTTATTTGGAGAGAGCAAGAGACCCAGAAAATCTTTTCTTTTTGTTTCCCTGCTTTGGTGATGTAATACACAGCCTCCCAGGAGACCTGGGGTCCTACCAGTCACTGCTCCGACACTGGAGCTCAATCCAGAAACAGCTGTCCAGAGCTAATTTATTTCCTAATGCTGCAGCACTGTTAATTTATAAATTACACTGGTAATTCAAGCTATTATTAATTTCAGATGGTGTAGGGCAAGCCTAATTAAAATATGACACCAATTGCTGCACATATGTACCAAGGACTACCATTTAAAATTAATGGGAATATTAAGTGTGACACTGGTCTCTGAGATGCTTTGCACAGTAATTATAGCATTCTAGCAGGGAAAGATCTGACACATGTAGGCCTGTGGTTGGTAGCAAATAAACAACGACACATAAGAAGAATCGCCAGTTGTTCATTTAAACTTCTTCTCCTCATTTCCTCCACCCTTTTTCAAATCAAGGTTAGTAATTTTCCCCCTAAAAATGCTTATGAAACAATAATAATCAAGGCTACTGAGACAATTAGAAGTTTCTTACTGGTAGGAACTAGAAGTCTATTTGGGTTAAGGTTGTTTGTCCATATCTTGGACTTTGGGGCCTTGTTTTCTACTTATTAACATGTTCCTTCTTTGTCTTATGAATTTAATATTTCTTTCTTGCTTGTTATAATAGATAGAGGCTGGTTTTTTTCTCTGCTCTATGTAACAGAGGCAAGAGAGGTTTTGTACATATGTAGTGTAGGTTCCGTAGGACATGAAGATTTATGAGGAAGCACTGAGGTTGGGCTTGTTACAGATGGTGGTAAAGACTTACCATGACCAAGTAGTGCTGGCAGAGTGGGACAAGGTAGCGGCCTTTCTTTACAAGGCAGCTGTTGTTGCTATTGGTATTGTTAGTATTGTTATCTTGACAAAAATGGTGACCTTAACACTGTCTTGGAACAAATACAACCACACCTCACATACCACATATGTCATTCTTTGTATCATAGTAGTTATCACTGTCATGTGCTGGGTCAGCAGAAACATGTATCACGATGGAGGGGTTTTATGACCTGGAAAGAAATGTTCCTTTGTTTCCCTTTCTTGGGCCAGTCATATTAATATAGTTTCATTCCACCTGAATCTGTGCCTTTAGGCAGATTAGAGGATTAATAACTAAATCAACAGGTATGCAGTGCATGAGAGTTTTTAAAGTGCTTTCGTGTATGCGTGTGTGTGTGTGTATAGTTGTTGTTGTTGTTGTTGTTCATTTGTTGCTCTCAATAGCCTTGGGAAGTATTAGGTATTAGGACTATATGTATTCATTTTTATACCTGGGAAAATGTTTCTCAATTGCTAGGGACAGTTTCAATTTATGCTTGTGGTCCCATAATAATTGTTAATAGTGCTCCCTTTTACTTTTAAAAGTATCCTGGTTTAGGATATTGTCATCCTAATTATCCTCATTTTACAGATGAGGGAGGACAACCCAGAATATAAGCAATTATTTTCGTTCTTCATTGTCTTTTGGCAAGGGGGCTAAGACTGAGGTGCCTCTGGGAGAGAACTCTGAAATCCACCTTCTGGGCTTACATGTCTTAGTCTTTCCATAACTGAATGCTCATGGCGAGACATCAGGCATGGAGTCTGGCAGCTGGATGTTTGTTATTATTATTCATACTTTTTCATTAGAGAAAATGAGTCTCAGGATGATTACAAGACAGAGTAAGATTGCAGCCCTGTGTTCTGGCTTTACTTTGTGCTGTGCTCTTGGTTAGGCATCAAGTGCCATGTCCCACTGTTGGTTTGTATTTAGGATCTTGTGACTAAGAGCTTTAGCAGATTGAAGTTTAGAAAATTGATTTCTGCCTATCCACTTAATTGTCTAAATCAAAAAACAGAAAGTTAAATTTATTTTATTAGTGTTTCCATTGCCTTTGTGGCTATGTGTGTGTGTGTGCAGTTCTAGTGTGGCATTTTGAATTAATTCATGTTCAGGGATGCAGTCATCAACTCTATATTCAAGGCTCAGTCTAAATCATACCTTGAGATCAGAAAGAGTTAAGGTGCCTAACCCAGAGCCCAGAGCAGGACTGCTTGGTAAGATTCAGGCGATGTAAATGTCAAAATTATTAATCACTTATCAGGACCAGTAATTCTCTAGGTGCTCTGCTTAGTTCAGTTAGGAGCACAGACACTTCAGCTAGTGCATTGGGGATCCAAGGAAAAGTTGGTGGTGGAACGGGTAGAAGAGATGGCAGAGGGAGAGTCTGAATAGCTCCTCAGAATCTGAACTTACAAGTGGCACAGTTCTCTGCAGATGTAACCATTGTACACTTTGTTTTCTAAGTTTATACCTTTGGTCTCTTTTCCTCCTATTTTACCACACCTTATTGCTTCCCGTGCAGCTGTTGGCTTTGTGAGCGAAGATGAATACTTGGAAATTCAGGGCATCACCCGGGAGCAGTCAGGAGACTACGAGTGCAGTGCCTCCAACGATGTGGCCGCACCAGTGGTACGGAGAGTGAAGGTCACCGTGAACTGTGAGTGTTCGCATCCACTGCCTGCCCTGTGTGTGCATGAGGCTGGCCTGCTATCATGGCCACAACCCAGAGCTGGTTAGCAAAGCCAACTGCTGATTCAGGACAGGAAATGCATCATCATTTTCCATGCTCTGCTTCCAGGAGCAGCAATTTCAAACTCTAGTTTTTGACATCTCAAGGTGCCACAGGATCACCTTTAAAAAAAAAAAAAAAAGTAGCTGAGAGTAATTTAATACCAAACTTGACTTACATGGCTGAGAGATCACTAAATGGCATTCAATACATAATTTATATAAACGTGTCTTCAAATCTTAATTTTTCCCATAATTTACTCACACGATGCAGTTGCCCTGGAGCCTCTCACTCTCGAGACCAGACATGTCCATAATGGAGCACAAAACCATGTGTTAGGGTATGTGAAGGAAATCCTAGAACTTGTATTTGTAGTATGTTTATTATATATCATCTTTTTATAATTATAGATGTTGACGTACATGGTATGCATACCTAATTTTGATACAAATGGATACACATACTGATATTTGAGGGTGTATCAAAAATTTTGACTTTTACTAATAGAGGTACAGAATCCAAAAAGTTTGGAGGCAACTGCTGTGAACCCCTCGTTCTCCTTCATCAACTACCCAAATTCTCTCTGACATTGAACCTACTCCAGTATTTCATCCTTTTCCCTCTGGGTTCCTCATTATGTTCATTGACTCAGTTCCCTACAACATTCTGAAGATTTTCTCTGCTGTGCGCATTCCAGGAAGTCTTACGACAGAATAGAACCCAAGAACTAAACCAGCAAACGACAAGACTTTCCCCTTCAAAACTTTGGGGAGGGGGGCTTAAAAGTAGACGAATGATATCATGTCTAGGTGAGAGCACATTCTTTACTTTAATACTCTGGTTTCTGTTACAATGCAAACCTAGTCAATATAAAGCAATTTAAAAAGCAAGGAAATAAGTATAACAATGTTACCATTTTTTCTAACTGTATCACAATTTTTTTAAAAAGGGACTTAAGATGAATTATAGTTTATTGAGATAAACCTCAAAAGTAAAGAAATGAAAGCAAAGGGAAAATATATTTAGGGAAATGAGTGGAAGCTAGGGGAAAAAACCACACACGGACCATATACCACAAGATTGCTAGGTATGGGTCCAGAACTGGCTGTGCCTTGCTAAAGCAAAGAGGAAAAATATCACTTGCTTTAAGATTTATGCTTTCCGTAAGATAAAAGCAAATTAGTTGCCTGGGAGAAGCAATGCTTTTCCTGGTACTGAGACCCTAGAGAAAAGTCTCTTTAGAGTCTCCACAAATAGAGCACTATGAGATATAGTCAACATTATGTACAATATTTCTGCATGACATAGAACAGCAGGTTTTTTGTGAGTGTTTTTCATAATACCCCTCAATGCAAACTGTTAGAATGTCAAGGGTAGTTTGGTAAGGACTTCAAATGAATGCAGACCAAGTATGCAAGTCTAGTTTGGTCTGGCTTGATTCAGGGATCCATTTTAGAATAGTGAGAAGAATGACTGATCTGTATATCCTTCAGGCAATTCTCTGTGAATATTATTTCTTGCAACTGAGCTTTTGATGGGAATTGAATAGTTCAAAGTTGTATACTTTGGCAAGAACCTGGGTGTCCAGAAATTCTATAAGGCTGATTAAAGGTGCTGACTGTCAACCCATGGAGTATAGGGTTGATAGGTGTGCATCATCCTGTGAAAGTTAAAAAGTTTAAATAGGAAATATGCTGAATACCTGGTCATTCCAACTCTTGCAGAGGAGAACAGAAGCAATACATGCTAGGAAGACAGAGCTTTTCCTTAGAATGGCATTGAAAATGTTCTCATTCTCTGGCACAAATTGTAAAGCAATATGACCGTACAAGTAAGCAGAGGTAGGTAAAAGAACAAAAACCAAAATTATTGAATGAGGCAGCCTTCCTCATCTTAAAATGCATTTTAAAATGCTATGGGACATCTTTTTTCTGCAGATCCACCATACATTTCAGAAGCTAAGGGTACAGGTGTACCCGTGGGACAGAAGGGGACTCTGCAGTGCGAGGCCTCAGCGGTACCTTCAGCAGAATTCCAGTGGTACAAGGATGACAAAAGGTAATCTCCCTCTCTTCCTCTCCCCGCTCCCACCTCCAAGAAGAAAGCTTTCCCAGGTTCCTGATTCCAGATGGTTGCAAATGAATTACTGTAAAATCCTCTTCTGAATTCCTCCTACCTAATGGGGGAGGGGGGATATGCAAATAAGTTTTTTCTTAATATGAATGGATTTCAGCTAGATCTTAATGTCGCCATGCAGAATTATCACTTGTCAACCAGCAGGCCTGAAAAGTAACATTTTTTTTGAGCAAAGCAAAATCTCAAAGAAAGGCCACCAGGAGCATCCTAAGGCCTGTGAGTTTTTATAGGCCAAGATAGTAATGTGTTCTGCCTCAAGCTATTTTTAACACATTCTCAGGCTTGCATTATGGCATTAGGAATGCCCAGAGCTCCAGGAGTGGCTAACAAGTTAGTCGTAGCCAGCAGGTCTCCACTTCCATTCTAGACACCATCAGTAGCCGTGTGTAAGAGTCTGTGACCCGATTTAGCCCTCCCTTTGTGCCCAACTTGTTCTTTTACTGTAGGAGAAAAGAGAGGGGACTCTTCCCTTCCTTCCCATTGTCGCAGCCATCATTGTGATATTTGTTGTGAGTTGCTGAAGATGATCATTTCGAGGAGTTACCGAATGGCATGTCAGTGCAGGGATCAGTAGCTCAGTACAGCCAGGCAACATGGCAATTACTGGTATCAAAGAGCTATTTTAAGGTGTATGAACAACAACTAAATGTGCAGAGCTGTCTGTGTTCAGAACGTTTTCATAACAATGGAGGTGGTGGTAAAGGGGGTGCAAACGAGCCCAGAGCTGTGTGAGGGGAGGAGATGGAGGTTGAGGGGCTGACAGCAGAGGGGGCGATTCTGAGGAGCAGAGCAGCACCAGAAATCCCAGGGCGGGAGCGAGTGGGCTGCATGGAACATCCTCGGTGTGCCTTTGTTTTCTCTCCTTATGCCGTCAGTCAGATGCAAAATCTAGCCTCTGAATCAAAAATTGAATTTTGTTTAGAACCAAGTCACTAAGTCATAAGATTCACTGTGTCTTATCTTAATCCTTCCAAATGAGAATGAGGTTTTTTTGGGTTTTTTTAATCTTTAAGGAAACATTCTGGCAGCTTCTAGTGAGGTGTATTGTATTCATCTAGCCCATTTTATAGATGAAAGACCCAAGGCAGAAGGAGGAAAAACAAACTCACAAAGAAATAAGAATTTCTTCCTATAGAGCTGGCTTTCCCCCTTCTTCCAAGAATCCAGAATCAGGCAGAAGGGAGTCGTTAGTATTTTTGCAATAAATAAACATGTTTACCTTAGTTAGAAATCCTACTTCATTTGTTCCTCCCTCCTCCCCATCTTCTTATTGTACTAAGAAGAAAACTGAGACATAAAGGTCCATTTTTGAAACAAAACAAAACAAAAAACTATTGAGCTGTAGGGTCAGTTCTTGAACTTTCAATTGTCTGGGTCTTAGCGAAAATTAATCAGCTGCATCCTATTAATCTAATTCTTTATGGAAGAAAAATAGAAACAAAATACAGGGAAAAGCAAGATCTTGGAGGAAAATAGAGCAAAAAGTGGCCAGTGGTGAGAAAAACGATGAGAGAGCTCTCCTCTTTGCACAGCGCCCGTGGTCAGGGGAGGGGCAGTGGTGCCCGCAGTGGTTTATCCAGGAGGAGAGCGTGAGGTAGCATGGCCAGTGATGGTCTTCAGAGGCCCGACTCAGGCAGTTTGTGTCGTTCTTTGTTTGAGTTCTTCTGATGGCTTCTCCTTATCTCCCCTTTCCATTTAATTTCGGTCAGTTTTCCATTTTATTTCCGGAGTTCTCCCATTGAATGGAGGTATCTTTCTACCTGGCCTACAGCTCAACGACAGCACCTCTGCCTCTGAGGTCCTTGTCACAGTTAGTCGTACCTGCCAGGCAGCCTTCTCCAGGCAGGTCTCCAAGGGCATATTGCCTCTGCCCTGAAGGGAAGGCCAGCTCTAACTTAGCTCCCAGTTTCAGTGAGATGGGCAGACTTTGAGGCAAATTAAGGGAGTCTATGTGGTGAGGACAGGCAGTTTTCTTAACATATAGGTCAGAAGTCTTTTGGCTACTAGAACCATTCCACCGCATGCTACCATGTGCATTATCAATCAAAGGAAGAGAAAATGCACTGTAGTAATTAATAAGGGCCACCAGCCCAACAGGGACATTAGCCAATGAAAAGCCCGCAGCTTCTTTAAGAAACTGAAGCCTGGGAGCAGTGCAGGATGGGGGAATGTGTGACCACATGGAGAGGGGCAAAGTGTGTCGTCCCAGGAGCTTCAAAGCGCTGCAAAGTGCTGCTGGCCCCCTGCACGGTTTTAAGCTAAAGACATATCAGAGCTGTCAAGCAGGAACCTGCTTCGGGTAAGTCTCTCCCCACTGCAGAGCCAAAATCTCATTCACAGCTTGGTTATGATGTGAAGGCTTCCTCCCCATCCCCGGAATAGTGTCAGAATGGCAAACAGGATCAATATGCAGGACCAGCTCACAAAAGCCTCCTGGTGGGTGGCGTGAAGAGCCTTCTTTGGACAGCATCCCCAAAAGGATCAATATCTACATAGCAGGAAGGACTTGTAAAAGTGGCCTGTTGCCGCACAGTTGGATGCCTCATTCCATTCGGACAGTGCAAGCATTTTGATGAAGAGCATGAACTCAGGCCAGTTCACTGCCCCTAGCTTTTGAGAGAGGAAGGCTCCCAGAGGAAAATCTATATGATGAAAAGCAAGGCAAGTCCCTCCAAACTATCTCCTGACTTCCTTGGAGACAGTTGTTGGGTTAGAACCCCAGTGAGAACCTGCCTCTCTCTTCTGATCAAGGTTACTGTAAATTTTGGGAGTGAATTATTCTATAATCCCACAGAGATCAGGTCTTCAGATAATGACAAGGCAGCTGCCCTCTGTGCAAAAATCATGCTGTGACCCAGGGACAGGCAGGAGTCTTCTGTGTCTAACTCCGTAGAAATGCATTATACTGAATCACATTTATAGTCTACAAAGCATCTTCTCATCATTGTCTTACTAAGCTTCACATTCTTTTTCTGCCTTGAATATTGTCTTTCCTGGTTTGGTGACTCCAATACCAGCCATTTGCCCCAAAGCATGTCCCCTGAGCCTGTTCCAATATGTCCCCATTGTGACACTGTCTGCTTGCTAAGAGTCCTGCTCCAGCCATTCCCTAAAAGGAAATTTAGGTTTGTGTCCATACTCCCCAAGATCCTTCTTTAAGAAGGGTTTTTTTGCCCCAGTAGTATTTGTCTTTCCCCTGGCACAGAATCAGCTTCTGGGCAAGGATTACAAATTGTTTCAGGGAAAGTAAAAGGTTGCCGTAAAGCCCATCGTCTGGAATAGGACACATCAGAGTTTTCAAAAGGAAGAGAGCTGGTCTTAAATTTCTGTGGAGACCCACAATTATAATAGAAATTACTGTTAACAACTCCTGAGATGGAGGACATATCCCTACTGTCCCCTAAAACAGCTTTTTCTTTACTACCCTGCCCAGTAATAGAATCATGGTTTTAATAAGTATGTCTAACGTTCCCCCACTAACTACCTGTAGCATTTCTTCAGTGGCCCCTGCGCCCCATACAAGCCCTTGTGGCACACCGGGCTGCTGTAAGGAAGTCCAGGGAGACTGTCTTGGCTCTGTAGGGTCATATTCTTAGGAATCTGCAATCCCTCCTAGACGGATCCTCTGTGATACTCTGGGCAGATCACTCCTCCCAAGCCCTTCAGAGGCCCCACATGAGAAAATCATTGTTTTCCTCTCTTCATAGCCAAAAAATTAAGTATTATCTATCGAATGCCTCATGTGCTTAAGGAGAAATTTTATTACCCAGGTACTTGAAAAACATTGTTCTTCAAAGCCCTTAGATTGTTCTTCTCTGTGAAGCTTGAGTTTTTCATTTCCATGGTCATCATCACCATCACCATCTTCATCATCACCATCATCTGCATCAAGTCCACACCTTTGGGCACCTACTGCATGAATGATACTGTTGTCAGTGTCACACGGCTCACACAATGTTGTTGTGATGCGACTGACAGGTTTACAAAGCAAGGATAAGAGGCTGCACCTGCCTTCAGAGAACTTAAATATCAGTATAGAGCAATAAGATGTCTGGACAGCAGTGTCTCTAGGCACACACAGGAAAACAGCAAAACACAATTACACAGGTTGGGTGTGAACTTATGGTGTACTTGAGTGGAACAAATACCGGTTATAATGGTGTAAGAAGGGAGATGATGAGAAGATCATTAATCCCAGAGTCTTTCTGCTTCCTATGAGAGAAACATAACCATGTCTTTTCTTCTTCTTTTATTGTCTCTTGTTTATCTCAGACTGATTGAAGGAAAGAAAGGGGTCAAAGTGGAAAACAGACCTTTCCTCTCAAAACTCATCTTCTTCAATGTCTCTGAACACGACTATGGGAACTACACTTGCGTGGCCTCCAACAAGCTGGGCCACACCAACGCCAGCATCATGCTATTTGGTGAGACTGTGCCCTGGGCTGGGCAGTGAGAGGGAGAGAATGAACAGAAGGGTCCCGTGGAGGGGAGGGGCGGGGCGGGAGGGCCTGGGAGGGCCCCTCTCAGAAGTTAGGCAGGGGCGAGTGAGCGGAGTAAGAAAGAGGAGAGACAGAGACAGACAGAGACACAGAGAGAGAGACAGAGAGCAAGAGACAGAGAGGGAGAGAGAGAACTGGTACATATATAAAAGTAGATATCAGGAGTGGGAAAAGAAAAATGAAGAAGAACTTTCATGTTTCGTTCTATAATGGGAAAAGATCCCGAGACAGGAGAAAAGGACTTTGGGATGCCAAAAATGACATGTAATTTTTTTTTTCTCAGTGATGTCTCCTAAACTGACTATGGGGACTATAATTAGGTGAAATAGTCAAGAGCTCAGAGAGGAACGTGTACTATTTCAATATTTTGCTCGTTGGTTTAGTATAAAATTTTCCCTTGTCTTAAACTGTTTCCAATCGTTGGGACACGAAGACACCTGCCTCCGTCACCTATCTGGCTGGTGTACTGATGCCAGCAGCAAGTACACAAGCTCCCATGTGGCCCTGGTGCCCCGCCCTCTGTGAGTAGAGAGCCAGGCAGTGGTGACCCCCGCTCCTGACTGTGCCACCAAGCAGGACTCCAGGCACCTGATGGTGGCTTTCATGCCTTCATGGATGCAGACCCTGCCTGCAGGCCACAGGATTAAATTCCACTTACCTTTTGGGCAAATGCCTCCATACTCCATCAAGTTCAGTGAGTTTAGGATTTTTCAAATCGGTCCCCCAGCCCCCCATGTTAACAAGCATTCTTGAATGCGGTGGGAGGGAAAGGGGAGGCATTTGGCAGATAATTGACAAGAATTAAATTCCTTGTCTTCTGAGATCTCCGGGACAATCCCATAGCCTTAAGGGCCCTTCATCACCCCTGCCCCTGCTACATGCCCTCAGTGGCAGTGTGTACAGCTTGCACTGCTCCACCATGCCGTCTCTGCTTCCAGATCACATCCTCCCCGCCTCCTGCCCAGCACGTGAATAAAGCCCAGCTTTATCTGAGAGGGCCAGGAATGGGAAGGTTGCCCTCCGCCCCTGAGCCGGTAGCTCAGAATGGGCAGAGCTGTGATTACAGTGATTGATCTGTCTGACATCTCACACACAGGGATGATCATAAATGCCCCTCACATTTGTCAGACCCTTTTGGCTTTTTGGCAGGTGTCTGTCTGCATGAACAGAAGGCCAGGATTAAGAAGGAACAGACTGCTCCCTCCCTTGCCTTGCAAATCTGACGCTCTCCCTCACTCTCCATTAAACTGTCCTGCCCTCCACCCACGGAGTCCTCATCCTCCTCAGTAGTCTCCAGCCCCTCTGACCTCCTTTCTCTCCTGATTTGGATGCATAAAATGGTTTTGCCATTGGATTTATCACTACTGTCTAATTCCCTGGCTCTTCCCCTTAAGCCATCTCAGGATGAGAATAGGGAAAAGCAGCAACCTTTTTTTTTAAGAGTGAAATAGTTGGCATTTATGAAAAGCAAAGCAGTGAAGCATGGGTCATAAATACGCTCTTTTCAGCAGACCCATGTGTGGCAATTAAGACTTCTGCTTCTACTTTCCCCTCCCAGCCCCCATGCCAGCATTCACCCTGTACATCCTTTGGGACATCCCTACCACTGCCAGCTCTCTGGAGTCCAGAGTTCTCTAAAAAGTACATTAACAAGTGATTGTATGTATTCAAATATGTTTAGAAAGACCGGGTCAAATGAAGATGAGTGGGGTGCATGTGGGGATGTTCCGTAACACAGGGGGTCTCAGAGCCTTAACATGCTTCATCTCTAAGAGGGAGATAAAGTTTGCGGCATTTTCAAAATGTAGTCAATCAGAAACAAGTTCAGTGTTTTAGCCTTAGTTGTGAGATAATTCCTGAGGGGTTCATCACAAGAAATGCTGCTGGGGTACCAGAGTTCCGTGGAGCTAGTGAAACCCTGTTTATGTGTGAGAAGAGTATTTCCACCCCACCCTCTCCTTCCAGGGCTAGTCCAGACATGACTTTGGCCCCTCAGTTCACTAATAAGGCTCACCGTCAATGAGCCCTTTTGAAAAATATGAATTTGTTAGGGAATTTTCCATGTCATTTTCCATTAAAATCCATCCAACAAACTTGAGCAAGTTGGAGAGCAGCTTTTACTTTTTATGAATATACAAACTTCCCAGTGAATTTCATTCTCCTGTGGCATTACAGAAAGCCAGCTAAATTATCATCATTTTGCCACCAACTTGTGCATAAACTACACAGTTTGTCCACATGACGTAGACATTGAGAAGTGAGGAATTCTGGGGCAAGAGACTCCCGTCGTGGCCACGGTCAGTATCTTTCGAGGTACTTAAGCCAAATGGGGGCAGGTTGGTCCTTCCTATCACGAACCAGCAGGCCTCTGAGCACCTGCTCTCTAAGATTACAGAGCTTGCAGGGGACTCCAACTTCTGCTGTCATGTTCCCGAATCACAGTGGTTCTGGGGGACCATTTCCCTACCATATTGCCACGGTATCAGCAATTTCTGCACTTGGTCTCCCAAGGTGAAACAGTCGGGGTGGGGATGTGGAAAAGAAATCTCATCTGGAAAGAGGCGTTGGGCCTTTGTTATCAAATCAGTAACGGCACAAGCTAGGAGTGATTCCATCTGCACTGGAAAACATGTGGTGTGGCCAGCTTCCCTCACTTCCCGACTGTCGCACACAAGCACAGAAACGTACAGCATTTCAGTGTTCGTTTTACTGCACCTTGTCCTGCCACCTCTGGTTTTTGTGTCTTTTTTTATTTATCCATTTCTCCAGAACTGTTTGTGAAAGGCAGTATAAAACTATATATGACAAATATATAGCTACTGTGTATAATATATGTGTTTGTTCTCATTTTTCTCTCCTGTATGTCCCTCACCCGATTTAGAACTAAATGAGCCCACAAGCTCAACTTTGTTACAAGGTCAGTATCCTCCTGCTTATGTTTTCTCCCCTCCCCTCTCTCCCAGAGCCTCCACCCCGCCCCCTGTCCCAGTGCGGTGTGTTTCCTGAGGCTCCTGTCTATAAGGCTGCCCAGAGGATGACAGTGGAAGGCTGTTTAAGGAGGTTCCTGGGAGCTGGGGAGATGTCAAGGACAGCTCCCCTGTCTCTGCTCATCCCTTGCCCACACTCCCCCAGGAGAGTGGGGAGAAGGAAGGAAAATAAAACAGCATTAAAAGCTCAAAACCCAGAAGTCAGCGTGAAGGCAAAATGTTGAGAGAGTGAGTCTGGACCCATAGGACTGATGGAGCAGTTTTCATAACAAGAGTCCTATCGGTGCCCCTCAGCAAGAGAATCAGACACCATGTACATGATGATTCAGATATTCCATCAAATGCATCACCTGGTTCACCACGAGGCTCTCCAAGGGAGGAAGGTAGGCATGGTTGTCAGCAAGCAGTGCTGTAGAGGGCTGCTACTGAGGTCTTGTTTAGAGCCTGGCCTTCAGTTGTCTGTTCTTGGGCAAGTCACTAAGCCTTATTTAGACTCAATTTCCTCTTCTATATAATGCAATTGATCTGCCTTATCTCCCTTGTAGAGTTGTTCCAACAGTCCACTGAGAATGCCTATTAAAAAGGCTTTGAAAACTGGGAGGTGCATTTTGAATTTCCAGATGCAAGCTGAAAGACAAGGACTTCCCTCAGTGGAGTGTCATGCAGTTCACTAACTCATTCCTCATCCCCTTGCCCCAGCCCCTGTATAGCTTTTCCCACTTCCCTGTTCCCCCAATGGCTCCGGCATCTCTCACCTCTCTCTGCACACCCTTCAGACTTCCCCAAGTCCCCCAGCCTAGCGTGAGTGCTCCTTATGACTAAGCATTCAGGCTGGGGGGGAATAAAACTTGTGCCATGCATGCTGCTTTTCTCCTCCCAAGGACTATGCTGACCACAGCCATAGCCCAGCAGGAAGGCAGCTGTGAAGACCATGAGGGGATGCTGTTTCCCACCTTCCACCCCAGCCCCTGGCCCCGTCCTCCACCTCAGCCCCACCCACCCTGTTCATCCACTCACCTTCTGGCTGTGTGTTCTTCGGAGGATGGCCGCAGTCTGGGGAGGAGCAGGAGGAGACAGAGAGAAATGAATTATACGGGAAGCTGTCTGACAGATGAGGAAAAGTACTTTTATAATGAAAGAGTCAGGGTTGCATTATTCACTTCGGTGATGTATAGTAGCATGGTGATGAGCCACGAACGGGAGAATGAAACAAAGAAATAGAAAGGAAAAATGAAGTCAATGGACATATTCAGATGCGACTTACGATTCTACTTACATTTATTGAACCCCGTGCGAGGCATACTCACAGATCTAAAATAGAGAGCAGGAGAAAAGTAGCTAACGTATTGGTAAAGGGACGTGGGAGAGACTAAAGCTGAGACAGGTGATGCTACGGATGTGCTTTCAGAAGATGCTAAGCTAATTCTGAGCATTTAGATCTTCGTTCTTAGAGGAAATAGGAGCTTTTAAAACTCAGGTCATGGTTTCTAACAAGCTTGTATTTAACTGAAAGTGTACTCAACTGACAGGTGGAACATCATCCCACACAAAAGCCAACAACAACAAAAACAGATTGCCTGGTTGCTGAGCATGGACCTAGTTGCAGGAGACATGATTATTAGGCTCCAGCCACTGAGAGAAAGCGGGGCTGCCTCACTTCCCCCTTTGTGAATGGATCAGTTTGGGTGGAAGGTTCTCTATACCAACTTTCTACACTGATTCTTGGGATGTGCTCAACCCCTCATCTCTGCAAACTTCTTGGGTGTAGGGGAATGGGTCAGGGCAGAAGTTGTAGCTTGTAGACATCTGGAACGTTCCAACAGTTGGATTAGCGTGGTCTTCAGTATAGCTGCTGGACTCTTTTATAGAACTAAAAATATTTTAGAGAAAACAGACCTTGCACCTGGGCACATTTATCTCATTTGTCTATGTTCATTTTTCCCCTCTCGTTTGCTAGTCTTCAATACAATAGAGAGCTACATATTTTCTCAGGGAATACCCCCAAGTTATGCTTATCTTATCTCAGAAATGCCGAGAAAGATTTATATGAATGCATGAATTTCCACTGACGGGGGAACACTTGGCTTTAAGAGACGTTGAAAGCTATTTTGCTACCCAATATCTGGATGGCCTAGAAGGATTTTGATAAGAGAATTTTGCTCTTCCTCAGCATTTTCTGCCACCATTGAAGTATTTCTCTGTTTCCCTTTTGTAAACACAACAGATTGCATGTCACCCTCTCGTATTAATATTTGGTAGTGCAGGACTCCCGCAGTGATAAATAAGGACTCAGGGATGGGCCTCCAATTCCTCACTGAGCTTCTGCACAGGCGAGTGTGCTGGGGCCACAATGCAAGCTCAGCAGCTCCATGGCTGTTCATTTTCTACCCACTGGCCCTTTGTCTTTTATCTCCTAGGCATTAAGTCAGATTTGATGGTATCAGTGGGCTGGGAAAGGTTGGCTGATTAATGCCTGTGAACCTCTCAGTGACCATCAGACCAATTTACTAAAGAAGAGGGGACTAAAGTAAACTCTGTATATCAGAAAGAAATAATTGCAGCAGAAGAGATGATCATTTCTTCCCTGCAAAGGATCGAAGGTAGTTAATTAGGCCAAGTCATTCAACGGTAAGCATTTCTATGGTATGAATGTGTCCAAATAACAGAGGTACAAAAAAAAAAAAGATTCCTTCACCCTCTTTCTAGAAGTTTTGTTTATCCATCTTCACATGTAACTAGCCCTCCTCTGCCCACAAGAATCAGACCGCAGCCCTGTGCTTACCTGGGTACTTGGATTCAGCTAAGTGTGGGCTTTGCTGGCAAAAAGATCACTTTATGGATTGAACAGAGATAGTGAATATTGACTTGGACACTTGGGGCAGGGGGTTCTTTTTTATTTTTATTTTTTTCTTTCTATTCTTTCTTTTTGTCCTCCCTCCTGTCCTCCCTCCCTTCCTCTCCTCCCTTTCTCCCTTCCTTCGTTCCTTCCTTCCTTCCTTCTTTCTTTTGAACATTTTTTCTCCACTCTGCCTGGCCTCTTGTTAATATATCATTAACAAAAAGATCAATTAAATTCCAGTCAAAGTCTTGGTGAGAAAAATGCATACTTGGATTTTCAGGGAATTTTTTGTCTTCTCGATAGCCAAAATGTCACTTATGGCCTGTGTATGTCCAACTGGCATTGGACACTCAAAGGACCCAACTCATGCTATTGTCCAGCATGACACAGAGGACAGTGCCAGCATGTCCACATCTCTTCCTAGTACCAAAGCAAAGGGAGTGACTGGAGCACAGCAGGATGGGTTTTGAGTACATAGAAAACATCTGGGCATTTCCCCCTCATCATGGTGGGATGCGAGTGGGGCAGAAGGACACTGTAGTTAACTGGAGGGATTGAAACATTGCTGTCTACAAAAGCCCAAGGACGCACTCTAGCTAAAGTTAAGGATGAGTGTCAAATTGTCCTATGTGGACACTAAAGAAGGTTGGCCTTCTTTCAAGTAGTGTGTGTTGGAGATTCAGAGGAAAAAAAAAATACCTGGATGGGAACAATTAAGCGGAAGTTGTTTTCAGATCGTTGCCTGCTTGTGGTTTGGGGGTAAAAGTTGTGTGACTGCTGTTCTCAAAATGTCCTTCCTCCTTCCAATAACCCTTTTGCTTGGCACAAAATCACTCATAAATCAGTGGTACCCGAATGAAACAATTCATGAAAACAGTCCTGCCTTAGCTTCTGGGCTGGTTTCTAGGGCCCAGCAAACACTCCAAGGGACTGTCCTTACTAAATGCACACACAACATAGTCCTGTCACTCCTAGCTTTTCTCTGTTATCCTGCCTTTATGTCAGATCTTCTCTCCATCACAAAAAATGTGATCATAGATCACCTCTTCCATCTTTATACCTTCAGGATGGCTTCTCAGGGTTGCTTTTGTCCACTTAAATCAAGAGGGATGTCATATGCCAGGTGCTGTTAAGGAATAGATTGAGAACTTGAACCCACAAGTGTGTATTCATCTGACTTTGAGCAAATGTTACAGTTGTGTTTAAGATAAGTTATGTCTAGTTTGTCTTTCTTTCTATCTATGAGGACCTTCACACAGAGAACATAGACTTCCAAGGTATCACTTCAGTGCAAAGGGATTTAATGCCATTTTCCATCCTTTCTAATTGGTGAGCAACTGCAGAGGCCTTTAGCTAAAGAGAGAGCTGAAAGATTAGAGACCATCCCAAATTCAGGCCAGACAAGACATCTACTCTCAGCAGAAAAGGTGGGGAGACCCCGTGGATTCTTCTGAGAGCTTGAAGCTGGTGAAACGGGGATCTTTCATGGTCCGGTGAGCAGAAAGGGGCTGGTGTACAGGAAGGTCCCACAAGTGTAACTGCAGCAGCACAGGTATGGGTCTTATTGCCTCAGATTGCCCCAGAGAGATGGAGCCTTATGTGACCAGCTTGGTATTGTCTAGCTCATCAAAAGAAGTTAAATATCTAAGGTCTGAGCTCCTCTGGCACATGTAAGCTAACTCACCTGTGTGTCTACAATGCATAACTAAATGCCAGTCAGACTTTTACATGTCAAACATAGTATAAGCACCTACATTCAAACTGCTGTAGTATTAATCCAGATGTATGAGTCAACTTCATACATAAGGCCTACAGACTTCAACTAACTTGGGTATAGTCTGATGACCAAAGAAAGAAAGTTGTTGCCCGAAGTTTTGGCTTGGCACCTTGGGCCACAAGGTGTAGCTGCATTTCCTGCTAAGACCAGGTGGATATTTTGGTTCTGCTGAAGTCTGTGGTCCAATCTGATCATCACTCATATCCTTCTCCAGCCCTCAGTTCACCTCTTATGGCAACCGGCTGCCCCAGAAAACCAGAGGAGATCACATATAAGGGCTGGGCTGTGGTCAGGATGGCAAGACACAAATGCCAGAGGCCTGGGGGGCTCCTGGCCCAGGAGCACCAGCTCACTCCTAAAATCCTCTGAGGGCAAAGTGAGTGCCTCCAACTGCTTTCTACCTTAACAGTGGCTTGTTTTTAATTTCTTTTAGAAGTGAAAACTACAGCCCTGACCCCTTGGAAAGGTTGGTATATTTATTTTTCAGACAGCTGCTGCCTTGGTGGGGAGCGGGTATGTAAAACTTTACCTTCCTCCAAGATGCCTTCTTTTCTAAGCTAACCCCAGGAAGCAGCCCAGAGGGAACCCTCCCCAGCCCTGAGCTGTCTCTGTGTCAATTTAGATTAACCCCATCCCCAAGGACATCCCATCCTCCCTGGGTGGCTTCCACATGCAGAAGTCTAACTTCTCTTTGCTGGCGGCACTAATGAGCACCTGTCAGTGCCCAGAATAGCTCTGGAGCTGGGCGTCGCTACACCAGGCCTGCCTCTTTCCTTGCACATGGATGCTCTAATGCAAAGATCTTCTTAGACCTTGGCCCTGCATGCTGCTCTTTGCTTGCCCTGGTCTTTCTTTCTCTCTAACTTAGAGCTAGAAGGAAGTAGGGGGAGGGAGGGAAAAGGGGGAGAAGGGGGAGGTTCTTGGGTGAGTCACTGGGCTACGAATAAAATGCATCTTATTTGAGCCTTTCATTCCTGCCAGATGTTTCCGATGTATAATTGACACTCATCACAGTTCTCTGGGACCCTAACTGTCCTGGTAATTAGTCTCTTTAGGCCTCCGCAGCTCTCTAATGAGATAGAAGCAATAAAGGCATCCAGTGTGGCGTGGAGGCGTGGCTGGATGAAGAACAGAGCCTCATCTGCGTGGCCTGTGTCGCCAGGCAGATGGCTGAGCTGTCACTCTAGCCAGCACTGGCTCTGGGAGGGCCTTGCTCCCAGGATGCTGTGGTCCGTGCCTTCCTGGACCAGAGGTCCTCGTTGCACAGCATGCTTCCAGGTAGCGTTCATTCCATGTGGAATGGCCTGAGGGAGGCAGCCCAGCTGCATGTCTGTGGTGACCACCTTCACCAGTGCCCGGGTGAGGCAGCCCTGCGGCTGCACCCTCTTCTCTTCATTCTCTGAAGATGCATCTCCAAGTTAGTGGGAAGAAAATTGCATTTGAAGACAGAAGTCAAGGGACCTTGGGGAAGTGCCTTAAGCTCTCAGAAGTTAAGTTTCCACACGTTAGAAAAGGAAATAATAATCCTCATCTCCTGGACGAGTGTCATTAAGGTCTTGTGATAGCTTTCCAACCGCAAACATTCTATCTGAAATCCTAATTGATATAGTTTTGCTTCTATGTGGGCATTGGCTTAGCCACAGGAGTTTTCAGTGACTGTATTGGATATAGTTAGAAAAAGGGTGGAAGGGTATTTGGAAGAGGAAATTGAGGTAAAGCAGAAGACAAAGCAGGTAAAGAGTTTCTTGTTGTGTTTTTGGCTTGGTTTATTTTTTTGTTTCTTTTTCTCCAAATACAATCTTAAACAAAAGAAAAACATGGAGACAAAGTAAATGCAGATATGTCAGCATGGGTCACAGTGCCCCCTCCTTCTTTCAACAAAAATTGATGAATACCTGCCATGGGCCAATGACACACAGACCCTGCCCATAGGAGCTTACAACACAGAGAAGGAAATACATACGTTAGACAAATAAAGAGAATTATGATACAGGGTGGTAAGTATTTTAATAGCAGGCTACGTATGATGCTGACCGAGCAAACTGAAGTGAGTTAAGGAAGGCCACCTGGAGGAGGTGACTGAGGCCAGAGGAGAAGCCAGGACAAGGAATGGGAGAGAGTTGGACGGAGAGCATTTCAGGCAGAGGGGAGAGTGTGCAAGGGTGGGAAGAAAGAGAATACGGCCAGAGGATGCCCGCCCATGTGCACGTGTACTTGCCTGTGTTACACAGGGTGGGGAACGCCGAGGAAGGCATGGCGGGAAGACAGGCTAAGAAGGATGCAGAGAGCAGGAAGATCATGAAATGTAGTCCACATTCTAACAAAAAGTTGGGAATTTTTGTTCAGGCTATTGGACTCAAATGGATTAGTGGTATGATCAATTTGGAATTGTAGAAACACCACCCTGGAATTAGCATAAGGAATAAATTTGAGGAATCAAGGCCTGATTTGTGAGCTTTTGGGGGAGTTGAAAGTGAGATGATGCAAACTGTCTGCTTTGAAAGGAGGTGTGGGTAGTCTTGCCTGGGGACTACCCCTGTTTCCTCCTCCCTCCACCCAGCTTGGTCCAGGTCAGGTTTCCCGGATGTGCGGAAGGGACAGACAGGGTCCTGTGGGGGCGGGTGAGTGTGTGTATGGGGTGGGGAGCGCCAGTCAGGCTGGTCGTGGTCAGGCACAGTCAATGCCAGCCCCTCACAAGCCTGAGTCAGAGACGGGCAGCAGCACAGAGGCCCCTGGGGCTTCCCCGATACGCAACCAGCAAGAGGATGCTGGCAGGCACTTGGTGGCCTTTCTCTATCTTCTACTGGATAGTTTTCTGACACAGCAGGTCAGGACCCATTCCTACAAGCTCTCTGTGGTGCTTCCCAGCAGGGAGCAGAGCCACAAATGAGCGCTGAACACAGGCACCCAGGGAGAGCACCTGGCATGGCCACCAGGCCATTGAGACGTGCCACAGGGGGCATTTGCCAGCTCACAGCCGCCTCCGAGCAGCAGAATCCCTGGCCTGGAAACAAGGTATTCAGCCTTTTCTTACATGGCAACCAGGCCAGGCCCCCCGCTGGGCTGAACACCTGTCTGCAGCATTCTCCTCCCTGGAGTCTCCCACCGGCTGGTGGGCCTAAAAGGAGGGGATGCAGGAGGGAAGGAGAGCGTCTCAGGGCAGGGAAGTGCACTTGCTCACATCTCCTTAACCACAGGGCATCTTGGCCACAGGCAGCAGGCAGGGAGGGAGGATGTGGGGGTGCACTGGGATTGTATGAGGAGTGGGTGTCAAAGCTGTCTGTGTGAGTTCAGGACAGCAAAAGAGAGCCATGTGCTGACAGCTGTGTATCCTGCCGGAGCACAGTGTGCCAGGTGTGCAGGATATATTTGGAATCATACTGCGCAATGCACCTATGAAGATGGAATGTGACTGCTGACTCTGCCCAGGCGAAATAGGGGACCTGGCTCCCACAAAGGCCTGCTGGGCCAGAAGTGTTCAGAACCAATCTTTGTGTCTCAGGGTCTTCAGCCTCAAGCGCCGGCACAGGCAAGGGTTTTGGTGGGATGGATCTGGGAGTGGCAGAGAGGTAAAGGACTTCCTCAAGGGAGAGAAACATAACCTCTCACCCCTGAAAGCAGTGGGTGGCAGCTTCTCTTCTTTGATTCCAAAGATTGTGCTGTGTAGACAGAGTGAACGGGTATAAAGAGGGAGTTTCTGGTGGTGGTTTATGTAGAAACATGGTAGTTAGATTCTAGAAGACACAACTAGTTAGTGATAAATCCTAAATGATAAGCATCTCTACAATGGAAGTGTAAGTCCTCAGGAGCTTTGCGGGGGAATGTTCCTTGGTCACGTGTATCCCACCACGGATACTTTTGGTTTTGCGTTGCTGGGAACTTCACCTTTCTACAGGGCAGAGAGCAGAAGAGGGATCCCCAGAGCTTCTCAGTACGGGGACCTGCACTGCTAAGAAGTTCTGGCCTTGGGATTACTGCGCACGAGACCCCAGGGAAACATGAGGTTGGATGACCTGTTGCATTTCAAACTTGTAGCTATCTATTTAGCCACTGCCCCCAAATCAGAGGTTTATCCCAAAGGGCCAAGAAATCAAATCAGATGGGCAGTGCCTCCAGGCCAGGAGTTCTAGGACTTGATGGAATAATCCCATATGGAATCATAAGCCTGGTTTTATTCTGATTTAGCCAGAAGTGTCTCCAATGCTGAGCATCTGAGACAGCCAAGCAGATTCTGGCTTTGTTCCTTATTCCCCACCCCAGGAAGACATGAACTCTGTGAGGCCACCAGCTTTAAATACCCCATTACATTCAGTGCAACAGAGCATGCTAGAGAAGGGGTCCAGTCTAAGAAGGTGGCCTGGTTCCTTAGGTACCTATTTCATTTGGGCATCTGAATGTATGCACTATTCAGGAATCAGCTCCATTTGTTATGGGGGCCCTTGGCCACAGGGCTATGGAGCCTGAAAGCTTATGTTTCAGTACAGTAGGGAAGCTGCTGGGGAATTTTATGACCTTGTAGTTCTTTTGCCTCTTGTGTTTGTCACCAACTCAAAAAGTATCTGTTTGTAGGCTAGGTCAGTTATGTCTTGAAGGAAAATGGACCCCTGTCTCCCCAACAAGGACATGCCCTGGGGCAGGTTCTGTATCCCGGTGTCCACATAAACCTCCAGTCACATCCACAGGCACAGCAAAAGGCCTCCCATTTCTTTACCTGATCCCACCTCCACTCCATGCGGGCCAGCTTTGGCCTTTCAGGCACGTGGTGCTTGATCTGTGTCAGCTGTTGCCTCGTCCAGATGGGGAAGAGGTCAAGTGCTCCAGGTGGGATCCCATGCCCTGCCCTGAGACAGAGTGGTTGGCAGAATGGCCTGTGTGCCTGAGGCAGCAGCACCAGCCGGCAGACAGATTTCTGTGTCCAACAGGTCCTTTCCTGAGCAACAGGCGGGGCGGCTGGAGGGCGATGTGAGTGTCTAAGGCAGGCAGTGCTCAGAAGTGGTTGGGTGATGGTGCAAAAAACGCAGGAGTCTCACTTTATTAAAGCTCTGTGTAGGATATTAATTCATCTGCCACTTTCTTCTTGCATTTGACCCTGAGCTATGGCCTGAGCATGTTATGCCACAGCAAGGGAATAATGGCCACGAGGACCCTTTAACCTGAGTTTCAAGTTCTCTCCCTGCACGGGAAGCCTTCCCATTACACAGGGAGCGCATTCAGGGGGCCCACGCCGTAGAAGTTCGTTCCTAATGACGGAGCTGGAGCCAGTGTTCCGCTCAGAGGGACGTCTCACCAGGGACAAGGCCTCATGACTGCAGACCAGGCAATGGTCGGGGCTTTCTTCTGTTCCATACCTGGCGCCTCATGGCGAGTGTGTTCTCTCCACAGGCCCCGGCGCCGTCAGCGAAGTGAACAATGGCACGTCGAGGAGGGCCGGCTGCATTTGGCTGCTACCTCTCCTGGTCTTGCACCTACTCCTCAAATTTTGATGTGAGTGCCACTCCCCACTGGGGAAAAGCTGCCGCCTCCGCAACCACCAACACAACAGCAACGGCAACACTGACAGCTACAAATCAGATATATTCAAATGAAATTCGGAGAAACAAAGCCTATGGGACAGAAATTCGAGGGAGGGGAACAAAGAATACTTTGGGGGAAAAAAATGTTTAAACAAGGAAATTGAAAATTGCCTTGCAGATTTTTAGGTACAACTGAGTTTTCTTTCTTTTCCCAAATGGGAAGAACGCACACCCGGCTTGGACCCACCCGCAAGCTGCAGCATTGTGTGACCTCTCTGTTGCCGACATGGGCGAGGGCTCAGCCACCCTGCCCACAAAGTGCCCCCAACCATGGAACATTCTGGAGTCGGCCATCCCAGATTCAATCAGTCAATAGAGGCGAACACAGAGTAAGACACTCAGGCCCAGATGTGGCACCGCGGGTCCTTTGGTAGACTGTGCCACCATCACGTGTGTTACAACACAAGAAAGTAAAAGGTAAAGAAAGAAAGGAAAGGAAAACAAAACAAGACAGCCCGACAGCAACAACAATCCCACAAACAGTCACAAAAGATATTGTTAAACTTTTTGTTTTTTTCATTTTACTACATGGACATCATGGATAATAAGAGATTCTGATTCATTATTAATTTTATTAATTATATTTTCTGATATGAGTCTAGAACTTAGTGCAAAAACAAGACAAAACTAAAAAAATACACAGTCGAAAGGGGTGACGAGAAGTATGTTTGTTAAACATTAAAAATGAATAGTGTACTTCTTAACAAGGTTTACAACTGGTGGACCACGCACCGGGCATTAACCACCTGGTGAGGATTTGGCATATCCACCAAAAAATACATCTGATTTTACCAACATCTCCACCAGCGCTACAGATTCCTCCTTATTCTGGCGTCTCATGCAGACAATACTATGCTATCTACACACTGTTTAGAAATGGAAAGGTGATCTGCACTGTATCTTGGGTTTGTTGGCTATGCTTCTTTTGATGACATATATTATACAGTATATATATACATATATTTTTTTTGTTAGAGTTCTAGCCATTTTATTTCTCAGCAGGGTCCTTTCTCAGACATTACTGCATGCTGTATATGGCGTTAGCTGTGTGTTGATCTTTGACAAGATGATAGAGTTTACTGGTAATTGTGTAATCAGCTCCTGCCTTTTAATTTTCTTGGGTTATTTACATGTCAGAGACATTTATAAAAAGTGAAAAGAAAACAAAAAAAAACAAAAACAAAAAGCAAACAACTAATACCAGGCGCAGCATCTTTCCAGGTGTGGCTGTCTGCAGCACAGGCCACCCTGGTGGCCTCGCTGCTCCGTTATGCCCCATGGCATTAACAGACAGCAAGCAACTGAACAGACTAAACCGTCAGTAACCACTTGCTTCAGCCCATTATGGGAATCTATGATGCCTTTGTGACCACTGGAGAGTTTAATCCTCTTGGTTTATTTAATTTAATTTCCACCTTTGTGTGAGTGTGTATGAAAGAGAAGAAAATGCAATTTTTAGGTAACTTTTTTGTTCCTCCCCCGAAGTCTGGGAACTAGAGAATCCTCGGGGAAGGGTCCTGGATATGATGAGGGAAAGTGGGATTGGGGGATCGGGGAGGGAGGGGTTGTCTCTGACTTGACATTAAAAAGTGTTCCATGTCCCTCTTCACCTGGTGTGGCACCTCATTCTGCGGGGCGTGGTGGGGCAGAACCTGCCTGGCTCAGGTCTGAAGAACAGGGAGGGGCATGGGCTCTTAGACCCCTCCTGGGGTGCTTGGTGGGGTCTTTCTCTGGCAAGTGCTGCAATGACAAACAGGGGGTCACGAGGTCCCTCGATCCCCCTCACAGAAGCAAGGCGTGGTACGGCTTGGCTATTGGAGGTCCTGGCCAGCATCCTGCTTGTGTTCAGACACCTCTCCTCATAACCCAGGCAAAATGTCAAGTCCGGTCAGGGAGAAGGCTTTCAGGTCCGATGACTTCTGGGAGGCAGCAAAGGGTGGCTATTGCTAAAAGTGCAAGAAACAAAACAGTAAAACCTGGCTTGAACATTGTTTGCTGGCAAATAATCCCAAATCCCATCAACTAGTTTTCTGTGGACTGTCTTCCCTCCATGCCTGACCCGTGAACCCCACCTCTAGCCACAAAGGAGGAGGAAAGGGAGATCTCAATACAAAATAACATTCAAGAAATCCTAACCTGTTCTGATGGATTCTGGGAAGTAAATAAGTAGCTGAAGATCCACTGAGAGACAGAAATGAGGTCAGAGCCAAACCCTCAGAAATGGCCGTAGCTGTAATTCTGGGGTCAGTTCCACCGCAGAGAAATGAGGAGTGTTTGGAAAGGCATCGTGTCATTTCCAGCTGCTACTGGTAAAACTGGGAAGAGATTATCAACTTCACTTTCTTTGCCTTTCTGCCCCCCACCCCCACCCCCAGGTGTCAGATAGCCCGATTTCTTCCTCACAGCATGTTCTGGAGCTATCTATCTAAGCTTCATGAATTTTGGCTGCATTCTATATTGTCATCCCTCCCTTATGTCCCACAACCACCAACAGTGAGAAGCTTTGAGTCACCTTGGAAGGCAAGTGGGTGGGTGAGATTTACTAGCTCTTCCAAGCCCGGCACCTCTGCAGATACTGGAGAATTTGGGTGCGGATCATGGCTCACTGACATAGCATGGGAAAGAGACAGTTAATGTCCATATTTCTAAACTGGAGCCCAGAAACACCTTTAAATAAAATGTGCCAAGGCACCTACCTGCAAAAAGGTACTTCCAAGAGTTTGCTGGAACAAGAGAACATAGTGCATATAACCTTTGTTTGAAGGGAAGCCTTCTCTTGCAAATATACTACTACTAATATCTAATAGCAGATATCTAGTAATATCAACTGGACTACTACTAGTAGGCATTAGTAATATCTGCTACCCCTAACCATGCTTCGTATCTCTCTGTCACCATCCTCTCAGGGGCAAGTGGTCAGTCAGGGCCAACTTTGTAATGTGGCACTGATGAGTAAGTCTTAGTTTTACTTATTTGCCAACACCATAGTCCTCTTGCCTTGTGGTCCTTTAGAGCTCTGGTCATATAAGAACACATTCATTGTAGAACCAACTTTACCATGACTGATGAGTTCACCAGATAGGAGACCTCCCTACCCTGCTTTAAGAGGTGTTTCCTCTCATCTTCTGCTCTGTGTGCCACATAAGCCCGAATCTGCTGTGTTTCACTCTTTAAAGGGAACATGTGAGTACCCATGGCGAAAGGGATTCTCCCTCCCAGGCCTCACCCAGATTTAGAGCCATCCAGGAGGACATGGCTTTGATAGGAACTGATAGGGACAATTCCCAGGCCTACCTCTTTTGGAAACAGGAGCTTGGCAAGAGAGTAAAGAAAGTCACCCTGAACAGAGCTAGTAGTGATTTTTTTCTTGGTACAGGCACTGATGGAAGACAATTGCTACAGGTTGGCCTGGATTTCAAGTGTATTGGACCCCTTGTGACTCAGAAATAAGTCACTGCTGTTCTTTAGGATTCCTGTACTACCCCTAACATTAGGATGTCCCTTGGGGAACCATTATTTAGGATTGGCAGGTCTCTATCCCATTTTAGCCTCTCGTGTATGTAGAGGAGATTGTGAGAGATGCACAATCCATAACCACTTTAGCCAAACACTCCTGTAGAATGTCATTTATCTTCTCTCAACAGAATGTCTGCTCTCTCCAGCCATGCAAATGTGCAATGGCTCTCCAGCTCCTGTAGTTAAATCTTTCCCCGTCAGTGCTTTTACACAATGGGTCCGGATGTCTAACTTGAAGCACTTGTCCAAGGACTGCCCTCTGATCAGTGGGATGTACCAAGCATGTTCATGGCTGATGATCCAAAAATGTTTGTTTTCATTGCTGTGGATGGTGATGGTGACAGTGATGATGAACGATAGCTATTGTTTTTCAAGATGGAGATAAGTTAGCAAATGAATTAACATTAACATCCAATTGAGTTTTAGCACATTTTACTGGACTGACTCCATCATTATTTTATACCTTCTGAACCATGAGTTTAAAAGGGAAGATAGTAGCCCCAGTCAATCACAGGAACCTAGATGTGGATTTATTTAAGTAAAACATGTAAAATGTGGGTTCAGCAACACATTTGTAAGGATTTTCTCTTCTTACAGAGGTAAAAATGTGAGGTGCTTCTCACCATGAAAAATACAAGCCAATGGAAGGATGTGGAAAACTTGAGGTCCCTGCTGATGGGAAGCCCACATGCCCCTGTGCTGCTAGTGGCCAAATGTGTATGCGCACACCAGTTTGCCCTTCAGCAGCTAAGCGATGTAAAATATTGAGATTAATGGTGTCTGATGGAGCAATTAAGTGCTGCCTCTTTCCAGCATTTTTAAAAAATTTTTAAACCAAATCCCAGAGCTAATTTAGTTCAGAACTTGCTCATTGGGATTTGAGCGTAGAGTAATGTCTCCTTTGTCATCCTATAACTGCTCAAGCAAGCCATTCTAAAGCATCAGTTTTTACCTCTCTCTGTTTTTAATTCAAACACTATTTCCACGGGTGTCCCAATCTATCTGCCTCTAAGGCAATAAGTGCAAATTAATATTCCTGTGATTTGTGAATAACTGAGCTCTCTGAGTCTCTGCATCTCCATCCGTATCTCCCTGTTTCCCACAACTCCGTACTTTTCCCATTGTATCCACGTCATTTGGTGAGAACTACACAGCTGTTTGTAGAAAAAACTCCCTAATTCCTGAGCTCAAGATCAGATCAGTCTTACAATGCATGTCTGAGGCATTTTGGTGCGTTATCCTTTATGAAGGTGACCTGGTTTCACTTTCGTTTTTGAAATGTTGATTTTACTTCATGCAAGCCTCCACATAACTTGGATATCTTCTTCTGGCATACTGTGAAAGTATATGAATTTATTTCTACATTTTAAAAATTGTTAGTGTTATTTGAAAATGAGTCATTCCTCTACCGGTACATCTATTTGATTAAAACTTCCTAGAGTGGCCGTAGCACTTACCTTGTTTCCAGTGAATCTGTAATTTTAGAATTTCTGAGTGTCAGTGCTATATTTTTGATACAGAACTGAATTTCTAATTAGTAGAACTAGGTTCTATTCTAGATTCTATCATTAGTGATTTGGGTTTCCTTTCCTTATCTTTCATATAAGATGTTATGATGGAAGATTGCTAATGATCTATCCAGCTTTAAAATTGAATAATCAAGTGATTTTCAGTTTTATAAGATTTCTGCAAGAAAATTTGGGGGAAGCAGCAGTTTTGATAAGTGAAAATTTGTTTCATGCATAATCCTAGCTGCCATTTCTGCAGATATTTGAAGTGATTCCTTGAGGAGAACTTGAGGGATGGACTTGGAAAGGAACACTCCTTAATAAAAGACAGCAGCTATGTCTTGTTTGGGAGCAGGAAATGATGTGAGCCCCAAGCTGCCCTCTATATGACACAAGTAAAACAAGAGAGAATACACTGTCACACATCTTAAAGTCTGAGAGGTAACAGATATTGGAACTAGGCAAAATTCTCAGAATTCACACTAGCTGTGTGTGTGTGAGAGTGGTATTTGCTGTAATTACTTGATTACTTAATTCATTAAAACAGATGACATCTGTTATTCCCAAGATTCATCTTTAAAATAACAGGAAATGGTAATGAAAACAAGTGACTCCAGATAAGGTTTCAGTGATGCTATCTCGTCATCCTGGTAAGTGCTGTGCTCAAGGGCCCAGAAATGTGTGTGCAGGTTTCAATGGACATGTTCCTGTGTTGTCAGCTCAATTCTAAGTCCACTGAGTCCTCCTCACTTTTCCATCCTCCCCCCAGACTCTGGGCTTCATATTCAAGTCCTGTGTGAACAGTCTGAGATGAAAGAGGTGGAGGCAAAGCTCAGGCCGGGCGTGGGGCTGGAAGATGTGTGAGCCCTGCCCCCTTTCCCGAAGTGCCTGTGCCCGGCCACCCTCTTCAGCTTCAATTTATTCCCAAGCTTCTCTTCCAGAGTTGACACACGTGCAGACGAGGGATCCTCATCTTCTCTCGGAAGGATGAGGGAGAAAGGGAAGGAAAAAGAAAAGAAATGCTTTATCATGTCACCAGATCAACCCTGCATCACGTTATTCTTTTCACCAGTGTCCATAATTCTCATTTGTGTTTGGCCACTCGGAACGGAAGATAGAGAGGAACGAAGACCTGACCAATTGACACTGCCTGTTAAATACAAAATTCATATTTCTCTAAGTGTTCGTATTAAAAACAAACAAGAAAAATGAAAATAAAATGAGAAAATAGAAAAGAAATCCAGATAGTTAAAACTTGTCAGTGAGTCTGTAGGTATGAGGGGTCCACCTAGACGTATATGTCAGATGTCTTTGGTGGTGCTAGAAGTGAGTTCTCACTCACTGGTCACAGGGAGCATTCTTCCTGGACAGGCTCTCGGCAAACACAATCAGATTTGAAATATCAAAGATAGCATGTGCTGTTATTGCACACCTACTTCTTCCCATTTTCCTGAGGAACAGATATAGGTAAAGTAGAGAGAGTATGAAACAAGTAGCCAGTAGATGCCTTTTTGCCCAAACACAGCCTGAAGTTGATGTGGGACCTGCAGCAGGCCTCAATTTCCTGATTGGTAAAATGAGTGGTGGACAAGTTGTTCTCTGAAGGCCTTCCAAGGTCTGAAATCCTCTGGGCTTCTGCCTGTATGCTTCCATAGTTCATGTCTGTTTCCCTAAACAATACAAGTCCACATTTGGAGCCAAAGCAGACCTTTAGGTGGTGCTGGCTTTGTGGAGCTACGTAAGAGGTATCTCTATTCACACTGGACTTGGGAGGGCCCTTTTTTTCTGGAATGACATAAAGATTCAAAAGGCTACAGTTCACACCTTTGAATGTGAGGCTGCTCTTTCAGAATCTAGAGAAAAAATACAGAGATGCTTTCAAGACAACAAATCCACACAAGTGCAAATTCACAAAATGCTCTATATGGTTTCTGGTGATTTGTGGGCTACTTGAAACTCACTAGTGAGCCCCATGTTAAGAACCCCTACTGCAAAGTTTCACCCTGGATTTGTCTCAAAGGCTGCTTGCGTTTCTCAAATAGACTTGGTATATTTGTCCTATAAGCTTTAATTTTTAACTAAATAAAGAACAAGTAGGGCAACCTTCTGAAGTACCCAGGGAGTCCCACAGAGATCAGAATCTAATCATTTAGGAATCAAACCTATAATGATCTAACTGCACAAGCTCTTTGTCCCCAATCTCTTTTTGCTGACTCTTTTCATTATATGTTTCTAACTCTGGCAATTACACCAGTTCAGATAACCAAACATGTTTGTACTTTTATCTATAATAGTGATACTTACTCTAGGATGCTATGAGCTCATAGCCTACACTGAGTCAAGGAAATCAAAGGAGCACTCATCTACCATGCCTGTGAGGCCTGAGGTGGCCAAGACATTTGATTTCATAAAATCTAATTCCTGGAACATTCCATGTGTCCGGGATCCAGAATATTAGTATACTCCATCCTTCTCACTAGCATATCCTTCCTTGTGTTCTGGGTACCAGTTGCTGCTTCTCCTCCAAGTGTGAAACTTTTTTTTCATCTACTAAGCATTTGATGGAGCCAACACTAGCATAGCACACACGTAAGAGGGTCAAGCAAACCATTTGCCCAGCCCTGGTTCTGAACAAGGACATCAGTATTCCACAGTGTAATTTACTAGTCAGAAGTAATCACCCTCCATTGCAACAGCACAAGGGTGGTAAATTCATCCCTACGAGGTTGCTGCCACTTCATACACGCACCTGCACTCTGCTGCTTTACAAACACTTCAGACACTCTGGCCTCCTGATCATTTTTGCATTAATCCATGTCTTTTTGCCCAGCCACAAATAGAATCACTCTTGCAAACACTGGCACACTAGGAGCATCTATATTAATGTCTTATCGTTCCTTGTCTTCAAAAATATAAAAGAATAATCAGTCAGATGGAGCCCACGGCGTAGGATGACCTGAGCTCCAGAACACTGGGAATCAAATTGGAATTTGTGAGTAGAAGCATAGGCTATTTCCATGAACAAACATGACAATGTTGAGGCACACCCCTGAACTAGCAGTGAGAAAGTCTTTCTGTCTACATAATCTAGTAACTTAACTCACCACACCTTATTTGGTAGCACTTTCTATACATTTCCCATTATTTCCTCTGCTTCCCCTCATTCCTTTCCCCCAGTATGGCCTAACTTTGTGGCAATAACCTAAGAAGCAGGATAGCTAAGAAGAGCCAATTTAAAAAAAACATTATTCAGTTGCACAAGGCTGTTCCACCACCCCTTGGTTTACACTAGGCATTTAGAGAGTGACATTATGACTTGGAGGAAAGAAATGTAATCTGGTTTGGTTATACCTGGCAATATGCATTATCTACACCTTGAGTTAGAAATACAGTGCCCTGAAATGGACATAATCCCATACCATCACCACAGGCATAGTTGACATCAGGGGCAATTCAATGGTAGAAGTTGCATCAGTAGATTCTAGCCATTTGAAACTTTAGTTAGGAAAGTTGGTTGAACTCAGGCCCCATTTATTCACCCTTAGCCATTTGATGAATAACCACATGAACAGAACAATTGCTAAAGGACCTCAAGACATGATTACTTGAGAAGTTCCTTGAGCAAAGAGAGTGGGTCATATTAAACTCCAGTTTCCCAGTGGCTCGTGGGTTCTGGCAGGAGAGGTACTTAACATGGGGTTGTGAAAGTTCTCACTTCAGCACTAATCTTATATTAGGACTTTAACACACCTTTTTGGAACATTAGGACTCCACAGAGAGTTAAAAGGGGAGTTCAGTAGATTTATGTTGTTGCTGACATTTAAGTCTGTATAAGGACTTTCTTCAATCCAATTATATTTCCTTATATTTCTGAATCATTTTATCTTCTTTCTGGTGCATTTGTTCCTAAGTGTCACCAAGGACCTTTCTAGAAATCAATGATGTGAGAACTACCACCAATTAGGAAAAAAATTAATTACACAAGCAACTGGATAAGAAACCACATGTATTTATTTAGTCCCCATTTTTAAATGAGGACCTAATATATCTAGACACTGTTCTATGTGCTGGGGTTAAAATGGTGATCAAAACAAAAATGATTCCTGCTCCCAAGATGTTTCCAAACTATCAGGGAAGAAAGTGAATAATAAAATTATATCTCTCACACACACACACATGCACACAATAAATGTGCTATGCACAGGGTTTTATGACTACTTTCAATACAAGGAACTGATCTGGGAGGCCAAGAAGTTTTCCTGATGAGGTGAGATTTGCACTGACCTACTCAGGATGAGGAGAATTTAACTGCACAGGTTGAGGGAGGGAAGGAGGGAGGATGCAGTAACCACAGGCACAAAGGCCCTAAAGAACGAGGAAAGAATAGCATAACAAAGAAAACCTTCATCCCAACTTTGTTCTTCTCATATATATGTCATCTCTAGTGATTACTACTTTTTTCAGGTACAGGGACCTTTCCTACATATCGTTGAATTCAAACCAATATAACTGCAATTTATCTTACACACACATTTACACACAGTAATGTGCTAATGAGCTTTTTAAAATATGAATGTTGCATGTATTCCAAGACTTAGACTATTCTCAAAACTTAATGCAGCACATCTGAATCACTGGAGGAAAAACCTATGGAATTAGGATTTCCAGAGGGAGGGCCATGGAATGTGTATTCTAAACAACATCCTCTGATATCTCTCAAAATGACTAAATCCAAAACAGAACATGTAATTCTTTCAATTTTCTTTGTCTTCATAAATGGCACCATCAAACATGGCTGAAATCCAAACCTTAGGACTCATCCTTGACTTCTTCTCCCTCTCCACCCCTGTGCAATCCACCAGCAAATTCTGTCATTTCCAATCTGTAGTGCACAAATATCCAGTTCTTTCAGACTTTGCTACCACCTTCATCCAAGCCCCCATTATTGCTCAAACTACTCTACCCTAGTACCATGACTATTCCACAACAGCCCCTACCTAGTCTCCTGTTTCTAAACATTCTTCACACAATAGTGCTGGAGTGATACTTTTTAGAAAAGCAAATATTTTTATTCTACAATCCATTGTAGATTTTGACTCAATTTAGTTCAATTAATATTGACAACTCTCCCTTGGGGTAGTGACTTCTCTGGTCCTGATTTGCAGGTGAGGAAAGTCAGACACAGAGAGCTCCCAAGGTCACTAGAGGAGAAGCCAGGATTTTAACCCAGGTGGTCTGAACCTGCAAGTTTAGATCCTGGGCTATAATGCCTTTAAAAATACCATTTTTATCCAATTCTAAGATGTGTATTTTTTTGTTTAAAATTCTTTGAAGTTGGAGATGTGTCTTGTAATCAATGGCATATCACAGTTTAATTGACATCATTTTTTCCTTGTAGTACATAAAATAATTGCATCTGTTACAGCTGATGGCTCCTAGAGTTGGTGAAATACAGTATTAGTTGAATGAATGGATGGGAGTAGGTCAGGAGAGCTGCCCTGACTATCTCTGCTTTAGGCTTTGTCTCCAGGGGAACAACACATACAGGATGCATTGAACACTTTGGAAAAAGTCGGTTGCAACCTATATAACCATTCTTATTACCATTACTTATGGTCCTAAATAATACTAATTTATTTAACAAAAAGAACTTCAGATAAAGTTATATTAGAGTAACCCATCCTTGGCCAGGCACAGTGGTGCATGCCTGTAGTCCCAGCTACTTGGGAGGCTGGGGTGGGAGGATTGCTTGAGCCCAGGAGTTCTGGGCTGTAGTGCACAATGCCAATTGGGTGTCTGCAGTAAGTTTGGCATCAACAGGGTGACCTCCCAGGAGCAGGGGACCACCACGTTGCCTAAGGGTTGAACCGGCCTCGGTCGGAAACGGAGCAGGTCAAAACTTCCATGCTGGTCAGTAGTGGGATCGTGCCTGTGAGTAGCCACTGCACTCCAGCATGGGCAACATAGCGAGACACTGTCTCAAAAAAAAAAAAATAGAGTAACCCACCCTTTGTTTAACATTTCTTGGTAACTATTAAATATTTAGTCACTTAAGTATTTCTTCTGAACTGCTATTGTGAGATTTTTTTTAAGGCTTAAACTCACCCCATTTTCCATCACTCTAGGTGGTCTGAACTAGATGTTCCTAATTTTAGACACCATTATTATTCTTCTCTGTGAGTCATACACTTCTAAACACAGCCCAATGTTTTCTTGTGTTAAAGGGAAAAAAATCCCTCCCAGTAGATACTCAGCTTGCCTTTCTATTTGCATATATTTTATTCATTGCTTTACATGCATGATCTGGACATTTGGGAGTTTGCAGCATTACAATCTGTATCTGCCTATTCAATCACGCCCTACTAGTAGTATTAAAAATAAAAATTTACATTCGTCAGTTGCTTTACAGTTTACAAAGTACTTTCACATACTCCATCTCATTTAATCTTATTTAACAGTCTCCATAACAGTGTAAGGCTAGATGTGGCTTTTCATGTTGCATCTTCTTAATTGCATTTCTCTCTAAATACTCTTTGGGCTCTGAAATGACCACTTCAGATAGGCCCAAAGTCATGAATTAGCCAAGGGGATACTGGGTCAAGAGTCTTAGCAAATTCCGGAAGTGCTTTTCTGAGTGGTAATGAGTCTGCAATTATAGACCAGAGCTTACTAACATGTGTTCCGTGGCACCTGGCATACAAAGACTGGGTTAGAGGAAATGAGCAGGACTGAGCCTGGGCAGCTGGGACCCCTGAGCCCATAGCATCGTACTGGGAACAGCTTTGTCCATTTATCCCAATGTGTGATACATAGACACAAGCCCTAGGCTTGTTAAGATATATAAAATATTGAGCACCACTGCAAACTTCAGAGCATATTAAACCTTTTATCTGGGCCCAATAAATCCAGGTATGTTTCACTGCAAATCTTTAGGTGGAGGGTGGGGTGGGGCATGACCACTGGTCTGTGTGAGGAACGTGCCAAAGAAGCTATGATGTGCCCAGCCCACATGGCTTCATTCTGGGGCCTTGCATCTCTCTGCAACATAGATGCTAAGACTCACTGCTCACCATCCCAGTCTGGATGTTGACTCTTTCCCAGAGATTCCATGCTAATCCAGGGGACTTTGAAAAGTTTTGGGGCTTTGGAAAATTTCTAGGAATAACCTGATGAATCTCTTGGGAACTAAAACTCGGAGTAAGAATTTACTGCTCATTCTGCACTCTGCCTGATTCTTGTCCCCAGTGACTCAAAAACACTTTCACAAATTGCCCCCCTCTGCTAAGATGAATTTCCTAAGTGAGATTTCCTGGTGGGCCAGATAGTACTAGGACTAGATGCATGCCCAGAACACATCCTCTCTGGTTAACCCAGCACTGTTGAGCAAGAGCAGGTGGCTAAAACCTATCAATACAATATGGGTACCAGCCCTTTATATTAAAGGGGATTAGCAGCCCTGCCATTAAATAGAGCTATGATGCCAGAAGCTTTAAGACCCCCCAGGAACCCACAACCTTTGGGAGTTTTTAACCTTCCGTTCCATTTAAATCTGAGAAGCTTTCTCCTTGCTGGCAGCTCCAGAGTAACTGCTGAGGCTTGGGGAGAAGCTGTTATGAAAAGCTAAGGTTGTTGCTAAGCAAAGGAAGTCTCAGCGAGACAACTGACAGAGTAAAAGCAACACCTGGTTAAACTGAAATTGACATGAGAGCTCCTCCAGGCTTTAAGCTGCTCTTGTCAGGGTTAGAATTCCATTTGCCTAATATTGAAAAGGCAATAAGCATAGACAATTGCAGTTTCTCCCACAGTGGGGGAACACAGTGAGAAATATGTCAAACCCTGAGTGAGCAAATTTTGTTGTGTCTTCAAGTATGAGGGTCCTTGGAGTATGTTCCATGCCCAGCACCACATGTCCTCTGTCGAGGAGGGGTGGCTCACGTGGAGGAAGCAGCTCCTACACCAGCGTTGAACATCCTCCACCACCCTCATCCAGCAAAAGGAAACTATGAAGAGAAATGACCTCTAGTGAGGGGATCTTCAGACTGTGATTGGTATGAGGGCAGGGCTCTCGGCACCTAGTGTTTGGTGGTTTTGAACCAGCGGTGCCCAGCTGGTCTTGCCTTCTTTCGGGAGCCTTACTGTGTACTCAATACTGTGCCAGGTGTGTTGGGAGAAGCAGGGGACCTGCTCAGGGCCTCATCCTCAAGGTACTCACCTCACTACTTCACTGATACAGAAAAGAGGTTTATTTAAAAAGACAGCAGAACATGAGGGCATGCCAAAAGGTGTTGCACAGATTCCAAGGATGGTGAGAGTTCAAAGGGGAGAGCGGGGTGTGGGGATGGCTGAACGGGCCATTGCATAGGACTGGAGGAGGGCACAGGGAGAAGGGAGGATTAGGACGGCAAAAAGATCAGTCCTTCCAGGAGGGGAAGGCACATGAGGGAAGCTCCATGGTGGAAATGAACAGAACAATTAGACCTTTCTCTAGTGAGAAAAGAGAGCAACAGATGGCTAAGACCCCTGCATTGCTCAATTTTTGCCTACCTCTAACACATATTAACAAAGAGAATGTACAAGGAAACATTATAGGTAAATGCACTCAGCTTGTTCCTGCAAAGCTTTGACTGCAAACGCCCAGGTATGACGTGTAGCCCAGGAGCTGAGCTGGCTGTCCTGTGAGCCATAGTCCTTTTGTATTTCTTACTTGAAGACTTACCACCCTAAGAGAAAAAGGGGTTGCTTTCTATTCTCCTCCTTAGGCTAAACTTGACTCTCTTTCCCTAGCTAGAGTGGTAAGTTCTGATGGAAAGAGATATGTAATGAAAACTAGCACAAAGGGGAAAAGAGAGAGTTATAGTCTAAGACCTAGTTCTTTAGCAAGAACCTGGAGCCAGGGGTGTAAACAAACTCTTTACAGTTGGTGTGCCAGGGGAGCAAGGCATCAGGACAGACTCCAGCCTTACAAGAGCAGGCCTGGGGAACCTGCTCTAAGCATTAAATGTGCAGCATTGAGTACCTTCCTTCTACCCTTCCCAATCAATTCTCCCTCCTCCTCCATCCTGCTCTGCACCCTGGAGGCTGACCTTGACTGCCAATTTCAACCAGCCCCCTTCCTGTCTAGCTCCAGGCTGGATCCTGCTAATGGGGGCACCTGTAGGAGATCAGAGGGAGAGAAGAGAGATGGCATTATTTCCTCCCTGGGGCCCCTCCCTGCTGGACTAAAGTTGGCAGTGGCTATGTTCCTTTACTGATGGCCTTGGTTGCCATCATGGGCTTTCTCCCAGCTACCGATCTAACAAGATTCTCACAACCACTCCATGCCCTTGACCCTTCAGGCCGAGGGATAGTAGTGGCTTCCTGCTGTTGCTGGACTTGGGGTGTCTCACCATCCCTTGCTGGTTTACCTTAACCCCAGCACATCATTTACCTGAGCCCCCATTTATCTCTCTTCTACAGCCCTTTGGGTATGCTGCCTGCTTCCTGCAAAACCCCTGAATGATACATACGCAGCTGGATTATGGAGAGGTCCAGGGAGCAGTAGGGGAGGGGTGGTTGGGGTGTCCTCAGATGGCAGGGACATTCATGGGGACAGCTAGTGTGGAAGCATTTCAATACAGTAGTAGCTGCTGTAATCATACAGATGGGTACTGTCCTATCAGTCCTGTCCTGAGTGCTAACTGCTCCTGTCTTATTTTTACAAATAAAGAAACCAAGACTCAGGAAGGTCAAATGAAATGGCCCATTATAGTTTTCCTGTCTGCAAGGGTTTTGGGGCAACAGCTTATGAATCCTTTTAGGATGGTGAATGCCACCATTCTATATATAAACCATGACATATAAAGGAAATATGTAAGAAATTCTTTCAAAAAGGGTCATAACCCTGACTGCATTTATGTTCTTTACCTGCGATTTTTTTTTTTTTTTTTTTTGTCACCAACTCAATGAATTTAGTTTCTCTGCTCCCTGGGAAGAGCCAATATCCTACCAAAGACCTCATTTAATTCTTTGTTTTGGTACAATGTCTAACATGTTTTTTTGGCATTTAATGAATGTCTATTAATAGCCACCTATCCATGGGGGGCTCTGTGTTCAATGTGATCACTTGCTGTTTCATATGCAGACAAAATGAGAGATCAGCTTTTTTCCATATAAAATCATAGCTCAACCATGAGATGTTTCTCAGAGGCCTATAGTTCAGCTCCCTGTCTCTGGCCAGCACTGGGCTTGAACTGTGACAGTCACAACAGTGTCTCCCAGGGTCGCCTGTGCTCATGTCCTCCGGACGTTCCTTCCCTGCTCTCCAACCCTCACGAAGTGAAGATGCGGTCTCCTCTCTGGTCAGAATCCTTCTCGACAGATGCTCTCCCTCCTGCAGCATTATGCATACAAAAGGCAAAGGAAACCAGCCACAGGCAAAGCAGGTGGGTGAAGGCTGGGAGAGACATATGGGCAGAGGAATCTACATTGTACAGACACCATGGGAGCGAAGATCTTGGGATACAGAGGACTGGCTGGAGCACAGATAGAGAGGACAGTGGTGATGGACGATGAAGCTGGAGATGTCCTCAGGGAAGGGGTCATGCAGAGCCCTGCGGGCTGAGCAAAGGGTGGACCAGAGTCCAGCTCAGACAGCACAACTTCAGACTGCCTCCCGGAGCATTCTGGCTCTTCTACCAGGCACCTAGCATCCACCGCTATTTTGAAAGGAGTCCAGTTTGGCCTAGGCCTCTCTTGATGTGCCTACCAAGTGCCCGGGCCCTGCATGCTGAGTAGAACCCGCCTGCATCAGGCCACGTCTGAAGCAGAGAAGCTGGGTGCAGCCCTAGTTGTTGCCACTGCCATGGGGGCTAAGGCAGTGCCACCCTCTGTAGAACAGTATCTTTGAATGCTGGCCAGTCCATCCCCAAGGCTGTGTTCAATGGGAGGTCCCCAGTCAAATCGTCCAGGGTCTTTCCTAGTGAAACTCACCTGGAAGTGAAGCTTCCTGCCAAACAGAGAACTGAAGGAATTGACTGGACACCCCAGGCCTGTGGCCCCGTAGATGTGTGGGGAGCAAGGCTGAGCTGTGGAAAACCAGTGTCCCTGGCACTGGAACTGTGCTTGAGGGGTAAGAAGCAGTTCAAAGGCCTAATGTTAATGAGGCCATTCTGCGGAAAGACCTGAAGTGGCCCCAAAATGGACAGCAGAGGCAGTTTTGGGGGATGCCACAGCTTTCTGCCACAGCAAAGCCTTCTCAGAGCTGGGGCTGGAATTAGGTGATGGAGGCTGCCTTCTGCTTGGCTACCCCACAATTACCGCAGGAGAGACAACTTACAAGGGTCTTCAAAGAGAGGGTGCTGCCTCCCCTGCCACCCTTGCTCATGAGGCCACTGCATCCCTGCCCCCGACCTGAGCCCAGTGTGTTACTGTGCTGGGGCTCTGCTTTCCAGGTGACATACAGAGAGAACTGGCCACTGGAGCTGCAGCAGGACAGCTTCCAATGGCCACAGGCTCATGGCCAGCATGCTGCCTCCTCTCCTCCCCAATGGCCACATGCCCCAAGCAGCAACACTGTACTTGTCCTCACAAAACACAGCAGGTCTTGCTCATCTTTTCCTCAGGACAGACAGGACTATTTACACTACCTTTATCTTTCTAAAGGAGGTGGCACTCAGGGGTTCCAGGGTGACCTCCTCTCTCAGGAGGATCACCCAAGCACTTCTTGGATGTCTAAGAGACGCCACTCAGTGATTCTAAGGAAATTTTTTCTGACTTAGCCAGTACTGTGCAGTAACTGGCACTACTTCAACAAAGAAGGAAAAAAATGTGCACATGCATTTCATCATAATGGCAAATCCTGATTCAAACGCTTTTAGGACAGTGTCCTAGTTAAGGAAACTAGTTTTAGGAAAGTATACTAATTAAAGACTTCCACTTTCAGCTCTGGTGGAGCAACAGGGACTGCATTTATCCACCAGCCTCAAACAACTGAAGAATGGACTATATATAGGAAAATGCAGCTTTTCGTCATTGGTCAGGGAGGTGTGTGAGGTCCTGCAGTCACTCAGACAGGAGCAAAGGCCAGGAGTGCTCTTGTCACAGCATTCATAGGCACACGTCTGGGGTAATTTGGTTGTATTTGGGGTGATCTGATGCAAGATTTGGGGGATTCTATGGCAGCACCCACTTGCACCATGCTCGTTTTAGAATAGAGCCAGAAGCACGTTTTCCCACAGCTACCAAACTGCACAGTGGCTCCAAGGAGCAGAGATTCACCTTCATCTTCTGGGCCTTGGCATATCACAGGAGAGGTAAAGATGGGTTTTAGAACTACATTGATGTTGGAATTAGTGCCCCTGAGCGATGTTCTATTAGAAACCAGCTATATCAAACAGGGAGCAAAACCTGTGCAATTTTTTTATGAACTTTCTAAAGTTGTAAAATATTTAAATATTTCTTAAGAGCATCAGAGGAGGAAGGGCCCTGGGAGGTAATGTGTATGTCAGTATCTGTGAACACCCAGTTTCTAAAACTATAGAAGACTTTGCTTAAGCTAGAAAGAAGGTCTATGCCAGGTATACTAAGACGATGTCAGGTTGTGTCTATAGTGCGTGGACACACCTGTGTGGGTGATGTAGCAGGTTGTGAAGCCCAGAGCAATGCCCGAGAATACCCATCACTGCAGGAGATTTTATTAAGTGCAGTGACAGTGTCTAGAAAGGAAGATTTTAAGCTATGACTCTACAAAGCCATTTAGATATTACAAGACTGGCAGGTCCCTGAGGCAATGAAAGATGATAATTTAAAAAGTCTACAAGACCCTGCACAAAGGTCATCTGTGACCTCAAAACTGCCAATGCCTTGATCCCCATCACCAAGGGCTTAACAACACTTAAACAGCAGCTGGTCATATGGAGGTTGTAGGAACTTGCATGTCAATTTTCTTTACCATGAAACAAGGGGCAGAGGAGGCCCCCGCACAGGTGTTCTATTAGAGGAGCTGCTCCAGGAAGCAGTACAGAAGAGAGCACAAGATGGAAGCAGGCTCAGGGTCCAAGAAGACCTGCGGACCTTAGAGATCCTTAGCCAGGAATGGCACGCTGCGAGTTCACAGTCAGACCTGGATACTCACTATCAGGGAGTAAAGTTAATTCTAGAGGACACATGGAGAGAGCCATGACACAGTTTCCTGGGTAGCAGGATGGGACAGCAGAAGCCCAGCTCTGAAGCCCAACAGATGTCCCAGCTCCAGCCTTGGAGTAGGGATGGACGTGGATGTCACAGCACCTCGACATCAGGCTATGGCACTGAGGGCTTTTGTGAGGGAGGCAGCCAGCCTTGTCCTTCAGGTGGGGCTTTCTGGGTCTAGACTCAGGGTCCTTTTCATACCCACTGTTCTCATAAGCAATCTGAGCACAAGCAAATCAGCCGAGGAAACCACCCTCCAGTACGGAGAAAACGATGGTCTCTGTGCAGGCAGGCCTGGAGAATAGCCTAGCATTTTAGAGGCTCGGGGACACCGCTTTAGGGGAGTGTCCTTGTAGCTACCTCTACAGCAACTACCTCATAAAGAGGCAACCATGCAGCTCTCAAAGAGGGACATGTCTGGAAAGCGCTAGGGCTGTGAGTGCAAGCATGATCTATTTTGAATAAGGCAGGTGTGTTAGTTTTCTGTTGCTGCTGCAACAAATCACACACATAGTGGCTTAAAACAATCCACACTTATTATCGTACAGTTCTGGAGTCAGTAGTCCAAAATCTGTCTCACTGGGTTGAATCCAGGTGTTGACAGGCTGGTTCCTTCTGGAGGTTCTGAGAGTGAAGTCCATTTCCTTGCCGTTTCCAGGTTCTTGGAGCAGCCTGTGTGCCTTTGCTCATAGGCCCTTCCTCCAACTTGGTGGCATCTTCAGTTCTCCCTGATCCTCTGACTGTGCTTCCTTTGTCACTCTTACCCTCCTGCCCCCGTCTTCTAAGGACCTTTGTGATTGCATGGTGCCCCACCCCCCCATCATTCAGCATGATCTCCCCATCTTGAAAGAGACATTTAACTTCATCATGCCGGCAAAGTCTCTTCTGTTAAGTCAGGTAACATACTCACAAGTTCTGTGGATTAGGATGTGGAAATCTTTGGGGAGGGTATTATTCAGCTTCCCACAGGTGGCCACGTGTGGCAGAATAGCAGGATTCTGAGAATATACGCTTTGTGATTCTAAAACAAATGTCCTGCTGGAAAGATAGACCAGAAGGGCCCCAGGCAGAAGCCATTCTGTTACTTTCAAGTAAAGGAGTTCAGAAAACAGTTCCTTGAGAGGTATCTTTTTTCCTGGATGAGTAGAACCTTGGTGAGGTCACAAAAACTCTGGATGCAGAGGGAAGAGCTGTTGCCGCCAGTGCCAGAGGTCATGTTCAGTGGTGACTCAACGTTTTGTTTAGGTCAGGGTTGGTAGAGGATGGCGTGGTTATTATTATTATTAAGGAACTTCTAAATTCTAAGTATGGAATACGCGACTCTCTCTAGCTATGTGGGACATGGGGATGACGGGATAAAACCTGAAACTGTGAATGAAGAGAACTAGAGCTAGAGATTAGGTCTAGGAAACCACACCCATCCATCTAGTCCAGACTCATTCCCTGATTCACTCTCTGTGATTCAAAAACAGCTGCCAGCCCCAAGCCACAGAGGGCTTGGAAAGGACTTCTCTCAGGCAGAGACAGGGGACAATGACTGTGGCATTCACTCCAGAAAAGCCAGTGCGAGCGTTGGACAGCCTTGTCTATCTAGGTGGTTCCCTTTGGGAAAGTCAAATCTCTGCTTTATATTCAGCTCAACTTACAGTGATTCTGTGTGTGGTAGACTAGGAAACCCTTCAAAACAAGAGTGGCTGCCCAGCAAGTGTGCTCAGCAGACAGCCCACAGCTGTCTGCTCCTTCCAGGTCTGCCACAGTGCAAAGGGCCACTGTGCTCAAGGCCATGTCCCTCCTGGAACAGTCCACATGTCTAACCAGGATCTAAATGTGTGGCTTGTTGGATAGAAGTGTAACACTCTGAAAGACTTTCTGCAGAGCCCCCCATCAGGTGAGCCAAAGCTTTCTTGGGTCAGATCATGGTTTGACCTCTCTCTCCTCCCGATTCTTCTTCCTCCCCCTTCCCTTCACAGATGTCAATCCCTAATGAATATCTTGCACCCCAAACAGCACACAGTTTGGTGCTGTTTAAAGGGAAAGTCAACGTGCCTCAAAAAACGTGAGCAGACTCTGTAAGATATGACATTAGCCACTCAGATGGACCTGACTGTGGCTCAGTGGCAAGGAAAGACATTATCCTGAAAAAAAAAAAAAAATCTGGACACAGGATGCTTGTTCAAAACCAAGGGTCCTGGGAAGAAGAAGTAGTGGCAGTGTCTGCCAGAAGAACAAGCTCCTTGGGACCAGCCACCTGGTATGGTCGTATGGTTTGAAGGAAGGCGAGTGTGTGCTTGTGAACTAGGAAGCAGTGAGCTTGGAGACCCAGCAGGCAGCCCCACTGCAATGCTAGGAAGGATTTTGACTGGCAAAGGCCTCTCAGCAGTACAGACAAGCGTTGTTATTCTTACCAGTGACAACATAACAGAAGGAGTGGCAGAAGACCAGTGAGATACTCCTGTTCTTTCTCTGGCTGGCATTTGAGAGAAGGACTGTTCCCTCCACTCCTTCCTTTTTTGGACTGAGAGTTCCTTGGGTGTTGGATAATTAGGAGGGGGCTTAATGGTATGAGACGCTACTTTCTATTAATGTGAGCATGAGGGTTCTTGGATAAGCAATTGGAAATATAAAAGAGATGTGGATGCATTTGCAACCAAAACTGGTGGAACAAGTCATAAGGACTATGTTTAGATATTCAAACTGACACCATCACTAATGCATAATTCCAAAATAATATTAACACTAGGAATCTCCATTTCCCATGTGTGGAAGATAAGTTGTTATTTAATTTTCTCTCAATAGAAGAGGTTCAAAGAATATGGGTTAAGAGTATGCAGCATGGGGCAGTGGAAAAATTGACTTCACGTTCTTCTCCAGAAAAGAGGGTAGAATACTGAAAGGAGACAAACTTTTGGTTTCAGATGTGTGACCCCACTGGGGTCCTCCCTTTCCCCTTGCATCTGTCCTAACAGCAGGTTGATTGCACCTGACCCTGGGTCACCCTTCTCCAGGGAATAACTACAGGGGCTCAAAGATTTTTGTGTGGTCTGCTGCCCTTGTTCCTAAGTTGGCATTAATTAATCTTACAAGGAAAATTATGTGTCATTAGCCTGCATCACTGTGCACCAAATACAACAATATGAAAATCATGGTGATGACTTTTAATACTATCCCTCTAAGGCAAGATCTCAAGAAGTGTTTTTTGCTATAAATGAGGCATTTGGGGATGTTTCACGTGAGTGGTTGTGGTTGTGGCATGGACACAGATGTTAAGGGTCTCTGCAGGAGAGTTCAAGTCAAGGCATCTCATCAGGGAGGTGAATTAGACTCAGTCTGAAGCAGTGAATTGATCACAACTATGCAGCCACCAGTTATACAAGTCCCAAACGAGTGGGATTCAGACAACAGGATTATTCTTTCACCTAGGAACCCTGTGTGGCCTGAAGAAGACAGTAAGAGAAAAAGAATAAGCTGTAGGCTCTCTAGGGATGTGGCTGGAGTCCCCACTTCTGTTGACACTAATTAGAGGTGTCACAATCAGTTTTGAGGCATGTCACAAGCCATTTGTTGGTAATAATCAAGTAGCAAATTTTGCCGATGATTTCTTTCTTTATAAATCAGATTAACATGTTAAGACTTCTTTGGTTGGAACTGAGAGCTGGCCAAGTTGAAATAGTTTGGGCAAGAAGAGGAACTTGCTACAAGTGCTATGTAACTACAAGAGCAGGGACGCAGCTAGGATGGAACCTAGAACCAGGAATCCAACCCTCCCAGGGCACACACATACACTGCTTTTCAAATCTACTTTTTTCTGCATTTTGGATTCTTTCCCACTGCAGGACATTATTCTCTACATGGCAGGAGATGCAGCTGCTAACGGTTCACAAGCCTCACACGTCTCACATTTTGACAGCAGAATATCCTGAATCTCTCTTCTAAGTTTTAGAACATTGAATATTTCCAATGTTCAATGGGTGTATCTTGGGTCACACAGCCACCAGCAAAACAATAGACTGTGGCCAAGATGTGTCACATTTCTATTATCTGTGCCTCTCAGCTAAGCCCATATCATCCAGACCAGATCTGCAAATCACTCACATAGCATGACTCCAGGCATGCTCCACCTCTCTTCACCACCTTTTATATCCTTGTCTGAAACTTATAGTCTCAGAAATCCCCTTTGCATCCTGAGCTCCTGCCCTAAATGCTATTTCCATGTTATTCTCCTAAATACCCTGGAAGATACTACCTCTACAGTTCCTCCATCAAACAGATGCTGCTTTTCTCTCTCTGTCCCCCCAAATACCTCTGGGTCTGAAAGCGCACTCCTTGCTGTCTGTTGCTGTCTGCAGACCACTTCTCCTTCCCTCCTCAAAATCCCCACGCCTTTGGAATCAGGCCACTAGACTACGTCCCTCTTTGTAATCCTTACCCGTTGACTTACTGCTCATTTTCCCTTGTTCATTAAAGTTTTGGGCATTTGCTTCTTTATCATTCTCTGTATAATTCATCCTGCATGTCCATGAGGACAGTTCATTCAACACCCTGCTGTATCGGGTTATATTTGGGCTGGCGGGGATAAGAGGGGGTGCAGAAGACAAAAGAGAAGAGGAATACAGTTAAAAACAATGAGGCCTCAGCTTGGACTTGAATTGTGTTTGATTGTTTCATAGGTAATGCAGGGAAGGGTGGGCCAGGGAAGAAGAGCAGTGTAGACAAACTCTCAGGGGCTAGAAACAGCCTTGTCCATTTGCAAAACTGCAAGTCATTTTGATTGGGAAGGCATAGCAGAAGTGAAATATACAAAAGGGTGAGAGAAGACAGTAGAGATTTAAACTTTGGAGGGCTTTCTGTGCCACATTTAAAGATTTCATCTTTTTCCTGTTTTTGCAATAAAGGACAGTAGAATAGTTTAGCACATGTGCATGTCTTGATGACAGTATTTCACACATTATACAATAACTTACCCTCGAGTTCTGTCGTTTGACTGTGGATCCATGAGGGTGGAGACTGTCTTTATATGCATCTTTGTATCTCCTAAACCTAACACAGTGTACCCCCATAGGTGTTCAATGTTTACTGAATGAAATAGTGGAGCTTTGTGAGATGCCTTAAGATCATACTATTCATAGGATTATCCATAAAGAAAAATATAATTTTCATTATATTCTAAGTTACAAATAATAGTTTATAGAAAACTTTAGAAACCCACTTAATTGACAACCCTGGCATAAAGATTTCATGATTTTGAAATTTTTTTTAACCCACTGTAGGGAGCCATGATTAAGCTGAGGAGTTTGTGAATAGGCCTAATGCTTTACATGGCTTTATTGCTTTACAGTTTGCAAGGTGCTTTCAAAGTCCATTATTTTATTAAGTCCTCTCCATCATGTTTGAGAGAGGTGAGAGGTAGGTCTTATTATCCTTACAGTGAAGAAGGTAAGGCAGAGATTTAAGCCACTTGGCCAAGGCCATACAACAAATAAGTGATAGAGCCTGAACTTAAACCGGGATCTTCAGTTCTGAGCACAGTGATCCCTGTGTTCCCTCAAACTGCCTCTAGATTACAGTGAGGACATCTGACATTGAAGAGACTATAAGTAACAAGTGAGGTTGTTATATGCCATGGCTATAAAAAATCCAAGGTAAAAGCCGTCTGTGCTAATAAGTGTGTGAATTGCCTACACACACTGGCAATACTTTTATCCTTTCACGGCTTGCGCTCTTGGCCAGACCCTTGCATTATGTCTAGTCTGAATCTTAGTCTTTCAAGAGAGATGTGCAGAAACGGCAGAGGGATTCATCCTGTTATATCTGATCTATGAAAGAATGTTACAGGGAGGATTATGTTCCCCATCCCCACAGAGGTCACGGCCTCACAGGAAATTAGCACGTTGCAGCAACACGAATATAGGCTAGACCTCAGAAAAAACTTACTGATTGCTAGTGCTGTGAGAAGCGGGGAATGTGTTTTCAAAGCAGGATATGAAATCTCTATCACTCCAGATTTTAAGAATAGGAGAATTCTGTTCAGAGTAAGTTGAAAAGCCTGGAAGCTGATGGATGTGTGTGATTAGTGCTGCGTCCATCCCATGCAGGCTGAGCTGTGGCACTGGCACCTTGGGGCTGACGCTGGTCTTATTCTTTTCATTCATCCTCCCCCCCCCACTTTATTATTGTGTAGTTTGCTTACTACAAGATAATTTGTTTTATTCTCATTACTTTTTTTAAAAAAAATATATAAGTACCACCATCTAGGTTTCCATTCCCAAAGGAAATCTGCTGTCTGGAAGGTACCACCTTCTGGTGATACCAAGATGAAAACAGAAAACAGGAAGAACCTAAGCCATCTGTCTATTTCTTTTCTTGGTTCCTCTCCAAACCCTTAACCATGTTGGGAATATCACAAAATACTTTTTTAAAAATCTATTAGCTATTTTTTACACTCTTTACCGATTTCTTTATTGTACCCTCTTCCCCAGATCTAAGTGACCACATTTGTCTGTCTTGTTATTTAAAACATATATATGTGCATGTTTGTACATATATTTATATTTCTTTAATGGGTTTTTTTTTACATCATTATACACTGTTGTTTGGGGCCATGTGATCGATTTCAAAAATGATACAAATTTTCTCCCTTCTTGCATCAATGCCCCTGGAGGAGACCCCTCCCACTCTGAGTCCAGGCTCAGCAACTGTGACAAAGCAGAGGCCTGAGAAGTGTTTGGGCTCTGGGACTTGCTTCCTCTTTCTGCTTTCTTTGAATCGTATGAGCATCGTGGCAAGGGGCTCAGGCCAGCCTGGGGAAGAATGAGAGGCCCACGCAGAGATAAGCAGGGATGAGCCACTCTATTCAAGGTACCCTTTCCATCAACTAGCCTGCCAACTGCCTCATGTGGACTTAAGCCAGCCCAAATCATCCAAACTCTAGCCTACTCACCCAATGACTCCAGTCATGACAGCCCAACGGAGATTAACCAAGCTCAAGTTAGCCTGGATCAAAATAACCACCTACTGAGCCACAGAATTATGAATAAAACACATGGCTGTTTTAAGCTACCCAACTTTTGGATGCTTTGTTATGCAGCTATAGATAACTGCTATAGTCTATATACTTAGAAATGGCAGGAATTGTTTCTAATCTCTTTCCTTTTTACTTTGCCTTATTTCTGTCATAAATTTGGTATGTGTTTTTCTTGTCCAAGCTTTTGCACTTGAATTATAATAAAAATGTGTTTGTGTGTGTATGTTTTCTTTAGATATGACATTTGTTTATATTCAATAAAACTAACATATATTAAATTATACATAAATTTTAGGTTTCATAAATATGTAAACCTAAACTTATATTTTCATCTTCCATTAATGGACTTTTGGGGTTACTTCCAACATTAAAGTCTATGTATCTATAAAGATTCTTGTATATGTCTCCTTATGCACTTATGAAGGAATTAGCTAGAAATAGTTATTGACTCATTTGGTATGCACTTTCTCAATTTTACTAGAAACCATCAATTCTCCAAAATATTTAATATGTGAACTTCTTTTCTGTTTCACCCCTTGTTTAAGAAATTTTTTCCTATACCAACTTTGTAAGATATTTACCTATATGTTCTTTTAATAACTTTATGGTTTTTCATTAAACAATGTGGAATTAAATATTGGGTAGAGTGAAGAAGGTGTCATACATTATTCCATATGGAAAGAAAATTGTTAGTATGCAGTTTTTAACTATCTCTCCTTTCCATATTGACTTTAAAAAACTATTTCTGTTAAATAATAAGGCTTTGTAAAATGTCTGGGTTATTGTCTAGGTCATCTATTCTGTTGATTTTTTTCATCTATTCTTGCACCAATATCACACTTTTTAATCATTATGACAGTAAAGTAAAATTTGATAAATTTTATTTCTTTTTAATAAAGAGGTCTCTCCTCTTTGTTCTTATTTAGTAGAACTCTCTTGGCTATTCTGATTCATTCACTATTTTATTTTAGAAATAATGTTTTAAGTCCCACAAAATATCCTTTAAAATTATGATTAGAATTTCATTGCATTTAAAGATTGAATTGGAATAATTAATTATATATTTATGATATTGAGATTGCCCATCAGAAGAATGGCTATTTATTCATATAGGCCTTCTTTTATGTTTTTCATGAGTTTTATATTTCTTCTTCTAGTAGTTCTGCACATCTTTTGTTAGATTATTCCAAAGAATCTTTTATAATTTTTGTTGTTATTACAAATAAGATTTTTCTGTTATGTTTTTTCATTCATTGTTTCTGGGAAAGAGGGATATTCTTTAACATACTCAGATAATATCCAGTAATTCTGTGCTTTTTATGGCTACTGATTTTTTTTATTTTTATGTATGCAGTCCTATTCTAACTCAATCAAAAAAGAAATAATAATTACCTCTCCTTCTTTCCAGCTATAAAACATCTTTTCTTCTTCTATGTTATTACTTAGGACCTTCATTAAAATGCTTAATACTCATTCTTATCCCTCATTTATTGGGAACCTACTATAATATAATAGACTTTTGTTTAGGTGCTTAAAAGACATAGTATACAAAGTGGATGAACATGATTTCTCTCATGTACCCCACATTCTAGCAGAAGAAGACAAAGTAAATATAAATAAATAAATGAAGAAATAAATAAATTATATTTACTTATTTCTTACCCATCACAAGGTTTATAGCTGAGACCCCTATAACAAAAGACAGAGTAACCAGAAAACCAGAGAGATAAATACAAATTTATTTAATATGAGTTTAGTATGATGCAGGAACCTTCAGAAACCAAGACCTGAAGGAACAGGGAAAACTGTGTTTTTGTGGACAGTTGTGCAGAAGTATGATTGGAGGAGAAAAGGTATGATCTAATGGTAATAAACTTGAAGGAACTTAGAAAAGCCTGTTTGTGCAGATTTTCCTTTGTGTCCCTGGGTGACATTTCTAGAACGACCTATTTCTATTTTATAGCCTACTTCAGGGGAGAGGGAGCAAGGGGAATTTTTTCTAGTTTCTGTGGTCTGCTTCTATGGCTTCCTCAATTTCCTTCAGCTTAAAATACTCAGTATACCAAGAGGCCTTATTTTGTGTTTTTTAAAATTTATTTTTAATTTTTTTTAGAGATAGGGTCTTGCTCTGTCACCCAGGCTGGAGTGCAGTGGCACTATCATAGCTCACTGCAGCCTCGAACTGCTGGGCTCAAGTGATCCTCCTGCATCAGCCTCTAAGATGCTTTTTGTTTTTGTTTTTGTTTTTAATTTTTTTATTTTTAATTAATACAGTTACATAATAGTTGGATATCTTTATAGGGTACATGTGATATTTTGATACAGGCATACAATGTGAATTAATCAAATCAGAGTAATTGGTATATCCATCACCTCAGGCATGTAACATTTCTTTGTGTTAGGAACATTCCAGTTCCACTCTTTTAGTTATTTTAAAGTATACCCTAACTTATTGTTACAGTCACTTTGTTGTGCTATCAAATATTATTTATTCTATCTAACTATCTAACTATATTTTTTGCACCAATTAACCATCCCCACTTTATCTCCCTCCCTGCTACCCTTCCCAGCCTCTGGTAACTATCATTCTACCCTCTGTCTCCTTAAGACCATTTTTTAAAAATTTGGCTCCCACATATGAATGGAAACATGCAAGATTGGTCTTTCTGTGTTTGGCTTACTTCATTTAACATAATCTCCTCCAGTTCCGTCCCATGTTGTTTCAAATAGCAGGATTTCATTGTTTTTTGTGGCTATATAATATTCCATTGTGTATATGTACCCACAATTTCTTTATCCATTTATCCATTGATGGACACTTAGGTTGATTCCATATCTTGACTATTGTGAATAGTGCTGTGATAAACATGGGCATGCAGATATCTTTTCGATATACTGAATTCCCATCCTTTGGATATATACCCAGTACTGGGATTGCTGGGTCATACAGTAGTTCTATTTTTAGTTTTTTGAGGAACATCCATACTGTTCTCCATAGTGGTTGCACTAATTTACATTCCCACCAACAGTGCACGAGGGTTCCCTTTCTCCACATCCTCGCCAGAATTCGTCATTGCCTTTTTGATAAAAAGCCATTTCAACTGGGGTGAGATGATATCTCATAGTTTTGATTTGCATTGCTTTGATGACTAATGATGTTGAGAATTTTTTTATATACCTATTGGCCATTTGTATGTCTTCTTCTGAGAAATGTCTATTCAGATCCTTTGTCCATTTTTTAAATCAGATTATTTGATTTTTTCTTATTGAATTGTTGGAGCTCCTTATACATTCTAGTTATTAATCCTTTGTCAGATAAGCAGTTTGCAAATATTTTCTCCCATTCTGTGGGTTGTCTCTTCCTTTTGTTGATTATTTCTTTTGCTGTGCAAAAGCTTTTTAGCTTGGTGTCATCCCATTTGTCCAATTTTGCTGTGGTTGCCTGTGCCTTGGGAGTATTACTCAAGAAGTCCTTGCCCAGACCAATGTCCTGAAGAATTTTCCCAATTTTTTCTTTTAGTCTTATAGTTCCATAGTTTCAGATCTTATATTTAAGTCTTTAATCCATTTTGATTTGATTTTTGTTTATGGTGAGAGATAAGGGTCTAGTCTCATTCTTCTGCATATGGATATCCACTTTCCCCAGCACCATTTATTAAAGATACTGTCCTTTCCCCACTGTATGTTCTTGGTATAAGGTGCCTTATTTTAGATATCATGTCCTGAACCCCATCATTATGTTAAATAATCATAAGTGCTATGAGAAGAATGTAAAGAAGGATTAGTGGGCTTAGGCTGCAGAGGCATGGGCTGCAATTGTAAATGGAATTATGAGGATATGCCTTAATGAGGTGGTACTTGAGGAAAGACTTGAAGGAGGTGAGGGAATTCACCTTGCAGATATCTGGGGGGAGAGCATTCTAGGAAGAGGGAAATTCTCAGACAAGATTCCAAGCAGTGGAGAAGGTGAGAATTAAGAAGTAACTGAATTCTGAATTTTCTTTTGGATTGGTTACGTTTGTTTTGTTTTGTTTTTAAGACAGGGTCTCACTCGGCTGCCTGGGCTACAGTGCAGTGGCATCATCATAGCTCGCTGCAACCTCAAAGTCCTGGCCTCAAGTGATCCTCTTGCCTCGGCCTCCCAAAGTGCTAAGATTACAGGCATGCGCCACTGCCCCTGGCCTGGGTGTGTTTCTTTGAGCAAAATCAAGCTGTCAAGAAGGATTCTAAAGTTTTTGGCCTAGGCAACTTGACAGATAAATCTTTTCTCCCCTGGGAAGGAGGAGACCAAGGGCAAACAGATTAGGGGGAGAAGATCTGGAGTCCAGCTTCGGACATGGGAAACTTAAGATGTCAATTAGACATCCAAGTAGGTATGTTGAGATGGCATTTTGATATTCTATTTGATGTTTATAAGAGAAGTCTCGCTAGAGATATAAATGGGAAAATCACTGGCAAATAGACTATAATAGTCATAAGACAAGATGAAATCATTGGTACTGGGCACTAAGCCCTGGGACACTTCAAAATTAAGAGGCTGTAGAGAAGATGAGGAACCAGTAAAGGTGAGGGAAAGAGAACAGCCAGTTAGGAGAAAAATTAAGAGATTATGGCAACCTAAACACCAAAGGAAGAAAAGGAAGAGAGTGTCTAATGGCATCAAATGTGGTGGACAGGTCAAGGACAACATGTCTAGGAATTAACCACTGAATGTAATAAGATGAACGTTGCCTGTGACCTGGAGGCCATCATTTTAAATAGAATGATGGGACAAAACGCTCTTTGAAAGATTTGAAGAGAAAATGGAGAGTGAAATCTACGCAGCAAATACAGATAACTCTTTTGAGTTTTGTTGTAAAGAAGTTCATTTCTAATCAAGTCATGGAAATTTCCTTCTATTCTACTCTGCAAAGAGTTTGTTTTAATCATAACTTAGCATTAAATTATATCATATTATTCTCTAACATCTAATTAGATTATCATAGTATTTCTCTTCTTTATCAATGTGGTAAATTACTAGCTTATCTCAGGTTGAAACCTATATCACTATCCAGAATGTATGCCTTTACAGAAAGATGATTCTAGACTAATGATTTAATTCCTTCATGATTATAGGTAAATTTAGATTTTGTAGTTCTTTTGGAGTCAATTTTGTCAGATATATATATATATTATGAAATATATATTATAAAATAATATAATGTAGATATAAATATATACATTTCACATTATTTTTATATGGTGGTAGGAACAAAGTTGTTCATAGTATTGTCTTAACTGTACCTGTATGTCATCTTTTTAAATTGTGATTATCTTGGAAAAAGTATATTTGCATATAATGTTTTATATATTAATCTCATCAGCATTTATGTTTTACTTACATAGACATATGCAAGAAGAAATAGCTCACAGATGACTTGCATAATTCCAGGATAACCTATATACTTGAGTTTAACTTTAACAAGATCTTGAAGACTTAATCAGTGGACATATTCCAAGGTTTATGAGTAAATTTAACTTTCTATTACAAATATCAAATGAGTAAACACAATTTCTCACAACCAACAAAAAAATTAGCCTTATAGTAATCACAGTCTTAAAACTGAGTTATATTCTATAGTGTAAATATGAACCATTTTGTTTAGGATTTCTTAGGAGAATTCCTTCTAAATAAACTAGCCAAGGAAGCAATTTTATAACAAAATACATGTTAAAAAATAGATAGAATTTAAGAAAAAAAAAAAAAACTTTACACCATCTGGCTCAAAAGCATTTGTATCTACAAAACTTCTGCTTGAAATTTCTCATTATTTAACATTGAAACTAGTAACCTATGATTTCTGCTAATTTTAACCAAGGCTGACTCAAAGTGTTTGGGGCTTATAATTTTCTACAGTAGTCCCCCTTTATCTGTGGTTTTGCATTTTGCACTTTCAGGTAGCCACAGTCAACCATGGTTTGAATATGATAAATGGATAATTCCAGAAATAGACAATTCATAAGTTATAAATTGAGCACCGTTCTGGGTAGCATGATGAACTCTTGCACTGTCCAGCTCCATCCCACCTGGGACGTGAATCATCCCTTTTTCCACTGTTGCCATGTTATAGATGTACCAGCCCATTGGTCACTTAGTAGCCCTCTCAGTTACCAGATTGACTGCGGCGGCATCATAGTGCTTGTATTCAAGTCACCCTTATTTTACCTAATAATGGCCCAAAGTGCAAGAATAGTATGTTGGCATATTGTTGTAATCATTATATTTTATTATTGGTTATTATTAATCTCTTACTGTGCCTAATTTATAAATTAACCTTTATCATAGGTATGAATGTATAGGAAAAAACATAGTACATATAGAGTTTCAGGCTACTATCTGAGGTTTTAGGCATCCACTGAGGGTCATGGAACAAATCCCCTGTTTTTGTGCTACTGTATTTCAACTTCCTTCTCTCTCTCTTTTTTTTTTTTCCTGAAAGTTTTGCCATAAGTTTTCTATTCTGTAATTATAATTTATAGAATCAGCTTTTGGTCTTATTGAAGATCTCTATAAGCTCCATTTAGTTTTTTTCTGTGTCAATTAGTCTTGCTTTCATTTTTATTATTTCTGTCATTCACTTTAGGTTTATTTTTCTTGGTTTAGATTTGTGATTGCATGTATAACTCATTCATGAGTGACTCAAGTTTCAGATTTTCTTGTTTTTGAGTTTGCACGTTTAAAGCTATAAAGTTGCATTTAAAGATATAAAATTCCTTCCAACTACTACTTTAGCCACAACCTGCAATTTAGTTGTGCTATTTTTGGTGTGCATGTCAAGGTATTTTATAAGCCTATCATGATTTCTTCTTTAATCCATTAGTAACTTAGAAGTATGTTTTTAAGGTGCCAATACATGGGGGAGGGGGTTGAAATTATATTTTTGCTGATAATTTTGCACTGTGGTCAAGGAACTCAGTCTGCATGATATCTTTTCTTTAGAATTTGTGATAAATGTACAAATACACATGTAAACAGTCATGATAATGGTGGTTTGCTATAACATGAATCCTAAATAGCTAAAGCATGAGCTATTTGCTTGTGTCCTCTGCCTTCATCTTTTCTTACCAAGGGTCTTGTCTTTGGGTTATGGAGGGGAAAAGAAGGACAACATGAGGCCCACTGAGGCAATGCAGGGGTGTGGAGGGTGGGCTGCAGATCACAGAATGCTCCCTGACCAATCATTCCAGATCAGGCCATGGAAGACAACAGATTGGAGGATCTTGAGATTGCTATTTCTGTCCTGGACATCCCTGCTGGGCACAGGACCCTGTGTGGTTCCCGTGCCCATTCTAGCAAGCTGACATTGCTATTAGGTGACTCCAAAATGAAGTTGGGTCTCAGATGGATTTGGGTTATGCAGCAGGAACCCGGGGCTCCCAACAAGTCCTATCTTTGCAGTTTCTTTCTTCTGGTATCTCCCTCCAATAATTCTTTGGCCCCAATAGTCACTCACCACATATATCTAAACCTGTTTACTGTTCATGAACTCACTCACTCACTCATGATCATTTCCCATCTTATACAAATTAGATTCCTTAGCCTCTCACAGCAATCGCTCTAGTATCCACTCCCTCATCCTTTTCCCTCCTTTTCTTACTTGGAAAAATTCCAACCCTGGTACTATCTAAAACTATGCATTTTTTATACCTTCTCCTGAATAGTTGAAAGTCACCAGAGAAATGGACACAGCTTGCTGACTGGTCTTATTTTATAATTATGACCATAAACCAGAGGGCACCCTCAGCACTAGCCAGAAATCCTTCTCTGATTCTCTAATTGATTTTTTTTGGTGGTAAAATACACTTAACATGACATTTATGGGTACACGGAAGGGCACATTTTAACCCTTTTACGAGTAAAGTTCAGTGGCATTAAGTACATTCACACTGCTGTGCAATCATCACCAACATCCATCTCCAAAATATTTTCATTATTCCGTACTGAAATCCTGTACTCATTAAATAAGAACTTCCTATTTCCACTCAGACTAGCCCCTGGCAACCATCATTCTACTTTCTGTCTTTATGATTTGGCAACTCTAAGTACCTCATATGAGTAGAAGCATACAGCATCTGTCCTTTTGTGACTGGCTTGTTTCACTTAGCATGATGTCTTTAAGGTTCATCTATGTTGTAACATGTGTCAGAATTTCCTTCCCTTCTAAGTCTGAGTAATGTCCTGTGTATTTTTATACTACATTTTTTAATCCATGCATGTCTTGATGAACACTTGGTTGCTTCCACCTTTTGGCTACTGTAAATAATGTTGTTATGAGCTTTGAGTGTACAAACAAGCCAGTTTGTTTGAGTCTCTACTTTCAATTCTTTTGTGTATATACCCAGATGTGAAATTGGTGGGCCAGATAGTAATTCTATGTTAAATTTTTGAGAAACTTCCATACTGTCTTCCACAGCAGCTGAACCATTTTACATTCCCACCAAGAAGGCACAATGTTTCCAATTTCTCCACATCATCACCAACACTTGTTATTTTCTGCTTAGATTAGTTTTGTGTTGTTTTATTTTAATAACAGCCATCCTAATGTGTATGCAATAGTATCTCATCTGTGTATCAGTGAGATACTAATGTGTATGCAATAGTATGTCATCATGATTTTGATTGCATTTTCCTAATGATTGGTGATGCTGAGCATCTCACGTGCTCACTGGCCATTTGTATCTTCTTCGCGGAGTAATGTCTGTCTCTGCACATCTTTCAATCAGGTTGTTTGTTTGCTTGTTTGTTGTTGTTGAGTTGTTAAGAGTTCTTTATATATTCTAGATATTAATCCCTTACTAGATATATACTCTGCAAATATTTTCTCTGATTCCATTGGTTACCTTTTCACTCTGTTTGATAGTGTCATTTGGTTTGCAGAAGTTTTTTTTTTTTTTTTGAGTTCTATTTATTTTTTCATTTTTTATTGAGCTTCGGTGTTGTGTCTAATAAACCATTGGCAACTCCAATGTCATCAAGTTTTCCTGTAAGTGTTCCATAGTTTTATCTCTTATGTTTAGGTCTTTAATCCATTTTAAGTTGTTTTTTAAAAATATGGTTTAAGTTAAGGGTCCAATTTCATTTCTTCCACATGTGGATATCCAATTTTCCTATCATCATTTGTTGAAAAGACTTTCTTTTCCCATTGAATTGTCTTGGCACACTTGTGGAAAATCATTTGACCATATATGTGAGGGTTTATTTCTAGGCTATCTATTCTACTCTGTTGGTCTATATGTTTCCCTTTATGCCAGTTTTGATTACTGTAGTTTGTAGTAAATTTTAAAATCAGGAAATGTGAGAATTCCAAATTTGTTCTTTTTCAAGGTTTTTTTTTTTTGCCGCTCAGAGTCCCTTGAGATTCCATATAAATTTTAAGATGAAGTTTTCTATTTCTGTATAAAAAAAAATCTTTGTGATTTTGATAGAAGTTTTATCAAGTCTGTAGATCACATTGGTTGGTATTGACAACTTAACCAAATTAAATCTTCCAATCCATGAACACAGGATGCTTTTCCACTTATTGATTTCCTCTCTAATTTCTCTCAGCAATGTTTTGTAGTTTTCAATGTACAAGTCTTTTGCCTCTTTGGTTAAGTTTATTCCTAAGTATTTTATTCTTTTTGATACTATTGCAAATGGGATTGGTTTCTTAATTTCCTTCTTGGACTGTTCATTGCCACTGTAGAGAAATGCAACTGATGTTTGCATGTTGATTTTGTATCCTGCAACTTTGTTTAATTTGTGTATTAGTTCTAACAGGTATGTGTGTGTGTAAGTGTGTGTATAATCTTTAGTGTTTTCTACATATAAAACCATGTCTTCTGCTAACAGAGATAGTTTTACTTTTTCCTTTCCAATTTGGATGCCTTTTAATTATTCTTCAAGCTTCATTGCTCAAAGTAGGACTTCCAGCACTGTGTTGAATAGAAATGGTAAAAAGAAAAAAAAAAAAAAGAAAAAAAAAAAGGAAAAGTGAGCATCCTTACTTTGTTCCTGAGCTGAGAAGAAAAGTTTTCAGTCTTTTGCCAAAGAGTGATGTTAGCTGTGGGTTTTTCATATAAGGCGTTTATTACATTTAGGTAGTTTCCTTCTGTTTTTAGTGTGTCGAGTGCTTTTATCATAAAAGGGTGTTAAATTTTTAAAATGCTTTTTCTCCATCAGTTAAGATGATCATTTTTTTCTTCATTCTGTTAATGTGATGTACATAATTGATTGATTTTTGTGTATTGAACCAAGAAATATATTCTTATATAAGAAATATATTCTATTAGGAATGGTAGCTCATGCCTGTAATCCCAGCTACTTGGGAAGCTGAGGCAGGAGGATTGCCTGAGACCAAGAGTTCAAGAAATATATTCTGTGGATGATGAGAAATCACTTAATGGGTACAATGGACATTGTTCAGGTTATAGATACACTAAAAGCCCTGAGTTCACCACTATGCAATATATTCATGTAACAAAATTACATTTGTACACCATGAACTTACACAAATAAAAAATACATATATTTTTATGTAATATAACATATTTTTGTATATAATCTTGCATTCAGGGAAAAAACCTTACTTGGTCATACTGTATAATTCTTTTAATATGCTGTTGAATCTGGTTTGCTGGTATTTTCTTGAGAAATTTTACATGAATATTCATAATAGCTATTAGTATATAGTTTTCTTTTTATGTAGTGTCTTTGTCTGTGGTGTCAGGGTAATACTGGCCTCCTAAAATGAGTTAAGAAGTATTCCCTCCTCTTCAATTTTTTGGGAGAGTTTGATAAATTGGTGTTAATTGTTCTTTAAATGTGTGTAGAATCCAATAAAGCCATTAGGTACAGGACTTTTCTTTGTTAGGAGATTGTTAATTATTGATTCAATGTCCTTACTAGTCACAGTTTTTTTTTTCCTTCTGATTTTCTATTTCTTCATGATTCATTCTTGATAGTTTTTATTTCTTGGAATTTTTTCATTTAATTTAGGTTATCCAGTTTGTTGGGGTACACTTGTTCACAATACTATCTTATAATCATTTTGTTTCTCTAAAATCAGTAGTAATATTCCCTCTTTCATCTCTAAATTTAGTTATTTGAATTGCCTTTCTTTTTTCCTTAGTCATTTTGCTAAAGGTTTGTCAATTCTGCTGATCTTTTCAAAAAACTAATTCTTGGTTGCACCGATTTTCTCTACTGTTTTTCCATTTATTTTATTTGTTATTGCTATAATCTTTATTATTTCCTCCCATCTGCTAGCTTTATGTTTAGTTTGCTTTAAACAATTTTTTCTAATTCCTCAAAGTATAAAGTTAAGCTACTGATTTGAGACCTTCTTTTTTAATGTAAGCAATTGTAGCTGTAAATGTTCCTCTTATCTTAGTACTGCTTTTGCTACATTCCGTAAGTTTTGGAATGTTGTGTTTTATTTTCATTTGTCTCAGGGTATTTTCTAATTTCTTTTGTGATTTCTTTTTGGTCATTTGATTGTTTAGGAGTGTGCTGTTTAATTGCCACATATTTCTGAATTTGCATTTTCTTTCTGCTGTTGATTTTCTAGTTTCATTCCATTGTGACCAGAAAAGATTATTTTTATGATATCAGTATTTTTTAATTATTAAGACTTGTTTTGTGATTGAACACATGATCTATCCTGGAGAATGTAATATGTGCATTTAAGAAAATTATGTGTTCTACTGTTGTTGGGCAGAGCGTTTTGTATGTGTCTGTTATGTACAATTGATCTATAATATTGTTAAAGTCCTCTATTTCCTCATTGATCTTCTCTCTGGTTATTTTATGCACTATTGAAAGTGGGATATTTGAGTCTCCTATTAATATATTAAAGCTATCTATTTCTCCCTTCAATTCTATCAATGTTTGCTTCATACATATTGGAGCTCTAATGTTTAGTACATGTATGTTTATAATTGTTATGTCATCTTGGTGAATTGACCCTTTTGTCATTTTGTAATGTTCTTCCTTGTCTGTTATAAGAGTTATTCAATTAAAGTCTGTTTTGTCTGATAGTATAGTCACCCCTGCTCTCTTAGTTACTACTTCCATGGATTATCTTCTTCATCCTTTCACTTTCAACCTTTGCAGATCCTTAGATCTAAAGTGAGTTTCTAGTTGATAACATTTTGTTGGATCCTGTTTTTGTTTTTCTTAGATTCTGCCAATCTGTATCTTTTGACTGGGGAGTTTAATCCATTTAATTCAACATAATTTTCTGATAAAGAAGGACTTAGTATTGTAACTTTGTTATTTGTTTTCTGTATGCTTTACAACATTTCACCCTTCATTTCCTTCATTAGTGCCCTCCTTTGTGCTCATTTTATTTTTTTGTAATGACATGCTTTGATTGCCTTCCAATTTATTTTTGTATATATTCTATAGATATTATCTTTGTGATTATCATGGAGTTTAAATATGACATCTTAATGTTATAACAATCTATTTTAAACACCTTAACTTCAATTGCATGCCAAAACTCAACTCCCTACAGCCCTACCGCCCCACTTTATGTTATCTATCATGAAAATTAAATCTTTGTGTATTATGAAGTCATTAAAATAGATTCATAATTATCTATAAGTTTTTAATTTATGAGTTTCTTTAATTCTGCCTGTGGAAAAATAAAAAATGGAGTTATAAGCCAAATTAAAATAATACTCATTTTTATATTTATCTTTAAATTTACCTATATCAAAGAACCTTACATCTACATATGTGTCAAGCTGCTGTTTATCATTCTTTCCTCTCAACTCAAAGGATCACCTTTAACATTTCTTTTAGAGCAGTTGTAATGGCAATGAGCTTTTGTTTATCTGGAAATGTCTTAATTTCTCCATCACTTTTGATGGACTGGTTTTTTTGGATATAGAATTCTTGGTTGACAGTTTTCTTTTTTCAACATTTTACATATATCATTGCACTGGCTTCTGGCTCCCATGGTTTCTGCTGAAAAATTTGCTGATAATTTTATTGAGGCTCTCTTGTACATGCTGGTTCACTTTTCTGTTACTGCTTTCAAGATTCTCTCTTTGTCTTTTACTTTTGACAGTTTATTATAATGTGGCTCAATGTGGGTCTCTTTTAGTTTATTATACTTGGAGTTCATAGAGCTTTTTGGATTTCTATATATATGCCTTTCCTCAAATTTAGGACTTCTCAGAAATTATTCCTTCAAATAAGCTTTGTGCTTCTGTTTCTCTTCTCTTGCTGAAAACTCACATAATGCATATGTTGGCCTTCTTGATGGTGCCCAGTATGTCTCTTAGGTTCTGTCCACTTTTTTCCATTCTTTCTTCTTCTCAGACTCAATAAATTCAAATGACCCACCTTCAAGTTCATTGATTTTTTTCTTCTGCCTCTTTGAGTCTGTTGTTGACCTTTTCTAGTAAATTTTTAAATTCAGTTACTGTACTTTTCAGCTCCAGGATTTCTGTTTGGTTTCTTTTATAATTTCTATTTCTTTATTGATATGCTCATTTTGTTTGTATATAATTTTCCTGATTTCTTTTGGTTCTTTGTGTTTTTCCTTAGTGCTCAGAGTATATTTAGAAAAGTTGATTTAAAATCTTTGTCAAGCAAGTCAGATGCCTGTTTCTTCAGGAAGATTTCTGGATATTTATTTAGTGTGTTTAAATTGGCCAGGTTTTCCTGTTTCTTTGTATGCCTTGTTATCATGTCTTGAAAATTGGTCATTTAAAATAAATACAGCCACCTCTACAAGTGTTTGTATACTGGATCCATGAAGTAAAAGACCTTCACTAATTAGCAAGACATGTTTTAAGCCTTGAGATCAGCCCAAGGTGAAGGCTTAAATTCTTCTCAGGCCTTTTCTGGGCATTTATCTTCCCTTGATATGTGGGGGGGGGGCTTGTAAAAATTTTTTTCTGTATACATGGCTGTGCATAGTTGTCTTAATTTCCCAAATAGTCTCAGTCCAGCTCCTCCTCAGGGTCTTATATGTTCTATTTTATTTGTCTACCTGTAATCTCTTGCCCTAGGCATCCACAGGTTTGCATTCCTCCTGAAGCTTTAACCGATGAGCCACAGCCTTCTGCAGCTTTTCCCAACTTGAAATCTAATTTATGACTCCTTGTCTAATTTACTACTCCTTGTCTGTGCTCTTTGTCAGGCAACACAGAGATCAAGTCCTTAGGTAGCCCACAGACAGGATAGAATATTATGAAGGAGGTCTGCTGTACTCCCTCCACCTGAGGGAGGGAACCAGGAACTGGGCTACTTCCAACTCCATTAAGCCAGGGAGGGTGTGGGAAAAGAGGAAGTAAAATTGCCATGAAATTTCTTAGCATTTTAAATGTGTTTTTTCCTAGTGGATGTTTACTTGGTTTCTCCAGATATTTGGTGGTTTTCCATATCTCTTATAAAGTAATTTTAGTCAGTCCTTAATTGAATTTTTAATATTTCCATGGGAAATGAGGGCTTAGAGCTTCCTAGTCCGCCATCTTGCAGATGTCACTCTCTCCCTCTAATTGATTTGTTCTCTCATTCTTGTGGAAGACTATTTCATACATCTTCTTTCTTCAAATTTTCAACACCCTTTTCTATGCTTCACTCATCGTAACAAACAGTTCACAGACCAGCACAAGTTTGAGGATATTTTGAGTAGAACTGCTATAAATGCCTGAGTATCTCTTCCTCTCTCTCTCTCTCACACACACACACACACAATTTATTTGTCTATGTTTTGTATGTATATGTATATATATCCAATTTATTTGTATATATATTTGTATGTATATTGTATATGTATATACACACCCCAACAATAGAATAAAAAGTAAAAAATCACAGAAATGCAAAAGCATGGCACATCAATAAAGATTTTAGGTATCCTGTGTTATGGGGTATGCTGTGTGCTATGGTCTGAATGTTTATGTCACCCCCAAATTCATATGTTGAAATCATAATCCCCAAGGTGATGGTATGAGGAGGTGAGGCCTTTGGGAGAAGATTAGGTCATGACAGTAGAGACTTCATAAATGAAATTTGTAGCCTTATAAAAGAGACTCCAAAGAGACCCTTACCTCTTCCACCATGTGAAGACATGCAAGAAGACCTCCATCCATGAATCCAGAAACAGGCCCTCCCCAAACACCAAACCTGCCGGTATGTCGACCTTGGACTTCCCAACATCCAAAACTGTGAGAAATAAACTTCTGTTTTTGATGAGCTACCCAGTGTATGGCACTTTGTTACAGCAGCTTGAATAGACAAAGACACTGACATTGTAAAATACAACTTGCTGCATTTTGTATCCCATTCCGCTAAACAAGAGGAATAACACCTGGTTGTCCTCTTTGGATATTGGAGGTAAAACATACTTCATTTGGGAATATTGTTTCCCAATATTTGTTGAGCCATCCATAGGCTGCCACAGAGGGTTTTTCAGTAGGTTCAGAGCGCAGTACCTGCTCTTCTGCCCCTTGGGCCACATAATTCAGGTGCTAGAAGACCTGGGGTGGTTAAGAATGTATGAAATTTTTGGCAAACTCCAATAGAAGTCACAGAGAAGACACTTAAGTTTCTGGAGCAACATCATGACTTGTCTATCAGAGAATGATGTTCCACTTGAAAAACAGCTTATAATGAGATACTGGGGCATAGTCGAGATTGAACACCTGATCATAGAAAACCAAATGACTGTAGCCTGCAATGGTAGAGGAGCAAGAGTGCTAACCCAAGCACAGAGGCACATTTCAAACTTTTCTCAAGTTATATTTGCTAATATCCCATTAATTAAAGACAGTCACACACCTAACCTAAAGTCAAGGGGCAGGAAAGTACATTCTGCCCACTCTGGGCAGAATATAAAACAAGTCATATAACCAAGTTAAACATCAATGGGATTGGGAAATATACTACTCCCATGGAGGTAGGGTGCAAAAGTGAATATTTCTGAACAATAATATAATCTATCACAACCACCAAATTATAAAGTTAAGAAGACTGAGCAGAAATTCACCATAGAATAAAGCTGGTACATTTGGGACCAAGCTCAAACAGATCCAGGAAACACAAATATGTTACATGAACAGATGTTATCTGCATTTGATATCCTACCTCTGTTCTCTCAACCCACACTTACAACCTCACTGTGGTCTGAAAAGATTCCTATGACCAATTGACAGAAGAGGAAAAGAATTTGACCTGATGTGTCAGTGTGAAATATTGGCACTAACAGGAAATGGACCCCGGTCCCGTGGTCTCAATGGTATGATGAACAGTAGTAAAGGGCAATCCTCTTGAGGTAGAGCTAGTCATCCATCTAGCATAGAGGAAGAGGTAGCCAGAAGAAAATATATAGATTGACTCCTGAACAATTGGCTTGGCTGATTAGTCAAAGGCTTGAAAGGAATAAGACTAGAAGATTATAAATAAGGAGATCTGAAAAATAAATATGTGGATGGACTTCTGGGAATGGACATGAAGTGTGGGGATCCTTTTGTTTCATATCAATGCTCAGTAGAGAGCATCCATTGTAGAGTAGCTGCTGATTAACCAAGTGGGGAGGATAATTTCTCCAGTGAATGTCAACCATTCTCTTCCCTTGGCTACTGTGATGCATGCCCAGTGGGCCATGGTGGCAGAGAGGGAGGCTATAAATAGATCCAACAATATAAGCTTGTCTTCACTAAGGTCTGTCTAGCTAATACTTCTGACAGCAGCAGATATGGACATGTGACACCACTTCTTGGGGGACCTACCAGCCATATGGCAGAGATGGAGTCCATTGGACTATCTCCATCTCAGAGGAGCATAAATTCACCTTTATTAGAATAGATATAAATATGTATATGTGTCTCTATCGTCACTATCATCCAAGGCTTACAGAATACCTCATTCAGAAACACAGTATCATACAACAGTGCTTCATATCAAAGGACACACTTAACAGCAAAAGAGATCTGAAAATCGATTCATGATGATGAGGTTCACTTGTCTTATCTATCCTATCACCCAGAAGCAGCCAACCTGAAATAACAGTAGAATAATTAGCCCTTGGAAGACTCAGCTAAGGTATCAGCAGTATGGCTGCTGTCCTTTAGGATTTGGTATATGTTGGATCAACCACCAAAATATGCTTCTGCATCTCTAATAGCTAAAATACATGGATGCCAGAAACAGGAGTTGGAAATAGGAGTGGCTCCTCTTACAATCACTCCTGTGGCTCAGTTGCAGAATTTTTGCATTCTGTCTCTTCAAACTTGAGCCATGCTGAAGCAGAAGTCCTAGCTCACAGCTTGTGGAATATTGGAGAGTTTTTCCAGGGGATATATTAACTGTTCCACTGAACAAGGTACATCTGTTGCCTTATTAACTTGAGCTTCTCATGTAAGTAGATAAACAGGACAGAAAAAGAGGTTAATTGGAGTTGTTTACATGAGGAGCTAGAATTGGTACTACATCATAAGGTAAATGAGTGCAGTTACTTCATTATAGTATCTTTTAGAACTACCATGCTTGATAACAACTGTCGGTCGGCAATTACAGCAAACACACCCCAACAAGTATAGGGAAATTAATGGCTTAGATCCTTGAAGGAGAAGAGTCTGGCTCCCCTACCAGATATTCAACCCTGGCCAGTGTAATAGCTGTCCAAGAGTGAGGGAAATCTAGGATTGCTGGAAGAGAAGGGAGATGATGGACATCAATTGTAGGCTCGAGGCCAGCTACAGCAGTGGGTCCTCCACTTTGCGTCATTCACCCTGTTTTGTTCAAGTCTTCTAGGAGTTCATGGCTAGCTAAAACCTTAAAGGAGACTCTGTAAGTGCTTGGACTTGTACCCCAACTTTCTACCCTCTGGGGAAGGCACAAAGTTGTCATTGTCTCACAACATGTACATGCACACATGCACACACAATGAAAATCCTATATTGTAGGAAGGAAGGTGAATATAATAGGTAGACACACTGCCTACCTCTATTGCTCCCCTGCTGCCAAGCTCTACTCCTTGGCCACTACCACACAACTTTTTTCTGGGAGTTTATAGATCCTTCCTATGCTTCCAAACTTTGATGAAACACCACACCGTATGGCATAAGATCCCACATCCCAAGTGGCCATTAAAAGGATGAGTAGATGCAACTCAGGAGTATAGGAGACTTTATGTTGTTCAGCAAACTGCCACAGGAAAGAGGAGGTGGAATGGAGTCGAGGAAATAAACTCCCCCCATTCCTCTCTCCTGTGGACTGTTCCAAGGCACAGTGTTTGGGTGCACACCATCTAGAGAAGACCCATTTTTGGGCAGCACAAACGCTGAGAGACCAGCCTTACTTTTTCCCTTCTGTACTCACTGTGAAGCAGTAGCCAATATGGTAAAGCATCATATTATTTTGTTTTTTAAATCTCTTATTTTTGCACTTTACTTTCTTTTAATCTTTGCCATCTTGCATCTGTACCAACCAAATGAAGCATCAGCAGACTGTGTTTTCCAAGAAATCTTGCCTAAGAGATGGTGAGTCTTCATCTATACACCTGTGTTCTAATTTCCCTGCACTCCCTACAAATGCGTTGCCCCTGTTTCTGTTTTTTAGGCAACCCTCTTTGCCTAGTAAAATCTATCCCCTTTTGCCCACTTTGGCTCAAGCCTGTCTTGCAGTTATTTCCACTCTCTCGTGCACTGTAATTTCCCTCTCTACTGGATCATGCCTATCAGAGCACAAACGTGCTGCACTATTTCCCATCTTTAAAAATCTACCCCTTGTCCTCACCTCCTCCTCCAGCTACTAGTCATTTCTCAGATATCCTTTATAGCAAAATTTCTTTAAGTAACACTATTGTCTCTGCTTTTTCTTCGTCTATTATTTCCTTCACACAACCAGTATTTTGTCCTCACCACTTTTCTCGTTAAAATTGCGCATGTCAATGTCCTCCCCCTCAAAAAATCATTTCCCTCCTAAGTGTATCAGTCGAGTCTCCATCCTAAAATTGTTGCACCTTTTGGCAGCATTGGATGCAGTTCATCACAGCCTCTTCGAAGGACAGTCTTCATTTGGATTCTGAGATGCCACTTTTCCTTTCCCTTCCTGCCTTAACCACAACTCATCTTCATTCTCCCTTGCTTGATTAACCTCTTGTTCCTTATGTATAAATGCTGGATTTCAGACCTTTATCTCCTCTACCTGTAATTTCTTCTTAGGTAATTTTTTTTCAGACCCTGGTTTTAAATACATCTATATCTTGATGGCTGCCACATTTTTGTCTCCAGTTCCAATCTCTCCCTAAGCTCTATCCCCATATATTCAACCGTCTACTCAACACCTGAATGTCTGAGAAAAACTTTAAATGAATCGTACACTCATGTGGACACATACACATACCTGCACACTCACACGTGCACACCCAGAGGCACACACTCCTCTGCTTACTTCCAGTGCAGTGCACTGTCCTTCTTGCAGTTGCTCTCAAAGGAAATTTAGGAGGTGTTATTAATCACTCTTTCTCTGTCATACTCTACTACAGACACACCAGCAAATTCCATTAGCATTCTTAAAAATAAATCCTAGATCCAAATGTTTCTTACAATCTCCACTGATACACCCAAGAGAAGCCACCAGAATGTCTAGCCAGGGTGACTGCAATCATTTTCTAACTGCCCTCCCACCTTCCCTCTCTCTCTCCCTCCCTCCCCCTCTCTCTCTCCCTCCCTCCCTCTCTCTTTCCCTCCCTCCCTTCCCTTCTCTTTCTTTATAATCAATTCTTTACATAGCAGCCAGCCATGTTTCTCCAAAAATACAAATTAGATTATCTTATTCCTATTCACAAGCTTCTAGCTATTTCCTAACCCACTTAGGAAAATCAATCAATCAATCAATTGATCAAAAGTTCTTTTCAGGCTTATAAGGTCCTGCATAACCAGGTCTCTGGTACCTTTGTCATCTTATCTCCTAACTCTCTGTTCCACAGCTTGAGCTTGACTCTTTTGAGATTTCTCCAACACCCAAGTGTGTGCCTACCTCAGGATCTTTGTACTTGCTATTTTGGCTGTCAGGAATTATCTCTTCTAAGATGGTTACTGCTTGTTCCTTACAACATTCACATCTCTGTGCAGTCATCTCCTACCCTATACTTCTTTGTAGCCCTTATCACCAACTGACAACATATTACATATTTACTTAAACATTTTCTGTATTAAATTAAATTTTCTGTATTAAATTAAATATTTACTCATTCATTTACATCACCAGTTCTTTTTTGTATATTTACATCTTCTCACCTTAGGAATTTTAGGTTTTTTCCCAATTTTTATATATATAATTTATATTTATATATATAATGTGTATATAATATATATAGTGTGTGTATATATAGTGTATATATTTTATTTTAAATATTACAATGTTGGATTTTCATGTATATTTTAATGGCATTTTCTTCTGTGAGGGTTCTGGGGGCTATGGAAGCATCTGTGAGAAATGGTTTCCTTGCTGCCTTTGCCAAATTGTTACCAATTTTGTAGATTCCAGAACAATTTTATTTAATACAAAAATTTGGATCTTATATCCTAATGCAGTTCAGACTAAGGTCTCTGATTTCTTGTAGCTGAATCATTTTCTCCTTGTGGTCTAGATGAAGGCATCACTTTCCTGCTTTATTCAGGCCAGGAAGTGAAGGTTTTTTTCTAAGTGACCACATTTTGAAGACTCCTAGTTTTAACCAGGGAACATATTTTAGCTGCCTTACACACACAGGACTGGCATTTGATTTTCAACCCACAGAGGCACTAAGGCCTTTACAGTTTGTATTCTGCCCATTTTCCATCACTGTTCCTGTGATTTCAGCATCTTCTTTCCACCCTCAGTTGCATCCGTGTCTCCAAAAATTGCAGTTAATCCCTTCTTGATTTCCAGGTTCAACTACCTATTCAATTTCTTTTGAAAAACACTGTATATAGCATTTTTGTGAGTTTGAAGTAGAAGATGACTTCTCATATTAGTTCAGTATAGTCTTGAGTAGAAATCTCTAACTTTATTTAAAAATGCCTAGAATAGCACCATGGACTAGCAGTTCTTAATATATGTTTTCATAATGATGATAGTGGTGCTGGTGAAAATGTGATGTATTATGTGGGAATGTGGTGAGACTCTAAAGAGGCAATTAGTATTGAGAAAAATGTCCCATGGTCTAAAATGAAGTAATAGATGGTGTATTAATTTCCTGTGGCTGCTAGAACAAATTACCACAAACTTGGTCATTTGAAACAACACACATTTATTATTTTACAAGTGTGGAGGCCAGAAATCAGAGATCAGGATCTGTAGGCTGAAATGCACATGTCAGCAGGACTGTACTCCCTCTAGAGCATTACAGAAGAGGGTTCGTTCCTTGCCTCTTCCGGTTTCTGGTGTCTGCTGATATTCCTTGGCTTGTAGCTGCACCACTTCATTCTTCAAGGCCAGATTCTTCAAATTTATCTCTGCCTCATCTCCACATTCCCTTCTCTCTATGTGTCTAATTTCCCTCTGTCTCCCTCTTATAAGGATGCATATGATGACATTTAGGACCCACTTTGATAATTCAGAATAATCTCCCCATCCCAAGATTCTTAACTCAATCACATCTGTAAACACCCCGCCTTTGCTTTTTGGCTGTGTAAGGGTATTATGTCAGGTTCACAGGCTCGAGTGATTAGGACATGGATATCCTTGAGTGATTAGGACATGGATATCCTCATGGCTACCAATTTTCAGCCTATCACAGAGAGTGATGATGATTTTAAACAAGAAAGTTATCCCTCCCCTCCCAGCATCCTAAAGTAACAATTTTAGAGGGAGAAAGCAGGAACAGAACACATGTAAACTAAGACCAGGAGAACTGATTTATACAGAGGTAGCTGAAGAGGGTACAAATCCAATCACAGCGGAGAAGGCACATCAGAGAAATGGCAGTTTTGAGGTGATTCTGTTCCAGAGGGGATTCCTGGGAGAAGTTTGAGTAAAAGAAAAATGATAGAGCTGCCTTTGACACCCCCCGATTCTTTATTGTTCCATGCATTTTTAGGCAACACAGTTAACAGCAGCCAAAAATGGCTAACGGGGGAGTCTTTATAAAACTTGTTATCCTCTGCTTCCCTTCCTCAGTAATTCCAGCAGCATAAAGACCTCATGGGTCCTGAGGAATGGGGTTGCACAGAGATCAGTACATTAGTTTCAAGTTCACCAGCATCAACCAAAGGTCAATGAAAGCCTCTCAAAGTAAATAGAGGCATTTTCTTCAGGAAGAGTATATTTCCTAAAATTAAGGAGGGGACGAGGGGAAGACCCTGGCTAACAGGGGTCACATGAAAAGAAGGATGAGGTGCACAAAGTTCAATAAACTAAAAAGGTCATCAGGGTCAAAAGGAAATTATTAGAGGTCACTCATGTCAAGTCCAAATTCTGACAAAGTGCCATCTTCTCTTCAAAATTGAGCGTAACAGGAGATGTTCCCTGAAGACGAAAGAGGTCAGAGAAAAGACAGGAATTTTTCCACAAATGTGTTAAGTTACTTGAGATTCAGCATAAAGATTAGGCAGTCTACCTTTTAGATGTGAGGATCCAAATAATTGATCCACTTTCTTCTGTCAGTAGGAAAAATAGTGGGGAGTTGGGTGGTCTAGGACTTGGATCCAAAGGGTGGTGGAAGAGTCCATCCTTCCAACTCTTCAACACGGTCTCTGAATACATCCTATCACGTAGAGTCTTAAAGTAGCACAGCTTGTCTTTTTAAATGCAAATACAACCTGAAAAAGCAAACACACTGATCATCTACAGACCTCAGTGTGAATATCTGCGATAAACTAATCCCTTTGTCTTGTCTGTGCTCGGGTTCTCAAGCCTGAAGTAAAAACTTTTGATTAGAGTATGAGTGAGGAGTTCAGAAAAAAGCTGGAGGGAATTTGGAATGCAGAGCACCATAAGAAGGGAGAAGGGAAGCAAGTAGAGACTGGAACAGTGAGCTTCAGCCAGCCTCAGGGAAGGAGAGGGAAGTAGCATTTATTTTTCATTATGTACCAAGCATAGTCACATAAGTTATCTCATTTAAGTTTTCTCAACAACCCTGTGGATAGCAGGGCTATCACATTTTACAAACATAAAAGAACACCTTAGGGAGACATTCAATGTTTAGGGTCGCAGGTGGGGCAAGAAGTTCAACCTACGTGTTTTTTTGACTTACATCCATTGTCAGGAGCCTTGGGGCTGGGGGGATGCTGAGGGGCCGGCTTGGAAACGACACAAGAGTGTATGGCCACAGTTCTTTGCCTGCATTTCAGTTGCTGCAGATCTGGGACAAAGGGGTTAGTTAAAATTCTCTCCCTTTGTCCTGCTCCTTCTTCAAGGTGGGATCTGCCACCCCCTATCCCTGCCCAGAGCTCTGGCGTCTTGATCTTAGTAATATCCTTTTACGTTTAAATGGCCCTGTTCAACTGCCCCACTGGGCCTCTTTAGGGTGGGACCTGTGTCCTACTTAGTGTACTCACCTAGTGTCCAGCACAGGGCCATGGCAGAGAAGCCACAGCTGTGGTTTCTACCGCCCAGTGAGGGAATCGTTCCGAGCAGCATTTGGATCCAGCCACCAGTTATAAGATGCCCTCTGTGCTCAGGCACCATGCCGGGTACTTGTGGATAATTTTTGTTCATTAATTCTCACCCCACGCTATGACATAGCTATCATTATTCTTAATTGACAGATAAGGAAACTGAGCAGCAGAAAGGTAAAATGGCTTGCCTGAGGTTTCATGGTGGTTGAGGGTGTTAGGATTTGAGCACATCTAGCTCGTGACTCCAAGTTCAGCATGCTTCCTAGAGAAAACATGGTCTTTTCACAATGGAGGCTTAAGATAAAGAAGAGAAAGAGAAATACCTAAGGATGCTTTAAAAAGCAACATACCGGGTGCTAAAAAGTAAAGGGCCGACCGACCTACACTGGAGAGCCACAGGGATTTGGAGTCATCCAGGGTAAGTGGGGTTAATCAGAGAAGGCCCAGTTTCCTAAAGGAGATGACATTTGAGCCAGCATAGCCAGCAGGTCTGCAATGCAGAACTTGCTCACTGAAAAGCGTGCTATGCTCACTTGGAAGTGGGTGTAATTAAGTCCTTCCCTGAGCAGCTGCAGAGCGTGCAGTTGCCAGGGCTGCGGCTGGTGTATTGCTAGTGCCCCCCTGTGCACAAAGGAAGAACTGAGCAGTCTGTGGGGCAAGCGGGGGCGGGGGGGGGTGCACTGCAGCTGCCTGTGCCCTTCGCTAGGAGCATGCATTCCAATTCTACTTTCCCAAAACCCCAATTCTGAAACAGCTCCTTTAGTCTGAGTAACAGTAACTCAGCAGCAAGACCTTCCCCTCCTCATGTGCCCTGCTGCAGCGAGTGAGCCTCTGTCCCTGGGCGTGCTGTCTGGGCTCTCTCCCACAGGTGCTGCTCCATGGGTGTGCTGTGGACTGCATGAGCTGGAGATCCCCGCAGGGGAGGAGTTGTGTTGTCACTCCCTGGCCAGGGCTCTGGGCAAGAAGGGCAGCCTGGTCTAGCTGAAACAGACCCCGGCTGGAGGCCAGAAAATGTGAGCTCTAGATGCCAGTGTTTTTGCCTAGCTTTGTTTTATTGGGCAGTATGTTCTCTGGATTTCGGTTTCTCCATCTGCAAAGTAACTACTGGCTCATCTCAGAGTTGAGCAGTGTGTCAACTGTTCGTAGCCCCCTCCTGGGTCCTGCCTCAGCTTTCCAAGACAGGGGTGTTTGCTCACCTCCTCTCCTCCCTTGCTCCTCATTCCCTCATTCCACTTGGAACCAATAATAAAAGAATTTGGATGGTTTAGTGGGTTAGATGGCTTGTTTAGATTAGAAAATGAAGAAACAGATGTTTACTGAGGTTCCTCGGGCTGCAGCCTTGGATTCCATGTGAGAATAATCAGCTCCCACCCTGAAGGTGAGCAGCACTTTTGTGCCCTTAATTTAATCCCATTCGACATGTATTTGTTCAGTGACTATGATGTGACAAATGAGGTCCTGGCCCCTGCCCCCCAACACCAAACTGATGAGCTGTGCTTACATCTCTGTAAAACTGTGTGTGTGTGTAGACAAGAACTGGGGAGCAATATGCAAAATAAAACACAAGAGTTGTTTTGATAGGGTGTTGGGGAGGCAGAAATGGGCAGCTTTGATTGTTATAGGGCTGTCTGTGCAAACACACACATGGACTATAGTAAGTATTTATAGACATAATAAGTTTAATAGACACAGAGTATCATAAAACCAGGACAGCAGGGAATCGCTTTCATAACAGCATCTAGAAAGTCTTGGTACAGATGGCATTTCAATGTCAACATTAAAAGAGGAAGTTCACATACCCAATGAAGCAGGCTATGGAATAAAAAAATAATAAATGGATTCATTCATTCATTATTGGGGGTACAAAGACAATTGATACACAGTCCATGCCTTGGGGGAAAACACAGGGAGCACAAACTCAAAAGAGCCAAGAAATGCTGTCAGGGGAACACAAGCCCACGAGTGTTTTCCTCATTAGTGATTAATGGTAGCTTCCATCTTGACAGCTCATTGTTTGTAAGCAATCTGTCACTCATAATCATTATTATTATTAATATTATTATTTACTCTGTGTCTGTAGAGCTTACTGGGGGAAGTGGGAGGGAGAAAAAGTGAGAACTTGGGGGGTTGCATTTTAAATGAAGACCCAAACTGAGATTATATTAACTGGAAAACAAAGCTTTAAGGCAGAGTTTGTGGAAAACTGAAAAAAAACTTAACATATGAATGCATATGAAATTCTTATGAATGAATCCTGAACTCACCCCCTGATAGCACAGGCCCTCACCTCTGCCATCCCGGGGGCAGTGTACATAAGGATGGTATATATTGTTTGTTTTCTCCTTTCTTCCTCTTGGCAGCACAAACTTCATGCTGCCCTGTGCCCAAGGCCCAGCTGACACCAGCGGGATCTTACTGGGCAGGCCAGATGGCGGTGAAGTCCCTTCCCCACCCACACACTCTCCCCTTAAGCTTGTGATCCAGAAGCCAGGCCAACACTGCCAGGAGGGAACTCCCATGGGGTAGATGGTTGCGTGGAGAGCTGGGGATGTGGGCAGTGCCTTCTCCTTGCCGTCTTGTTGGATGTTGGGGCAGCCCAAGGAAAGCCAGGTCCCAGCCTTTGGCTGCTACACAGACCCTGGACCCCAAGAAGCAGACCCCACTGCTCAGGGAGCAGACTGCTGAACCTCCCCAGTAGGCTGCCATTTGGGGCTGGCTCCATTCTGCTTCACTGGCAGGTCTGTAGGGGTGAGGCACTGGCTAGAAGAGCTCTCAAGTCCCTGGTCTGCTCCCTTCTTGGCTTCCTATTGGCTGATAAATGATTTAGTCCAGCAAAAACAAAATCACAAAAAACCCAAACATTACCCCATGACCACCATTATCACCAAAATTTTCACCCTCAAAGGACTTTAGGCTTTGAAATTCACATAAATAAAATAATTTCCTTTGCCCTCTCCTCCCCACCCCACTTCATATGACATTAAGATCCTCCCATGAGAAAAGGTGTATCTTGTATTAATAAGAATGGCTGCGGAAAGCCCATGAACCCTTTGTCCATGTGAGTCTTCCGAGACAAGCTGCTGTCTTTATCACTTTTTTCTCAGTCTCAGCCCAAAAGCAAAACTGTAAGTAAAATGAATGAGGAAATTTAGTGCGGAAGAATTTGACGGAAAATCACTTTTTTTTTCTTTTAAGGAATGTATTGGGGCTAAAACCAAACAAACAAACCAGAAGAGAAAGTACATCACAAGAGGCCTACATATTCCTATTCATTTCATCTTTTTAAACAACCATATCTCCCCCTTATACCTGAGCATGGGGAACATGATGTGGGGTGCAGCTGGGACAGAAAAGGGTTAAACGCCTTTTTCTTCTTCATCCGTGTGCTCTGGGGATGCGAGAAGAACCCAGGTCAATAGACAGATATATTGACTTGTTATTATTTAAAGTTGTTTAACCAGGTAGAGATAAACGAAAGCTTTCAGCAGCTGAACTATCACACAAATCACAATTAAGGTGGCATATGTGTTTGGAAGACGTAAAATCAATTCCCGCGAAGATAATGTTTTAGTCTCTATTTGAACTTGAAAACAGAAGTAAATTTTCAGTAGCAACAGCTGGGCTTGTTCCATCCAGGAGGCTCTCTATTAACTGTACAAGAAGGGCCTTTATTACCTCTTCTAATGGTTTTCCTCTATGGTTTTGTCTTCATCAAAGAAGCCAAATTGATTGCTGTGGTGCTGTTTACTGATGTGGCATTGAGGACAGTGGCAGCTGGGCTTGCCCACCTCAGTGTTCAGGCCTCCCTCTCTTCTTGGGCTGTGCATTGTTTATGCAGGGAGAACAATGAACCCCTGGGAGCTTCTGGTTCGACTGGGTAGGCGAGGGAGGGGAATTTGCCATCTTGCTCTGCTTCACTCTCTCAGGTAGGCTTCCCTGAGCTTGACTGGGTGGGCGGGGAAGTGTGTGTTTAGGACAGGGAGAGCATTTGCGAATTTGTGATTTAATCACCCACCAAAGTTGCTCCCAGTGGGACATGACTGCTGAAGAATACTCCTAACATTTTAATCATAGGGATTTATGTGTGTGTATGTATTTTGTCTTTCCAATTCTGTCCTCTACTCCCGGAGGCAAGGACCACTTTTGATGCCAGGAGATTCTTTGCTGGGCTTAGTGTGGTGTTGGCACACAGCAGATGCCCTGAGAAAGGGGGCGGTGGGAACAAGGGGATCCACCGGTGCAAGGCCCAGATCTTACCCACCTCCTCCCTGAGTTGCCCCTTTCCGTGTTTATTCACGACAGTTCATGGGAAATGCTGCCAATTTAGTGCTTTACCCATGTTGAGGTCTCCGGGAGATACAAGGTGCAATATAAGCTGGCTGGAAACGAGGGTGGAGCAAGGGCTGCCCTCTTGGGGCGGCGGGGCTTGCCTGTGAGTAAGAGGAGAATTATGTTGAGGAAGCAGAAATTTGACTTCCCCAGAGCAGGAGGGAGGGTGCAAGGACACTGTGGTCCTTGCTTGAGAACAGAAGCTGGCCAGGAAAGGAAAGACCACCAGCAATGGACCAGGGGCCAGGGAACCCAGACGGCAGCTCTCAGCTGCCTGCAGCTAGGTATGGGACTAGGGCAAGCCATTGGCTTCTGTGTTGTAGATGCTTTACTGGAGAAATATGATGAAACCCAAGCTCCTTAAAACATGAATAGTTATAAAAATATAAGATTGATGTCACTATTCCAGAGAAAAATACTATAAACAAACAGAAAACATGATTAAAAGATACTACTTGTTCTACTCAGGTCCATTTCCTTTCAGACAAGAAGCAGGCAGATACCGTGGCTGCTCCCTTCTTGCCACCTTTCACATCTGTGTGATCCTTTCCAACCACGGCCACCTCCTACATCAGACACTCATGATCACAAGCACAGACCACACCAAGCTCCCCAGCCTCCCCCTTCCTTGCCCTACTGCTGCTGGCTTCACCCTTACGCTCTGTCCAGTGCATCTCTGCAAGGCCTCTGCTCAAAGGACCATCTGATTATGTTGTTGCTAAGCTCCAAAGGAAGGATTCATTCATTCAATAGATATGAGGCCCACCATGCGCCGGGCACTATTTCAGGTATTAAGAAAATAGAACATATGAGCGGTCTGCTGTCATTGAGTTCAGTGCTGTGGAGGGGGACAGAGGAAAAATGATGGGCAGACGATAGATGACAGATGGAGAGATCGAGAGACAGGTAGAGAGATGGGTAGATAAATAGATAGATATTTTATATAGTCATATATATTTATGTTTATTTGCAATCAGTAGTTCCCATTTGCCTGAATGGAGTCATATTTACCTGAACAGAGTCAATATTTTATAGTCCATAATCTGTCTTCTCAGGCTGATTTTTGTCAACCTTTCTTGTTTTGTTCAAATTAGGAAAAAAGAAAAAAAAAGCTATTCCTTCTTACTCTAATGATACTCCATTGTGAAGTTAGAGCCTGAAATGAATTCTTTCATCTCCTCAGTTCTTTGTAGGATTCCTTTCTGTCCGTTGCTTCCCTGAGGCTCTCAGACTCCAGCACGGTTTGGGGTCAGACTCATATAAGCCTTTGCTACCAGCAAATTATACCTCAATGGGAAGGTCAACAGGGTCAGTGCTGAAGAGCATGGCCATTTTCTGGACCTAAACCTTGGACCCAGCCAGGAGATTGTCTAGAAACTTGTTGTTGTTTTCTCCCAAGAGAAAGAAAGCCCTGCCCTCCTTTCTTCTAAGACATGAAAACTCCCGTTTTCTTCCAAGATATAGACACCCCTACTCCTTTGTGAGCTTTATGAGAGCTCACAAAGAAGGCATATATACAAGAAACTTAAGTGACCTGCTCTTGTGTTCGATAAATATAACCCAGTGTGTTTTGGAACATGGGGTCAACCCTAAAGCTAGGGGGCAGTTTGGTGTTGAACTTGAAAGAACATGCAGTTTGAAACTGGATGGACCTGTGTTGGATTCCCCACCTTGGCAGTCTGTAGCTGGGGGTCTCTGAGCTTTAGTGAGGATAACACATGGTTCCCGAGGTTGTTTTGAATATTATATGAGTTGGCACACAGGCAAGCTCCTAGCTCCACATGTGATTTCAATAAATAAATAAATGTTTGTGGCTTTCCACCCTTGCTCTGCTCTCCCCTACCTGCCTCCTCTCCCTGTGCGCACACTGCTGTCGTTCTGAGGTTTCTGTACAGGAACATGTCTGCCCAGATAGACTAGTCTCCTGCTGACTCCTTCAGTGCGCTACGGCAAAACGTGTCTTCTCACGACAGTATTCCTCACGCCCACCACACCTTCCACTTCTCGTCTTACTTTCTTGCTCGGCAGTTTCAAATTGTTTAAGGTAAGAAAGAACTAAAAGGAAAAAGAGGAGCAAGTTGAAAAGTGTTGAAACGGCCCGTGGAACAGAGCTGAGTACAGGAAAGAGCGAGGCAGGGACAACAGGGAATTCTGAGAGTAACTCAACAAGGAATTTCCAACAAAGGGGACACATTCAAACGAGCAGACCCACTCAGTACTGGAGCCACCATCACACAAAGTGGAAAATAAGAGACAGAGAGAAATCGCAAATGGGCTTGTCCGTGCTGCCGCAGCTGTGCAATGAAGACTCTGGCTGCATCAAGAGAACTGGTGGCTTTGCATCTGAGGACCTCTGACGAGTCCCTGTACCATCCTACCTGACTCAACCATGTGGCCACTATTTCTCTAATAAGCTGATTCCCCTGAGATGTTTAGTGACAGAGAGACAGAAACTGAAATGATTTGGTCTTGTAACCAGAGCAACCATCCTTGCAAATCCACCATGCAGGAAATAAGACCAAAAGCAAAAGAGACAGGCTTCCTGGCAGAGCCCAGCATGCCTGTGTCCTCAGGGAAAGCAGGCCCAGACAGCACCTGCACACTTTCAGGTCGTAGGCACCAGGGAACTTTCAGATGTCCCGTACACCTTTGCAGTTGGCTTGCTTGTACATCAATGTCTATACCAAAGCATAGAGAAAGGGGGAGAAGGAACTGGATATGATTAAACACTTAGAAGCTGGGCACTTTGTTAGGCACTCTACATGTTTTATTTCACGTGATCCCAACCACAAATCTGAGAATGTGGCATTTAATCAGAGCCAGCCCTTGTGCTATGCCTTCTAGACCATCATATATGGCAGGCGTAGAGTGGTTGGGGAGAGGGAGAAGACAGAGCAGAGGGTGAGGAAATGAATTAACTGATTGGCTACCTCTCTGTGCCAAGCATCCACAGGCAAGGAGCTGTGCCAGGTATTTTCATATCACACCTTTTTTTGTATACCTCATAGCAATGTCATGGGTTAGTTAGTTACTAGCTCTACTTCACAGCTGAGTAAACTGAGGCTGTAAGAGATTACTCCATAAGCTCACAGGTACGTCCTAGCATATGGCAGAAGTAGGATTTAAACTCAGTTCTCCATGACTTGAATGACCCTACTGCCGTGCCTCCTGAGCAGCACATGGACCTGGACTCACACAACTCTGGATGTATGCTGGTAGGGCCACCGGGATATAGCCAAACACCACGCCTTCCTGCTCGGATTCCTCCTACTCTAGTTCTGAGAGAGTCCCTCTGGGATCATTGGGAAAAACTGAACAGAGTTGAACATATATCTATATTCTTAAGTCGTTCAAATGAAATGCATCCCTCTTAATCAGAGGTGGGCTCTCTGATGACATTCGGAAGCTTAAGAACCTTTCTGGAATTTTTTTTGCAAGCAAGTGAGCATCAAAGACATGATAAAAACACAAAGAGGACTTGCATCATTGTACATATTCAAACACTTTCAGTGGTCAGCAACTCTAACATCACCCAGTGAATAATGGTTTGGTCCTTTATGTCAGACATGGGAAGTGCCAAATCCCCTCTGGGCAGTGGGAGAGCTGTGCCAGTTTCCCCTTCCCTGCTGAAGTCATCTGTTACTTCCTGACTGCCTAATCAGAGAACTGCTCTCTACCCTTCCATCACAACAAGCAATAAAAGCAGTATCTTTTAAAGACAAAATCAAGACACAGAGGAAATGGAGGATGAGAAATGAATTGCAGATGGATGATGCAAGGAGCTAGAGTTCCTACGGAATTACAGTGAGAGGCAGAGGAAGGAAATCAGGCGTCTCTTGAGGATGGCAGTGGATATAATTAGATGACTCAGGAAAACGCTGATGCTGCTTAAACATCTCCACCTGGAAGTTCTACGGATGCTTAAAATTGGATATGTCAAAAACTGGGTGGAACCTCATCATCCCCCTCGGTTTTCAGAATCATAGAATGCTGCCATCCTCTACCCAGTTGGCTGAATTGGAAACCTTAAATATTTTCCATGTTCTGCATTCTTCATCACCCCCTGCATCCAGTCCCTCCCACTCAATCTACGCCAAGATCATCCCAACTGGCCTGCTTCTTTTTATTCCTCTCGTCATTTCCTACCTAAATTATTTCAATTACCCCTAACATGTCTCCCCCTTGCTAGTTTGACCAATGCCTACTTAGTCCACATTGCTGCCTGCCTGATCTTTCTAAATTGCAAACTTGATCTAGCCACTCTTCTGATTAAATCCTTTAACGTCTCCCCTATCCCTTTTAGGACAAGTCCCAACATCTCAGCATGTCCTGTAAAGGTTTTTAGGGCCTGGACCTTGCTTACCCCTTCCACCTTGTCTCCTGCCATGTGCCTCTATCCTCACCCCTCTTGGGGTGATCTGCACTTGCAGGTTCTTGACCTTGTTATACTTCTCATGTCTCTGTGTTCTTCAGGGATGATCCTTGGTACTCACTCGCTCCTTTCCCTCCCTTTGCATGGCTCATTTCTTCTGCTCATTTAAGAATCAGCTCAGACATCTCCTCTTCTGGAAGTGTGCCTTGCACCTCCTGTCTGGGTTCTGTGCCCTCTACAGGGCTCCACTAGCCCTTGATTAAAAGCTACCATGTTATGATGTACTTTTAAATCTCGGCTGGGACATTCTTGAAGATAGACACACTATCTCTCAGTTTTTATCTTTGTATCCTCAGTACTTGTCATATGTTAGCTAGCCAATGCATATTTTTTAGTTTACAAATTTTCTACTCTTTTTTTTTTAACACTCCTTTGGAATTCTACCAAAAACCTTATTGATGCTACTTTCCAACCTTGTGTTATTAAATAATCCAGGATTCTGAAATTTATTTCTCCTTTTTGAACTTCAATAAAGAAATTACATATACAATAGAATTTTAATTTTTTTAAAGAAGCAAGCACAGTTGAAATATATCTTATACAAGCACAGGAAAGTGAGAATATTAAGGAAAGCTAGAAGAAGAATAGGAAGAAAAAACTAATGTTTATTTTGCAGGTAACTAATACATACCAGGTACTATGCTAAATGTGCTTACTTATTTGCATCTAATAATCCAATAATTCTCACAGCCAGTCTCCTGAGGTAGGTATTATTACCACCATATTATTAAAGATAAGACTGAGGTTCAGAGAGGGTAAGAAATTGGTCCAAGGTAATCCAACTGGTAATTTGTGTGGTTGGAATTTTAAAATGCTTCCCCAAACTATATCATATTATGTCTCTGAAGAGAATACTTTCTTTGAGGACTCAAAATAAATGGAAGAAAATATGTCTTATAGGAGAGAACATTTCATGGAGAGGTAAAAACTATAAATGTTCTTGTCTTTGAAATAAAAGATGCTGTTAAACACTTACATGCAAATAAGCCAGGTATTTCATCCTGAATCGCACAGTTTTAGGCAAGACTTATCTGGAGAAGCTCAGTCTGGGGGGTGCAAGGGTACCACTCAGCAAGTCCACATGTAACCTCTGCCTATGCCCTGCACGTCTCAGCTGCTGCTCACGTTCCCAGTCATGGTCTGAGATTCGATAAGAGATGACATGCTTAGTACTCCTGCGCGGGAATGAGACTTTATTTTTCAACTAGACTTGACATTCAAGATGTTACCTTTTCTTCTCTCCAGGAGGTCTTCTGTCAGCTTTATCACCAATGGCAAAGTGTGGCCCTTTGGCCATTTGTACCTTTCATGGTACCCATTCATTTAACAAATAATTATTCATTTCATCAATAAATTCTTGAATATTGAACATGCATGGTTCTGTTAACCCATACATTTTTGTGGCAATATATCTGCGTATGATGTCTACTGCCTACATTAGCTGCTTATGTCCCAGCTTTTTTCCCTGGGTAAGAATGGGTAAAGCAAGAGGCCTCCTAGTCATCTCCCTATATTTGCTCTGCACTCTGAAGTCACTTTGGCGTATCTCTATCATAATACTTGCAATATTTTATGGTAACTTTTCTTCTTATATAGTAGTTTTCATATCTTAAATGTGAACTCCTTAAAGGGGGCTCCTGACTAAATGTGATGCATGAATAATGAATAAATGAATAAATGGGGAAAATATCAGGACAAAAAAAAAAAAGATTTCCTAATGACCGGATGAACATGTTAAAAGAAGGTAGCATCATTTATAGCTTGAGGGCTTTGTTTTCAAAACTGATCATAGAGTTTGGCACCAATTAGTGCCACCTTTTAATTTTCCTCAAAGTGAATTTATTCAACAGCAAATCGAACTATGGGGAAGGAAGGGGTACTTGCCAGTTAGGGTCTCTCCTGTCTGTCTGTTCAGTTATTTGTTATGTTCATTGCATGACTGCATTCTTAGTGTTAGGAAGTTAAACATCAACATCTGCTCATCTGGGTATTTCCACTCTGCTCCCAATTCTCCATCCTCTTCCTACTTTAATACATCTTGATAGGAACTGATATGCCCTTAATATATCTCTGAAAGCACTTTTCTATGTATATGTTTTTAATAGGGTGTATTTTGGGGGAAAATAACAAAAATGCACCCAATTGTTTAGCTGCTATACTTAAGAATAACTAGATAAAGCTTCCCTTGTGGAATAGAAAGATAACAGCAAAGATTTTCATTACCTTGAAGTGGGTTGGTAAATAGGTATGTCTGCCAAAGGCTAGTTGGAACATGCTTGGTGGCTGGATTGACAGCTGGGGAAAGGATATATAGTTTAAATAAATAGATGAGGAGCAGTCACATTAAGGAAGTGCATGAGTATACAGATGGAATAGGGATTAGATAAATGGGGAAATAATATGTGAATGGATAGGTGAGCAGTTAGCTGATGGAAGAATAAATTGGTACATCGATGATGGATGGAGCTGGGTAGCGAGATGAAGTAAAAAACTGATAGCAGACGGATGGGTAAATGTGGTACCAAGAGGAGCAGAAAAGGGTCAGGTGTAGGTGGGAAGAGGATGATGAAAAGGAAGGGAAAAAAGGAGGCCAAAAAAACAAAAACAAAAACAAAAAGGGGTACTGAAGGTATGGTTAAGGGAACTGGAAATTTGTTTCCTCAACAAGTCATGATTTTACCTTGAGCCTCAAGAAATTGGAAACTCTCAATCATTGGTACCTAGCATTTACTTGCCATTTCAATTTTCAAAGAACACGCGTCTGGTCTATCAGGTTATCTGTGTTCCATCCCCTGTGAGGGAGACTGAGTCATACATAGAATGTTGGTATTAGGGGATTGTCCCTTGTCTACATAGGAAGCCAACAAGAATATAAGCCTCATGACCTTAGCTCAGAGACTTTGCTAGAGAAGCTATCTGTGCTTCTTAACTAAAGAATCTTAACCCACTTTCTACTGAATTCCCAAACCACAATCACTTACTGTCCCTAAGCTTTATTTGGTGACAGTCTTGAGAAATCCAGTGGTTGAAAAAATACACAAAAATTGGCCAGAGGATTTTGAACTAGTACACACTGAGGGGTATAACGAAACTCACAAATGATACAGGTGAAGAACGAAAGCTAAGAAGATCACGTGGCAGTCCAAGATCCCATACCTCATTAATGGCAGAACTAGGACAGCTTATTTGATGTACAAGTGGCTGGTGGGAAAATGAGGGGTAAGAAAGAAATTAATATCCATTTCTTCAGAAAAGCAGATGAATGTGTGATGAAGAAAGAAGAGTTGGAGTTTTATGGGAAGAGAAAAATGTTTTAGAAATGGCAGCCAGAGGCAGGGAGCTTCTTCTCCAGGGCTCTTCCTCCTGCTATTCCATGAGACACCTGAGATGAACGAAACCTAACCCAGGTAAACCCTACCATGAATAAAAACTAATCTATTGGCACATACTTTTAAGAGTGAATGTGCATCATCATCACCACACTTCTCATACTTACCCTTGTCAAAGTGGTGGGGACGTCAGTGGACTCGAGCAGCAGGAACTGCTAAGGAGCAAAATGCCCAAACTGGGCAGTATCTGGTCATTATTTTTCTGAAACGTCTCCCTTGATTTAATTTCAGCCTAGGCCAATAAATAATTTAGACTTTGGGGCTGCAGCTGCATTTCATATTATTTGTAAATAGCATAGATATTTGATATACAGATGTAATATGGAAAGTGCTTAGAGTGGCTTCTATAGTGTGTGTGCGTGTGTGTGAGAGAGAGAGACACAGAGAGAGAGAGGCTCTGAGTTTTCTGACTGCATCTACTTCCCAAAGCCTAAAACACATACATGGGCGAAGTATAGCCTGCTTCATTTTTTCCCACTCCGGGTTAGCAATGAGATGTCCTAATAAACACCCCCTGAAAGTTACAAATTTCTTTGAACTTTATTGGTACACTGCACAATCACGACCGTCTCGTATTCATCCTGAATTAGAAAAGGTTACAACTACAATGTAACGTGCACAAAATTCAGGTAGTATATTCACCCTTAATACAATTATTGACAGAAATCAAGTCTTCCTTGATTTTTTAAGGAAAAAATAAGAAAGAAAATTAAAGAAAAAAGAAGTCTAAAAGGCTGACAAAGTCATACTCTTGTATCATGTGATAAAATTTTAAAGCATTTGAACATAGTTTTTTTTTTAAGGAAAATCATGAGAATGGGCACACCCATTGTCTGACACAGCTATAACGGCACCATTGATAAGTCGTATATTTTTTTTAAATCTAGAGGACTCTGAACTTGACAGATACATTTTCGTACACCCACACATTCCTCACAACTGCACTTTACATGTCACGAAAATTTCTGAATGATTAAAAATGCTCCCTTTTAACTAACACAAGGGCAGCTATTATTACACATTATTGTTATTATTGATATCCTTATAAATCTGCCAAATAATGTAGAATGGTAGAGGGTTCACAATCTTTTTTCTCCACCCAGTGGTGTGGAACAACTGTGTGCCTTAAAAAGGGCACCATGGAAAGAAACAAAAAGAATCTCTTTCAAAATGCTAGAAATTAGGCATAGCCGACTACTTTCAGGATAAAGACAATTGCATCTAATCAAGTCCACTCCACATTCCTTTGGATTCTGAGTATTCTGCACCTGAAGGCCAAATTGAACTGACTCAGCTATATCTTTTCGACACATCTTTTAATTACAAGTCTATTTCTTCCTCCTTTCATTTATTTCTCTTTTCTTAAGTAAGAAACCAGGGAAATGAGACTGGCATTTTTATTTGTTTGCATTTAGTGATCGCGAAGAGTTCTCATCCTGTGGTCTCTTTGTGAAAACGTTGCCTCCCTACTTACACACCTGTGAAGTTTTACTGCAACTGCTCGAACTTATTTGTCTTAAAAGAAAAAGACAGGGAAGCTCTGAATAATAGGAGAGGAGGCAATGGGCTATGACAGTTTCCAGGAAAAGCGCTTGTGCAATGAAAACCAAAGATTCTTGCTGTTGCTGAAAAATAAAAAAAATATGCATTTTGCCAAAAAGAAAAACGTTTATGCTGCTTCCCTTAACGCCAAAGGGATTAAGGTTTGTTTTTGTTTTTGGCTGGTTCCAGGTAATGCAAAACCAGTTTTTCTTTCTCAGAATCAAACTCAGGATCAAATTGGGGAAAGACGCCCCTGCCCCCGATCTCACCTCATCTTAAACCTCCCCTCCTTCTACAATGGGGCTGGTGACAGCCAACCAAAACTGGAATGTTCGATTCACAGCCACTCTTGATGTGGTGACAGGGACAAGTTCTCTTCAAGATTGACTGCCCACTTGGGGATTCTCTGTCTTTTTGATGTAAAAGTTCTTCCAACATAAGTAGAACTTGCCAACTCCTCTTTGTTGAAGGCAAGTTGACTGAACTGATGCAGAAATAGATGCTTAAACTCAGCCTCAGTTGTGAAGTTTCTAGAGTCCCAGAGCACACTTCCCACCCAGGTTTTAAGAACTAACTGCCCAACTTGTGAAATGTATCCTCTAGTAAGGGGTGTGGATTTTAGAGGAAAGAGTCCCAGACCTCTTTCTGACACAAGCCTTACCTTTTCTTCTGTTCAGTGGAGCACAATTGCAGCAGACCAACCATGCAGCGCTCTCTGCATAAAATATGTGCATATTTTGACAACCACTTCTCCATATCTGCTCCCTCGCCCCAATTAAAACAAAAATGAGAAAAGCTAAACACACTTGTTTAGACTTGCAGATGACTGTATCAGGCACTTGACATTGGACTACGGAAAAACAAGCTTGGCCTTCACACTAGCATGTGCATTGGCATTACTTTGGTGAAAGTGCATATTAACTTTGTTTGGGGAAGGGGAAGGGTTTCAGAGTTACTACATAATTGAATTCCTCTCACCTAATCTCCCCACAAGCCTTCTTTGGCTTCCTTTCCACATGGACAACCCACAAAGAGCTATAGATTGCTCAGAGACTTGGTTTTCCCTCCCTTACCCCCACCTTACCCCTACCATCGGTCCCCTGAAATCTAGCCAGCAGGCCTTACTCATGTACCCTCCATCTGCAAAGTTGGAAAAGTAAATGTAAATGTGGATATTGTTTTGAGTAAGCATTTGTTGTTCTGTAGGCTTCGAAATGTTGGGTAGCAGCTATTGTCACAGAGAGCTATCCCCACCCAAGTAATTTAAAAACACAGAAGCTGCAATATGTCTGCTGTGAAGAAAATTCTTTTTCACACCCAGTGAGTGCCCCAGTTGCCTTGTGTTTTATTTACTTTGTTTTCTTTATCCCAGACAGATGAGGATTGACTGTAGCATTTTTTCCCTCTGGAACAATGGCTGGAATAGGTACCCACCAGAGTTGGATCCTAGTATCCAGGGGAGGGGGGCAGAGGAAAGTTCCATAGTGACCCTGAGACCAGCCTTATTGAGTTTGAAAGGTTTCGATGATCTTGGCCAAAGGGGGATGAACTCCTTCCTTTAGAATAAGTCCTGGAGTAAGGAACAGGTACAGCTTGTCCATTTCAAGCACTGTGTTCTCCAAGACTATCCACTCCCTAAGCCTTCACATTTATTTCATTCCAAAGTAACAAATTTATTGTCAGTAGCACATTAAGATGATACATTCAATTCTCATACACTGTCTGACACCAGCCTGACTCCAGATGCTCAATGTGGCAACAGATCTGGAACATTTATGCCCGACCTTTGTTTCTGATTCTGCGCCTGCTCGTGATCGTCCCGGGAACTTGGAATCGATACACCGCTTTTGGCACATCATTTATGTTCCCAGAATCTGGCTCCTGGCAGCTCACTAGGAAATGCAGATGTCTGTTTACAGCTGGCAAATGTAATATTAATTGCACTCACACCAGCTCTACCTCTTAAGACAGCACTCAGCTTTTTGTATGCCAAGGACAGCCTAAGTTTGTATGTATGTATATATGTGTGTGTATATATCTATGTATACATTTCCCCATTGCAGATGTTATGGTCATGTGTCATAATGGACGGAAACAAAGAGGGCACTGATGATTGGAGATGGAAGATCAATTAAGCATTAGAGACATGGAACTCACGGTGTTCATATTTTTTTGTTTTTTAGACTGAGGACCTGAAAAGGTTTTCCGACTGAGGCAGGACAGGTCTGTGAGAAAGTCACTGTTGATGCCGCTTTCTCAACCTCTCAGTAGGTCAGTCCCTGCAGCATACCAGTGTGGTCTTCCATGCCTTTCTTTTGAACCTCAGGCACCCTTGCGGGATGAGTCTTTCTTGTCCCAGCAGACAATGCAGCAAGATCAGCTCCGCTCTTGTTTGTACGCTGGGTCTGCTGTGAACGTGGGGAGCTGGGGACTTTCCTCCCCAAAGCCACTGTAGAAGCAGCCTGCACTGGAGAAGACTGTGTCACTTATACTTCCCCTTCTGTTTGCAGTGTTGTGTTAATCAAGTGCTTGAAAATTAAGTCAGTTGCTCAAGTGCCCTCAGCTCAAAAGAGCTTCCGGAAACAAATACCAGAGTTGTCAATATACCCACCATGTAATTGGCCTCCGTCAGCTTTTCACTGGATAGTTTTCAAACAGATTCAGCCAGAACTAGAGCACAGAGGAGACACTAGCTGAAGCCATCGCACTCAGACGGGTGGACTGTTCACTTCATGTTGCAGAGACAGATAGGGAGTTTTTTCTCGTATGTTCTTGCTATTAAGGAACGCCAGCCATGGCGTAGGCCCCATAGGTTCCTGACATGCACTTTCTTGAAGGTCTGAGAGAAGGAGAAGGTTTGTACCTTAGTCCTTCAAGCGTGAAAGGAAAATCACAGTGCTAATCAAGACTTTTCCAGGGCTGATCTGCTTCTCAAGAAGACGTGTTAGAAAATACAGTCTCTTCTGGGAATAGTGAGTGATCGATCATTAGATTGCTACTTTGGTCCATCCGTTAGCGTTATCTTGGGTGGACAGGATACCAGATTTTAAAAAGTCCATGACACAGGGTATTGCTTTCTCATGTTGTTAGCCTGTGAGATCACTGGCTTTCATATGAGAAGTTATTAGGCAGTTATGAAGACGCCAATGCCTACCGATGGTAGAGTGGAAATGAATACAGTGGGATAGACACAATATGACCGGAGATTAATATGGTGATGAATTGATGGTGAGGAGTGGGGAGAGAAATAGAAAGAAGTGTTAGACAATTACTTTGATAGATTGATAAACAGAGTAAATAGATTGCTAGAGAGGAAGATCGGTGGGTAGATCATTGGATGGAGAGAGAAATCAGACAATTGAGTAGATGGACAACCATATGATTACTTTGATAGATAGCTTGATAAAACCTAAATAATCAGCCATCTATCAATCATTTCTATGAGTTGAATAGAATTTTTTAAAAAGAGAAGTACTATCCTCAAAATGCCTCCCCCTTTTTTGGTCACTTGACTTCTAAATTTTCAATTTTGGGTTGCATGCATAGCCCCAAACCTCTAATCCCTGTATCTGGTAGAAGAAATGAATTGGTCAGAGTGGCTATAGAAGATGGCAAATCATCTTAGTATATCTATATCGATATTAGATACGGATATAGTGAGATAGCTTCCAAGAAAGAGAAGATGTGAACCCTAATGGAATTAGATAATAATGAACATAGGGAGGGATATGTACATTATAATCAGGAAAGTGATCCAAAGCTTAAAAGACACAGATAATAGGACACTTGGCTGTAACTCTTGCTGCGTACTACATTATGAGTCAGGTTGTGTCTTCAGGGTGTTTTTCATGAGGCACATTTTTGGCCCAAATGGAACTCATGTTTTGGTGTGTGTGTGGGGAGGTTGGTGGTAATGACAGGGAAAGACACAGAGGAAAGGGAAGGGCCAAGGTAGCAGGAGCAGATCTCATTTCTGGACACACCAACAAATGATTATCCTACACATGGCAGAACCCTGCCCACCCCTCCCCTCAACCCCACTCACTCAAACCGGAAAAAAAAAAGCGCAAATAAACAAAACAAAAAAAGAAAAAATCAAGAATAACAGAAACAAACAAATAAAAAGAAGCCCAAACTGGTTTGCCCTCCGCAGTGCAGATAAAAGTCTGTGACATGGAGAAGCAGGCGTCGCTCAGAGGACCTAGGATTTCTTATCAAAACTTGAGGAAGAAGTGGGCAAAGAGGGCCCCTGACAGCCAGAGACAAGCCAGCGCTCTAGAGGCCGCGTTTACACCATCGATGACTGCTCCGGGCCCTGTGTGGGGGCAAGAGAGACAGAGCCGTTAGCGCGTACCCTCAGGACAGCAGACTGCTCCCCTGACAAGCAGATACGCACACATGCTTCTCCGCGAGCATCCCCCAATCCCTCCCCCGACCCTTCCAAGTCTTGACAAATGGAAAAGGCCCATTGGGAGTATGTAGAGACTCAAAAAGGCAAGTCACTGGGATGCCTCGACCACTACAGCCTGCTCGGAAAGACCGGGCTTGAAAAGTAAATGGGGGGAGCTGAGGGTGGTCAGTTAGGCCCAAAGGTTAGAGCAGCAGACAGGGCTCAGTGGAAAGGCAGGACCTGGAGGCTGCTTCATGAGCAGTGGCTCTAATTGTGCCCTATCCTTGGAGAGAGTGTCCAGTGCAGACAGGGGTGAGTGGGGAGACGGTAGGCATGGGGGGAGGAGAGGGTCCAGAGGGCGAGAAGCAGGTGCAGAGGAAGAAGGGGAGAGGGAAGGGGACTTTCTGTGTGCAGCAGCAGTCCAGGAGTTGATGTGGCACTGTCCATCCTAGGGATGTGTAACTTAGGTGTTGCAGAGGCTCGTCCTGCTGAGCCGAGGAAGGATGAAGAATCTTCCTCGCACGTTTTCAAGACTGTGATTGGGCTTATGCCAGCAGCTAGCGGTTCCTCTCCCAAGGCCACAGAACAGGCGTGGCATTCCCAGTACAAACTGCCACCTGATGATTCGACCTGAGGGAAGGGGCTGGCCCTTTATTTTTTCTTGCTTCTCTCTCTCCCTGGCCCTTTCCCACATCCTTATAAATCATTCAAGTTCCATTGGGAAATCAGAACACAGAATCATGGTGCTGTTCCTTTTCCCTCATCCTCTGTGCCTCAGGAAGACAAAGCATGTGATTTGGGATTGTCCTAGCCTGTGGGTAGGGCCCAGGGTAGGTGAATTAACTCAGCCTCTGTGCCCCACCATCACCTTTATTAGCAAATGCTTAGGGTGGTAAGAAAGACCAGTAGCTAGCAAGCAAACGTATCCCAGAGAAAGCAAAATCAAGTATTGCCAAGGGACTGAAAGCCAGTGAGAGACATTTCTGTAAGACCAGCGACAAAGGGAAGGAGATGCAGACAAGATAGCATGCCTCTTCTGTGGTCTCAAGCCAGGACTTCACAGCCTCTTTGAGAAGCAAATTGGCCCACTGGAAACAAACATGACTCCTTTAAGAAGCTGAGGTGCTGCAGAATCTCCTTGGACAGGATCAATTCATTTGGTTTTGTCTATCAACTTTACAGCATGGATCCATGCTTTGTCTGGGAAGGAACTGATGTGAACATTTTGTTTTGGGATGTTCAGGTCTCTTATTCAGCAATGAGCATACCACTGCTCCTACTCCAGCAATTTTAACACAGATGCCTTTTCTTCCCCTAATTTACAATATTCATGCTTTTATGGACTACAAAGTCATATTTACTTGATAGCTTGAAGTCTGGCTCATTTTATATTGCATTTTCATTATAGAGTATTCACAAACAAGGGCAGGATCCAGGTTCTAGCATAGTGTCGTGGTCCCATGAAGGCTCCATAAATATTAATATTTATGGAAAGTAGCCTGATTCTGGGGCTTCTAGCAGTCCTGACACACATCCTAAGGAATCATACTGGCTATAGAATTTACTGAGTTGGAAAATGTTCAAGGTGAAGCTCAAGGTAATTCTCTATATATTGTCTTCTGCAAAAGATGAATGATTTAGATTTTTAAATACATTTATAAGGAAACAAGCAATATAGATTCTTAAGGCCCATATGTTTCTTTAAAAGTATTTTTACATATGTATATGCTTTTCTTTAAAAGTATCTTTCATTATATACGAGAGATTATGACATATATTGGACTGGTTGTATATGTACATAAGTATATGTGTGTGTCTATGTGTCTTTATTTAACTTATTATGTTGATACTGGCTTAAGAAACAATTGAAGCCCTAATACGCTCCACTTAGAGAGATAAAATGTCTCTAGCGTAGAAATCATTTTATTCCAAGTTCTACCAGTGGACTTAAGCATTTCTGTGGATGTCATGCTATCAGCACAACGTTGGATATAGCTAAAGCAAAGAGGAGAGGAGACGTATATATGAAAAGCAAAGCATGAAAGGGTGAGATTTGGAAAGACAAGGAGGCAAAATCATAAAAAGAAATGAATGTTTCTGGTGGTGTGCAGCAGTTGCCATAAAATGCTCAGTGCTTACTGGGCAAAGGGCTTACAGCCACACTCAGTTTCTGTTGAGTGTCCCGAAGAGTGGAAGCTGTAAGGGGGACTTAGTTGATACCCAGGCTGCTCAGCTTGCTGAGGATGAGAACAATTTATATTGTGCTGTCTATGTGGCAAGTATGATTCTAAATGCTAAACATATATTAACTCATTTAGTCATCACATCAACCCTGTGAGTGATGTATTATTGTCATTTCCATTTTATAAATGGGGAAAGTAGGAGCAGAGCAGGTAAACACCTTGCCTATGGCTATACAACTTATATACCTCAATCTGGGTTAGAACCAAGTCTCTGTCCCCAGAGTCTGTGTTCTTGATTCTTACACCTCTACTTCCTGTCTATGGAAAATGGCCATTTGTGCATGTTTCCCAGTGTACACAGCATCATGGACTGAGAGGAACAGTGGCTGGGAACCCATTTTCTCTATGTGGCTCAGTGGTTCCCTAGCTGAGTCACATACCTCTCTGGGCCTGAGTTCTCCCAGGAGAGGAGGTTTGATGGCCTAGTCTAGGGCTCTTCACCTATTAGCATTCTGAGTTATCACATGAAGAGAAACCACATCTGGTATTAGAAGGGACAGCTGGTGAGCAGCCAGACAGCCTTCTCCAGGTAACAGGAAACCATCACCACTCTGGGGTTTGCCCTCTGCATGCCACCTCCTCCTGAGACAGCACGAGGGCACTGAATGTTCCTAGACACCAGAGTTTCTCTTTTTGGGCCCCATTTTCTATGCAGCTTCAGGGAATTTTATTCTTTAGCAGGTATAATAAGCACCTGCTTTGTAGTGTCAGACGATATGGCCATTTACTGCCAAAGTGCCTTTGGTCAACTGGTCTATGAGAAATGGCTGGGCTGTTGTGGCCAGAGAATTCATCTAATCCTCTATGATAGAGATTAAAGCTAGCACCACTTTCATCAGACAGGTCCTGGACACATTGGAGATTTGGCAGATGGGCCAAATGCCAGTGCAGTGTGGGCTCCACTGGAGGGCTTTCGGCTTTGTTTGGAGCAGAAAGAGTGGCTCACATCTATGTACCACTCTCTAGCTTGGAAGAGTGTGAGACAAAAGCCATCGGCAATGAAATGATTCTTTAATTGCATTTTTACAGTAACCCTCTGTGACTGGAAATGAGTAAAAGGAAACATCTGGCTTGGGTTTCTTCTGCCAGGCATCTGTAAGCTACAGTTGCTTACCTGACTGGGCCAAATGCTTCTCTGTGATTTAATATAGAAGTGATGGGTTGCTGCAGCTTAATTTGGTGTGGTCCCATGACCTCTCTGGGCTCATGTTTCGTCCCTTAGGTTGTCATGAGGCCTTTGCAAATGTTAGTTTAATGAATCTGCAGGGCTACTGTGTGTTATAGGGGAGGACATGGTATTGAAGGTCTTCTCCCTGAGCTCAGCAGCAGGGGCACCAAACCTGGAACACATCCCTCCAGAGTCAGGCTGAATATAATTTTCCTACAGCATGGACTTTTCCAGGTACTTGATACCCAAGATGATACCAGTTTTAATTTCAGTAAATAGGGGCAGGAATTCAAATGGTGTTTTCATTTTCGTTTTGGTGGAAATAGGGAGAAAGGTAGTTTCTTATCTAAAACCTAGAATCCAAGATTTGGAAATGTAAGGTAGATTTTCAATTATGTGCTCTACTCCAGAAAACTGACCCTGCAAAGCACCTAGATAAAGACCAAGGGTTTGAAACAAAGACTAAGGAACAGGATTCCTGGAAGAGCAGGTGGGAAACCATCTACCAGGGACCTCAGGAAAGTTCTGTGTGCTCCGCCACCTCCTCGGCCTTGCTGCCTTTTCTGGGAGGCCATAAGCATCCTTTGGGATAACGTCACTGACCGCTATAAAAGTGCGGCTAATCCTGGCAAATTTGGAGTCAGCCCAATTTGGGTTTAAATCCTGATCCTGTGGTTTGCCAGCTCTGTGATCTTAGATGAGGTACTTTCAGATTTCTCACTGAAAACAGGGGTAATGATACTGAGTCTGTAGGATTAGTTAAAGGGTTAGTGTGATTGGTGTAGTGCCTGGTACAACTTAGTCGTGTGATCATGGTAACTGCTCCTGTGAACTGGCAGTTCTACACCCCTCGCCTTCCATTTCTTAGTTGAGATTAACAGTGGCAGTGGCTTATTTAGATCTTTTCTAAAAATATTGAACCTGGGGTGCTAATTTGGTGGGAGAGTGAGTGCAGAGGTGAGTATAAAGTCAGAGTGTTTGCTGCTGAGAGAGGCCAGTGACTGTGAGAGTTCTGGGGGATGTGGAACATTGGGACAGGGCCAAAGGCAACCTCCCTGGCAAGGTCCAAAGGCAAAGAGTCCATCCTGTGAAGGAAACAGACCCCAAGCCAGCCCCAAGAAGTCACAGAATTTCAACAATATTTATTGGGTGCCTGCCATGTGCCAGGCTCTGTTTTCAGAAAGAAAGATAGACACAGTCTCTACTTGCAAACAGCTTATACTCCAGGAGGAGCTAGCATATCCTCTGTCCTAGTCTAGATAAATAAACAAACAAGCAAACAGACAAATATATTTTTAAACTGTCACAGATTCTGGGAAGAAAGCCATTTGGAACAAATAACCCCAAATCCCTTTCATCTCAGGAACATCCTGTCTGTTGGATAGTCTTAAGAAGATTGAATTTAAGAGTCAAAACTGAATTTGAATTCTGGCTGTGCTACCCACTAGTAAGAAGACTTTGGACAAGACAGTCAAATGCTCTGAAACAGTTTTTTTTTTTAATGTATAAAATGGGGAAGGGGTAGTTTTATCTACCCTTGCAGGATTGCTCTGAGGATTAGTTAAGATGGTATGTAAAATAGCCAAGTATATAGTAAAGGATGAAAAAATATCAGGTGAATTAGAACAAGGACAAGAATTGTTGATCCCTAAAATATTAATAGTATCTTGTGTAAGGATCCTACTTTAAAAAGGAGACCCTCTGGAATACTAGGTTCTCAAAGGGTATGGTCAAACAGCAACTAAAAGCATACATGGCCATGGCTGGTGAGTGAGTGACCCAGTCCCTTCTGGAAAGACCTTGAGGTGGTTGCTAACCATAGATAAAAGCTTCCTAAGGAAGGCCAGTTATTCTAAGGAAGCGTATTTAGAAGCCCAATTCTTTCTCTGGGCAAATGCCACATTTAAGGAATCTTTATTTATGATTAACAATGACTAAATTCAACTAAAATGGCTGCTACAAATATCAGGTTTAAATTTTTCAGGGATAAACTGAAAGTGAGAGCAGGTAATTATGCCCCTTCCCATTTTCCCAGGCCCTCGTCCTTCACCCTTTTCAATGCTAAAAATGAATAGCTTCCTTCATGCCTGAAGTTGAGCATCTTTGAAAATAAAAGCTGAAATGAGGATGCAAAGTCACAGAACAAACTTTGAATGATAATAATGACAACAACAAAACACTTTGAGGACAGATATATAGACAAAAATAAGTTAGCCTTCAGCATATAGAAGAGAGAGAGAGAGCACGTGTGCCTGAAAGGGTCAAGAGACAAGCTATAGAAATGGCATAGACGTCAACTGGTGTGTGTGCCAAGTATACAGTCGTCCAGGGGAGGACCATGTGGCTAGAAGTGAAGCTCAGGAGGGATCAGTCAAATAATAAACAAACAAGTGAACAAATAAAGTCTACTTTTGAGAGGCTACTTATTTGGGTAAATTAAGTATACTAAACATTTGATTTTTAAAAAGCAAATTTGGTTGAGGGCTTAAAATAGAATTAAGCCATACCTACAAAAGAAGAACTGGAAACTTCAAGCCTAGCCACTCTGCAACTAAGCGTTTGCTGCTGCATTCAGGGGAGGCTTGTCACCCTCTTGAGTGGCAGGTGTTGACAATCACAGTATCCAAACTCAGAACAAAGCTCCCAGAAAGTATAGAAGCTTCCTGATGAGATCCTGCCTCGTGAGAGATTTTGAAGCTTAAAAATGTGGTGTACATTATGAGAGATGAAGGTATTGGAAGGTGTTGCTCATTTTTCTTTCCATGATTGTAATGAAAATATGGCATAGTTCTTCAACAACGGTAGACTGCATCGCTCTAATTCTACTAAAAATGGCAGGTGGTAGGGTGATCACATTAAAAAAGAAAAGAAGAAAAACCCACAGGCAAGTTGAACTTGTTGATAGCACAGCGAGATCAATGAAACATCTGAAGGCTAAGAAGATACAGTTTGTTCTGAAATTTGGATAGGTTTTATAAGTATGACTATGAACTATGTGACCTTCCTAATGAGGAACCAAAAGGATAATGATGTTCTTGGTGATTAAGAGAGGAGCAAGGAAATCTAATTAGAGGATGTATGTGTTACACTTGTTGGTGAAACCTAAACCTATTTTCAGCAGAGCCAGCTGATGAAGGCGCATCGTTTCCCTTCAAAGGGAACTTTTCCCCATTGTCTTTAATTACAGTGGAAAACATGGCACTGCATTGTTTTACAAGTAAGATTAACCGGGCTTTGCAGCCAGCGGGACTAAGAAGAGCAGATAAGGAGGAAAACACAGCAACCATCTTTGTTTTGTTCTCTTTAACACTCCCTGTTTGGTGCTTACCACAAAAACAAAAGCTTAAGAAGTTAATATCGGAACTTAATTCAAATCTGTCAGCTCATCACAAACCTGAAAGAGACAAGACTTTAGCCGAACCATAAGCTCTTGTGTCTGTGCTGACATCAGCACACCCCCGAATGCTCTGTGTTAAATTCTAAATGCTCAGGCTAATAGCCAGATGTCAATGATTCAGAGAGAGGAGGGTGGGGTGCGGGTGAACAACAAGGAACCTCATCAGGAATGAAATGGGAAATGTCTGCATATTTTTTTTCAAATATGTTGACATTTTGCAGGTTGGGGAAAATACAAATGATTACTCTGCTGTCATCGGCCAAAAGCAATGGTGTTTCTCTCTGACTCATTCCCTCCCACCTGGATTTACATCGTGGATTTGCAAAATAAAAATCATACACGTTATCAGCAGGAAATGGATGAATATGTGCAGCTTTTGATGTCTTGGCAAGAAGAAATCGTGTGATGAACATCTTCCTAAACAGTGAATTGGAATGTCTGATATAGCCTCCCTCGCAAAAAAGATGGGGGTGTGCCCTAAATTTCAAATTAGCGTTGGACATATGAGAGGCCAGAATGAAAGAGAAAGGCAGAGAAATAGCAGTTTGGCTTCCCTGAGGGGAGAGAACTACAGGTCCTTTTGAATATTTGGCTTTTATTTGGTTAGTGAAGGGTCTCAAACTGTATAAAGACTATAAATGATGCCCCCATTGACTAGAAAATATAGTTACTAATTCCACACACATTTACTGGGCAACAACCATTGCAAGATACGGTGTTATGTCTTCTAAGTGCAGAAACCAAATACAAACAAAATACAAGCCTCAGGGTAAGCCAGCATGACAGCCCAAAAGATGAAGGATTGATTCTTCAGTGGGGTTCACAAATGCTGTACAGATGGGGTACCATTGAGTAGAGAGCCTTGAAGAATAGGTATGATTTTATCCAGCAGAGAAGAAGGCAAAAGTCTGCATCTGTGACCCTCAACCCACTGGAAGAGATAGTGTACATGTGGGTTAGAAAGAAATGTGGGATTAAAGTCAGACAGAGCTGGGTGCAAAACCTGGTATGGCCACTTCTGTCTATGGTGGGATTCCTCCTCTCTGGAGGCGGAGTGGGGGGTTCAGTCACATCATGTAAATTCTCTGAGCTCTAGGCTCTTCTTTTGCGAAATGGAAATAATTACAATATTTATCTCAAAGGATTCTTAGGGGCCTAAAGCCATGTGTGGCTGACACTTAAGAGCTGGTAGCTTCTTTATAATTGCCTATTTACTTGTTTGTACAAGATCAGAAACTCTGTTCCTCCTTGTCCCTCAGTCTGTAGTATAATTCCTTGCATATAGTAGGCACTAGACAAATATCTGCTAACTAGACGAATGAATGGATGGATGGGTGGATTATGGAAACAGTATGATCAAAGACTTAGATGTGTAAAGGCATCTGGGACACAGGGGACAGCCTGGTGGAGGCAGGGAAGCTAGAAGGGCAGGCTGACCTCACAGTGAGAACAGCCTTAATGCCATGCTGTCCTGGTAAGTAGAAGTCTTCAGTAACTTAAAGGACAAGGTCTATTCTGAGTTTTGGAAATGTTGCTTGGCCCTGCTGTGGCCAACAGATTGGAGAGGGACTATCAAGGCAAGGGAGAGATATCCTAACTGTCCAGGTGAGATGCATGCCAAAAGTCAGAGCAAAGGTCTACTTGCTAAAACTCATTGGCTCCCAGAGGTAAAGGCTGAGGGAGAGAACGAGGTCACAAATGACCACAGGGATTCCAGGGAGAGCGCGTAGGTGAAAGGTAAGGAGGAGGAGAGGTCCCCAGGACAAAAGAGAGAGTTTGAAATTCCCATGGGATATTCAGGTAGGGAGAGCAGTTGGTTTGTAGCTCGGAATTCAAGGGAGAACGAAAGATACAGATTCAGAAGATATCAGACTATTGCTGGAGGCTATCAATCTGTAGTGTGCGTAAGATTCCCTGGGAGAGCTTGCTTAAGAAGCACATTCTCAGGACCTTCCCTAGAGACTTTGATTAAATGGGACTGGGGCAAGGCTCATGAATCTGCATTTTTAAATCACCCTAAATCAGTCTAAAGCAGGCCAAGGAATACCGCTCCGTATGACGCTTGAAGATATGGAGGGCCGCTTTTCCTCTCGCTGTAACCCTACCCCTGGGGAGGCTGTTGGGGCAGGTGGCAGAGGAGCTAGAAGGGGGCTGAGATGGGAAGGAAGAAGAAAGTCACCACCCGGCTATACCACAGAAGCCGGAAGTGGGGCGTTGGGGGTGCACGGGAGCCTGGCACTGATAGGCGGCAGTGTTTGAGGGAGACACAGCAGGAGGCTGAGGCGTAAGTGGACTGGAGGAAGTGGAGAGCACAGTGCTGGTTCTCCCTTGCAGAGCTGTGGGGGCGCGGAGGGCATGCTGAGCAGCATCCTTGGGTCCCTTGTGCCCACTCTTCTTGTCCTAGCAGGAGCCCCCTGGGGAAAAGTGCGGTTGTTAGGACACCTTAATAAAGGAATGTCAGGTGTTGTGGGAGGTGGGGAACAAAGGCAGGGCGTGGAAGGCTCTGCCCACGGGAACTGGTGGTGCACAGGGAGGCCAGCAAGGGGTGGAGGATGAGAGCGGCTGGTCGGCGCGGGCTCTGGCTGGAGGAGGTCGTGTTTACAGAGCCAGTCTGCCAGGTATATTTATTCTGGAGGAACGGCCATTAGCAAAAGAAAGTATAGATTCTGTCCTCATGGCTTCCAGGAGCTGCTGAGGTGGTCTGTAGCCATGGCTGCTCCAAGGGGGCTGAGGCTTTGCCTCAGAAAAAACCCAAAGCCCAGATGTTGCCTTAACTGGAGCATTTTGCCATTTTCATCTGCAGTGACAAGATTCCTATGAATTGTCGCTATGCCTGATACTTAACTCTTAATGTAACTAATTTGTGTCTCTCCAATTTCACAGATAAAATGTGAGAAATCTGTTTTTCTCTCTGTAGCATCCCCCCTCCTTTTTGGCTTTGTTTGTGTTCTCTGTCCCTTTCCCCTGCCAGTTCCAGCAATCGAGGCATTTATGTGCCTCATTAAGCTCATCGTGCTCTCTGCTGCGCAGGATGTAATCAAGTCCAGAATCTTCCCTCTCTGCACGCTAAGGACAGGGGGATGGGGCCACTTGCTCAAGGCCCAAAGGAGGCAACATGGGTTGGCAAGTTGAGAGAAAGTGAATGACCTCCTCAAGGTACAGAGCTGTGGCCAGCAAGCTGACCCCCGGCAACCCCCTGCTACACGCAGGCCTGGCAAGGCTCCAAGGTGCCAGGGCTCCAGGTGGGCCTTCAAATGGCCGCATCCACTCCATAAAGCTAACGGAAACTTGGAGCAAGCTGTTTTTTAATAGTGCTTGCCACCATGTCCAAGGTTACAGGTGATTGCTTTTGGAGACCTGTCCCTTACCCTATTTTCTTATTGTTTCTCAAATTCAGAACAGAGACATAGAAAGATGGAAGTAAGCTGCATGTTCCTCTTGTTCTGGACTTCATTCTTTCTTTTTTTTTTCTTTCAGATTTTGATGAGTTCTTTATTTTCATGTCATTTTCACTTCCATTATTTATTTTTTAAGACAAAATTATGCTATTCACTTTAAATAAACTCTTACAACCAAGGATCAGACAGCGCCATAGTTTTTGTCTGTGTCAGTGTTCTGAGCTGCTAGTGTTGAGCTCTGCCCTACCTCCTGCTGCTTTTCCAGCACCTGCAATGGCCCGGGGGCTGAGGACAGTGGCTGTTCTAAAACTTTGAGTTGGAGCTCTGCCCAAGTGACCACCCTGTTTTTGAGGCTCTGTGAGGGCAAGGCAACTGGTGTGATGAGGAGGAAGCCTTTCCCATCGATGCCAATCACTGGTTCATCTTTGAAGACCACCCACCCACCATGTTGTCTCTCACAAGTTTCCTAATCATTTCCTGTTCCAACCCATTCACCAACCCATTGTCTCCATGGTCTTTGTCTTCTGTATTCTTTTGAAATTGCTTTTATCCCATTTTCCTTTGTTCTTTGCATGTAGGCGTGAAAATATTGTACGTGTGAGAGAGAGGCATGCTGTGACGGGGTCACAGGGGCAGAGTCAAAGGGGGTTCTCAAAAAAAAAAAACTGACAATCTGTGAGCCTAAGCACAAACGCATGCCCCCAGATGGGGTGTGTGTGTTTGGAAAGTATAAGTCTGGGGGTTGGAAATGTAAAAAAAAAAAAAAAAAATTGTCTTTAGCAGAATGAGCTTAGAGGTAGACAGCTAGAAGGGGGGGAGGGTGGTATTTGGTGTGGAGGATGGGTCCAAGCAGACCAACTATTGATATGAGGCTTTATTCAGGTCATCCACAATATCCATGGTGGTTTGCCAAGTATTATGAGTTGGACTGAAATAGAAGTAAAGCACTCAGGCACTGGAATTGGAGTACATAGGTTCAAATCCCAGCTCAAGCACTGATAAGCCAGTGTGATTTGAGCTAACTTCTCAATTTCTTCATGTGTAAAATTGGGATAAATACAGTGCTTACTTCATAGAGTCACTAGGGGAGATAAAACGTGTAAAGCACTTAGCCTAGTGGCCCTGTGTACAGTAAGTGGTTGGTAATTATTAGCCATAATTATGGGGGCATTGGGCACTAGGAAGAGCATTCATGGCCAGCAGAAAGGGCAGGTCACTGGACACTAGCACTCTGATCTTGGGCTGAAGTTAATGCCACTCAGTCACAGTATCACAGAATTGGGCTTTGTGGGTACCACGGAAAATATCTTATCAAAAATGCCTTCACTGATTAAAAAGAAAAAACAACAAAACCAAGCCCCACTGAGATTGACGTCCCCAAAGCCATTCAGCCAACAGGCAGCATAGCCTGGCCTTGAAGACCCTCTGAGATGCAATATCCCTTACTCTGTTCCATCACATTTCAATTCCTGGTGGCTGAACTTTTGGTATCACCAATATAACCTTCCCATCTCCACATAAATTTACCACATAAATTTCATTCACCAAAGTTTTGCTGACCAGCTGCTGTGTGTAGATCCCTATATTGGGTCCTAGGGATCAAACAAGACATGGTCCCTATGTTCATGGAGCTCACTGGCTAAAGAGAAAGAAACACTTTAATGAAACAAACGAAATAAATCAAACAAAAGCAAGATTGCAACGAGAAGGTAAAATCTATAGAAGCAAGGAGTCTATCTGTTGAGTCACTGCTGTCTCCTTATCACCTAGGACAGTGCTGGCTTGTGACAGGTCCTGAATGCATATTTGTTAAATGAATGCTCATCAGTGCACTGTGTGAGTGTGACAGCCAGAAGCAAGGTGTGAGAGGATGCATAGCGGGTGAATTGATCTACTCAGAGAGGTCAGGAAAGGCTTCCTGCAGGAGGGGATGCTGAAAGGCGAGTGGACGCTAACCGGCTGAGGTGAGATAGGGCCAATTGTAGGGGTGGGCGGGCGCTGTGGTAACAGGGCACAGGCCACGTTGGGGAAAAGGAAGGCAGTCCGGGTAAGCCTGATGTGGCAGGCATGTGAGGGAAGCAGGGATAGGATGGGCCACGTCACGACGAGCACTGGCAGGTGCTGGTAGGAATCAGGGTACCTGGCATGTACACAAGCCATACCATTTAGATGACCATCTTATTGATAATTCATGACACTCTTATGTTAGCAGACCAGGAAATGTCATCCATTCAGCCAACTACACTGAGGCCAGTAGTCTTTGTTGTCAAAGTCACACATCTGAACGTAGTGTTTATGGGACCATTTACATAGATGACCTTGCTCAACCCTCTCACCAGCCTTTTCAGGCAGGTGTTAATATCGCAAGAGCACCTACGAGGAAAAGAAGCTCAGCAAGTGTAAGTGATGGGCGTGTGGTTGAATTGGGATGTGAATCTATGTCTTTGCTATGGACTCAGTTGCTTCACCCACTACCAAACTCTTCTGTTGAAGCCCTAACCCCCACTATGGCTATACTTGGAGGTGAAAACTATAAGGAGATAAGTAAGGTTAAATAAGATCATAAGAGGAGCCCTGATCTGATATAATTAGTGTCCTTATCAGAATAGACACCAGACTCTCTCTCTCTCTTTCTTTCTGCCCATGAGCACTCAGGAGAAAGGCCATGTGAGAGCATAGCACTATCCACAAGCCAGGCAGCGGGCCCTCACCACAACCCAATTGGCCCAAACCTGGATCTTGGACTTCCAGCCTTCAGAACTCTGAGATAACAAAAGTCTGTTGCTTAAGTAATCCAATCTGTGGTATTTCGTGATGGCAACCTGAGCAGACTAAGACAGTCTTGGTGTACACTGCTGTCATTATCAGCTATGACACGCTTCTTTCCTCAGTAAACGTCAGACAGGGACAAGAAGGGTCATGTGGTTGTCAGTCCTAGGCCCTCCTATTGACCATATTCCTTGCCACTGGCAGCCCCACTAACCAGGGAGTAATGGCAGGTCAGTGGCAGGGTGACACCTCATCCCACGCTTTCCTCCCAGTTTTGTCAAGACCAAGGGATGGGTGTTCCCAGGCAGCACGATGGGGGCAGGGCTGCATGTCTGCGAGTGTCCTGGGCCAGGAGCTATGAAAAATGACAGTTGCAGAGCTGATTCCATGTCTAGAAAATTCAAATGTCACCACTTCGCATGTGACTGAGACTGACGTCTTAGAACAGTAGGGCTGGGCATCCTCCCCTCTGGAAGCAGAGCCAAGCACCCACGGCTGCTTCATCTAAGTGCATGAGTGTGTGAGTGTGTATGTGTGTGTGAGTGTGTATGTGTGTGTGTGTTTGTCTGCCTAGGCTCTGGGCAAATCCTCCAGTGCCTGATGAAGGGTCTATTCCTGGGTCTCAGCCAGTGTCTATTTATTAGCTACATGGACTTCAGTGTTACTTGAGCTCTTTGGTCCTCCTTCTACTTATCCATAAAATGGGGTTAATAACCTGTCTTGCACAGCATGACATGATGTCTAGAAACCAGTAAATATTTTGTAAATAGTAGATATTACCATTATGAATAATGACCCCGAGTACTTCTATCTTAAAATAAAGTTTTAGAACTAATCATTAGCCCTCTTTGCCTTGGGCTAAAGGAATAAAACATTCATACTAGGGTGACTTCTCCACGGAGACAGTCATCTAATAATCCATTTGATCTCTGCGCCGGGTTGCTCTTGGTATTGCTGTGTGCAGGAATAGCAGAATGCTCATCCTTTTTAAAGGCAACCAAGTAGAAGTTTATTGTTTTGGAGGCAAAAGCCCCTTCTCCTGAAACCTATAATGATATCCCATAAATGTGCATGTGAAAGCCATCATATTCTACATGCTTGCTACCTAAACTGTGCAAACTAAGCCCCTTGAAGTCTATCCACTACAGAGAAATAAATCAGGGAGGTGAAGCAGGCAAGCCTATCTTTGAAGTAGGCTGAAATTCAAAAGCACAGGCATTCAGGCAGGCAGAGGAAGGAAGGAACATGCTGTACCCACCTGCCACTGCTGATGAGGGGCTTATTTCTAAGACACACACAGCACAATGCACACACAATGCAGAGAGGAAACAAAAGACATAGATCACACATTTCAGATGGTTGGTGGACAAAGTTTAGTTCATGTCAATGCTGAAGCTTGTTCAGGGTCTGAGGTGCACATGGAAAAGGGAATACCTCTTCATCCTACTCGTCAGATACTTCCCTCCAACCAAACCTCAGCAAATAAACAAACACACACACACATAAAATATCACAACAAGCTGGCCCTGGCCCCTGGTGTGACATGTTGCACAAGGACGTGACACAGCAGTGTGTGAAGCCAGAATGAGGGAGAGGTCAGGGCTTCTAAGGGGCCAGTCATGGCTCCTGGGACCTCTCCATCCATACAGGAGGGAAAGACCCCCTGGGAGGGTTTGGTGCTCCCTCTGTTGTGGATAGAACAGTCACCTGATGAGGGCTCAGACTGCTGCTCCATTCTTCCAGTGAATGAGAACATGACATTAGGTCAACATGAGAATCATGATGGCAGCAGTTGACTTGCCTTACAACTATAAATATGACCCCTAGAATCACAGATTCTTACTATAGAAGGCATGTTAAAATTATATCTAATTTGTCCCCACAGAACTTTAGCTAGTACTGCAATTGATCTCACCCATGGTTCTATCTTCTTTATGCAACCACCATTCAACTTGATTCAGAAATTGGTTTATTCCTTTTGTAAGGGCAAAGCTTGCCGTTCAATGACCAGGAGATATCAATTACGTCATAAACATCACTGTATCACATGCTAGGGGAATGGCAGGGACAAGGATTTCTTATCTAAGGGTGGCGGGTTGAGCAGGATGGATGGACACAGGCCACGCAGTTCGTGACTTCCTCCCTCCGGGGTCCCTCCAGCTCCCGCAGGGGACCGAGCCCACTGCATCCAGGCTTCCTGCACTCACCATACAATGTGATGCTGGCGTTGGTGTTCCCAAGCTTGTTTGTGGCCACGCAAGTATAGTTGCCATAATCCTTTTCTGAAACATTGAAGAAAGTCAGAGTGGACATGTGGCCTTTACTGTCAATCCTCACTCCGTCCAGGCCAGCGGCTAACCTGCAACAGAGAAGGCACTGCAGGTCTGGGTCTGCACACAGACTGACCCCGCAGACAGAAGACACCGAGGAGACCCCAAAACAGCACAGGTTAATCCTACAAGAAGGCCTCCTCCTCCCGAAACCCTTTTCTCTAACTAACCCAGTCCCTCTAACTCAAACCTTGGTTCCACAGCCTCCCTTAGGAAGAAGAAGGAAGAAGGACCATGCTCAACAGACTAAACTCACTGGCTCCCAGTCATCGAGGATGAGCATGTCTATAGCTAATCTCCGTTTTCAGCGAGGGTCAGTTCATTTTGTCTGGTTCTCAGCTTTCTCCATTTTTTTCCTCAAAAAAGGTTCTAAAAGGATACTCTGTTACAAAGGAGGCTGCAAAGCATTTCTTGTCTTCTCATCTCTTTCCCTTTTACTTCATCTTCCTCCTTAAACACAGGGCATGATCTTTCAGCACTGCCTAAGTGCCATTTTCAAGGTACCTGGTATCGTCCTTGAACCACTGGAATTCAGCCGTGGGGACCGCAGAAGCCTCACAGCTCAGGATGCCCTTCTGACCCACTGAAACACCGGTGTTCTTGGCTTTTGATATGTAGGGAGGATCTGTGAAAAAAAAACCCAACACATAGGGTGATTCCATGAAAGACATGAAGGACATATTCAGCCATTTACTGTGTAAATGGATTTTTTTGTGACAACCCTCTGTCCCAGGAAAATAACCATTTATTTTTAGGAAAAGAAGCTGCGTGAAGGTATTGCCTTTACCCCACCATCTTCTTCAGGCCCTCAAACCAATTCTAAGTCAACATTTCTCTCCATTCACTGAAGCTCCGACAGTCACAGGAGACTCCAAGGACAAACGGCAATGGAGGGCAAAGCAATCTGAAAAAGTGTTCTCCTATTGGCAGCAACTTGAGTCTTTCAGAAAATGGCATTGCCGTCACCAGCTTGTCCCCTTAATCCCTACACCCTCTTCTCCCCTGGAACTCCCTGGCCGCGGGTCAACTCACAGTTTACAGTGATTTTTACTTTCCGCACGTCGGGTGCGGCCACGTCGTTCAAGGCGCTGCATTCGTATTCCCCAGACTGGTCACGTTTGATGTCAGAGATCTCCAGGTATTCATCCTCACTTACAAAGCCCTGGCCTTCTGGGGAGGAAGAAACAGAGAGGAAACAATCAAGAAACCGTGAAGCCAGGGACAGAACCATGTCCACATCTAGAGATTCAGGAGAAGGAATAGGGAAAGCCATAATAATGGGGCTTGAAGAGCAAGTCAAAGACATAGGGCACCGTGTTGGCCAAGAAGTACAGCAATTGAAGAAAGAAATTCTCTGCTTGAGTCTTGGATTACGTATTTTCGGCCACATCACTTTAACTTTTGTAGACCATTTGATAAGAAAGAGCTATCATTATTATTCTTATATGATTTATTATGAGAATTAACTAAGCACATGATAAATACCCCAGCACATTACTAAACTTTGATATTTTAAAGAGAATTTTCATGACCGATAATGTAATAAAATATAACTTTAGGGTAGGTTACTACGGACATCTTAATTTTTCACTATGTAGAAATTCCTTTATATACAGAATACAAACTACTACTTGTAGAACAGTAAGTAAACATTTTATATTTTAATACAAATAAATGCAAAGCAGCTGGTTCAATTTCAACCTGTGGTGGAGAAGATGGAGAGGACAATGGAGTGAGGAAGGACCTCATGACTGCTGTTTACCAGGTGCTCAGTAAATATTTGCCAACATAAAATAAAAGTCATAGCCCCAAATGCTGGATCTGCAGTTACTAGAACAGCCTCATGGATTTAATGCCTGACTTTGTGGTGCACTCTGGAGGATTCACTCTTAGGTACTTGTGAAACTTGAAATTCATGGTGCAAAATATTCTGGGGCTTCAAAATCTGCATTGTTTTCAAGCTACCAGTCCCTGCTGTTGCAACAATCTTGTCCCTCTACCTTATCCTATATCCCTGTGGTCACCAATCCCTGGGCCACTGTGGTCCCTGTCCGTGGCCTCTTAGGAACTGGGCTGCACAGCAGGAGGTGAGTGGCGGGTGGGTGAGTGAAGCTTCATCTGTATTTACAGCTGCTCCCCATCACTTGCATCACCATGTAAGCTCCACCTCCTGTCAGATCAGCTGCGGCATTAGATTCTCATCTAGGAGTGTGAACCCTACTGTAAACTGTGCATGCAAGGGATCTAGGTTGCGTGCTCCTTATGAGAATCTAATGCCTGGTGATCTGAGGTGGAGCTGAGGGGGTGATGCTAGCACTGGGGAGTGGCTGCAAATACAGATTATCATTAGCAGAGAGGTTTGCCTGCACAATAAATACAATGCACTTGAATCATCCTGAAACCATCCCCCCACCCCAGTCCATGGAAAATTGTCTTCCATGAAACTAGTCCCTGGTGCCAAAAAGGCACTGCTGTATCCCAATCCCTGTGGTTCAGTGCAAAGAGAACAGACCCTCTCTTTTCAAACACAAGTGTTCTGAGTCTGTCAAAACACTGGGCTCCCATGAAAACCAAGATGAAGGCCAAGGAAAAAGCACAGCCATTGGCCTTTCTTTTCTTTTCTTTTTTATTTGAAACAGGATCTCTCTCTGTCACCCAGGCTGGAGTATAGTGGCATGATCATAAGTCACTGCAGCTTTGAACTCCTGGGCTCCAGCAATCTTCCCCTCTTCCCCTCTTGGGCTGCCAAATTGCTGGGATTATAGGTGTGAGCCACCACACCTGGCCCATCTGTGTTTCTTACAGGCCTTCAGCCTGACATATTTTTTATGCTCCAAGCATTAGAGCCAAATTAGTTTTCAGAACAATAAAAATTATAATTTTCCCCACAACCATTTGGAAGCATATTCTGATCCAATGGGTGCTTGTTCAACCAAGTCTGGGTCCACTGCAGGTGTGGAGCAGTAAGGTCTGTGGGGGTGGGTCGGTGGGTGGGGGTTAGTGGGGGAGATGCCTTGGCACCCTGACTCTGCTCCAAGTCTAAGCCTCTGGGAGCTTCCACTCTACCCTGCCCATTTCCCCAGACCATTTGCTTTCTGGATCTCACTGCCTTCCCTGCCTCCATCACTACCACAGGTCATGCTCACCCAGGATGTACCGTCAGTGTCTGGATGCTGGCTACCAAGCTATCTGTAGAAATAAGTCACCTCAAATTAGCACCACTCTGGTAGCCCAATTTCATGCAATTCCATGGAAGAAGTATCACATTGGCCAGCGGGAGAAATCCACTTGCCAGGCTGCCTTCCTGGAACCCAGGCCTGATGACAGGGCCCCAGGACAAGTTCATAGATATGAGGTTTGGAGTCACTGGGCAATCTAGCTGGACCCGTGTGAGGAGTAAGCGAAGGGTGCAGCGTGGAAGAGCCCTTGAAGGGGAGAAAAGGGACAATGGCCCCCACACTCCCAGCCTCAGATCTGAGTGCCTCTCCTGAATGGTACTGCTGGCCCCACATGGATGTAGGCATCCGAGGGGAGCTTAGAGTATTTCCAGGAAGACACTCCAGAGCATGGGCCTCCTAGGGCCTGGGACAGGGCCACATTTACAGGGGCTTCACGGTGGCACTGCTGGGTCAAAGCCCTCTACCCCAGCAGACAGGTAGGTATCCAGACTAGTTCCTACCCTAACTCCTCAAGGTTCGTTAGAGGAAGGCAAACACGTTCTCATTCGATTCCCTTTGTTTCTGTTAGACTCACAGAACACCATAGTTGTCGGGGGTTCTGGGATTATTTATTTTAGGAAATCTAACAAATAAAAAGTACCTCTTGGCCAATCTAAGCATGTTTAAGGATTACACAAAAATAAAATCAAACACATCAGAGAATAAATGTGGTAGGATGGGAAGCCTGGCTTCCTACTACTATGACTCCATTCTTTTTTCAAAATGTACTACAGAGGATTGGCCACAAGTAATTAAACTGCACTGCATTTCACCAGACACGCGAGCAACCTGCAGAGGGCCTGGCAGGAGTTTCAGGCAGGGTCACGGTTCCCCTTTCCTAAGAGAGAATGGGAAAGACTCAGGTCATGCTGCATGGTGGACACCAGCCAGATGTCCTGAGAGCCCTGATAAGGCAGCATCCACGAATGCCATTGACACAGGGAGGAGGTGGCTTCAAAGAAGGTAGGAAGGCAGAGGCCTGTGTGCATTTGCATGAGTAGAGCGTAGAGCAGATCCTGGGCCTTTGGTGAGGAATTACCAGACAACTAGCCACTCTCTGGAATGCGGGGATTTCTTTTCACTATCTGTAATGCTGTTTTTATGGGACAGTTATGTGACAGCAAAAAAGGAAGGAAGAAAAAGTGTGTTTCATGTTAAATGGGGATCGTTATGATAATACTACCTCATTAAGTGAGCAAATGAATTTTGTCAAGTTTGTACAATAAAGTAAGTGCTTCCCAGATTTTAATTTTCATATAAATTCCTTGGGGATTTTAAAAAATATATAGATTCTGATTCAGTAGGTCTGGACTGGGGTGCATGTGCTCCGCTGCTGGGCTGGGATCACCACTCTAAGTAGTGAAGCCACAAGGCACAGCCCAGCAACACTCAAGGGCTTCCCCTTACTCACACATTTGTAACTATCCAGATCTATGAAGTGGTCAGCTGGTTAAGAAAATATACTGAGTGCCCCTTGGGCTGAGCCCTGTGGAGCCTGCATCCCTAAAGACACATTATTTTTGGAGTTTAGGGCTCAATAGGTTACATCTAGGCTGAGAATCAGGACCTTGAAGCTTCCTTTCCCATTAACTCCTTATGATCTTATTACAAAATGTGCATCCTCCCCAAACACAGGTTTCTTTGCTGAAAAATGGAAAGAGGATGTTAAAACTCCTCTCCCTCTCAGGCTCAGTGAAGGTGGTTTAGATGCTATTTTCTTAACTACTTCGAACGCTAGGTGAGATTTTTAAAGCAGAACAAATCTAGGTTGCTAAATGCCTGAGACCTAGGAGGCTGCAGGGGTGAATGCTTTCCCTGCCTTCTCCCATTCTGGCTACGGTGGAAAATTCTGATTCCATGCTGCACAGAAAGGAGCAGAAAGCAACAAATGTTTTCATCCCCTTTGCTAGCTGCTGGGAAGCCAAACTGCTCACTGTGGCATTAGAAGGGGGGAAACCGGGGCAGGGAGAAACAGATTGGGGAGATCAGGAGAGGAAGGAGGAGGAGGAGGAGGAAGCATGCACTGAAGGGAGGAAGAGAAGAAGACAGAGGTGGGGCAGGCATGACAGCCTGGGAGCCACTGGAAAGATTCTGAAGGCATATTCAAAAGAAATTTTTTAAAAAGGCTATAAGACTGCGATATTTTCTCCATCAGAAGATATGAAAACAGAAACTCCAAGTCTTCTCAACAGTTTGGTTTATAGTGAGGTGTCCTGCAGTAAGCCAGTAATCCAGCAGCATTAGGAATCTGCCCTAAGCATTCAGGCATCCCAATATAACATGATTGGAAGCAACAGAAAGTAGACTCTGAATCATTCGCAGACATACATAAAAAACAGGTTATTTCTTTCCATTGAGGAAGTGCTTCAAAGAAAGTAAGTTCTATTTGCCATATTAGCAAGATTAAGATCTGTGAGGATAAAAATGGGGCCATTCACCAGGGGATGTGGGAGGTCATCCCCTCAGAGGCAGGATGTATGGCTGGGAATAGGGTGGGCAAGCCTCGTGGTTCTGTGGGCACAGGGGGGTCTCTCCTGCAGGGATGCACGTCCTGACATAGCACAGCCAGGGGACACAAAGAACACCTGACATCACGAGCAGGGCCTGCTCTGTCTGGGAAACAGAGGAATAGACAGAACTGACTCAGGAGGAGAAGGGTCCCTGGCTGGCCCGCTGCCCCTGGCGTCACCTGCAGTTATTGAACTCATACCTAGTAGGAGCGAGGTGTTGTGTTGACGCTGTGGTGGTGGAGCGGTGGGGGCAGAGATGATGTGGAAAACAAGATCCTTCACCTTGGGTGGTCTGCAATGTCATGAGCCCAGAACTCATAGCAGTTTATAATTTTCTGTATCTTAGGCTCAATTTTTCAGTTTTTAGTCATTTCTAGATCCCTCAAGTATGGTATAGTGGGTCAGCAAGATTGATTAGGGCTGGAAGATACGTAAGCATTTGGGGATAAATAGATCAAACAGGAAATCCAAGGCAAAGTCTAGAGGCTTCCTGACCAACTTCTCCTTTCTACCTCCCTTTATGTCCTGTCCTTCCGTGCAAGCTCTTCTCGGCCATCACTCTTGCATCCAATTTTCCCTTCTATTTCCTCAGCCAATTCCTTAGAGCTACAAAGTGGTAAGTACCATGAGCAGTCAAAGATTTCAGCCTTCCACTTTTTTGGATTATAGAAAATCCTGACAGAGTATCTTCTCTTCTGTCTGAATACTCACAGGGATAGTTTTTGGAGGCAGCCTGTCCCTCTGCTAGACTACTGACATCATCAAAAAGAAAAAAAAAATCATCCCCAGATTGAGGTGATCCCTGTCTGGCTTCTTCCTTTGAAATGATTAAAAGTCATCTCCTAGTATGGCCGTGGCTCTGTCCACGAAAACCGCTCTGTGAGGTTAATGTCAGCATCTGCCACAGCGTTTGCCAGAGGACCTGTGGGGAGGTGATGCGCAGAGGAGCATGTCTGAGGTGTGTGCTGCGGAGGAGATGATAGCAGCGTGGAGGGGCTGGGATTTGAGGAGGCTTCGACCCAAAGAGGAAAAGGTGTGGAGAAGGAGAGCTCAGAAGAGCAAGTAAGCAAGAGGGGTAATGGGGAGCCAGAAGGAAGCCCGTGGGAGAGGGCAGAGTGTGGGCACCCAGGGATCCATTTGGCTCAGATGGTGGGGTTTCTGGAGAAAACAAGAGAAGGAGTTTCCCTGGTGCCCAGCAAGAGAGACTATTATAGAGGACCTCTGTCAATACTGAATTTGGGAATTTGGAACCAAACGTCCAGGTGATGGTGAGCATGCTTCTGGGCCTGTTAGGCCACAACTAGGCTCTTTGATCCAGCTTAGAAAAAAGCCATTTGCCCACTCACCAAAGTTAGGTAGCAACTCAACTATAAAGAAAAAAAGATTTTTACCCCTGTAGGGAGCATACCATGCTTATAAAATTGTGGACTGCTTGGCACGTTGTGTATTTGCTGGGCATCCTGTCATGGACTTCTGGAGCGAGATTAAGGCCACAGGCAGGAGCTCGTGCTGTCTGACCCCCTCCCCCCACGTTCCCACCCTGCTGCTTGCCCTTGAGGTGTGCAGGGCGAGGTGGAGACTGTAAGATGTCCGGGGGGTGGTTTCAACCCTGGCACTCACCCTTCTCTCTCTCCAGGATTTTGGCCCATAGAACATCATCACAAAGGTGAGCCAGGAGCAGATCAAAGTATTTGCTTTACTGCTGTCAAGCTGAACTACAGTCTGGGTTGACAGGAGGTTCTTGCCTTTCTCCCTATGAAGTGAAGACAGCTGGGCGTGCACAGGAGGCTTGCTTGACTTGGGTTCTCAGTTGCAGGCTTGATGGCTAGGCCCGAGAGTAGGAACTGTATTGGAATGCAGAACCCAGGGTAAGGAGGACCCAGACCCAGGCAGAGGGGCATCAGGAAGAGGGCGGAGACACAGGAGTGCTGCCCTCATCCTAGATGATAGCTTTATCCCTGCCTAACTAGGCCCAGTGGATGCCCAAGCAATCGCCTTACCAATTATATTAGTCACCCCACCTCCCATGGGGGAGACGGAGGGAACCGGGTAGAGGAAATTTGCTTTCTAGCAACCTGAGGGCTAGGAAAAGGGCTTCTCCCTTCTTCCTAGCAATCTCCTGGCATCCTTCTACATCCAAACCTCCTGACACAAAAGCCTCCTTCTTTTGAAGGACAGTCATATTAGAAACATGCCTGAGTTTGGAATTGGGGTAGGGTGTTAGCACTGGGGATGCAGTTTGGCTTACATAACCTGAGTCTTGTACTGTTTGCTCTTCTTACTATATAGCAGTCATCCCATTGTCTAAATTGCAAGCACCTGAGTAGAAATCACAACTTCACTTCTTGTACTCCTACAGCAGTTAGTATGGGCTAAACATACCATATGTGTTCACACTATGCCTGATGGCTAGAGGTTTGGAAACTCTGGTCCCTGCAAACTCCCCCTTTCTCCTTCTCCTCATATTTAATCCAGTCCTTCTGTGTCAGTCTTCGCTTCACACTACCTGTCCCTCCCACCCCTTCACAATCCTTAGGACCCTCTGGCAACAAGCAACTCTGGGCTTCCCTCCTTAATTAAACTGAGGAGTGGGGGCAGCAGTACATTGCATCCTCGCCTGCTCTCAACTCCCAGACTTTTCCCTTCACTGCATTGGAGTTAATGAAAAGTGTGATAAACCCACCATTTCATTTTCCCTTAATTAATACAAGCAATTGAATTGTGCTAAAGTCATTTTAGTTTGAAGACTGAGCCCCTGGTCAATGTCTCACTTGCTGGCAGTGACAGAAGCTCTTTGTCTTGGGCTCAGACAAACTTTCTCAGGCTGTGGCCACCACGACCTTCTCTGAGGGAGGGGTGCTTTGCCCCCCATCCGGTCCTGCCAGGCTAGCTGCCTTCCCTAGGGCTGACAATAAGTTGGCAAATGACAAGATCAATGTGTTACTGTGAAAGTTAGCTGAGCTCCCAGTGGAGGGAAGGAGTACATTAATAATGCTCTCCATAGCTGGGGGCTCAGAGGAATTCCCTGGCAGTGGTGAGTTTCCTAAGTCCTTCCCTCTAGGTACAGGGGAGGGTGAAGGATGCTGTCTGTGTTCCCTAATTTCTTGCTGGAGACAGCTGAGGATGATACAATGAGAGAAGGTCTCAAGTGACCCATCCAATAGAACTGTCTTAAAAAATAAACACATTGGGGCTCTTGGGCTCTTTACCATTAGGAGAAAAGCCAGAGACTAGAGGACATAAAGGGTTTTGTCTGGTAGGTGGGGGCAGGAAAGCGGAATGTCAAAGACCCTTTCTGCAACCAGGTCTGAGACAAAGCAGCTAGTATAGAAGCTCTAGCTCCTGGTGGTTCATCAGACTCGCCAAAGGAGCACTTCAAAAATAGACTCTTGTGTCCATGTCTGCAGATTGATTCAACTGATCTGGGGGGAGGCCCGACATCAGCATCCTCTGAAAACTTCCCAGCGGACTCTAATGTACAACCAGGGGTGGGGTCCCAGCATTGGTAAGTTGAGGACCCCTGTTGCTTTCACTTTCCAAGTGCTAGTTCCACGTGTAGCCTTCCAGGCTTCCTCCACTGGGAAGTCACTCAGGACCTAGGACTATGCAAGGCTCTACACACCCTAGAATGTGCTCAGACCTCCTGTCGACTATTGACTTCTGTGCAAAACATACCGTCATAATGTTGACACCAAAAGCCTTACTGCAGGTGGGTCTGGAAAAGGGGACCTTGCTGTGGGGTAAGGTAATGACAGCCAGGGTCAGGTCTGACAGCCACTCCTGCGGTTCGTCAGTTCCCAAAGGCTAGGGATCCCCAGACACTCAAACAATGAGCATAAAGACAAGACCAGCTTCTCTCCAAAGCACAGTGGAGATGTGTGTTTAGCTTGGCTTCACAGCTTTACTTCTGTTCTCTTTCCCACGAGGGGTTCATTATGTGCAGGAAGGATCTGGATGTAGGACTTTTATAATCTAGATGATACTGTTGACTGTTCTGAGTGAGTGATACAGAAACAGCCAGGGTACCTTCGAGGATATGGCACATTCCCTTCACGTGGAAGTGCAGAATATGTGCCAGAGAAAGAGAGGAGTTGGCGGGGGGAGAGAGAGGATGCGGAAAGCAGAAAGCCGGAATCCAACACGGGTAGACAGAAGCTTAAATCCATTTCATGAACAGAGTAGCCTATTTGGGTTAAACAAGAAGCTAGCACTTATATTCTTAAAAGCATTTAAATATAAACTGAAAAAAACAATTAAGACCAAAACAATGTAGATGTGGAAGAAAAAAAAATCACTATTTTTAAATACCAGAGCTTCTTAAACAGCTAACTTATTGACAAAATGTTTAAGTACATTTGAAAAGTTTTTATTTATTTGACATGTTTTCCTCTTATGATCATGATTATTTCACTCTAAATCAACAGGGTTATTTCAATATTAATGACTAAAAATTAAATGAGTTCTGAGCAGTAAAATACTGTTTTTTAGAAAAATCATAATTAAAAAACAGTAACAACAAAAAACCCGATCAAGGCATTGAATGAGATACAACTTCTTTCATGCATGCATGTCGTAGGAAAGTTTGACTTCACCCTCCCTGCAGCAGCCTAAGCAGGCGTGACTAGTCACCCACGCCCAGTTTCTTATAGAAAACAATACTTTAGAGGAACAGAACTGTCTTATGCTACAGTGCGGTCAGTAGATAGCCAACACCATATTACCTGGGGGCACTTTGGAAAAGTGACTTCTTGAGCCCAAAGCAGACTGCAGGGTAGGAATCTCTTGGGGGGTGGGCAGTATACAAAATCTTCAATTACTTATAACATCAGAGTAAGTGCTTTACCCCTTGCTTGCCTTTAGGGGAATTAAAACTTTGCTTCTAACATCAACCACATCTGACTCATTTCCCTGGGGATTCATTTATTTGTATAGCCAACACCAAGAATGCTTTTGTTGTTTTTTGTAAGTTGGGTTAACATATAGCTATATTTTCCTGGGACAATTCCATTTGACACCTGTCTTCTCAACATAACTATGAATAGTCACCTTCCACTCTCCAAAGTGCACTGGTCCAGGTGATAAAACAGGTGGCCGACATACTTCCAGCTCTTTGTAAGCTCTGCCATCAGGCCGCAGGGCCTTGGCTGCTGCTGGTACCTTAGTCTACATGTGGGGCTGTCCCAACACTCCCACGTTTTAATCCAGCAAGGGGCAGTGGCCTAGCACCAAATAGAGTGTGGCCCCTCTGATGCAGGATTCTGCTGGACCCTGGACCAAGGGTCAAGAAAGATTCCGGCTGCTAGCTTTGCCCCAGAGCTTGAGCCTACCAGCTACACTCTTCCCTGGGGTGACAGACAAAGAGCAGGTGGTTGGATCCTAAGCCACCCAGAGGCTGGGGGTGATCGGCATTGCAGCCCCCCAGGCTGCAAACCCAGGTAGGGTTGCAGGGCTCCTGGCAGACTAGGTACCAGACCTATGCCTTTCTGGAATGGTCTGGATGGACCCGAGCACTGAATGAAAAAGTCCTGGGGTCTTCTTGGGCTATTGTGGAAATGCCCTTTTGAGGAAGAGCATAGCCCAGTTTCTGCAGCAGAGGCCTTGCTGCACCTGACTCCTCTTGTTTCTTCTTTCTTTCCTTTTCTTTGAATCTCTCTCTTTTCTCCTCTTCCTATGTTATTTCCCAACAGCACAACAGCATGACAATGATACCAACTATCGACATTCATTACTATTTCCAAAATACTTGCATCAGCTTCCAGGCAAAGTCCCCACTATCCCAGGCAGTACAATTGGCATGCAGGCCACAGCCAGAGACATCTGCACACTTAGCAGAGCAGAAAGGTCTGAGCTCTGGAGCGTCGCAGGGCGATAGCATTGTCAGGCACCTCACTCTAGCGCGCGCTGAGAGGAAGGTTTAGGAGCTGTGCACTCCAAGGGCAACATCTCTGCTGTGGTGGGGGAAGGTCCCTTTGGAAATTTTCTTGTCAAGGGCTTTCCTCCTCTGTACCATGTGCTATTCAGGGCAAGTCTGTCTCCCTTTCTCCGCCTAACATGGACGAAGATTAAGCCGACCTCTCACCAAGGGCATCTGACTTTCTGGCCTCCCTTTTTAGCCTCATCACCTCATGACTTCAAGGTCACTTGATACACAAGAACTTCCATGACTTCATGCCAATAGTAGAAATAATGAAGAAAACTACTGAATTAGAGATCAGAAGACCCGGGATCTAATCCCAGTTTTGTCACAATATGTTACATGATTTTCAGTGCTTTTAGCACTCTATACGCCAATTATTTTATTTTTGCTATCAAATGTAAAAATTGCACTGGATGAACTCCAAGGTCACTATCACTTTCAACATTTTATAACCTCTCATAACCTAGCCACACCATCTATGATCAGGAGTCCTAAATAATTCCTTAAATTCTGGAACTTTGATAATCATAGGGTTGGTGGACAGAGTCCCAGCCCAGAATCTCAGGGTGTGTACACTGCAGAGCTGACCCAGGCCACCCTATCCTTATCTGAAGTTTTGACAATGCAGGCACAGGAATAGAGACACCACGACAATTTCAAGGTAGCTTTCATCTGTCACTGTGCCTTAGCTGCTTGGTGACGGGGAGGAAAGAGAGGTTTTGACAATTATGAAGGACTGTGTGTATCTGAAGGTAATGTCTTGTGTTAATGGGGGAAATTAATTCTTTCCTTTCCTTTTCAAGACTCTATTCATGTAGATTTTGACAAGTAGCTGTTCTTCTTTCCCTCCCCGCGATGGGGAGATTGGAATAATGTCTTATGGGTATAACTAATCATCCACTTATATGATTTGAGGCCCATTTTCATGGGTCTGAGGGTACACTCCAAATGCAGGAAAATGAGGCTTCTATCTACTTTCTGCCCTCCCCTGCCTTCACTAAAATTATCCCTTCTTGGTTACACAGCTCACTTCACTAATCCTTCCCAACCAGAGAACAGAGATGGAGAGACAAGGAGAGGGGTATCCTGGGAGAGGGGTATCCTGTAGTACCCATGCTGGGTACTACACCCCGAATTTCCCCTTCACATCCACTGTTGGAATCTATCTGTGGCTACACAGCTCAGATCCAACAAGTTCTGAGGGACCCAATGGAAGCCAAGGAGGTCAAGGTTTTTATCCTTACTCTGGCCACTAACTAGCCAGGGCCCCCGAGCAGGCCGCTTCACTTCACCCGGCCTCCTTATCTGCAACGCGAGTGGATGTTTCATACATCCCCCAGCCACTGTTCTTTCCCAACTCTGTTCATGATGGTCTTTCTGGCCCAGTAGGTAGGGATTCTGTGCACTTGTCAATAGTCCCTGGACAGCACCCTACATTTGACTGAGGACTGGAGTAGCTGGGAAGTGAAGTTTGGTGGTGTGAGTTCTGTTTCTGCCTGAGAAACTTCGGCTGGCTCTGGTTCTGCAAGACAGACCACTGAGCACACTGTGATTGACCTGGAGGCTCAGGGTACAGCTGGCCAGCCTCTAACTCTCCCCTGTCTGGGCCCTTGCTGTCTCCCCCTCACCCCCTTTCACCCGCCTACTCCCCCCACGCTTTGCTAGATTTTGCTTAGTGGTCTGTACCCTCAGGGCCTCTATCAAAATTAACACATCTTGCCTGGAAAGGAAGGAGAGTCCTGTAGACTCCTAGATATTTTTTTCCCACTAGCCCAGATGAGGTTATCAGTTTTGTTTTTGTTGTCTTGGGAGGTGTGGAGCCTCTGTCTTCTGACAGTGTCAGCCTAGGGGAGGAGGACAAGGAGGCTTGGAAGGTGACTAGGCTCCCACAGAGCAGGCCTAGACAGCAGGATCCTGGACAGAAAGGGGTAGTTTGGAAGGGGCTGCTGTGCACCTAATCACACAGGGCAAGTGCCTTGAGCCTGGTACTGAGACAGGTGGTGCCTATGGATTTTCAGGGCCATCCATAGCGGGAGCTTCTGCAGAGAATGGGTCACAATAAATAGGCACGTGGCCTTGAGCTTACTCTACTTTATATTCAACTCTAGAGTTTCTTTTTTCTCTCCAGTTATAGAATATTATACCCTAAGAGTAAGTCACAGAATTAACGTAAGTAACAGTGTGGTATTTATTGCTTTCTGCATATTATACACATATACATGGACAGATACACATGTGGTATAAAGGCATAAGAGTAGAGAAACATTCAGTAGAGAAAGTAAAATGTAGAGTCCTTCTTTTCAAACTTTACTCATCACTTAGGAAACAGCACTACACTAGGTTCAGGAGCAATCTGACTTTCTGTGTACTTAACCACCCCGGGCCTCCTGTTTTATCATGGATAAAAATAAAGGAGTTGAGTTTGATTATTTCCAAAAAATGTTAGTTCTAATTTTTGATAGTCAGTAGCTGGTTGAAAAAGTAATATGTAATCCTTCCAACCATTGACTCAAAGTTTGTGTGTGTACAGAAAAGCACAGCAAAGTAAGGAACAAATCTCACCTAGAATCTCATGAGAAGAGACAAAGATGAGAAAGTCCAAAGAGGCTCGAGCTTGGCAAATCAGAAGGCAATTCATCTTGAGAAGAAAACAAGTTATATTTACATTATTAAATCACAATTATAAAGCAAATCAGCTGCAGGAGAGAAGAGACCATTTCCATCAATTATTACTGAACTGAACATAATTTTTCAATCAGCAGCAGATTGTAAATGGGGACTACAGCTCATCCCGGAACTGTTCTATCACAGGAGTTATTAATCAGGTATTAACTTTGTCGAATTAGCAAGGACAGCAGCGAGATGGTGAGGGAAGAAGGGTACGGGGACAAGAGGGCACAGCAGGTTAATTCCTGAGATGGAGGCACAGAACACTCTAGAAGGCCTGGGGTCAGCTCCTTATGCAGCTAGTACTGCCGCTATGTTGAAGAAAACACTCAGCTCTGATGTTTTTGTTCCCAGAGTCAATGCACGAACAGGTAAAAATAGACAAAAACTGCATCATTTCCTGGCTATTTAGTTCCCGCTGCAGGGTTGCTGTGATGATGACGGTGTGCCTCGGGACCTCACTGTGCAAGAGCTCTGGGGGTGGGGGTGCAGCTGTGCCTGCTGGTCTTGCTGTGTTATCTCCATCGAGGTCCCTAAAAGTCTGGGTGCTTCAGTCTGGGAGGAGAGTATGGGCCATCTGTCCCAGAAGATCCTCAGGAGGTCTGTGGAGGATGAAAGCACACACAAAAGATTTCTGTGTGCTCCTTCCATGTGCTGGGCTCCTTGCAAGCCTCTGCAAAAAGTCCTATCAATTTCATGACTTCCAAGTTCTTCCGTTTTCTGTCTGTCTTCCTCTATCTTACCACTTGTTCAAGCTCTGCTCCCACTGGATTTTTACGCGACACAGACTAGGATTCGATTCCCCTAGACCACTCTGCTCCCTCTCTGCGTTCTATGCCCCCTCCCTTCTTGTCACATGACTGGTTAGTCCACCGAGAAAGGAATCTGTGTTCTGTTCTTGGAGCTGGGGAACACTGGAGGGGGTGGGAGGCCTTTGCTCCTCGCCAGCCCCCAAAGGTGCCAGGCTTTGTGAGTTCTCCATTCTGAGCTTCTTGCCTCAGGGTTGTTAATGACTTGCGTGTCATGGAGTCTGAAGCAGTTGCTAGGCTCCCAGAAGATTATTACCATCCAGAATTCTGTTTCAAAGAAACAAGCAAACAGAGTCTAGGCTCGTGGAGGTGGGTGTGGGCCAAGCTGGGGAGGTCGGACTGTCGGGAGGTGCCCCCCACCAGCAGCAGACTACATATTCATTTCCCATGTAAGCTGCCTGCCTGCCTGCCTTCCTTCCTTCCTTCCTTCACTCCCTCCCTGCCTTCCTTTGTTCCTTCATTGAACAAACATTTTTTGAGCTCCAGACAATGAACTTTCCACTGAGGACTGAAAACTGGAGGCCCCTTTCTAAGCATTCTGTATACTCTAGTGAGGAAAGACAGTCTCCTAAAACATGACTTAGATTAAATTTCTCACCAGCCAGATGGGCAGTCTCAACACATTAGCTACAAGCACACTGATCATACTTAGAGCTGAGTTTTACGGCATGGAAATCACATGTGGTCCTCATAATCCACCCCCCTTTCCCCTAGAGACCTCAGGCTCTGCTTTCAGGTCTCTGTTTAGACACCACTTTTCAGGGAAGCCTGTTACGCAGACATTTCCTTTTTGAACCTCCCGACATCCTTCTCACCCTTCTTGGTCCTGCCTTTTCCCCAGAGCATCTGACTTACATGGGCTATACCAACTGGTCCCCTTGTCCTTGGCTTCTGGTTGAGGTGGTCAATGGGAAGCCCAGCAGGTGATCAGAGGAAGAAAAAGGTGAGCTCAGACATGTATTTCCCAGCAGGGTCACCTCCCTGAGTTGCTTTACCAAAGGGCATATCTCCTCTCAAGTCAGCCACTCCACACCACTCTGCCCTCCCAATTCTGGTGCCTGCTGTCATGAGCCAGGACCATTGCAGTATCTGTGTGGTCTCCCTCTACCCTGCCCGCACCTTGTAACTAAGTCCTTTATTAAACCTGCCTAGGGTCACTCAAAGTCGAATGTGCCATCTGTTTCCTGCTGGGGCCCTGCCTGATATGGCTTCCGTGACCCTGAGGTCTCTGTTACATGTCCTTCCTCTAGGGCCCCATGGAACCTGCATTTATAATCGCATTTGTCACTTCAGAGCAGTGATTCTCAATCTGGTGGTTTTGCCACCAGGAAACATTTGGCAGTGTCTGGAGACAGTTTTGGTCATTGTAACTGGAGCTGAGGGAGGTGTGCTACTGGCATCTAGGGAGCAGAGGTTATGGATGCTGCTAAAGACCCTAAACGCACAGGTCAGTCTCCCATGACAAAGAATTATCTGGCCTCAAATGTCATTAGTGCTGAAGTTGAGAAACTTGCATCAGAGCATAAATGTGTGTTTATTCACCAACGTCTCTCACTAGACAAAAGGAAGCTCAGTGAACGCAAGGACCATTTATTTCATTGCCAGGGGCTTCCCAGTGCCTGGTGCAATTCCTGACACATGGTAGGTCCTCACTAAAGAGTTGTGGAAAAATATAAAAAGGAAGTCCATTCGCTATTGAAACACAGTCCTAGTCTTATGCCAAGCAATTGTCTAGCACTGAGGATAAGACTGATTATTCATAACTAAATATAAGCCCAGCAAGAAATAACCCAATAAAGGGATGGTGATTAAACCTCTCAGCAGGGTTTCAAGGAAAACATAGATACAATTTAGTTAGGGGAGTGTGGTACAAAGAAATGTAGATTAGGCTGCAGAGTAGATAGTGCTTGAAGCAACCTTGAAATGTTCTCACTTCAACAGGCAGAACTGGGATGGCCTTCACGGCAGACACACAGGGTGAACAGGGTGAGGGGACAGGGGAGATTCTGGAAATTATACTGGAGGTTATTTCAGCATTGGTACTGCTTTTCTGATTAACACTGTGGACGGATCTTGGTTACTGGATCCTGGAACCAAGGATCTAGAGGAAGATACTGTCCTGTTAAATGAACTTGGATATTGTAGTCATGTGCCAACAGCTACTTTCATGTTTGCCTTCTCAACATAGTTTCTCACTTTTACATGATTAGCAGGAAAAGATCCCTACTATGTGCAAAGCACATGATAGGTTGTGTGTGTGTGTGTGTTTTAATTTAAGACACCAGAATTGGCAAATAGACATCCTCCAGAGTACATCATTTCATAACTGGTCTCATTTGTATGGTCTGTAATTTTAGACACCAAATGATGAAACAGTCACCTTTAGCCTCTGTTTCTAGTTTTACAGATTCAACTTCTTCCAGGAGGTAACTTGTTATTGGGAAATAAGGTCTGAGTAAATCTCATTTGCACCCAAGTCCCAGGAGAAGTCAGCAACAGGAGAGCTAATCTGAAGAAGCTGCCTGGTGGACGTCTGATTTGGAAGGATGGGGACAAGTGCTCAGTGAGCCACAGCCCACCCTTCGGAGGAGGTCAGGCTTTGGTGGGCTAATATCTAGCCAGGAGCTGCCCTGCACCTCAAACCGTGTTATCCTGCTGGAGCAGCCCTCCCCGCTGGGTGCTCCACTGCCTCTTCCACTTGCTGCTCACAGCGATAGCCCCTCAGGGGCCAGGGGTGAGGACAGGAGCAGATAATAGGAGGACACCAGCATCCAGGGCCTTTGAGGGTGTGGCAGCAGACCCAAGGCTGGAACTGAATGGGGTTTGTTGCTTTCAGGAACCTATTAAATGGGGCCTATTGCAGAGCAGAGAAAGGGGCTGCTTTCAGATCCAATCAAGCCTGCTCTATGGGAAATGGGATGGACTGACTTGTAGGAAATCTACGCCAGCACATAAATTACTTATGACTGCAGGGACATATAATATCTGCACACAGCCAGTATGCACACCCCCTAGAAACGATGTGATTTTCAGTCTAAAATGTCAATTTATTTATTTTTTCAGTACAGTTTAATAATCATGCACTGACACTGGACTGAATACACATGTCAGAGGCTTTGCCAGTATAACATTTGACTCACCCTTTTTCAGGGAGACATTTGTAATTTTATGAACAGAGTGTAACACCATTATAATAGAATGTATCACATAAACTTGGATATATTATAGGTCGAACCCTGTCTCCTAAAACATAACTGCTACATTCTTAAATGGTCTGATCTAAATCCTATGCTCCCAATACAAGCACTGTAAAAAAGTTTCACAGGGCTTGCTGTTCTCATTTCTGCTTAATTGTATACTCTGTAAATTCAGCACAGGACCACAACATTCCTTTACTTTGCAAATGATCACACGCTGTATCTCAGACTCATCAGGTGGGTACCTCAGAGATGCCAGCTGGCTGGTTAGCCTGCAGATGAGCTGGGAGTGTTCAGTGAACTGAGAAAACTCACATGCTACAGGTGAGGTATTTAACCCAAACGGTCACCTCATTCCCAGAAGAATGTCCCTCTGGCACTGGATGGTTCCCTGCAAGTAATAACCACTTCTAACAGGGCAGAAACAAATAGGACCTGAGGTACCCTTTGGCAAGGGTTAAATCTGCCCTCCAGCAAGATCCCTTTGGGATGGCAGTCAGGAGCAGGATTATAAGTCCTACCTCACCAGAGATAGTCCTTGTTTACATCTGTGGATCTCTTACGATTACGAATGCTACTCCTTTTATTTTAGAAAGGGTCTCAGTTTAAACAATACATTATATGTTCACCCTGCATTTAAATCATCCCAGACTCAAAAGAAGTTCTCTTGTGTTTAAATATCTTACAGCAATTAGAAATTGAGAGTCCAACTTTCTTTGTCAAACCCCTTCTTTGGCAAATTCATTCATTTGCTCATTTATCTGTTCATTTATTCTATACATAATATAAAATATGACCTACTACATACACTATAATCTCTGCCCTTAGCCCTCATGGAGCTCACATTTTCATGGGAAAGACAGACATCAGATGATATAACAGATGATATGCATCAGTGGTTAGTGGCTATCAAACTTAAGTAGTGGAATCCTTTCTCTCTCTCTGTCCATGAAGTCTTATATTAAAAAATTATCAAGTTATAAAAGTGAGCTGCTTTCTTCAGGTTGGGATGGGGGCTGTGTAGAAATGCAGGGTTTTGTGTTCTAATGCTCAATATCTCCTTCTCACAGCCGTTCCTGTCCTGTCCCTTCCTCCTTTCTCTGACCCTCACAGAGAAACCCACAGGGGTTCAGAGGAAACCCTAGGCTTTTTATGAACCATAGTTAAGAATAAATAGTTTCTTATTGTTAGGAGAGCACAGTGTAACAGAGGAAACAATACATAAACATATGAAACTTTAAATAACAATGAAAAATTTAACAAGTCAGAACAAAAGAAAAGATGTCCAAGGCCTTGTAAATTAAATAGCTTATAATTCTAATAATTGCTAGAGGAATTTTAAGGCAGGAGAGGTCACACTAGGCAGGAAATTCAAAATTTATTTTTAGTTAATTATTTTAGAATTTAGGGATTCTAATTGGGAGAAAATTCCATATATCTAGTCAAATAACCACATGATCCATCTTTTTCATTTTCAAGTGTGCTGTTGTCAGTAGCCATAGAAAGTAGCTGAAAGGACTTTACGTCTTCCAAGTGATCCCATAACCACATTATTCATCCATTTATTCAACAAATTATAAATGATTCTACCCATGTTTCATGTAAAAGTTGATGAGAGTGGGGGCCCAGCTAATTTCCATCAAGAAGCAGCAGAATTCACCCAAAGCATCAAGTGTGGGAGAAAGAACAATAGTGAACATGTAAAGTGCATGGAACTTGTCAGAGGGAAGTTATCAAATAAACATGAGGTTTTATTGTTGTACTGTTCAACATAGTCCAGTTGAAATTATTTAAAGGTTTGAACAATGCTTTTTATGACACTCTAGTTTTATAATTCTCTGGTTAAATAAAAGCTTATTAATCATGATCATTAATCCATCAATGCCTGTGTTAGGTAGTAGAAATACAGATATATCAGACAATCTCTCCCTTCAGGAAGTTGGCAGTCTCAGGGTGACAAAAATGATGACAACAGAGTGTGGTTAGTGCAGGAAAGAGGGATGCTGTGGCGTCATGGGGCAGGCAGGAGGGCACAGAACATGACTGGTGTGGACAGTTTCCAGGAGGAGCCAAGACTGGAGCGGAGACCTCAAGGATGAAGAGGAATTCGCATAGCTAGGACATTTGGGAAGGGCATTCCAGGCAGCAGAGGTGCCATGCTGGGAAATGCAGAGACAGGAAGGAGTCAGACGGCTCTGAAACACAGAGGCTGGCAGACGGGTGGGGCCCATGGGGCATGGCTTGAACAGCACCCGAAGGAGTGGTTACTTCTAGCAGGTAATAAGGCCAAAAGCACTGGGTGTGAGACATGTACCCTGCTCTTAAAAAGCTTACAATATAGTTACTAAGGCCACACACACACACACACTTTTACACACAAATAGAATTAATGGTAAAATGTTTTACTCTTTTAACACATATTTATTGAGTGTCTATTATGTTCCAGGGACTCATTAATTATGGATGCTACTGCAATGAATGGTAGAAAATCCCTGCCTTCTAGTGGAGGGGGGAGATAGTCAACAGATAACCAAATAAATAACACATATAACATCTGACAATAAAAGGACTGTGAAGAGCTGCCAAAACAATAATAACAACAACAACTAAAAGCATTGAGTGATTAAAATGTGCCAAGCACTTGCCATGAATTTTCTTGTTTCATTTGCTGTGCTGAAGGCCACAGTGTGCATCAGGGATTCCCACTTCTGGACTGAAACACTCGTTCACCCAGCTGCTTGGGCTACTGTCTGCTGAGCCCCTCTCAGGGAATTGGGGCAGTGGGCTGCCATTCCCCACGTTATGCTTATCCAGTGCTTTCTTGGAGGAAGTCTTTCATTCGACAAATATTTACCACCTAATATTTACCAATAAATATTTATCACCTAAGGCACAGTTCTATGCATGGCAGCACAGTAGTGAACAGGGTCTGCCCTGGAAGAGCTTGAGTTCCAGGGAAGAGAGTCAATCAACAAACCAAAAATATATAATTTGGCAATGGGTGAGTGGTACAAGGAAAATGTACAAAGCAGGCTGAAGTGGTGGGGAGAGCCGTGGGAGTGGTATTTTATCCTGGGTGGTCAGAATAGGCCTCTTTGGTCAGGTAACAGGTAAGCAGAGACCTAAAAGAAGTGAGGCAATTAGACATGAGCATGTGGGGGTTGTGGGAGAGACAAAGGTACTTAAGCAGAAAAAGATGGATAATACACACTCTATGCATCAAAGAACATGCACAACTCATAGAAGAATATCTCAGTACCCTGCTCAGATCTGGCTTATACTCCTGTAAGACAAAAGTCGCATGAACCTGGTTATATTCTATCACCTTCTTCTGGGCAAATCTAGTGCAACACACCCCGGACTAGGAGCTAGAAAATGTGGATGCTAATCAAGACTTGCAATTTAGTTATGCCCCGCAGCAAGATGATGATGGCAATTCCTTCTCAGCCTGCCTTGCATGGTGGTTGTGAAGTTATGATGAGGTGACAATATATAAAGAATAAGAATTAATCTATCACTATAATACAGCAGTTATCAAACTTTTTGGTTTCAGGACCTATTGACATTCTTAAAGAAATTATTTTGGACTTCTAAGAACTAGCTTTATTTATTATACCTATCAATATTTACCATATTAGAAATTTAACTGAAAAAAATTTAAAATACATATTTAATGATCCATTTAAAAATAGCAATAATAAACCTATTACATTTTAACCTACAAACCTATTTCTATGAAAAATAAGCATTTTCCAAAATAAAAATTAGTGAATTGAGTTTTTACATTTTGGCAAATATCTCCTTCCACGTCTGCCTTAATAGAAGACGGTTAGATTCCCATATCTGCTTCTGCATTCAATCTCTTGTGATAGGTTCTTCTGTTGAAATATGTGAAGAAAATGTGGCCTCACACAGTGAGGTAGTTAGAATATAAAGAATTTTAATGGCCTTTTCAGGTAATTGTATATATTCCTCTTTGACATACACCAAACCTCAACAAGTGATAATTTCTTAAAGCTTAATTTCTATGTAGAATACGAACCCATATCAATGAATATTTTGCACTCCGGTACTTTAAAATTCACTAGCTGGGCCAGTACAGTGGCTCACACCTATAATCCTGGCACTTTGGGAGGCCAAGGCGAGAGGATCACTTGAGGCCAGGAACTCAAGACCAGCCTGTGCAACATAGCGAGATCCTGTCTCTACAAAAAATAAAAAATAAATTAGCCAGGGCTGTGGTGCACCCCTGTATTCCCAGCAACTTGGGAGGCTGAGGCAGGAGGACTGTTAGAGCTCAGGTGATCAAGGCTACGGTGAGCTATGATCCTGCCACTGTACTCCAGCCTGGGTGACAGAGCGAGACCTTGTCTCTAAAAAATACACCAGCCTGTGCTTCCCAATGTTGGTAGGCATCTTCCAATCCATTGAGGGCCCGAATAGAACAAAAAGGTCGAGGAGGAGAGTTTGTTCTTTCTGCCTGACTGCTTAAGCTGGGACGGGGATGTGCTCCTGCCTTCCAACTCAGACTCATACCACTGGCTTTCCCGGTAGAAAAAGACTTGAAGTCTCTCTCAGGCCTTCAGGCTTGGATTAGAACTTACACTATTAATGCTCTTGGTTCTCAGGCTTTTATACTCTGGCCGGAACTACAACATCAGCTCTCCTGGGTCTTCAGCTTGGAGAATACATATCTGGGGACTTCTCAGCCTTCGTAATCACATGGGCCAATTCCTTATATTCTCTCTCTCTCTCTCTCTATATATATATATGTATACACATACACACACACACATATATATGTATATATACCATTGGTTCTGGTTCTCTGGAGAACCTTAACTAAGACAGATTCCTCTTTTGCTCCACATGTGAGTTTGGAATATTGTGTATTGGTTATATGGAGATTTGCTGAGATATGCAGATCTTCCAAATGTTGACATACTTCATTATACAAAATATAAAAGAAAAAATCACATCTGTTAATATCACCACCAATCTCATCAGAACAGTCTTTAGACATTGGGAACCTGTCAAACTCATGAAAGCAAATACAAGTTTCCCAAAATTCTAATTTTAGCTTGAAAGCTCAAATTCCATTTTTAGCAACAAATACTGTCAGTTGTTTTCCTTCAAGTGATGGGCCCACATTATTCATTTTTAAGAAAATACCTGCCAGATACTCAAATCTGAATCACCACAGTTTGTTTGTCACTTGTTCTTTCAAATAAAAATACTGTTGGGGGAAGAGGGGCTTGGGGGGAGTGGCTACTTCAGCTGGCCAACCAATCTAACACGTGATTTTTTCCGTGAGAAAAACAGAGTACATTATGCTTTAGGCATGTTTCTGTTTCATCTCACAGAATGCTGAAAATTCATGTATTCCAGAGTAGAGATGTAATAAAATTAATTTCTCCTGTCTCAACATGAACATTCTTAAATTAAACTGGCCATTTTACTGAGAGTGTGTGGCAATGAGGGATACAATGATTGCTAGCAGTGTTTGATGACACTAACTTGATTAGTGCTAAGGTTCCAGCATGTATACCCTCCATTGCTTTCGTACTAGCAGGACAAATTATAAAAGGCAAATAATGTCTTAGTATTACTTTGAAAATAGTTTTGACATCACAGAAAGAATAGTTTTGGCCTTATAGACCCTCTGAAACGGTCTTGGGCATCCCTAGGGTCAATGAATCTCACTGTGAGAACCAATGCCAATGTAGAAACTTAGAGAGACCCACATAGACAGGGCAGGAGGAAGATGTATGTTGACTAAAGATAAATGAGATTTCAACAGCAAAAATTGATGACTGGTGTCCAGACAGTAGGGAAGAATAAGGAAAAACTATAAGAAAGTAGACACATGAATTCGAAAGCATAGCAATGTGGGGCTCTCTTTTGCAGTAGCAAATAACCATCTACTTCAATAGCTCCGGAGAGTATCACCAAAATTCAGCACTGTGCAATAAACACTGTTCACAAAGATGACCTTGAGTCATTAAAATAAGGTTGTAAAATATCAAATATACTATATTTAAGAAGCCAAAGAAGGGAAAGAGTTCCCTTAGGAAGAATTCCTTAGAAACAGTTCCATACCAATAATTGAAATTTTAAAAATTGCTTTGGGGTTTTATTTAGATATTTACTTGTATGAACTAGCTCATTTCGGATGATGGATAAACAAAACATCTCAGTAATTAAACACAATCCCATGAAATTAAGTAGGGTCACTCCCTCCACTTCATACATGGGCAGCAGAGCTGAGTGAGATTAATGATGCACCTGGTGATCCTGAATGAACCAGAGAAGAACAGAACATGAGTCAGGTTCTGATATTGTGAAATATATATCTGGTCTTCCTCCCATTTTCTGACATTCAGCCCATAAAACCCTTAGAATCTCTGGAGCTATAAGAGTGTCTTTTGTATACTAATGAGATGACTGGGGGCTAGGGCCCCTAGATATCTCAGAATGGCTGGTTGCCAGAAAGACTAACCACAGGATGGGGAGGGAGAGGGAAGGCCAAGTTGGTCATCAATGGCCAATTATGTAATCAACCATGCCTATGTAATGAAGCCTCCATAAAAACCCAAAAGGACTGAGTTGGGAGAACTTCAGGAGAGCCGAGCAGCATGTGGGTGTTCCTGGAGGGTGGAAGCTCCACACCCCTGTCCCATACCTCACTCTATGCATCTCTTCATTTGGGTGTTCATCTGTATCCTTTGTAATATTCCTTATGGGTGAAAGTAAATAAGGTGTTTCCTGAGTTCTGTGAGCTGCTCTAGCAAGTTAATTGAACCCAGGGAGGGGGTAGTGGGAGCCAATTTATAGCCGTCGGTTATAAGTACAGGTGACAACATACCACTTGAGATTGGTGTCTCAGGCAGGGCCCACCTGTGTGTCTGAGCCCTAAACCTGTGGACTCTGACACTATCTCCAGGTAGAGAGGACTGAACTGAATTAGAGGACGCCCAGCCGATATTCCCTGGAAAAGTGGTTGCTGCTTGGGAGAAACCCCCACACTTTTTGCTAACCAGAGGTGAAGTATTCAGTGTTCTGCGCTGACTGAATAAGAGAAGAAAAAACACTTTGGTTTATTCCAATGTAACTCTTAGATAGATGGTGTGCCACTCCCGTACCACCTTTCCTGAGGCTGCCCAGCAGACTGCCTCATACCACCTGTAAAATCAAAAACCTCAGCACCTCTGAGAATTTGAGCCCCACACAGGAGATCCCAGGGAAGCTGGGTGTTCAGTGAAGTTGAACATGAACTCTGCCCACTGGTCATTCTGAGCCGGGAGCTAGTGGCAATGAAAAAGAGATGATGATTTATAACATCCAAATAATGCAGTGAGGTTTGCTTCCTGGCTAGAGTCTTCTTGTTAGGGGCTCTGAGAGCAGGTTCCTCTGCCATGAGATGCACAAGAACACAATTTCAATTACATTGCATCATAACCTCTCTGGAAGGGAAGAAAGAATGGCCATCCAACAATCAAGACGATGTATCTTAATTCGCCTGACCCTCTCCTAGGAAAACGTGAATGCATGGCAGTGAAGTAAATTTCTACAGAGAGAAGGTGGCTGCTGACCATGCCCAGATAATTAAGTTTTGCTGGAAAGCAATGCTCAGGTTTGTATCTAGAAATTGTCACTGAAGGTCACACAGGGAGAGGGAATGGGATAGTAAAGATGGCAAAATTCCCAGACCTGGTGGAAGGGGGGCCAGCGTTTCACCAAGGCAGGAACACGCCCCACCTGCTGCTGCCGTGTCTGTCCTAGTCAGGAGTGACCGAAGACCTTCTCCCGTACCAATTATCTAGAGTAATCAAGTTAAAAAGCACACACTTATCCACATCAATGAAGCCAGAATTTGGGGAGATTTGACCCGAGTTATCTGCATAATTGCCCCAAATTTCTCCTCCCAATTTCTGTGTAGATATAATCTGCGAGTTTTGCTTTGAAGGTCTCGTTACATCTGCAACCTACATCAGCCAATCCCTTCCCTCCCCATTTTGTTCCCTTCAACATCATCTCTTTCCCCCACACTACCACACAGTCACCGGAACACGCTTTTCTATCACTGAGCACAAAATGATATTTTAAGGTCATTGTCACATCTCAGATGAAAGCACTTAGTTTTCTAATCTCTAAACCTACTGTTGGGGCCCAGACAGCTCTAACAAGCTCCCCAGGAAACTCTAGTGCGCTGCCCAGACCAGCAGCTCTGGCATCCTCAGGGAATTTTGGTCAAAAATGCAGAATCTCAGATCCCACCCCAGATGTACTGAAGAGCATCTGTGGTTTAGCAAGATTCCAGGTGATTCTTGTGTGCGTCACCCTTGGAGAAGCCCTGCTGTACTGTACTTCAAAGATTGAGAAGCTTTGAGGGTCAGGGGTCTGGGTTCAGGCCCTGCTGTGCCACACTGAGACATTCAACCTGAGGACTTCCCTTTTCTCATCTGCCTTGGGAGAGGCTTAGCCCAGATAAGTAGTCCCTAAACTTTGCAGATCAACCATCTGTATCATTTAAGTAGATTTCTAAAAATACAGATTACCGGGCCCCTCTCAGGGATTACAATTCCATAGTGTCTGCAATGCTGATGGGTTTGACTATTACTGGGCTAGAACTGTGCATACTTCCCAAGTTCAAAGAGACCTAGGTTCAGACATGGCTCAGCCACAAGATAGCCATATAGTCTTGGGCAAGTTACTTAACTGTTTTGAGACTCAGTTTCTTTATCCTGAAAACAGAAATAATATTGTCAACTCACTGAAGTTTGGAAGACTAAATAGTTTATGTAAATTATTTAGCACACAAACACAATACATTTCATGATTTTCCCAATCTTCCTCTCATTTCGGTGAACTCTTGTCATTCTTCCCTTTCCTACTCTGCCTTCCTAGCACATGGAGGTTTCCCTCTCAAGGCCTCCGCACTTGCTGTCCTCTGTCTGCACTGTTTTCCTTCTAGAAAGTGCTTGCTGCTCCACTCCTTCCTGTCTCTACTCAGAAGTTACCATGTCAGTGAGACCTTTGCTGACTACCTCACATAATATCACAAATATTCCCTAGCCCAGCCTCCTAACCTTGCCCATGTTTTTATCCGAGGGCATTTTACTGTATATGAACTTGCTTATCTATCTATTGTCTGACACCCTCCTGCACCCCACCCACTGCCTTCAGACTGGCCACTAGAATTTAAGGGCAAGAACTTTGTTTTGCTCATTGCTGTATCTCTAATACTTAGAATAGTGCCTGGTACATAACAGTTGCTGTACAATTATTTGTTAAATTAATGACAGAATAAATAGATTTTTCATTTAATCAAATATCTCAATTTTTTATTAGTTATTTCTTGTTTTGATGGCCCTTGCCTTAATGAACTAATTTTTATCTGGGAAGAAATAAACAAATTATTCCAAATTAACTCCATGCAGAGTAAACTCCTCTATTTATTACTAATAAATTAACCATATGATTGGGATCTGCAATCTTTTTATCTTTCTTTTTAGGCAATAAATAAATGAGTAGATTTATTGGTAAAAGATTCAAACAATAAAGTATGCTATGTAAGATGTGAAAGTAGTCACTATTCACAATTACTCTCTTCCCATGCCTTTCCACAGTGGAAAGCTTGTTTAGCAATTTGTGGGAGATTCTAATGTTACATTTTCTGTGCAGTTAGGCATATAGAGGTGTGTATATACATATGGATCTTTTTCATTTACATAAACAGAATAATAATAGACTTATTATTCTTTACCTTTTTCATAAAATATAACTTTCCATGTCTTTATGGATCTGCCTCATTCTTTTTATGGGCTTCATAAAAAGATAAGTGATAATTTATTTAAATTCTCCCCTTGTAATGGGCATTTAGGTTGTTTCTGATTTCTATTACCATATTGCCATGAACATCCTTCTACACACACACTCGGTGATAGTACAAGAATTTCCTTAGAAAAGATTCTTAGAAATGCTCAATTAGAATTTAATCAGTGTTGCCAGATTGGTCTACACTGGGCTTCCAGGTTTTCACTGTGCACTGTGGTACCTGAGGATGATTGCCTCCCTTATGCTCCCCAAAACCACATGTTATTTATCTCCTTGAATTTTACTGATCTCATCGTTATAAAATATCTCCTTGTTGTAATTTGTAATGAGTTGATTTCTAGTGAAATCAATCACCCATTTTATCTTTATTATCCATTTGTATTTTTCTACTGTGTATTTCCTATTTGTTTACTTATATTTTTCTATCAGATTGTCTTTTTTCTTTTATTAGATTATTTTATTAGAATTCTTATATATTTTTGTGTGTGGCTTCTTTTTTAATAGATATTATGGATATTTTCTTCCAAACTGATACATATCTTTTAAATTCATTTGTGAGTCTCTTTCACTGTAACAAGTTTAACATTGCCAAATCTGTCAACCTTTTTCTTTTATAACTCCTGCACTTTGAGTCTTGCTTAAGAAGTTATTCCAAACTCAAGGTTATAAAAATATCTTATGTACTTTTTAATGCTTTTTCATTTTTGTGTTTAACTCCTTTTGGAATTCACTTTGAAATCTTCCAAATACATTTTTAAAATAAAACCACATTCTTTATTTCTCATCATTAACCTATACATGTCTTTAAAATTGAAAAAATAAAAGTGATCATAGGCTAATTGACACGTGTTCAGGTCATTGCTTCACTTTGCTGTCTTTTTCATTCTTGTGAATCAGGAGTCATTTGACACAGGTCTCTAGCAGTGCACACCCACCTGGAGAAATAAATTCTGATCTTCCCTGGTATGCCATCTTCCCTTCCTATTGAGGTCCTTCAGACTCATTTAGACTGTCTCATAGATAGAAGACAACAGTAGAGGGAGATGCCATTGGAGAATGTCCTAATGATTCTGTATAAAAAATAAAACTTTTATCAAGCTGGCCAATGCCTGTTGGAATGAAAATGGCTTTTAAATGGAATAAATTGAAAGAACCAATTAATGCTTTAGACTGAATCAGCAACATAGAACAGTTGGCTTTGGCAGCCCACAAACGTAGTTCTTACTTGGTGTCTCTGAGCACATATAAAAGCTGGTATAGGAGGTGCCTCCAGCAGGTCTGTGGGGTCTGCCTGCATGTGGATGAATCCCTTCCCTGCTCATTGATTATGACCCCAGTAAGCACCCCGGCCTGGAACCTCAAATCTGTACCATTAACATGCAGCTGGTATGCATTTGCCTATTTCGGATCAGATATTGAACAAAAGAAACTGAGGCAGGTAATTTTAATTATGCATGCACATACGTGTATTTGTATAGAGGTTTATTAAAAGGCTGTGGCTTCAGATTTCGAAAAGGAAGGAAAAGAAAAGGCCACCTAATATCTTTTCCTTTGTGGAGAGGGAAGGGATTCTAGAGAACAACAAAAAGGAAAAGATAAGGCTATTCTGGGCTGAGAAGTGTAAAACTAAAGCATAATCAAATGGACCTGATGCAGTTTAAAGACTCCTCATTACCTGGCCCGAGATATGGCACCCGTTGTTGCTAGTGGCTGGAGATTATTTCTCAGCCTGCCGCCAGCTGATAACAGGCTGCCCCACTGGCCTGATGAAGGCTCATTGTTCTGCAGGCAGCGACAGTGCCTCGGACAGAGCCCAGTTGTCCTCGGCTGCAGCCATGCTGCTTCTGCCTTTCCTCTCCCTTCAGGGGGGTTACAAAGAAAATCAGGAGTTTATATCACCTGAGAGATGCTCTGCGACTTTTTCATTCCTCCCCCCTCACACTCCCGTGACCTAATTTGGATCAGGTAATTCTGAAAATAAAATGCTGAAGTTTTCATTTCCTGGAGAACAATGTCACATTAGTCAACTTAAAAAGACTTGCTCACAGCACAAATTGTCTGTACAACTCATTTTGCCCCTTAATTATATTCCACCTTGTTTTATTATTTAAAGGCATCATATGAGCTAAGTGTTTATAGACTTTTAAAATGCTGGAGTTGGAGTAGAGATGGAGTTTAACACTCTGATTTAAAAGGCTGGCGTGCTGCAGCCCAGAAAGCCATGGGGGGATGCTCACCAAAGAACACTGAGTGGGGAAATGAACTTTCTCCTCCCTCTCCCCAAGGCAACGCTGTGAGAAAGGGGTTTCTGGGTCAGAAGGAAAGGGAGGCTTGCAAGCGCTTTAAGAATTGTGGAGATCATAGCCTGTCACAAATCTTAGTAATAATGTTCTAGGAAACTAAATGAGAATCAAGGATTCTGAATTCAAAGTCTGGACTCTTCTAGTCACTGTTCAGGCTGCTTCCAAAAGCAGCAGTGCTGACAACTTCCGGGCAAGGTGCTCGGCATCACGGTGCTCAGCAAGGTTGAACAGATAGATTTGAAGAGCCTCATGACATCTCTCTCTCTTCTGACCTCCACACTCACAAACTTACAACATATCCCCACTCTCATTACCTACTGGTCCAAGGGAAGACGTGCTCCTTCACCCGGACAAATCTAATCCCCCGATCCACGCTCTCCATCCACTCTCCCTCTCTCAGCTTGGCCCTTGCTGGTGCTCAGCCTCGTCCATCTCTAAACTGTTCACGCTCCTCTGCCTCTTCTTCTTCAGCCCATGTGGATGCCCAGTGCTTTCCCATCATTAGAAACAACTCCTTATACTGTAAATCCCCCTTTAGCCAAAGTCCATGCCTCTCTTTCCCTCTACAGTCAAACAAACTAATTATGAAAGAATGAGTATTTTCTATTTATACTCCTCCCCTTTCTGATGATGTCATAACTGGAAATTAAACCCAGAACCGCTAGCACCTTTTTGCATAAAATGTTCACTTTTTTGTTTTTCATAGAGTTGTTTATGTTTGTGATTGGCACTCATGTTGCCTTTTAAAATGATTTCTAAAAGTCTTGTTACAATACACTTGTAATTGTTAGGCCACAGCTACAAAAATAATTATTTAAATCAATGTTAAAAATCTTTAACCTTTTTTTTTTAAAAATTGATTCTTTCAGAAAATATCCCAAGTATCCCAAAGTAGCATCGATTGAGGTAGTTTCAGGTTAATGTATCTGCCGAAACATTACTTTATTGTTCTAAATAAGTAATTAAGAGAGCACTTAGGATTATAAAATGCTCTGTAAGAACTCTAAAACAAAATAACTCACCCTTTTCCTGGGGGCTTATTTTAGGGAAAAGTCTCACCTGAAATTAGGTCATTTATGGGTAAATGTCTGCAGACTCAAAACTACATATACCTCCCAGAATTGTTCTGCACTCCAGAATCATGGCTCTAATCTACCCTGATCCAGTCACATCCAGATACCCCACAGCACCCCAAACTCAAGATGTCCAGAATTATACTCATTACCTTACCTCCAATTATCTTGTCTTCTGTATTTTATTGAAAATAACCATGTCCCAAACCAGTTAGCAAGTAAGAATTTTGGAAATATTCTTAGACTACTACCTTCGTCTTTTTGCAATTTATTCATTAAACAAATGTATTGAACACCTCTGTTCTGAGCTCTGTTTTAAGTGCCAGGGGTTCATCAGTCAACAAGAGACATAAAATATATGTTCTTATGAAATTTATAGTCTAATGGGGGGGTTGGAAACAAAGAGAAAACACAAGGACCGTACACGGAAGTAAATATAAAATCATGATGGTCATAATGAAACAAGATGATGCATTAGAGAATGATTGAATGCTACTTTAGAGAGAAGTGTTGTGAGACTACAGCAGAGAAAGCAAAGGGCAGGCCGTGTATGGGGGTGGGGTGGGGTGGCAGTAGTGGTCACAAGGTGAAGCCAAATATATAGTTTAGGGCCCAACCATGAAAGAGATGTTTGAATTTTATTCTAAGTGCCCCCAGACCACATTTCAGGATTTTGAACTTGTAAGTGATGTGATATGATGTGATTTGTGTCTTTTAAAAGGTAACTCTGCTGTATAGAGAATGCTTTGTTGGGGAAGAGATGCAAAAATGGGAGCATGGAGACAAGCGCAGAGGGCATTTTTGTTGTTGAGGCAGGAAGTTCCAGCAGCTAGGATGATGTTGGCAGTGTGGAAGATGGACAGACAGAGATAGATTTGGGATGTGTTCTGCAGATAAGGGAACCAGGGCTTCCTATCAGATCTGCTACTTATGATGAAGGAACATGAAGAATTAGGGACAATTCTGAGGTTTTTTATATGTACTAAGACTAGATGGAGAGTTGTGCCAATCACTGAGACCGAGTGAACTGGGAGAGGAGCAATTTGGGGTTCACAGGAAATGAAGCATTCTGTTTTGGACTCAAATTTAAGGTATCTACTAGACACTCAGTAGAGATGTCCAGTAGACAGATTTGACGTGTGTGTGTATGTGTGTGTATGTGTGGGTGGGTGTGTTTGAAGTTTGTGGAATATCGGTAGTAGTCACAATAGTGGTCATAGGAGCCACTCATGTTTATTGAGTGCCCCTTATGTGTTAGAATCGGTACTATCATCATCCTAACTACAGAAATGAGATTGACATTAGGTAACCAAGGTCACCCAGTTATCAAGTGACAGATCCAGGACTGAAACTCAGATTATCTGGTTCCCGAGTTCATGCTCTTAACCATGCTACTAAATTATAAATTTGTGAATCATCATGATATTGTTGGTATTTAAAGCCAGAGGACTAGTTGCTATTATTTGTAAAAAAATGTAGCTAGACAAGAAAAGATGTTCTAGGACCTGACTCTCCAATATGCCAATAATTGGCAATTGAGAAGAAAAAGAACCTTCAACAGAACTGAGAAAGAGATTCTGGGAAGCTAGGAAGGAACCCATGAGAATATGGGGTCCTAGATGTCAAGAAAAGAGCAGTTCAAAAAGAAGGTCATGATCAACTGTTTCATTTAAAATGAGAACTGGAAAGCTATCAGTGGATTTGGTAGCACATTATTCAATACTGACCTTGGTAAAAGTTGTTTCAGCAGAGTGGTAAAGTACTTGAGAAAGTAAAGAGACACGGGGCACAGAAACACAGTGGGGATGATGGGGTTTGGAGAGCAGGTACAGCGCTCTGTCTACGTAATGGGGATTGGCAGAGTGTTTGGTGATAGAGGTTGTGTAGATGGGTGGGAGACACTCTAGTCACCTGTTTTTTAGATGGTGATCCTGTTCTTATTATTTAGTCATCTATGGCTGCATAACCCCAGACTTAGTGGCTTAAAACAACAATAATCATTGATTGTCTCTCATGGTGCCTGTGGGTCAGGACTTCAGGAGTGGCTTGGCTGAGTGTTTTTGGCTCAGGGGTCTTTCAAAAGGTTGTAGTTAAATGCCAGCTTGGGCTGCAGTCATCTGAAGGTTTGGCTGGGGCTGGAGGACCCTCTTCAATTTGGCTCACTCACGTGACTGGAAATTGGTTCCTCTGTATGTGAGTGTCTCCATAGGGCTGCTTAATTGTACTCACAACACAAGACCAAAGTGGAAGCTGCAATGCCATCAATGACCCAGCCTTGAAAGGCATACACCATCCTAGCTGCTATATCTATTGGGCACACAGTCTAGGCTTGTTCAGTGTGAGAGGCAATTACACAAGGGTATAGATACCAAGAGTTGAGGATCATTCAGAACCATCTTGAGGCTGACTACCACACCTTACTAAGCAACTCCCAATTTTATTCAGGATAGCCAGGTGAAAATACTCAGCAATCCAAGCTCTCTTGAAGTTGGGGAGGCCATGTCGCTAAACGAGAACTCAGCAAAAATTGACAGCAGGCTCAGCTGACATGTGCCTCTTTCCCAGCTGCCTTTACCTCTCCCATTTTCTTTGTCTGGAGCACAGACACAATGGAGAAGTAGCAGCACCTGTACATCATGAGGGCAAAACTTATGTGCTAAAGATGGTTTTGGAAGGCGCTCTCCCTTCCTGGCAAACAAATTTTCCACATTCAAGACTCAGCTTCGGGATGCTTCTTCCAGGACATCTTCCTGACAAATATGTAACCCCCAGCAAATATACAAATAAATAAATATCTATTCATTTATTTATTATATTCATTTATATATATATATACACACACACCCCTACATTTTTTATGCCCTTTGCACTTGGTGGAGTCTATTGCAGCATTTGTTTTATTTTTGGTTTTAGTATTTATTTGTTTGAAGTTTTGTCATCCATTACTAGAATGTAAGACTTTGAAGACAAGGACAGTATTGTATTTGTCTCTGCTTCCCCAGTGTCTAGTATGTAGTAAGCGCTCCACAAACGTCTGTTGAATGTCTAAGTAGTTCTAGTGCGTGTCTATCTAGTCGATAGCTGAGGGTTATCACAATCCATCCCTGGCAGGCTTATCTATCCCTGTAAAAGCCTATGAGGGCTCATTATGAAGGACAATGTTCTGTAATGAAGTCGTGTTGCATATCTTTGGTAATAATCATCATAGAGGGAGAAAATGAGCATCTCTCTGTAATATTTATATTTCCTAGCAGCAAAGACATTCTCTTCTGTAATTCTGCCTGTGAAAGCAGCAAGGAAGCCAAGAATATACAAGTTCTCCATGGTAACTGGGTCACAGCAGCACACAGCTTGGCCAGGGCTTCAGATAAATGGAATAAATAGAGGTGAGCTTCCAGCAGCAGGACACGCGTGGGACGGTGGAGCTCGCACCGAACAATCTCTCCCCACTGGGCTCCGCGGCCCACAGCACAAGTGCCACATGCATCCTCACCACAGCGGGCAGTGGCGGCATGGCCGGATGGCATTTGTACTGTCGCACTACCTCAAAGTGCTGCGCTGACATCTCCGTTTCATCAAATCAACAGGCCACTTTTCAAAAATACCTCTTATGCTCCGAATGTTAACCTGAGAAGGAGATTTTACCCCAAACCACCATGGAATTCTTTCTATGTATTCTTAGGCTCTTAGATCATTTCTCTCAACTGCAAGCTAGGAGCCAACTCCCTTCCCTAGGCTTGGAAGAGGAACCATATTAAGCATCTGCTTAGAGGGAACAGCTGTTTAATGCCGGCAATGAAAACCTCCCATTCAAATCAGTCAACCCCTCTGTCAAGGACAAGAGGTGCCAAACAGCAGCATCCAAGTGGATGACCTTTGGCAAAGCCATTCCCAGGGGCAGGCTCCCAGCTGAAACACAGCTTTGTGAAAATTTGTGAAAATGAATTTGTGAATTTGTGAAAATTCATGCAAAAGAAGAGAATCGATTGAAGGGCAGAAAAAGAGCTCTGGAGCGACTGCAGACACAGAAACCACCTCTTCAGGTTACTCTCTTGTAGAAAAGACCCAATCTGTAAGTGAGGCAGCCTCACCAATTCCACAAATATTAAGGAGCTATAACTAAAGGAAATCTAACTGGGGTCCGAGATCCAAGTCCCCCCTCAGGGCATGAAACTGTGGAACTGACAAGAAGATTGCATTTTGAGAGTAGGTGCTTCTCTACCATCTCTAAAGTCAAGAGTCATCATCTATAACTACATTAAGGAACAACTTTGCGAGGGGCCCAAAAAGTATGGCAGAGGTGGAAATCCAAACATACTCCTGTATTTGGAGAAGCCAAAGTTACTCTTACACCCAAGGTCAATTAACCAGCAGGAGCCATCAGCGAATTTGCCAGGCTTCAGACGCGCAGCTGAGTCATCGCTGGAACAAGTGGCAGGAAGGATGGGCGAGATGGGTGACTTCAGGTGAAGGAGGGGAGCCTGCATGTGCCCGTGGGAGGGGATGACAGACCAAATGTGTGGCGGCAATCACATTCGTGGAATCATAATCACAGAGTCAGAAACATTAGTGGTGGAAAAAGACCGATTGGGTCAGGTAGCCCGCCTTCCGTCTTTGCAGCTCTGCTCCCTAAAGTCAATTCCTTGGCCCAGTTTTTATCCTGTTTATAATTTGCACTGAGAAGGCATGAAAACAGAATGCATTCTGGAACCTGTGGTCAAGGAGAGATCAAATTAAGAGGAACTGGACCTCTTCACAAAGGAGAGGAAAAAGCCCGGGGGATATAGAAAAGCAGCAAGGCGTCAGTGTGTCTGGGGCCCATCCTTGATGGTCCTTGCTGGCCCCAGATGTGCTCAGTAGTGAAGACCTGAACCCTCTGAGTCTGCCCAGCCCAGCCCAGCCCCTCTCCCTGATGGAGACTGACTATACACTTGGAATCTCAGCCCCTACTAATGGGAAGAACTCAGAACTTCCGCAGTGACCCCAAATGGCTGGTAACCTCTAGCCTCCCTTCCTGAACTGATTGTTGCTATACATTGTCCATATAATTGGTCTTCTCTCTCCCTTCCCTATTTATACTTATATCTTCACCAGGGTGAACCAGCATATATTATTTGAACCAGGACATGTGTCTGGTTCCTATGGGCCTCTCCTCCAGAGTCCTAATTGTAGTCACTGCTGGGTAAAATGGATGGTAGCACCTGGCACCTTGACTTTGTGGCCACCTAAGAGGAATGTGTTGCCTGTGTACAAAACAACTGTCCCCCTTGGGTTCCAGCACTTCCTGTCTTAGCTCACAGCCTCCAAGTCCTCGCCGTCACCGTGGTTGGAAACAGGGCACCTGCCTGCCATACTGCTAGTTTTTTTCACCAGCCCTGGACCTCCAGGGCTTTCTTATTCTCTTCTCTCCTCCTACCCTTGAGGTCCCTGTCTGAGTCACAGCAGAAGCTGTGGGATAGAAAGAGAGAATGGGTTTTGGAGGCTTCTGTATGAACACTCAGAAGGCCTTAGGTCTGGCCTAAATCTCCAGAGCTATGAGGTGAGTTTGCATCTTCTTTTACCCTGTTGCATTTTACTAAGTAAGTCACTGAGTTTACAGAAACAAAGATGTTACTTGGAGGGATTTTGAAATTTGTCTTATATGTGTAGTTCTGAAGAACAGATTAAAGAAATTCATTAACCTCTGATTTTGGGCTGAATTGCATTGCCCTCCCCCCCCAAATTCATATGTTGAAATCCTACCCCCCAGTACCTCAGAATATGACTGTATTTGGAGACAGGGCCTTTAAAGAGGTGATTAAGGTGAAATGAGACAATTAGAGTGGGCCCTAATCCAAGCCGACTGGCATCCTCGTAAGAAGAGATCAGGAGGCAGGTGCACAGAGAAAAGATCACATGAAAGGGCTGCAAGAGGGCAACTGACTGCAAACCAAGGAGAGATGCCTCAAAGAAAATCAATCCTTCCTGCACCTTACTTTTGGACTTCTAGCTTTCAGAACTATAAGAAAATAAATTTCTGTTGTTTAAGCTACTCAGTCAGTGGTATTTTATTATAGCAGCCCAAGCAGACTGATATATCTTCCTTCCAGCACACAAAACTATGCACCATTTGGTGTTGTGCCACATACCGTGTGGGGCTGAATTCACATGAAGCTGCTCAATCTCACAGAGATACCTATGTTAATTCAAATACACATTATACATAGACAGGAAGATATACAGATCTTCCTGCTGTACATGTTTATGATAGATTGACACACAGACAAATCAATCTGTGAAGCCCTGTGCAAGTGCCCTAACATCTTGTGCCCTCAGTTTTCTCATTGGTGAAGTGGGCATGCTAAGAGTATCTACCTCAAATGGTTGTTGTGAAGATGAGTAGAATCTTTAAAAGTGCCCAAACCTTTCAGGTTTATATAAGTCATACACATACACATACAACTCATGCTTTTACCATGAACATTATATTAATATGTAAATTTGAATATTGATACATAAATTTTAAATCACAGACCCATACTCTTAAAGCTGGAAAGGACCTTAGAAATAATATAGCTTGTTAAATAATAGTTGATGATGATTGTCTTTATCATCAAAATGATACTGATTGAACCTAGAAAAGTCATTGATTTTGTTTGTGTTTATTCCTTTGTTTCTCAGGTTAATTGGTGTTACACTTAATACTCATTGGTTGCTTTGAGAGTCTGAATAAGTACAGCATCTACCAGTGGATAAACAAAATGCTATGCTGAGATCAAGAGTATGTAATTTGGGCTAAATGTAAGAGTCATATAAGAGTCAGTGTTCATCTTAATTGAAAAATAGAAGGCTACGCATCAGCTGGACATGTATCAAAAACGAGCTTTTTCATAATGTAATATCCAGGAAACAACACACATGGAATCAATTATTGATGTCACTGTTCAGGCGAGGGGTCCAAGTGATCCGAGAATTAGCATCTAGGGATTAACAATTTTCATTGTTAATGAAAAAGATTAAAATGAACTCTCTCCCTTGATTCATGACAAGTGAGTTACTTTGCATTTTATGTATTTACTTTATAAACAAGTATTCGTGACAGTTCATGACTGAGGGACTAGTTAACAGATCTCACAAAGCCGCTGTGTGAAGTAAAGTGTTCCAATTATTTGTGCCTCCTTGTTTTTATTGAGGTATAATTTACATACAGCCAAAGGCACAGAACTTAAGGCTTTAGTTCGATGAGTTTTGACAAGTGTAAACGCTCATGGAACTACCAGCCAATCAAGAAATAGGTCCTTGACTTCCTCCAAGAGAGTTCCTTCAGGACTACCCCCTCAGTCACCCCCCACCTACCTGCTCCTACCTCCTTATCCCAAGGTAACCACTGATTTGATTTCTATTACTATGACTTAGTGCTGACAGTTTTAGAACTTTATGTTAATGGGATTGTACAATATATACTCTTTTGTGTCTGGCTTTTTTTGCTTAACCAAATTTGTTTATTTTGAGATTTATCCATGTTGTTTTGTAAAAAAGTGGGTATTTTCTTCTTATTGATAAGTAGTATTCCAATGATGAATATAGCATAATTTGGGTATCCAATCTCGTAATGATCATTTACACTGTTTTCATATATGGCTATTATAAATAAACATTCTTGTACAAATCTTTTTGTGGCAGATGCACTCATTTCTCTTGAATAAAAACGTAGGAGTGGAATTTCTGTGTCATAGTATAGGTGTGTGGCTAGCCTCTTAAGAAAGTACCAGTTTTCCAAAGTGTTCACCCTGTTTTACACTCCCAGCAATGACTCTCAATGTACGGGAGGTCCAGTTGCTCTACTTTCTTACCAACACTTGGTATTGTCACTCATATTTATTTTAGCCATTATAGTGTGTGCCAAGGATCTCAGTAGCTTTAATACTCATAAAAGCTTGGTCTTCAAATCTTTATACTGCAGTAAAAATGACTGTCAGTGTGTCATACAATTGCCTGGGTGACCCCAGTGCTACAGGGATTCTGGAAAGGGCTTCTTGGACCCACTGTTGATAGTGTGATTGTCATCCAGCAGGAAGGAGTGACACACTTTTCTCAGGGCTACTCATTTGTGAGCCACACAATGGTTTTTTGATAGTAAAAATGTGACACCAAGGTTTTGGTGAATTAAGAGGATAGGGAAGGGACCTGAAGAATAAAATTACTTCACTGTACAAAAATGTATTCTGAATTTCAGAACATATTTTTAAATCCACACACATTTTTATACTCTTTTAGAAAATGATTCCCTGCCCAAACAAGTTTGAAATATTTTTCCCTCTTGATGCTTATAAGGCATATTAGCCCATTCAATTACTACTGAAAAATCCTGCAGTAATGAACATATTTCCTTTTATTTAACCTATTGTCTCCTAAATTTATTTTTGTGGGCATCTTTTTTTTTAACATATGTTTTTTACACAACACATTTTAGGAAATGTTCATATAAAACATGGATGGCATGCTAAAAGTCAGCATTCTTTGTATCAGTCAGTCTAGCAAAACATAACCAAGGGGAGTCTGAGAAGCAAATATGTTTTAAAGAGATTAAAATTGGGGTGATAACTTGTTCTTTTCTTATTTCCAACAAGCCCACTGGACAGAGGCCAAGTCTAATTCAATGCTTACTGCACATTATTGGTACTCGGTAAACATTAATTATTAGTGGTAGCTGAATAAATGAAAATGGTAATAATGATCATGATAATGCTGTATTTTCAACTTTGCCATAAACCAAAACATCTGAGAGAAATCTTGAGACAGCCTGTAAAACCCAAACACAGCTGGGCCCGCTCATCTCCAATGGGGAATTTTCACCCTTTAAACAAATAACAGTTGCTACATAGAGACAAGCAGGTTGACTCGGGTCACTGAGAGACTGTTGCTCAATCCATAATGATGTATCTTGCTACAAATCCAACTGTCAGAATTCGCTGAAGTATGTTTGTGATGGCCAACGCCTTTGCTTTCTCTTTAGGGGTTGCCAAGGTCTAATGGCCTCATTGCCTTCTGGATCCTCCAGGATTGGGTCCTGCCTGACCTGGGACATCAGCTGCTACAATCTCCAACATAAGGGCCGTCCCACCTTCCTTCACTCCTCTGTTCGCACAGTCATTCAACAAGCATTTATGGAGAGGAGGTTGTTATCAGGCCCGGGGCTGGCACGGTGCTGGGCAACTGTGGACAGTAGCTGTGGCTCCTGTCTTCCTGGAGCTCACTGTTCCCTGCGTGAGGCTCTTCGTTCCTGCTTTTCTCATGATGCTTCCTTTGTTAGATTCCCCTTTCCCTTCCTCTTTGATTACATAAGTTCCATTTTCCCTTTAAGACCCAGTTTGGTGTTTACTTCCTCCAGGAAACATTTCCTGATCATACTGTGTGGCCAGGTAAAGTCACTGAAATGTTTCTGAGTTGATCTTAGCAATCTTCCAGCTCAGTCTCCTCGCCCTGCAGCTGAGGGCACTGGAGGTCAGGGCCATTAAGTGGTGAGGCCAGGCACATCACTCATGACAAGCCATGGCCTGTATCTTAATAGATAGCAATACTGTGTCACTGTTTTCTAATATGCGTTTTAGCTTTGCCTTCTCAATCAGACGACTTCTATGCTTTGAACACTTCTATCCATGTAGATATTTTTGTTTTACTCTATTCTGTCTTCACTGATTACAAGACCAAATCTAAGCTTCTCTGCCTGATGTGCAGGAGCCTGGGCAACTGGCTCACACCTACCTTTCCAGCCTTGCCTCCTGCTATTTGACTCTGAGCACTTGGTGCTTCGGCCACCCTGGACCTTCCCAATCACATACTTTTCCATCTGCTTACACTGCTCTCTCTGCCAGGAAAGCCTAGGGCCTCTTTATCTGGAAAACATCTACCTTTCCTGAGAGGTCTTGTTAAATTATTGTCTTGAGTGAAACATTCTTTGATCACCTCCTACCCTGCAGGCAAAGTTAATCAAAGAACTGAAGTACTGCAATACAACCACACATCACTTAAAAATGGGGATACATTCTGCGAAATACATCCTTAGGAGATTTCAAAATTGTGCAAAAATCATAAAGTGTACTTACACAAACCTAGATGACATAGCTTACTATACAACTAGGCTGTATGGTATCACCTATTGTTCCTAGGCTACCAACCTGTACAGCATGTTATTGTGCTGAAAACTGTGGGCAATTGTGACACAATGGTAAGTATCTACATATCTAAACACAGAAAAAGTACAGCAAAAATACAGTATAAAGGATAAAAAATGGTATACCTGCATGGGATACTTACCATGAATGGAGCTCACAGGACTGGAAGTTGCTCTGGGTAAATCAGTGAGTGAGTGGTGAGTGAATGTGAAGGCCTAGGACGTTACTGCACACTGCTGTAGACTTTACAAACAGTGTATACTTAGGCTATGCGAAATTTATAAAAAAAAAAATTCTTTCTTCAATAATAAATTAATCTTAGTTTATTATAATATTTTACTTTATAACCTTTTCTAAAATTTTTTGACTTGTAATAACACTTGGCTTAAAACACAAGCACATCGTACTGCTGCACAAAAATATTTTTTCTTTATATCTTTATTCTATAAGATTTTTCTATTTTTAAAATTTTTCTTTTTTCTTTTTTTTTCTTTTTTTTTACTTTTTAAACGTTTTTGTTAAAACTAAGACACAAACACACCCATTACCCTAGGCCTACACAGGTCAGGATCATCAATATCACTATCTTCCACCTCCATGTCTTGTCCCACTGGAAGGTCTTCAGGAGCAATAACATGTGTGAAGCTGTCATCTCCTATGATAACAATGCCTTCTTCTGGAACACTTCCTAAAGGACCTACCTCAGGCTGTTTTATAATTAACTTTTTAATATATAAGTACAAGAAGTACACTCTAAAATGATGATAAAATGTATAGTAAATACATTAACCAGTAACATAATTGTTTATTATCATTATCAAGTGTTATGTATGGTACACAATTAATTGTATGTGCTATATTTTTATATGACTGGCAGTGCAGTAGGTTTGTTTACACCGTCATCACCAGGGACACTTGAGTAATGCATTACACTACAATGTTATGACGGCTACAGCATCACGGGGTAATAGGAATTTTTCAGCTCCATTATAATCTTATGGGATGACTGTTGTATAAACAGTCCGTCCTTGACATTGTTGTGCAGCACATGACTGCAGTCTCTTCTCACCTTCTTGTGGAATTTCTCCTGCTGTACTCTAATTTCTTTTGCCAAGTTCAAGAGCACCTTAAAAATAAAGACTGTATCCTACTTACCACCATCTCTTGTTGAAATAACTTATTTTTCATACTCTGAGGAAAACACTCTCTCAGTTTCCCCCTACCTCATTGGAAGTGCTGTTTGGGTTTGTTTTGCAGGATCTACCTTTCACTCGTTGAAGTGCTCCAGGCCTCGGGTTTAGCTGTCCTCTCTACGTGCACTGACCTCTCTGGTGACCTTACCGGTGTCAAGGCTCTACACATGCTCTATACACAAATGACTTCCACCTTCCATCTTCAGCCCTGACCCTCCCCCTGATGTATAGACCTATATAATCTCCTACGTCTAATGATGTCTCACGTTTGTCCAGGATAAACCAAATTCTTATCTTCTTCCATTTCATTTCGGTAAGAGTCACCACACCACGTGTCTGGTAACTCAGGTCAAAAACCTCAGACTCACTGTTGACTCGTGTCCTTCTCTCACACCCCACGTCTGACCTGTCAGCAAAGCCTGGCTTTACCTTTAAGATAATCTCAGCTGCAACTATTTCCCAACATGTACACACTACCCACTGCTGCTCGGCCCCACCAGCTCTCCCCTGGACGACCACAGAGCCTCATCGCTGGCTTCCTGCCTCTCGCCTTGTCCACACAGGCTGTGGACACTGATTCTTTTAAAGAATAAATCAGATTATGGCCTTCTCCTGGTCAACAGCCACTGATAGCATCACATCACACGTGAGATAAAGTCCACGCCCCTTCCATTGCGTGGCCTCCTGCACAGGCGCATCCCTTTGCTCCTCCCATGCTCTGGTCTCAGTCATTGCCTTCTAGGCACAATGGCATCCTCGCTCTTTCCTGAGCATGCTCCTTGCTCCGACTCTGAGTGCCATTCCCTCTGCTGCACTCATGGCCTCACCTCGTTCAGCTCTCTGCTCACATAGCACTTCCTCAGAGGGGTTCTCTGACTGTGGTCCATAAACTGGAACTCCACCCACTCACTCCCTATCCCCTTCCCCTGTTTTATTTTTATTCACAGCATTGATCACCACCTGAAACTATGTGATATATTTAATTCATTTATCCATTCATTTATTCAACAGACATGTGCTAAGGCCCTGCTTTGAAGAAGGCACTGTTCTAGGGGCCAGTTGTACACCGATGGCCAAAATACACAAAGGTTCTGCTCACAAGGAGCTTATGATCTGGTAGAAGAGGCAGATCATAATCAATCTAGCAAACGAATAACTAATATGCTAGGGGCAGTCGGTGCTGGGAGAAAAAATGATGTAGGGTAAAGGAGGCATGGAACAGGGGGCTTGGGGAATGCTTTTTTTAAAAAAATAATATCCAGTGAACAAGGAATGTCTCATAGGTAAAGTGACATGTAAGCAGAGACACTGAAGTGAGTAAGAGCATCAGCCATTTGCACAGCCAGGGAGAGCATATGACAATCAGAGGAGATGGCATGCAACTGGTGGGGTCAGGACTTTAAGCATGACTGAGTCTTGAGCAAGCAAACAAGGGGAGGGTGTAGGAGGTGTGGTCAGCAAGGTGACAGCGGCCAGGACCCGTGGGGCCTTGAGACTGGTGGCAAAGATTCTGGCCTTTGCTATGTGTGAGAAGGGGTGTCACTGGAAGGCTTGCAGCAGAGGGCTGGCAGGACTGGAGTTCTATTTTCAAAGGTTTATTTTGGTATGAAGGGGCCCAACAGGGGAAACAAAGACAACTGTCAAAGGCCCTTTCAAACCTCCAGGGGAGCAATAACAGAAGCTTGCCCTGCAGTGCTGGGGGTGGAGGAAGTGAGGCCTCAAATTCCGGATGTATCTGAAGGTGGCACCAGCAGGAGTTGCTGATGTACGGGGTAAAGGGCATGAGACAAAGAGAGGGATCAAGGATGACTCCCTTATTTTTTGGTTTGAACAACCTGAAGAATGGAGTTATCTTTTTCTGAGATGAGAAAGAACGAGGGAGGAAGAGGTTGAGAAGAGGCCAGGAAATCAATAATTTGGGGCATATTAAGCTTGAGATGCCTGATTTGGCTTCCCAGTGGAAATGTCCAGTAGGCGGTTGAATATATGTGTCAGGAATTCAGAGGAGAGGTTTGAGCATCGTCAGCAAATAAATAGCATTTAAAACAGGATTTGTGGCTTGCTTTTTGGTCCACCATGAGGGCAGGGCCTATGTTTCGTGTTGTTCTCTCTCTAATTTCCAGAACAGTGCTTGGCACAGAGTCATCGCTGGGTAAATATTTTGAATGAATGAATGAATCAGTAAACAGCATCTAGGGTATCATAGGTACATTATAAATACTTGTGGAATAAAAGTATAACACTCCCCACAGGGACTAGCACAGTACCAGGCAAACTGTAGCTCCCCAACACATATTGGATGAGGTTTGACAGATTAAACATAATTCAATATAGAACTGGATTGTCTGTTTTCAAGACCAAATGTGAGAACAAAAAGCTTCAAACTATAAGGTTTTCATCTTTATCTTTTTCTTTGAGGCTAGAGTGAGTGTGGTCATGGAATCTCTGTGTGAAACTGGGTAGATGAGAACTTGGACCTGCTGTAACTGCAGCTTAGCTGCGGAACCATGAGACAGGTGAAAGACGCTGCGACCAGCCCTCTTGTAGGATGAGTGCAAAGACAGAGCTGGGGATGAGGCAAAGGAAAGAGCTCTGGAAAGAAGCAAGTTCCCTCCTCCCGTGCAGACAACTGCTGAGATGCTCTTCCCTTTATGTCCCTACAAGGAGGAAATGTGCAAATGTTTCCCCAAAGGGAATGCAATTTCTACACTGATTCCCCGGGGTGCACTATAAATATTTTAGAAGCATATCAATTTCTTACCCTCTTACTAGTCCCTTCTCTCTGGTTTTTAATCCAAACTGCTCTCACCTTCTGCTTCCCTGTCCATGTCCCTTTATGGCTTTTATGTTCCCCTTTCCCTCTCTGTGTCTGCTTGCTGCTTTCTTTCTCCTCTCCTTCCTGGATTCCCATTTCTTTGTTCAAAAAGGTTCCCAAAAAAGGGAGAAGGGGAGAAAAGATGCATACAGCTTCCCACTGGGAGAGAGCTGCAGAAAAAGATTTGCCAATTTTGAAGAGCCTTTCCATTTTTATCGCAATGTTTTGTGCCTGCCTGTATCAAATCTTTAAAAGAAACACTAACATTAATAATACATACTTGGCTTTGTTCAATTCAATTTTACACTGATCCAAAGGGCTTGGAGTGCAAGGCATAGGAGCTTGTTTATCCTATGCTTCACAAATAACAGGATGATTGCTCCGACCCTGTTCCTTTATGACTCTTTTCTCATCTGTTTTTGTTTTCTGGGTGCAAAATAATTTCAGCTTGTGGTGAGAGCACTGGCAACGTCTGCTGGAGCTTCCTGAGAGCCACGTCCCAGCTGTTGCCCGTAGGGTGCCTGTTACTGCCTGGCAAGGCCTTTGGCTGCTGCCAGGCCTCCTGACTTGTCAATCCACTGTATGAGCCCTTGCTGTGATCACCTTGGACCCCAGAAAGTAATGCTTCCTGTTATCAGATTCCTGTAAAATCCAAGAAGTTGTTCTCAATAATGTTTCTGTAGACTTTGGGTTTGTCTTCCTATACAGCTGTGAATCATGCACAGGCCCCGTGCGCTGCTACTTATGATAAAACTGTATAACAATTATCTCTTTAAAAATAGACATTTTTCTCCTGTTTTCAGTAGTTTTCATGGTATTGGGCATTTTGCAAAAGTATGAAATAAAGTTTGTTACTTTGCACCGAGTGAGTTCAAGTAAAAACTGATCTTAGTGTATTTCTTTTTCTTTTCTTTTTGACAGCAGAAGAAAAATAGAGATTCTTCCCTCCCTATCCCATGTTCTTTTCCTTCCCATCTCTTTCCAGATTGAGGTTTGCAAAACCCTAATAATTCTCTAAAAAGATGGTTCCGCATGAGGAAGGGAGACAAAAACCTCAACAACTTTAGTGTCTTCAGTCAGCAGAAGAGATGGGAAAAAAAAAACACTCTAGCATTTTTATCTTGGAAGATTTCCATGGTTTTTCTGACAAGTAATTTAAATTCACTGTCGAGGACATGGCCATTCTGTAAGAGGGTCTCAACCAAATAGCAAATAATCTTGTTTTTTTTTAAAAAAACAACAAACATCTATTATAGAAACTTCCTTTCCTCCACCTCTAGACAAACACCAGACCAGGAGGTGTCCCATGGGAATGGAACATGATACCCTGTAACTTTTCAAGACCCTTGGGTGTTTTCCTTTAGAAGAAACAAGAGAAAACTTTCTAATTGGCTCAGACTCAGTTTCAAACAACCTGTGCATTGAGCATGAAACTCAGACTCTACAGGGAACAAATTTCTTCTAAAAGAGATTTTCTCTCTCAACAATTGTGGCTGACTTTTTTTTCCCCTAGAGTGCTTTTCTCAAAGTCCTACATCATTGTGACCTCCTTTGAATCTTTCTGTCCTTTGTAGCTTATCTGGACATTCATTTTGCACTTAGGTTATTCTCATACACTTTATTTCTTCCATTCTATTCTATTCTTTTCCATTTTATTCAACAAACATTTATTGAGCATCCATCCATTAAGACTCTGTCTATGACTTTGGGGAGCTCGCAATTAAGTAGGAGTGACAAGGACATTAACATTGATAGTGATAACTACAATAAGACAAGTACAATATCAAATAGAATATTAATGATTCAAAAGAGATGTGCAAATCATACTCTGGGAATTAAGGGGAGGAAGTTGAAACAATAGGTATGCTGTGCAAGGGTATTTGCTCAGAAATCAAACTCGTAAGAATGAAGATTTAATCCAGGAGCACACCAATCAGGACAGCTGAGAGTGATTGTACCCTCACACACTCACATTTAGCAAGGAGGCGCTCACATGCCATTGTGAAATTATTTGGGGCTCATATGGGATGGATCTTGCAGTGAGTGATTTAAAATACTTGCTCTAAATAACAAGAACCAGGAAGCATTAAAGAGAATTTTCAGAAAAACATAAAATATGCATCCCTTATAATTCTGAGAGAGTTAAGCCAAGTTACACAGCCCATGATTCATTTCATGGAACTTTGCTGATCATGGATTTTGTGCTATGACAGGTGCTAGAAGTAGAGTCATGAAGAATAAGAAAGAGCCCCTTTTCCTAAGACATGAACAGCATTGGGCATGTCTGCTTAATCCTCAACATGACCTGGCCTAAAGACACAAAGACATGTGCGAACGTTCCTCCTACCCCTGGCCCAGAGGCCATGTACATCACACTCTCAGAGCCTCATTCGAGTGGAAGTGCAAGACCAGACTCTCCTCCCCACTAGATTGTGGGAATGGCATGAACGAATAGATGTGAACGTGGTGTCCAGAGTAAAAGTGCTATATATGTGAAGGGTGAGATGTTATTATAATCAGTTCTGGAAGCTTTTCAGAGCATGCTGGTCATATACATCATCTGTACAATGTGTTTTATTTAGAGTCATATTTCTGAGAAGTGTCAGAATTATAGGGGATACATATTTTATGTTTTTCTGAAAATTCTCTTCAATGCTTCCTGGTTCTTGTTATTTAGAAAATATTAATAATTTGGCTTCTTCTGAGAACATTGTTCTTTTCCTCTTGAGCTATGAAGAAAGCAAGTTGAGACACAATAGAGAGCTGGCCTCTTGCTACTCTGGATTTGATTGGTCATAGATGCTCTCTAACCAACTTGGGCCAAGGAGCTCCAAAATCTGATTCTAGCAGAGCTTCAAATCACTTAATGAGTTCAGGGTCATGTAAACAAAATCAGGCAAAGAGTTGTGGGCTTTGCTACACTCAAAATTTTCTAATATATAAAGCCAAGTAGAACAAACACTGCAGTTTAAAGTTCTACAATTCTAAGACCAAGAGAGTCTCAGCACAGTATTATAAAATGCTACCATGATACCCTCAGACAGATATAGAAAATTAAAGTCTTCATTATAGGAAGAAGCAAAGAGAAGAGAGAGATTTGATGGCACTTAACTGAGCCTTCCATAATGATGATCAGTTATCTTTTCCTCAGTGATTACTATGTGCAGGTATCTTACATGCATTGGTCCTTTTAAGCTTAACAATAATACTGGAGATGGGCTCACTTAACACGCAATCCCAAATCCCTTCTAACAAATTATGTTTCTCACAAGCTTAAACACTTGACTTCCTGGCTTCTCTTGCCACTGGGCATGGCCAAATGATAGAGCTCTGGCCAATGTGATGTAAGTGGAAGCATGCTAGGAAAGACTTCCCTTCTTGAATTCAATGAAAAGGCTCCCAAGGGAGAATACCTTTTTCCTTTTCCCATCTAGAACATTGGCATGATGGCTAGAAGTGTAGTAGCCATCTTGCAGCAATGGGGTGGCAAGCCGTGTGGGGGATGTGCTGCTGAGCTGCCACCCCACTCCTGGGGCTCCCTACTTCTCTTAAGGGAGACAAATAAACCTCTCTTTGTTAAGCCACTGCCTGGCTGTCTGTTCCTTGAAGCCAAACACACTCAAGTGTTCATTTATTCATACAGCAAACATTTACTGAATGTCTACTAGTGCCTGTTACTGTTCCAGATGCTGAAGAAAGAGCAAAGTAAACAAAATAGACTCAGACCCTGCTCAAGGACTTATATTCTAGTGTGGGGTAGACAGACAATCTAAAGAAAATGCTCAGTGCTTGTGTGTGCGATGGAGAAATTAAAGCAGGGTAAGGGGACAGAGAATGTTGAGGAAGTGATGAGAAGGTTGCTGTTTTATGGAAAGTTATCAGAGAAGGTCTCTCTGATTGGGAGGCCTTCTGAGCAGAAAGCAGAAGGAAGTGCTGGATTGAGCCATGCATATTTTTGGAGTAAGAACATTGCAAGCAGAGTTAAGATACTGATGCCCTGAAATGGGAGCATTCCCGCTATGCTAAAAAAAAAACAGAAAGAAGCCCTTTTGGTCTCTCATGGAATGAGGGGAATAATGATAGAAAAGAAGTCAGGGAGGTGACCAGGCCAGGTGACGTGTGATGTTTCAGACCACCGTAAGACCTTTAGCTTTGACTCTGTCATTCCTTGAAACAAATTCCAAAGATACAGGAGGAAATTACAATACTACACCAAAATGGGAGGCCACATATTCTATACTTTTCTTTATATTTTATTTTTTTTTTACAAACACTTATTCGTGATAGTTCAACATTCTTGTTTGTAGTCAGTAGACATGAATAGATCTCTCTGAAAACTCTCCAAATATATTGACTAGGACTCCACCCCTTTAACTGAATGGAATCTGAAAGTATGGACAGAAGTTTATGGTTTTAGAGAATATGATGAGGTATTTGTCTAAATATATTATCTATTTTTATAGAGTTTATTTTCACCCTTTACCCTAAATAAAGTGATAAAAGAAATAGAAAAACATTTTATTCTGACAATTGCATTTCAAATCAAAAGAAAAATATTGGTAGCATTACTTAAATGATGCCTTAAAGTGACTTTGCATCGTTTAGACGTTCATGGAGAAATAAAACTTGGAGATTTTACATACAAAGTTAACAGTATTGCTGAAATCTTAGACGTTAAGAACAAAGACCACCAATTACCTTATATTCTTTTTCTGGAATCTCATATCCCTAGTATATGTCCATATTCCCCATCCCATTTTAAATGGACTCTAATCATGCATTCATTATATTCAAAGAACCACCGATTATGACTCAAAATTTTACCACGCAGCTTCAGGGTCACTATTTGTCTATTCAATTTAAGCAGAAGAATTATATAACTTTTATATTGAGAAAGTATCTGACAACAATGTCTAAGGATGTTGGCACTTTTCCAGATTACTTGGCTATATTCATTCTCTACAACTGCTCCACACAGGAAGTTTGAATTTTCATTTTTAGTACATTGGGAGGCAATTTGAAGAGGGTCTTGATGTTTTAAAATGATATGTATCAGGACACAGTGGATTGCTTTATTTGAAATGGGACACTCTGTAGATCTGAAGAGGAATGAAAATTTACATCTTGAAAAATTTGGTTGTTCCAAATCTTAGAAAAAATGAAGGTCAGCAGAGGTGGTATGTGCTACTCAAATGGACTTGAATTCAAATGTAGGCACAATCCCCATGAGATGCTATTTAACGCTTTTGGGTCTTAGGCAAAGGCCATGCTTTCAGAATTGTAGGGTTGTCCTGAGGATGAAATGGGTTGTCATTCACAAGGACATGCTGGCAACTGAGGAAGAGCTCAACTCACATTAGCTATGACTTTAATGGCGGGTAGTTAACACCAAGGTATGCTGTATCACCAGGGAACAATATTCAAACACTAAGCCAACATCCTGGGAGAGTATGCTAGGTCCTGGGAAGTAAAATGAAAAGATTAAGGCAGGGCCTTAAGCATACAGGACCAAAAGAATCCAAGGATAGGCCTATTTATCTTATCTTGGGCTTAAAGTCATATTTTAAGAAGCAGAGAAGATTAAGGTAATAAGTTGTGAAATGCAGATTTAGAGTTGCTTAATCACCTCATATATCAAGTCAGGATTGAGTCAGGATACTGATGTTAAAGTGAAGTCTAAAAGTGAGAAAACCAAGTGGCTTTTTGTGATCTTTAGGGAAATTTAGTTTTATCATTAGACAGTGCCTTAATGGTAGTATCCTGTCTTGGTCTTACCAACAGCTTCCCTTCAACTGAAACTGTTCAACTCTTCTAAGAATTAGTATTTATCATCTTGCCTCATTGTTGATTAAATATATAATCCTCATCTGATTTGGTATGTCTGGAGTGGGGTCTGAAATGTGTAATTTCACAAGAACTTGAAAAATTTCTATGATCAGACAAATTTAGGCAAATTTGGGAAATACTACACGAGGAGGATAGGTAACACCTGAACTTAACCATGGGTCCAGGGAAGAGCTTCACAAGCCAAATTCCAATTGGGGGCCAAAGGGTTTTGGAGAAGTTGGCCACGTGGTCCTTCGGGCTTGTCTAATCACTTTCCACACTGGAAATTCGCAGGGCTCTCTTTTTCTATTTGGATTCCTGGTCCCTGGAACAGGTGCCATGGTCCTGGGGCCTGAGCTTCAATGGCACAATTTCTTGCTTCTCTCTCTCTTTGAGGCCTATCATTTGCTAACTGGTCTTGATTCACTGAATTCTTTTGCCTTTCCAGTCCATATCTGTTCCAGGAGCTGGACACAGACAGATGGACAGTCTTGCATGCCAAGAGGCATGGGCATGGTTGTCATGGCCAACTGCAGTAGGAATGATTACAGTGTCATACAGTGGTACCGACTCCTAACATGGCCATGCCTTTCACCTTGTGTCATTATCAATGGCTGATTTCCTCCATAAACCTCATAATTCTAGAAATAGGTAAATGTTTCATGAACAGAGTGAGCAAAAGAAGATACAGGGTATATGATTTAACTAATTCCTAGTTAATTGTGGACTAACTATTTCCTAGTTAGCATGGTCTTAGTGATGGGGTGGGGACGAGGAAGGATAAGACTCACATTTGGTTATATCTTGAAGATATACAGATAGTTTCAGATGAATCTGTTTCTAAGTCATGATTCTGTGTGAACTATAAGGAGGAAAAATAAAGAAAATCTAAGAGAAAGGGTATGGAACATACATGCACTATTAAGTGATACCATGGAAGCCTACATAGGAGAGTGGATAAATATTCAAACATGCCTTTTGGTTCAATCCCTCCATGGTAGTGTATTCTAGACATTCTTTATGAAACTTTACAAGAATTTCCCAGAGGATCTATGACCTTTCCCTACTGCGCTTTGCTCAGCTGACACCTCCTGTTTGTCTCACCCCTTGAGACACCTGCTCTGTGATAACACAGTGTCTCTTTCACTGCTGGCTCCACAGGCTCCTCTCCACCCATCTTGTTGTCCTTGGTCCTTCCCTTCCCCACCCATTCTTTCTCTCTCTCTTTTTTCTGGTACTTTTCTATTTTCCAGGCTCTCCCTTCCTCACCCTTTCACCCTCTTTTCAAACATCAATAGCCTCACTCAGACACTACCAACGTGCCTTTTCTTCTGCACGATTCCCCCGTCACGATCCCTCTCCCAGAAGTGTTTGCGGTTGCCACCTCAGGTGCCCGGCCCCTCCTCCCCCTGCCCACCCCGCTCCTTCTCCTAAGCTCCGCTCTGCCTCGCACCCTTCCTGGTTGCTTTCCTCAGAGCACACAGGCTGACAGAATGGGGACACTGAATACAGTTACAATAATGTCAGCAGCTCAGGGGAGAGAAATGAAAAGGGGAAAAAGGAAAAAAAAATAGACGGTTTTAATTAGATATCCACGCCACTGATTCACACTTAATGTGCAAATTTTTAGCCCTTCCATTGTTAAGTGAAACGAGAGTTTTATTTAAATGTGGAAATGGCTGAGAGATGAGGAAGGGTAATTAAGCAGCACTAAAATATAAACCCATGTTTCACAGAGCCTGTACTAACATACGGAAGCAGAAGGATGCTGCTCCAAGTGGGGCGTGGTTTGAATTGGCTCAGTAGGACTCTTGCAGGATGATGACGATGACGATGCTGATGACAACAGAGATTCATTTTTATGTGTGTGTAGTGGACTCTGGTTCAAAAGTACTTTCATATCCCTTATAGCTGATCTTCATAGCAATATTTTCAGAAGGGCAGGGGTGATTGATGAGCTCCATGGTACAGATGGGAACTAGAGGCTCAAAAATGGTAGCTGACTTATTCAAGGTCCCCCAGCACATAAATAGTAGAGTACCTGGGACACTTCCCCCTAGTCTACACTGCCAGACTTAGGATGTAGGCACTAAGGAAAATGGTTTGATTACAGAGACAATATAATGAGCATCAGTTTAGAAATACAATTTTTGTACCTCCATTTGCTGATGACATTTTATCGTAACTTTGGAGGCTAAGTTTGGTGGCAGGAAAATTGCTACCCTACCCCAGAGGTTCTCCTTGGTGCCATTATTTGGCACTTGGAACCAACGTAGTACTTGAAAATCTGAAATTTACAGCACTCACTGCAGTAGTAATTACCATAACTTCTACTGCTGGGATGTATTGATCACCTATGGATCGTCGCAGTCATTCCTGTCCCCCTTGCCACAGTGCTACTCTGAATCATTCATAAATCTAACATGCTAACAATATAGGTCTGAAATATCAATGCAAGAGTGCATATAGCGTGATATTCTAGAATTCAAATTAGTTTATAAAATCTATTATATCTCTCAGTATGAATGTCTCGAATGAAACTAGCATTTACCATAGAAATCCTAGAGACAATTCCATGAAAACAGAAATAAGACAAAGTATGCTAGTTATAATTATTAATATTCAACATTTTTCAGAAATTCTAGCCAATGCAATGAGACAGGAAAATAAATAAAAGGAATACATAAATAAGAAGACAAAAATCATCTTTATTTAAAATTGTTATGATTTTCTACCTCAATAACCCAAAGATTATACATATTTTATCTTGTTTGAAAAATTGGAAGAAATACAGATGTGTTGGAAGTCTTTTAAAATATCCTAGCATGTTAGAGATATAAAGGAATCTTTTATGTACCTTGTTAAGAGCAAGGAGAGACATCTGCTTCAAAATTGCATTGAAGAAGACCGAAATGCATCTTCCAGCTTCTTACTAAAATAACTTATGAAAACTTAGAAAAAAAATGATGCCCATATTTTTAGGAAAACTAATATTGAGGAATAATCTATTTCCTAAAATTAACCAGAAATAGTACTAATACTACTTATGAGAAAAAAAGGACTTGGATTGGGAAATAGAGACAATTTTCAAATCATGACATAACTCATATTTATGAAATAAAGATTGCAAAGACAGGAATTATACACTTCCATAACTGTCTTCCCCCGTAGATAATAAAGCTTCAATCAAACGAGAGGATTGAGCAGCCATTAATAACACAAGCGCGAACTCGAATGGATACTTTAGGTATCTATTGCTGAGTAACAAGTCAACTCAAAACTTAGTGGCTTAAAACAATAATTATTTATTATCTCACACTATATCTGTGAGGAATTTGGGAATTACTTAGGTACTGGCTCGGGGTTTTTCATGAGGGTGTAGTCATGACATCATTTGGGACTGCAGTGATTTGCACGTTGACTAGGGCTGGAAGATCCACTTCCAAGGAGGCTCACCCTTAAGCCTGGCAGGCTAGTGTAGGTTGTTGGCAGGAGTTTCTCACCACAAGAACTCTCCGTGTCCTCATGTCATAGCAGCTAGTTCCTCTTAGAGTGAGTTGTCTTAAAGAAAGGGCAAGAAACAGGGCAAGGAAGGCCTTTGTGAGTTAGCCTTGGGAGCCACACGCCATCGCATGGCTGTATGCTATGGTCACACAGACTGACACTGAGGCAACATGGCAGAGAAGTCCACGTGGGCATGAATATTAGGAAGCAGGGATCACTGGCTACCATTATAGATTATCTAAGGCAACATATTGGACTTGCAATACCAGTGCAGCTTCAAACCAGATCAGCAAATGAGTGTCCCTAAGCCCCAATTTATTCAAATTCTTCAACCATCACTATGCATCATAATCCCAGAGGACAAAGAAAAAAGTACCATTTCATAAAGCAGAAGTATAACAGGTAGAAGCCAGCAAGAGACTGGGAAATGAACAAGGAACTGTACATCTCAACATATAGCTCAGTAGTAGAATTAAAAGGAGACATAAACCTGACACAAAGGGCAGAGAGTAGGGGGCAAGGTAGCATCTTATCGCCACACAGAATACACCAATTTTGAAAACATGTACTGAGAAAACACTGTAGAAAAAAGGAAAAGGAAGACCAGCCACAAAAATTCCAGGAAGAGCATACTTAAAAAATGACTTCCATTGCAGAGCAATGTGAATGTACTTAATGTGACTGAACTGTATACTTAAAAATGGCTAAAGTATGCTATATATACTTTATCACAAAAAAATGGCTTCCAGAACCCTAATAAAGATTTCAGAAAATTATCTGATGACCTCAAAAGAAGCAGAAAAATATGGCCTCCAGCAAAGGACTTAAGGAGGGAAAAGCCGAAGAAGACTGACATAGAATCCAAGAAGAAAAGTTAACAAGATGAACAAAAAAGTCCAATTAGTTAGATATGGAAAGCAAGCAGGGGTCTTAAAACAACAACAAAATTGCAATCTCTATCAGAAGTAAAACATATTAGATGAGAGGCTTCAAAAAATTAAATCAATGGTATGATTTATAAACCTGAGCAGCTCTCCCAGCGGACACAAGACAGAAGCATATAATGAGAGAGAGAGAGATGAAGGACGTGAAGGAAACAGTAAACAGCCAACATGTGTATAACTAAGTGTCCTCAGCACACACTACACAGAAGCAACCATTGAGTGTTTAATATGTACTCACTTTCTTGTGCTGAGAAAAGGCTTGAGTGTGAATAATAGTAGGCTTACCGCACATTATGAGAAATCAATTATAAGAGATACATCCATGTCTCCAGGGAAGAGTTTTGAATCCCACAGACAAAGAAAGGCATATCTTCATATCTTTAGGCAGTAAATGAATGACTTGCAAAATTATAAAAATAAGAAAATAAGGTCTCAGATCGCTCTACTTCGTAACTAAATGCCAAATATAATGAAGTGGTAACCATAGGCATTTTGAGGGTAAAGATTATGACCTTTGGATTTTATACTCAGGAAATATGCCAATCACATTTGAGAGCAGCAAAAAGATCTTCCTAGATAAATACTCCTTGGGGCATGGGGTCTGTGTTGTTTATTATTGTATCTCCAGCACCTCGCCCAGCTCTTGTGGCAAAAAAGGTTTTCAATAAATGTTTATCACATGAGCAAAGACATGTCTACGAATCAGAAAGTACTGCACTCACACGTCTTTTTAGTAAAACATCTTGAAATTTATTCCAACCAACTGCAGATGAAACAAAGGGAAAAGCTAACTAATGGTACCTATAAGGAACTCATGATATGAAAGGCCTGGAGGACAACTGATTTCAAGAGAAGAAGCTGAGGAATTGTTATAAATCTGATAATTAAAATGAATGAAAATACTAATGTCTCAACATGTAATCTTGGATTTCAAGTTAAAAATGTGATTTTGATAAAGTCCAAGAAACACGTGTGCTAAGATAGCAGTGTGGACGGAAGGAGGCCATCACAATTCTTGTCTCATAGAGGGGACGTGGAAAAACATTTACTCAGCTTGAACAATTAGATTCACACAGTTTGCAAGTGCTTCTGGGGAATATAAATCTAAGTGTCAGTATGAATAAAAACATGATATATTCATTTCAAAAAACCGTACAGGATAAAATCAAAGAAAATGTGTTTCAAATAGCACAAGATAAAAAAAATGAAGACTATTAGACAGAACAAAAAGCAGAAAAAAAAAGTTGACAAGAAACAAACACATCAGTTTTAACAACACCTGCAAGTGGGCTCAATTTCCCATTAAAATGAAAGAAAGGCTCAAGTTGGATTAAAAACAAAAGAAAAGAAAACAGAATATTTCTCTGCATCTCTGTTTTGTTTACAAAAGTTAAACCTAAATCAGACTAATACAAGTATTTTTTAAAAGGATGGGCAAATGTATTTTTAATATTAACAAAATCAAAGTATGAAATACAATATTAAATTTAGATAAGGTTAAATGCAAGCCTAAAAACATTAAATTATAAAAAAAGGGATAATTACTTTTGATATTTATATTTTATTTTGATAAAGTATTTTATATTGATAAAGTAAACAATTTATAATGAAGCTCTAAATATTTTCAAATTCTATGTATGAAATATATAAAGCAATAAGTATTGAAATGCATGGATAAGCTGAAAACACTGTATTAAAGTTTGGTATTACTCATTTTTACTTTCAAAGTTTAAGGAAGCAAATGATTCAATATGGCTATGCACAATCTGAATAATAAAATTATCTCTCTGTGTGGATATGTATGTATAGTATTTATCATATACTATATATAGTATTTATGAAGTATTTTATACTATATAAAGAATATAAACTGTGTGTGTCCCCAATGATATATACTTATATAGGTGTTTATATAATACATGCTATTGTGTTCTCAGACATTAACATAAATATTTATAAACTTGAAAGCCATGAAACAGTTATCCAAATTGATCATATAAATTTCCAAAATTAATTCAAGAGGTAAACATTCTGAATGAAAAACAACAAAAGGTTAGAAAAAAAATTGCCAAAGAACTACTCACAAACTAGGCCTGTATAGACAATTTTTCTTAAACATTTAAGGAATATAAATGCTTTATTCTATTTAAAGTAATCCAGAGTACAAACAGATAGAAAGTCTACCAATTAACTTGGCTATGCTATTATAAGCAAAACTTACAGACATGTTTCTTAAAAATATGATGAGCTACAGACATTCCTAGTTATAACTATTAAAACAAAAGTAGTAAATAAAATGGTAAGAAAGAATGTTTTAACATTACAAAATATGATATCATTATTTATCACATACATTGATCAAAGGAAAAAATAATATGATTATTTTTATAATTTGTCCAAAAAAATAATTCGATAAAACTTATCTTCTTCTCACTAAACATTTTTAATGAAGTAGGAAAAGGGGTATTCTTCTTTTTTAATGTGATAAAGCAGCTCTCTGAAACCAGCATCATACCTGATTAAAAAAAAAACACTAGAAATATTTCCATTACAAAGATAAAAATGACACTGTTGCAATTAGCCATTACTATTATTAAATACTGCTTCAGAATACCAATGATAGGTTATATTCAAACTCTGTCTGAAAATAAATAAGAAGGAAACACTTCCCAACTCATTTTATAAGGCCAGAATTACCCTGACACCAAAACTAGTCAATAACATTACAGACAAATTGCCCTCATGAACACAACAGATGCAAAATTTGTAAAAAAAAAAAAAAAAAAAAGAAAAAAAAATTGACAAATTCAATCAAATAATACAAAAAAAAAAAAAAAAGGATAGTATGAGTATGTCATGACCACATGATATTTACTCCAGGAATGCAAGATTGGTTTAACATTAAAAATCATTCCTTATAATTCATCATATGATCATTTCAATAGATGCCCCCCCAAATTTGACAAAATACAACAACTATTCACACACACACACACACACACACAGGCACACACACAAACAAATCAGCAACTAGGAATAGAAGAGAACTTCCTCAATCTGAGGAAGGTCATCCGTAAAAAACTGACAGATAAATGTTTTACTTAATGGGAAAAATGAAATGCTTTTCCTCTAATCAGAAATTAGACAATGATGTCAGTATTACCATTTATGTTTAATATTATATTGATGGAGAACTTAGCCAATACAATAAGACAAGAAAAATAAATAAGAAGCATACTGATTGGTAAAGAAGAAGTAAAACTGTATATTCATAGACAGTTAACATAAATATTTATAAACTTGAAAGTCATGAAACAGTTATCAAAACTGATCATATAAATTTCCAAAATTAATTCAAGATGTAAAAATTCTGAATGAAAAACAACAAATGGGTAGGAAACAATTGCCAAAGAACTACTCACAAACCAGGCCTGGACGAGAATAACTGTATGGACAATTTTTCTTAAACATTTAAGAAATCTTAAGTAATCTAAAACATCTAGAAATTTACTAGAACCAATGAATGCATTTAGCAATGTCACAGGATGGAAGGTCAATATACAGAAGTCAATTGTATTTCTATATATTTTCAATGAACAATTGAAATTTTGAAAATACCATTTACAAGAGTTTGAAAACATGAAATACTTTGGAACTATACACTGACAGCTATAGAACACTGTTGAGAAAAATTAAGGAAGACCTAAACAAAGAGAAGAATATATTTTAATGATTACAAAACTCACTACTACTAAGATGTCAATTGTTCCCAAATTGATACATAATTTAAATATATTCCCAATCAAAATCTCCATATCTTTTTTTGTGTAGATATTGTCAAACTAATTCTAAAATTATATAGAAATACAAAGGACATAGATTGACCACTATTTTGAAAAAGAACAAGTTTGGAAATTTACATTATCTGATTTCAAGACTTTATGAAGCCTCAGTAATCAAAATAGTATGGTATTGGCATAAGTATAGACATATACATTAATAGAAAATAATAGAGAGTCCAAGAAAGAAACCAAATAAATGGTCAGTTGATTTTTACAAATAAGCCAAGGTAATTCATTAGAAAAAGGATGGTGTGTTCACCAGATGGTGTTGGATTAACTGAACAGCCACATGGAAAAAAATAAGTCTCAAACATTACCTCACACCATGCACATAAATTAACTCACATGGCTCAAAAAAAATTAAAATATATATATATTTTTTTCTAAACGTCTAGAAGAAAACATAGGATATAACCTTTATAACCTTGGTTTATATTCTATTTTTTAGGTAAAACATAAAAAGCTAGAACTATAAAATGAAATATTGATAAATTGGACCTCATCAAAATTTAAAACTTTTGTTTCTTGAAAAGAACTATTAAGAAAATAGGAACGCAAGTTGCAGGCTGAAAGAAACTATTCTCAGTACGTACACCTGATATATGATATGTACCTAGAACACATAAATAGCTATTACAACTCAATAATTAGAAGATAAACAACCCCATTCAGAATAGTCAAAAGATTTCAACCAATACTTTACAAAAGAGTGTATTGAAATGGCCAAAAAGCACATGAAGAGATGCCCAAACTCATTAATCATCAGAGAAATGCAACTTAAAACCGACTGTATTTTACCCAAAAAAGATATTAGAACACAACATTTAAAAGACAAGATACCATATGTCGGCAAGCATGTGGAATAGCTATAATGCTTATATGAATGTAAAATGGTACAACCACTTTGGAAAACAGTTTGGTAGTTTCTTGTAAAGGTAAATATAAATTTTCTATATGAATTACCAATTCCACTCCCAAGTCTTTACTTAAGGAAAATGTAAACATATGTCCATGAGAAGGCCTGATCATGAATATCCATAGCAGCTTTATTCATAATAGCCAAAAAGTAGAAACAACCAAATGTCCACCAACCTGTCAAATGAGTAAACAAACATTGGTATATTCACATAATGGAATAGCACTCAGCAATAAGAGAGAGAAGAACTACACACACCAACGTGAATGAAACTCAAAACCTGAGTGAAAGAAGTCAGAAACAAAAGAGCACACATTTTAAGATTATACATGACTTTACATATTTTTTCTGGAGTGCATATGTGTGTGTATTATAGAATTCATATACATACTTTTCTAGATATATGTGAATTGTATAGGATATATATGCATTATATATAGAATTCATATACATATTTTTCTAAATATATATATATATTCTAGAAAAGAATATATATGAAACTCCAGGAAAAAAGTCTAATATATAGTAACAGAAAACATATCAGTGTTTGACTCCAGTTGAAGGTGTGGATAAGTTTTGGAAAGACGAAGGGAACTTTTGAGGTATGGTAATGTGCTGTACCTTGATTGGGACAGTGGTTATATAGATGCATATGTTTGTCAAAATTCACCAAAAGCTACATTTATTTAAATTATGACTGCCAGATATTTTTTATGAAAAGCTCATGTTCTTACCTTGTGTTCACCGTTTAGCAGCTCATGATTCACTCTTCATATACGTCTTAAACCTCATTTCACATGAGTGCCAGGGGCCCAAAGCAATGAATATGTAACAAAGCATAGATGTTTTCTTGGTTCTTAGGCTAATGGTATGAAGAATAATGAGTAGAGCTGCAGAATGTAGAAGTTAAGAGAAGAAGCTAAATTGATTTACATTAGAAATCTGAGAAAGTTACTACAGAAAAAGGAGAGCAGATAAAGAAAGTAGAGATCTGCATAGCCTAGAATTCTCATACTTGATGCTCCAGTAACACTAGCTGCTTTTATCTTTCCAATTATAACATGCTGTTTGTCGTTTCCACGTCCTTCCTCTTATCTCCACTGCCTAGAATATTTCTCTTCACCTCCCCTCCCCCATTTCATTCCCTTTTTTTAGACTGATTCTTAATCAGTTTTTAGAGTCCTAGTAGTGGCCACCTCTTCCAGGAAGCCATCCTTGATTCTCCCATATTTCACAGCTGGAGTTAAGTGATCCTTTTGTGAACATACTGTCAACGGAAAAGAAGCCAAACTCTGTAAAATAATTTTAAAGAGGTTTGTTCTGAGTCAAATTTGAGGAACATGACCCGGAGCCACACCCAAGGAGCCTTGAGCAAGTGGACTCGCTGTGGTTGGGTTACAGTTTGGTTTTATACATAGGGAGATAGGGGTTACATAAAAGTCATAAATCAATACATGGGAAGCATATATTGGCTTGGCCTGAAAAGGCGGGCCATCTCGAAAGGGGGGATGCTTACAAGTCACAGGTGGGTTTAGGGATTCTTTAGCTGACAATTAGCTGAAAGAGTTAGGCTTTATCTAAAAGACCAGAAAGGAAATGCTTCAGTTAAGATGAAAGGTCTGAGCACTCTAGGAGGTCCAGGCAGGAGGATCTTTCTTAAGATAAGGATCTGCTAGGATTCTTGAGTTAAGACAAGGGGGGTCTTCTATCTTTTGGATGATGTTAATGCTATACCAGAATCAGGTTGGGAAGCAAACCTGCACTATATTTGGTTAACAAAATCTGTTTAGTGAGATTCTACCATTTGTAGGTGTGACTCATTAGGCCCCCTTAGAAAGGAATTTGGGCCACAAATTCTGCCCCTTAGGCAGAACCAGAGGTACAGGAATATCAGAAAGAAAAAGATCAGAGTTCAGTCCTCATTACAACATTTTGAATACATTTCTAATGCACTTACCTTAATTGTGCTGTAATTATATGTTATTATGTCTGTGTCTCTAACTAAACTTTGAGCTCCCTGAGGAAAACCATAATTTTATTTATTCTTCTTACCCCAGTGTCAAGCACAGTACCTGACAGGTAATAGACCCTCACTAATTCTTTCTTGAAAGATTGAAAATGTACATGAATGAGTAAATAATTGAGAGAATGTGGTTTCTACCTGCAGTCAATGTAAACTTTCCAGGCCTCCATTTCCTCTTCTGTAGAATGTGTATGCTAGTCCCTGTCTGTATTTTATCTATTTTATTGTTATTTATTTATTTTTGTCTGCCTTTTGACAGAAGACCTTTGTGAAGATCAAATGAGATTAAGTCAAAGTGGTGCATTAATAAATTTAAAGGACGGTTTTGGTGATAACAATGACGACAATGAGGATATGACATTGTGTTGTTTTGTTATATTGGTACTTACAGTCAAAGCACGCAAAAAACCAGAACTGCAGGCAGTCCAGCAAGAATGGAATGGAATGGAAGGTTGGGAAGGTACCCTCCATCAGAAATAGCAATGGACGAAGTCCGGTGAGACAAAGCTTAGAGGATCGGTAGGTCTATAGAATGAAGACAGGTAAGGAGACAGAGCGAACCCAAGTGAGGTGATTTGAGGCAGCCTTGCTAGGAGACAGGGACATGAGGGCTTCTCTGCCCTTTTTGTGGGTTCCTGCCATGTACCGGAGGGCCTGGGTCCTCAGGAGTATAATTCCAGCTAGAGGCAGCGTCTGAAGCTTCTTTACCCCTTAGGCAGAACCAGAGGTACAGGAATATCAGAAGATTCTTAAACTACGACTCAAAGTGTTAAGGCCAAACTGCCTTTGTTCCAATTGCTTTCGTGCCCTCTGGGATAGGAAATCCTGCAGAAAAGATAGCAAGTTTTGTAGGAGGTTTGGAGCTGGGTCAGGAGTAAAAAGAATAAGAGAAGGGTGCTGGGTGGGAGAGAATGAGAGAGTGGGGTACAGTGTGACCCAGAAAGACGAACCTCCAAACATCTTGCCGTCTGATGTACCAGAGCTCCCCCAAGGTGCTCTGCAGAAAAGGCTCATTTCTTCACTAGCAGCACTGGCAACAGCCTGAGTGCCCATAAGGGAGACAAACCCTTTCACTGCAGCTGTAATTACTGCATCCGGCTCCAATTGTGCAGGGACAAATAAGCCCAGGCTTGGTGGAGCAGGAGGGGGCCCTGGAGGGCCTGAGATGAAAGCATTTCCCGACTGCAATGGTGTGAAGAGCGGAGGTGAGCTGAGCAGACCTTGGGGGGAAGGAGGAGAACTGGTGAAGCAGGGGATGGGCAGCTCTGGTTCTATCAGTTACTTTACTAAACATTTTTCGTAGGAAGAAAAGCATCCAGAGCATCATTAAAACCAAACTATTTCTAGCACCTCAGGAGGGTTGCTCTCACCATTAAGTGATTCTGGAGGGGGGAGACTGTTGATAGTATAAAAAATAATAATAAAGTTTAGGGGGTGGGGAAGAGAAAAAGAAAAGACAAGGCAGAAAGGACTTCACTGATTGCCTCCTGTGACTAATGGGCTTCACAAGTCTTGGGCTACAACAGGGAAATGGGGGCAGGAGGTGGCCTGTGTTTTAGGTGTTCTGTGGGAGGTCAAATTCCCTCACCTCCTCACTGAACTCCAGTTCTTCTTATTGTGTGAGTTACTCACAATCCCCAGCTGTGAAGCCCAAAGTGACAATCAACTTTTTGCCTAAAGAGATCAGTTCCTCTTGATCCTACTCCCCACCAATGGAGGTTCCCTCTCTGAGGCTGGAACATTTGTTAAGACTGGAGAGCCCACTCCAATTAAAATCTTCTAGACAACGGTCTGTTTTCCTCTCCTTTTCCTCCTCTCTCTGAATCTCATACAAAGTGAGGAAGCTAATTGAGCATGGTTACTACCTTTACATGGGGGAGGGAAGAACTTCCCCTGAGTACCACCATTTCTAGAGTCATTCCTCAACCTGGCGCATGGGGGAGCAAGGACTCAGTACAGCTGGAGCCTCTGACAGCAGGTGCTTTTTGGAAGAAGACGGGAAGAAAAGAGCTTGCAGAGACAGAGAAGGTCAAAATTCTGATGTCACACAGAGAAATGCATGGTGTAAGATGCTAAGATCACTTGCCCAATTTGTCAAAATCAAACTGTATGTGTTGAGGCAAGGCAACCCAACTCTTGTTATGCATGTTCTTAGTAAAATTAAAGAGTTTTCCAGCACAGGTCATGGGTTTCCCACAAGGATTTGATTGGCAGGAATTGAAGAATACCTTCTTGGATCATGGATCTCTGTCATTTAGACTATTGGGAGCCTCACTGCTGGGTTAAAATGTGATATAAATAAAACCTTAGCAGTAAAGCCACCTGGTATCCAGCATACAACTTTTAGGAAACGATGAACTAACAGTGATGGTGGGAAAATAGAAGAACACTTTAGAAATAAGACTGCAAGTTCCTATAGCCTAGTAATACAGACAAAAGTTGAAGTGCTTTCCCCAAGGAGCCTTTACTGTACACATCAGAACTTCCCTTTATGTTACAGACAGTGCTTCCTGGATCTGGGAAATGGTCTAGGCACATCCCCATTGTCTTCCCCGTCCTTTTTCTGTGGCAAGCTATAAGATAGATATGAGATGGATACATATGCATATGTTCATTCAATAGGTACTTTTTTAACACTTTCGAATTGCAAGGCATTGTGCTTGGTGCTAAAGGACACCACAAATATGTAAGCTGCATGTACCATACCTGCTCTCCAACAGCCTAAGGATAGAGAAAGGAGAAGGATCACTTCTGGCCACACTATCCCAAGGAAATGTTAGTGAATCAATTGATTAAGACAAATTAATTTTTTGCAAGAGTTCAATGAGGACAGAGGTTAGGTTTAAGTCAATCAATGCTGTATCCTCAACACCTTGCTCACAGTAGGCATTAACACATCCTGTGATTTCTCCATGAACATTGCACACTTGGGTGTACTGAGTTGGTGATGACCTCCTGGTGTTAATTACTCCATAACTCAGAGCCAGAGTTGACGCGTCTGTCTCAGCCTGATTCTAGCTGATTTAGATGTGGAACACCCTCAGCAATCCATATCCAGAGCTTCTAAATCAAGCCACAAGGTCTTGAAAAGTTTATCAGTGACCCCAGGCTGTCTCTTCCCTGTCTCTTTTACATATGAAAGAGGTCTTTTCCAAGTTGGTTTGGCCCTAGTCACCCTTGGTGCAATGGTATGCTTATGGGTCTCTTGCCTTCCTACCCCACTCGAAATTTAGAGCAGGAATTATGTTCTACTTGGCTCAGCTACATACTGCCCTCTGCATGGCAGAGGTACTTTGGCTGTAAGTGATAGAAACCTAATCTAAAATAGCTTAAGCAAGAAAAGATGGTTTATAGGAATTTTACTCTAGGGATGTAGGGGTTTTTACAAAGAAATATAGATGACTGTGAAAAAGGAAACACCAAAGATGGCAGGTACACCATCTTCAGCAGGCCCCAAAGGTCTTTGTCTTTTAAATATACTATCAAGGGTGCTTCCCCAGGAGGAAAGGAGGAAGCAAATCTTTGTGAGGTTCCTTCAAAATCTGGCCAGGTGAAGGAGCTCAGTGTCTAAATTAAAGTGCATTATCTCCAGAGGTGGCTGCAGTATGTTAGTGTGGAACCAGGCTGCTTATTATTTTCTACTGAAGCCCACAATTTTTGTTCAGCGGTGAGAGTCACTGTGGACCCACTGCTGAGGCCAATTATATCTACAGTACTTGTAAAGCTGGTCTCAATTTTATCAGTGTCCGACTGATTTCAATAGCATAATTTGATACAGCAACTGCATAGAGAAGGCTTTACAACAGTCGGCAGGAAGCATTGGGTGACTTTCCAATTCCTATTTTACTTTTGAGTTAGTTGGGCTTTTCATTTGCTATGATACATGTTAATATCCATTCTTATAATCTAAAAAGCATTTGGAATAGATACTATCAAATTCCATTCTTCTTTCCTTCATAAGGGAAGCATATTATTTATTACCAATTCATTTCTGGTTTAGAGGCGGGGAAATAGACAGAGGCTTAGTCAATTGCCACATTTACATAGAGAATGAGTGGATCAGAAAAGAGATGTTCCTAGATAAATCCAGACGCATGAACATCTTATTTCCAAGCTCTTTTCCTTGAAACTTCCTTTGCATTTTCTAATGCTCTCAGGACAAAAATCAAACTCCTTAAAGGGTTCTGTGTGATCTGGTCTCTGACTACCCCATCTCAGCCCATTGTTTCTCCTGCTTTTTATGCATTCAAGACACAGCCCTTTTGTTTCTTGGAGAGCCAGCTCCCTCTTACCTCAGCACACTTGGATGTGCTCTTCACTTCCTGGAAGGTTTCCACCCAGCCCAGCCCCTACACATGCACTCATCCCCGTCCCTCTGCTCCTTGGCTTCTATTCATCTTCAGATGTCAGCTCAAATGTCACTGGCTCCAGGAAAACTTACCTAGACTGGATCATACATTCCTGTTGCCCATCCTCACTGGAGTTACCATACTTCGAGATGACATGTTCTTGATTAACTAATTAATGACTACCTCCTCCACTAGACCATAAGCTCCATAAAGGCATGAACCATTTCTTATCTTACACAGCATTATTGCTAAAGGGAAAGCAAATATTCTTAATGCATCAGATGAATGAATGTATGAGTGGATGCATAAGAGATAAAGATAGAGAAGGCTTTACAATAGAGAGCAGGCTGCATTTTCAATTCCAATTTTAAATTTGAGGTAGTTGGGTTTTTCACTTGGTGTAATACATGTTAATATTTATTCTTATATTTATTCTCTAAAAAGCTCAGTGAAGAAGCTAAGCATCACTTCAATACAAGCTTAATTTCCAGCTGCCCCATTTCTGATATACACAGTTTCTCAACTCAGTGTGAGGAGTATTAAATATAAGTAGTAAGTATGGTCATGTATCAAGAACCACAGCTCAAGACATCTTGACTGTTTGCTCTAAGATGTATTACTTCACCTGGAAACCCTAGAAAGGGAACCCTATGGAATTACTATTTATCTCTAGTGGGGTTTTCCCCTTTGGGGAGGAAGAGGGGGGTCATTACCAAGGCATTTTGAACCTATACTTCTAAGTCTTCCAGGGTTAGGCTCCCACTCTGGAGCCCAGGACAGGGCCATCAGTGGGACAGTGATGCTCGCTGATGGCATCCCTCTGCCCTCCCCTGACTTGCACAAAAGAACTTCAGGCTCCCAAGGAAGAGATTATCAGGAATTTATGACTCAATCAACCCACCCAAAAGGAGCATAAATGGGATTAGTTTTAATATTGTTAAGTTGCAAAAATACAGGCATATGTGCATGCCAAAGCAAAATGTACGCAAGCAAAGGGGGAAAACATATGGGTACCCATATGGTGAAAAGCGCATTGCTAGACCTTCACACACTTCTCATTTACAACAAGAACCAAAGTTAGCGAACATAAATTTGCTTTGCAAAAATGTGAGAGGAACAGCTTGTTTGCCCATAACTGTTCCACTGAGCAAGATATGTATAACCTTGATTTCTCATCTCAGACACCTCTTTCTCACACTCTAGGGATTAATTAGGCTCTAAACACGACTTTAGATTAGAAACAAGGCTCCTGGCTGCCTGGAAGAGAGACAAAGAAGCAGTAGCAAGACTGGATGATGCAGCAGGTCAACTAATAGGCGATTCCTATTAGTGGCTGGAACTTTTACCTGGGATGACATAGAAGAGGAATGAGGTTGGTAGGTCTCAGCAGGTTTATTTTAATTGAAGCAGAGGAACAACAGGGACCTACCAGACAATGGCATAAATGTGGTTTTGATTTGGAGGTTGTGCTTTTGTTAGAACAATACTGGGTGGAAGCTAGAAAGTACCTAGACGTAGAAAGGTAGGTGTGAAGTTAGGAAAGGAAATACAAGAGTATGGGTGATGCTCAAAGCTAGTGAGCACCCTTGGGTGCCCCAGATAACAAGTAGAATTTGATAAAATATATCATTTTACATTGTACCTGCTCCAACCTCAAGCCATGGGAGCCATCTTTGTGTAGTATAAAGAGGTCCAGACTTGAAAATCAGGACTAGGTTCCTTTCATAAATCTACCACTTTAGTTAGCTATGACTCATTTGTCATTACTTCACCTTCCCATCTGCTTTTTTCCCCGGGAAATAGGCAGACTCTTCTTTCTCTGACCTATTTTAGGGAGCTTCTGTAAACTCACTGAGATGATTCGTGTGAAAATATTTTATAAACAACAAATTTCTATATAAGTATACATAGGAATAGGTTGTTAGTGGAATACTAGAGGTTCATCTTCCTTTTCATTCCTATTTTTAAAATTGTTTTACTTTGAAACAATTATTGATTCACTAGAAGTTGCAAAAATGGTAGATTCAGGTATACTGTACTCATTACCCAGCTCCCCCAATGGTGGTATCTTATATAACTATAAAGATATATATGTGTATAGTTTTGTATATATAGTATTATATACAAAGTCATGTCTAACTACACTATGGAGTTTATTTGGATTTCTGCAGTGTTTACACATACTTATTTCTCATGTCTTTGTGTGTAGTTCTATGACAGCATCACACACACAGATTCACATAACTCTGCAACAATCGGGATGCGGTGCTGCTCCATCACCACAAGGCAACTCCCTCCTGCCGGTTTTTCTTCCCCTACTTTCACTCCTGGCGACCGCTGGTCTGTTGTGCATCTTTACAATTTTGCCAACTCAAGAACTTTATAAAAGTGGAATTACCTAGTATGCAACTTTTTGAGATTGACTCTTTATTTAGCACAATGTCCTTCAGGTCCATCCAAGTTGTTGAATGTGTTAATAGTTCATTCCTCTTTAATTGTTGTGTGGTATTCCATGGCTTGGACGGGCCACAGTTTAACCATTCACTCAGTGAAAGACACCTGGGTTGTTTCCAAGTTTGGCTATCACAAATAAAACTGCTATTTCAGTCCCAATTTATAGGCAGACCAAAGAAACACCGAATCACTAAATCAATGACCCAGGACTATCAAGGAATAACAGGCAAAGACAGAGGGAGTATAATAGTAAATATCAGCACTTTTCTCCTGGGGCTGCTGGTGCATTCCATGAGTTAAAACACATAAAGTGTAGAGAAAAGGGTTGGCACACAGTAAGCAACTTACTGTGTGCCAGTCATAATACTATCATGACCCGGTCCCAGGCTCACTGTAAGCTACAGGGATTCAGAGAATGCACTTGAATAAAAACACGGCACAACGGTAATTTAGAAAGAACTGTTGAACGTCTGTGATTAGCACTATTACATGCTTTCCATTTATTTTCTTTTTTGATCCTTAACATATTCCAATGAACATAAATGGGCATAAATAGTCTCATTTTGCAGCCCAAGGAATTGAGGACCAAAAAGATGAAGTGATGTTTCTAAAGTCACTCATCTCCTTCACAGCTCAGCCCAGATCTCAAGCTCAGGTCTCTAAGACTCTGAAGTCCATGTTCTGCCAATGAGCTAACATTACCCTCCAAAAGAGATTGTCACCTCCACGTAAATGCAGGTTAATTCTTCTTTTATGTGGAGTGTTGAAGACTTGGCAATTTCTTATAAGTCTTTCTCCTAAGGAATTTTTAGTGTGAAAACTAAAGGCTGTAGTAGAAACAGTCATGGATCAGTACATTTCTTAACCTCAGCATCTACCAGACTGAATAGAAGATAGAAGTGCCCAACAAGGTCGGAACCATGGGTGATGATCTTGGTAGTACTAGCCCTTCACTCACACGGAACTCACTCATCTGGCAACCTCATCTATCTAGAACAAAGCCAAACATCATGTTCCCCGACATTCCTCATATCCGTGAAAGCTGATGCCCTTTCCTCTGAGAAAGTCCCCTCTCATCGCTAGTTCTTATTTAGGATTAATCAACTTGGTTATATGGATTCTTGCTCAAGATAAATTAGAAGCAGATCATTAGAAGAAATGTGACTGTGAAAAGGCAAGTGTACTGACTTCAGGAAGAACTGACAATTGATAGTCTGATTGGAGGGACGAAAGGAAAAATAGAGGAACTATAAAAGAAACCAAGACACAAGAGTTTAAACAGTCCCTACAGTATTGAAGTGCCATATTCCTAGTTATCCCAGTCCTGAATGCTGAGACACAAACAATTGATATGTATAACATTGATGTTACGTTATAAAGGTGAGGCTAAATGGCATTCACTAGACTAAAGGAAATAGAGAACATAATACATTTTTTAAATGCTTCCATTAAAAATGACTCAAGTCAATGCATAAAGGAGTCAGCTTTGGTTACCTGGAAAATTTACTTCTGTGAAATAGCTCATTCACTTGCTCCCTGAGGTATTATCACATATGAGTAGATAGCATGGGCAACTCACTTACAGGTGAATGGCTGTCATCTTAAAATCTCAGTGGAGGGGAGACAGAAAAGAAGACCTTATTATTTTCCCCAAACATCTGGCCTTTCCAAATATGTCATTGGAAATGGGTTCAGATGTGTCAGGCATTACAACAGATTACCATGGCATCACAAGAGGGAAAGACAGCCCTCCTTAGAACACAACAGCCTATGGGGCCTCCTGCCACTCCCATCTCTGCAACTATGTTTTCACATTACTCATGTGCTTAGAAGAGCCCCCCAGTTTATGTTGGCCCAGAAATCCTTCCCTTTTCCTTCCAGAATGGGAAAGAAAATAACTCTTGAAACCCAGCTGATTCACAATGTATTCCAAACACACTGGCCACTTGCCAATCCACTTTGTCTGATTGTTTTGGGACTCAACTCTTTCCTTTGGAAATTTCTTTGAGGCAGCAGCCTGTGATTCCATCATTACCCTAGTTCCTGAGCTGTAGGTCAGTTGGTACAGATTTCTATGTGTGTGAATGCCATTAAACAAGTGCCATATTCTCTAGCAAATTCCTATAAATATAGGTTTTAAATAAGCCATTAATTGCTACTGAAAAAATTAAGTATAGCTTTTTTTTAAAATCTAAAGATAAAGACACAGTCAAATGCGCAGCAGTTTGCATGTCAACTGCAAAACCTCAAATATACATTTACAAAGCACTTTTCTTTGAGATGTTCACAATGCTTAATCACAATCTTGTGAAATCTCCAGCTTTCCTCAGAAGTGAGGCAGATGTCCTCTGAGAATGCCTAGTTTCTGGGAATCCTGGCACACTTGCAATATTGCAAAGGAAATCAGGGATCAGGAGGTGTCCAGCAGCACACTCAGTCTGGAGATCAGAAAAGGTGAAAGGTCTTTAGATTCTCATTTGGAGTTTTGGTGATTCTTGAAAAATTTCACCCTACTTTTGTAAGACGGACTTGCTTTGGATTTGTTTGTTTTAATGAGAAAATGAGCCTGAAAAGCAAAGTTGCTTCAAAGGGGCTCCCAGGAAAGTGTTAATGATAGAAGTATTTACATCATGGACATTGGCAGATGCCACCAGGGCTCCTCTCCTGTGCCTCCTCCCACCCTCAACCAATTTGAAATATTTCCCACTGCACCCCTGCCTGAAACTCTTCATTTTTTAACCATCTATCATTTCAGGTAGAGATCGTATTTCTGTATTTTGGGCTGTATTTTTTTTCTTCTTTGTGTCTATCTACTTTTTATATTTTAGAGATTCCTTATATTTTCTGATCCACAAAAGCTTACCATTATTATCCTCTAATGAATTTATTTATTCATTTATTTTTACCTCTTTCCTATAATTTCTAAGGATTGACAGCATGTACTCAGACTGTCATTTTAAACCATAAGTGTGACCACAATTCTTAATCTTTAGTAATCTGCTCGTTAAAATATTTTTCCTAGGCCAGGCATAGTGGCTCATGCCTATAATCCTAGCACTTTGGGAGGCCAAGTCAGGAGACTGGCTTGAGACCAGGGGTTTGAGACCAGCCTGAGCAATATAGCGAGTCCCCATCTCTACAAAAAAATAGAAAAATCAGCCAGGTTTGGTGGTGTGCACCTAGTCCCAGCTACTCCAGAGGTTGAGTCAGGAGGATCGCTTGAGCCCAGGAGTTTGAGGTTGCAGAGTGAGACCAGACCCTGTCTCCAAAAAAAAAAAAAAAAAAAAAAAAAAATGTATATATATTTTTTTCTAAATGAAAGTTAATTTATTCATTCCTGTTATACAGATCCCCAAATTTCAGTCATATATTTCAAATATTGCATTAGCATTTTGGGAACACATCTGTCTAGTGAGCATAATCCTTCAATGTAATCCTACTGGAATTTCAATGAAAATGTCATTGCAACCTTTATTTCTTATTCTTCCATGCTGAAATTTTTCTAAAAATGCTGTTTGATGTTCAAGTTTTATTGGATGCTCTTCTAAACCTTTAAAACAACTCCCTAACTGCAAGTGAGAAGCAGCATCCTTCTAAAAATAAATATTGGTAGCCACCCCAGAGATGCAAATTTTAAACTTGCAAGCACTCCAGGTTCCAGAGCTTTTCAAACTTGGAAACAATTCTTTAAGTTTAAATGTTTAAATGTCGTTGAGAGAGGAAAAGGGAAAGACAATGGTAGAAATGAAAGACAGCAAAGTTAAGGCCAAGGCTATGAGAAAACAAAAGTAACTTCAAAGCAGAGCACAGACTGTGAGATTTAAAGAGGAGAGGGGTCATTTAAATTTAGGATTTTCCAGTGAGGCTGAATTGCAAGTATTACATTTTAGGTTGGGAATATGAATGAGTCTCCCTTATTTTAAAATGGAAATCTTACCAGTGTACCATTATAAAGAATTGCTTCAAAACAGTTACACAAAGTCAAAGTGTCTTTTAAAAGATTTCTAAGCTTAGAGAACTATGCATTTAAAATCAAATAACTACATTCTGGGATTTCAAGCATTTATAAAGACATCTGACTTTACCAAATACATAGAAATTTATCTGATGGGTAGACATATTTTTGTATATAATGTAGATCCAAACTTCTCCCTGACTTTAGGCAAAATTACCATGAAGACCGTGTCTTTGGGAACATACACTATTGCTGTGTTTATATTAAAATTGACCTTTGTGATGTCCCTTATGTATATTTTAATATTCTTGTTAATATTACTTCATGATCTGACATTTTGAGTTTCAATATCTGAGATCTTTATACAAAGAATGTTAGGCAGATTATTAGCATTATCTTTCCCTATAACAAGGCAGGGGCAGAAATATATGTTCTCAACCTGCAAAGAGGAAACAGAAAAACCTTAAATGATGCTCCTAGTAACAAATCCATTCTTTCAATTAGTAAGTGCTACGACACAATTTATGTTCCAAATTAGGGGAAAAATTCAAGTCATTATTTCCTACATCTCTCTATATTTATATTTCAAAAGTTATTGAGATTTCATTTATCTACAATGAAATGCACTTATTTTTAGTGTATAATTTTATTAGATTTGACTAGTTCCAACACCAACTAGTTCCAACACTAGTTCCAACACCAACAACTTCCAGTCTACTCAAGATATAGAATTTTCCATCATCCTCCAAAATTTCTGGTGCCCCTTTGCAGTCAATTCTCCCCAAATCACTACCCTAGGTAACCATATACTTGATTTCCATCATTCTAGATTAGTTTTGCCTATTATAGAATTTCATATAAAATAATTCATAAAGTGTATTTATGTATATATTTATGTTTAGCTTCTTTTCCTCAAGATGATGTTTTTGAGATTCATACATTTTATTACGTGCATCAATGGTTTGTTTATTTATAATTGCTGAGTAGCAGTCTGTTGTTAGAATATACCACAATTCATTTGCCTGTTGATGGTTATTTGGGTTATTTATAGTATGAGACTATTATGAATGAAGTTACTAAGAACATTTGTGTACAATGTATATTTGTGAACATATGCTTTCATTTGTCTTGAGTAAACACCTGGGAGTGGAACTGCTAGGTCACATGCTGAGCGCATATTTAACTTTATAACAAATTGTTTCCCACAGTGCTTATAACATTTTATGGTTGGGAGTTAATGTATAAGGCTTCAGCTGATCTATGCATCCTCGCCAACACTTGATATTATCAGTCTTTTCAATTTTAGTCTTTCCAGTGATTGTGTAGTGGTATGTCATTGTGGTTTAATTTTCATTTCTATGATAAATATGTTGAGCATCTGTTTGTGTAAGCTGTATCTTCTTTGGGGACTGTTTATTCAAATGTTTTATTCATTTTGAGGTATGTTGTTAGAATTTTAAACTTGCATTTAAGTGTTGTAAGAATTCTTCATATTCACTAGATTTGTCTGATATATGTACAACAAATGTTTTCTCCAAGTCTGCAGCTTGACTTTTCGTTTATTCTTAATGATGTGTTTAATTTTAATTTTTATGAAGCCTGTTAGGGGTTGAATTGTATCCCCACAAAAATGATAACTAAAATTTCTAATCCCCAAGTACCTTAGAATGTGACGTTATTTAAAAATAGAGTCTTTCTAGAGGTAATCAAGTTAAAATTAGGTCATTAGTATGTGCTCTAATACAATATGGCGTATTTCCTTATAAAAAGGGGAAATTTGGACACAGATACATACACAGGGAAAAGTCCAGGTGAAGATGAAGGCAGAGAACAGGGTGATGCATCTACAAGTCAAGAAATGCCAACCAACGATTACCAACAAAGCACCAAAGCTCGGGGAAGGGCATGGAACAGATTCTCCCTCAAGCTCTTAAAAGGAACCCACCCTGATTATGCCTTGATCTTGGACTTCTAGGCTCCAGAAAAATAAATTTCTGTCATTAAGTCACACAATATTTGACACTTTGGTACTAATACAAAAACAAATTTATCATTTTTTTTTCTGTTATGGTTAGGGCTTTTTTTGTCCCGGCAAAACTTTATCTTTCTCAAGATTACTAAAATTTACTCTTACACTTTCTTCTAAATCAATCTTATTTTTATATCACATATAGACATATTCCACACATTTTCCTATTCACTGGGTTTCATGTTTGGATTTTCTAATGCGTAAGGAAGTGTTTATTTCTTATATAATTTCGAGAATTAATCATAGTTTCTAGTAACAGTGTAGATATATCAAATGGCTCTGTGCCCATATCTTCAAGTTCAACTTGGAGCAAGTTTTATTTCCAAGGGGATAAGGCTCCTTGTCCTTTTGGCTTCCGTCCTATTAAGTGGAGATATCATAACTGATGTTTTCATATCAATTATGGAATGCCCCGCACTGACATGCCCAAATGCACTTAACCATTTCTATTGACCTTCTTCCACTCCAGGTGAACTATTAATATTTACATACAAGTCAAACAGATGTGACTCTGGATAAATGCCTTGAAAGTACTGAAGCAAGGAAATCCTTTTTCTCCTGGATGCACAATAACACCAAAGTCCTTAATGACCATTCTAGCATCCTCACACCCTACTTCAAGAAAGGACAAACCACCAACTGACCCACCCATCTCTGCCTAGAGAAAGCAATATCTTCATTGGAAGTTATTCTTATGTACCTTTGTTCTTCATCGTTTGGAAAACAAAAGCCTTCTAAGACATAAAAAGAACTGAGGAAAATAATTCAGTAAATTTCCTCTATGAATCCTTTTGTAATCACTCAGCAACAGATGTATATTGCCTGTTTGATTTTACATTATGGTGTTACAAATACAGTGTTGTTTTCTGGTTCCTGCAGTTGTGTTGTGCATGACAGCCAAGTCTTTAACACACTAACTCTGAAAACTCCCTCCAGGTTAATACCTTACCCTTGACTGACAGGTGTCTCCAGGTCACGGTTGGCTCTGGTCTGCCAATCGCAAGACACAGCAGGGTCACACTGCTTCCCTCATTCACAGTGATGTCTGAGGAAATATTCATGATCTGGGGAGGAACTGTAAGGAAACAGAGAGAAGAAATGATTCTTTGCACTTAAAAGAAGGTGTTAGCCGATGAATATTTGCATCATATGTTTTTATTATAAACATTGTTATCAACAATAAGCTTCAAGTGGCTTGATTTGCTAAGGGTATGGCATGGACCACATTTACAGTGCACTCATGGTAGAAGGATCTCTGTATTATGCTCCACTGTAGCAGAAGGCAGCTGTGTGTGTCAGGCGGGGTCAGGGGACAGAGCAACTGAAGAAGAGCATTATTGCTTGTTGATTTAAAGGCAAATTCAAAGGGAAGATACTCAGAGTCTTCCAAGAGCTCTTGTCTATCCATGCACTTACTATTTTTAGTGGAATCGCTGGCTTCAGTGGATAGATAACCCGATCTCCGGCCTTTCCCAGTATCTCACTCAAACGGTCAACCACACTGAGTTAGTTACCATTTCCTGAGCATTCCAGACTCTTTTAAATTCTTTGACCTTGAACAGGTTGTTCCATCCTGGAATTCTTTTCTTTCTTATTCCTTAACTTGAAAATCCCTACTCATTTCTACAAAAACATCCTTTAAGACTCACTGAAATTTTCTCTGGCTAACCTCGAGCAGAGTTAGTTGCCTTCTCCCTGGGTCCAAAAAGCAATGCACTGGTGTCCCTGCTACTGTTGTCACCATAAGATTGTACTATAAAATGTATTTTCTAATGGCATCATATCCTAGTGGTTAGGAGTGGGGCTGCAGATCCAGATAGACCAAGGTTTGAATCTTAGCTCAACTCCTTACCTGCTGAATGACCTCGAGTAAGGTAAACTGTCTTTGCCCCTTTGAGCTTCGGTTTCCTCACTTGTGAAATGTGCATGAAAGTAGTAGCTAAACTCAGTGTGTTTTGAGGTTTAAATGAAACAATGGCTTAGCAGAGTGCCTGATACAAAGTAAGTTCACGATAAATGTTAGTAAGATGCCAATGACCGATGATAATAAACAACAATTAACGTTATGACAACTAAAACAACATCATTCATAAACAAGTTTTTCTCTGTCTGTGTTTGTTTATTTATTTATTTTCAGAGACAGGGTCTTGCTCTGTTGCCCAGGCTGGAGTGCAGTGGTGTGATCATAGCTCACTGTAACTTTGAACTCCTAGGCTCTAGCAATCCTCCTGCCTTGGTTTCCCAAATAGCTTGGACTACAGGCTTGTGCCATCATGCCTGACTAATTGTTTTTTTAAAATTTTTGTGTAGAGACAGGATCTTGCTATGTTGCCCTGGCTGGTCTTAAACTCCTGGCCTCAGGTGGTCCTCCCACCTCAGTCTCCCGAAGTGCTTGGGATGGCAGGCGTGAGCCACTGCGCCCAGCCTCATGTTTCTTTAGCACTGCAAAACCTCACGTGATCCCTGGTCTTACTGCCTACCTGGGCCCACCTCTAGGCCTTGATTCTCAATTCAACTCAAACCTCAGGATTGGAAAATACGTAGATTCCTTCTCAACTCTTACTTCTCATTGCCATTGTCCTGGTTGAGTTTCTCACCAATTTTCACATGGACAACTGCAACAGCCTTCTACCTGGAACCTTCTACCTGGTCTTTTTCCATTTTGGGGTCCCTCCAATCTATCCCCTACATGTGGCCAGACTAATCTTTTTGGGCAACCATCTAATCAAACTGCTCCGCTACTTACTCCTTTAACTCACCGTGGCCTACCAGGTTTGAGGCACAAACTCGTCTATGTGACCTAAGCCCTCTGCGGCCCATCCCCCAAACCCGCTGACGAGCCTCACCTCCAGGCCCCGTCCCCGCTGACACAGCCCGTGGCAGGCACGGGACCCCTGCCCTCCCTGGAACATGGTGAAGGTATATAGTTTTGCTTTCCCGTGCCTTTCCTTGATTTCCTACCTGAAAAGATATGACTCATCTTTCAAGAGGTGCTCAAATGTCATCTCTCTTCTGCAGTTTTCCCTAACCTCTCCCTAAATCCTGAAAGCAGATTCAGCCATTGCGTCTGCTGCATTTAGTCCAGACCTGCCTCGGGCAGGGACTGAGCACGCTGTATTACACTAGATTGTTTTCTGCCTCTCTCTGTACCGACTGAGGTGCTTGAATCATACACATCTCTACTCCTCAGTGTCGGGCACAGAGGCCGACAAGGGTACGTGCTTGATTCCTCTTTGAAAGAAAGATGCAAAGAACAGATTGAACAGAAATCCAAAAACTAAGGGAGGTAAAGCTTTGAATGGAAGATTTCAGACACCTAAACCTTTCTTCCCTATTTTCTTTTAGATCCTCAAATAAAAGGAAGGATAATACAGAGAGAGGAGGCCCCAAGCCTACAGTCATGCTGATTTATTTATACTGCCAGTTTAATTATGAATTATTAATTACCAAACAGGTAGAGTGCGAATAGATTCCAAACCACCCTGAGTTGGTGGCAAAGGAAAATTATGGCTGATGCTCAATTCAGACGACTTTGCAGCCTGGAGTTTTATGCTGCTGAGACCTTACAGGTAAGTCTTTTCAAGGAGAAGCCATAAGTAACAAGCAGAACATTTGAGCTCTTAGGGGAATCCACATTAGCAAATAAATAAAAATTGCCTAGCTTATAAATCTGCCATATTTTGCATTATTTCTGCATTAGGATTTGGCCTGAAATTTCAGTGCACATATTTTACCCAAATACACACTGGGAAAAAAACAGTGTACATTCTAACTACACTGCATTCTCTTGAGAAAACCGTTCTACCAGTTTTTTCTATATTTTCTAGCTTGTTAAAAAATAGTTCTGGGCTTAGAAATGTCAATACTTTTTTCACTTCTGTAAAGCAACAACTTCAATGCAACTTCCAAAATATTCTCAAAATAATGTCTGCTTTAGCTGGAAGTGTTAGACCATCTGAAGTTCTCTTTCTCTAGACCCTAGGGTCTCCCAACTTGACGAAGCATAGTTAGGTTAGTGGAAGATGATATAGTACATCGTAGCTGTGCTGCCTCGGGATGGAACTCTTAGCACAGCCCCCAAACTCAGAGCATTATTTCCATAGACGTTATATTTCATTTGATAGTTTGAGGGACACTGGATTAAGAGATGTTTGTAAAATGGATGAATATTTGCACAAACTCCTCATACCTCAGGTGCTCAGTCAATCAGGAAAGAGCTTCCTGAAGTGGGATCACAAAGGATAATCCAGACATTCCCACTAAGCCCAGGCAGTGTTGTCTGTCAGCTTCTGCAACACCATCATGTTCTCTGCCATTTTCTCAAAGGAGGAAAGATAAGTACAGTTTCAAGGGTGTGGGTAGCCAAAAAGAAAGGAAGTGCAGAGGAGGTATTGACTGACAGAAAGGAAAGTTCCTTCTGTTCTCAATTATAATATCCTTAGAAACTAACATTAATATGCAATCTTATTGTTTTCAAATTGCTTGCTTATCACATGTGCTCCTTACAAATTATGAGATAAACAGAACCCATATTCTCACTATTAAAATTGAAGAAAGTGAGGCGGGGGAGATACATTGGCCAATTGCATCATTAGTAAATGACAGCGCTCCTTCCATTACATCATGCTGCCTCTTTGCTTTATCTCTTATCAATTCCCTAAACACAATATTTATACCCATAAGCCTTTGCATATTCTGTTTCCTCTGTTTCAGAGCAGATTCCCTCACAGCACTAACCATGATGAGCAAAACCATTCCATTCATGTCAGATTCCCCAGCGTCTTGCAAACCACTGAGGGCAGGCCCATCTTTGCCGTCCTTGCTTCTCCAGGGCCATGTACGTTGCTTGCCAAGGAAGGTATTTAATATTTTTAGTGTAATTTTAAATCTAAATTGAATTTGACAACGTCACTACATCTCTGCCCTTGTTTCCATGATAACTTTTTAAAGAAAGGAACACTTGGGATGGCTTTAAATACTCCTCCGTATTTTGGCAAAAGATCTTTGTTTAATTCTCAGGTTAAGTATCTGTGGCAAATGAGTCTATACATATTGCAAGTGTTTACAAATACACAAATAAACACAAAGAAATGAGTAACAATCTTACCCAAAATGCCTAAGTCACTCAAAGAAAATGATAGGACCAACAGAGTTTAACTAAAGGATAACATATAGCACAGTGTGTTTTCAAATCATGTCTGCAGACACTGTTGACCCTCCCCTGCTGGCATCTGGTTGTCTTCTCACTGGTGGTGGTGGTTACAACAGGACGTTTGCATAAGTTGTGCAACTGCAGTGACTTCAAATTGTGGTTGTGCAACATGCACAACTGCAGTGAATTCAAACTGTGGTCATTTTTGGTAGATAGATATATAGACAGATAAATAGATAGATGATATATGATAGAGGATAGGTGGATAGACAGATGATAGATAGAGGATGGGTAGATAGAGAGATAGGTGGATAGATAGATATAGATAGAAATAGAGAGATAGCTGATAGATGATAGTAGAAATATAGAGAGATAGATATAAATAAATTATTATTGTCTTTCTGTATGTGTCTGTGTGGACAGATAATATTTTATCAGATTGTAATTAAGTATCTTGAGGAAGGGGCAGATTTTCACAGGTGTCTTCCGGAGCTGCGTTACCAAGAAATATTTACACATTTTCTCTTTACCCTCAGCATGGCCAGCTGCTCTTAACCCTCGCAAATGTGTCTTGAAGCTGTCCCTGCCTCTCCAGTCTCACTGCCATTGACTTAGTTGAGGGACTTGAGCTTTCCAGTGTGGAATATTACAAAAACCTGTTCATTTCTTTACAGACCACTGCCTTCTATTCAAACCCCATACTCCTACCACGGTCACCATTTAAATATCTTGCCTCTTCCTGAAACTTCTCTTTTAAGACCTAAAACATCTGCCCCTTGCTAAGAATGTGAAGTCCAAACTTCTTATCAGGATTTATAAAACCATCTGCAGTCTGGCCATGACCTAACTACTCGTCCCTTCTCTAAAGTATCTCTCCAGAGCTACATAATTCTCTCGACTCTCTGCCTTTATTTGCCTTTACACACACTATTCCTTCTGCTTGGAAAACCCATTCCCACTTCTGTGCCATGTGAACCACTCACCCTTCAATACTCAACTAAAATAGGAGCTCCTTTACGATGCCTTCATTGCTCTCTCTTCTCCTCCCGGGGCATTCTTGTTTATGCCTTTATCATACACCATTTATCTCTGCAGCTGAGCTACCCCATGGAAGGAATCTGTTGTATTTATCTTTGTATTCCTATTATACAACACAATGCCTGACATGCAGTAACATCCTTTTTATTCCCCTAAATGTAATGTATGAATGCATGGGTTTTAAAATTAAGTATCTTATAATGTGTCAAGTGTTTCCCATCCTAGAGCTTTGACATTTGCTCTATCCTTTCTCTGAAATACTTGCCATCCTATTCTCCACTTACAGAATTTTCCCTTCTGGGCTCAGTTTCAGCGTTACTTCCTCAGAGAAGTCTTTACTAACGAACCCAGTCCCCCGGCCCTGATATCTAATTCAGGTCCTCTTGTTACAATCTCTCCTCAACCTTTACCTTTTCCTCTGTGATATATATGTAGTTTTGTGCTTTTATATTCATGTGTGCGATTATTTGTTTAACATCTCCCTGGCCCACTAAACTAAAGATTTTATAAAACACTATACTCCCAGTACTTAGAACAGTGCTTTCCCATATAATACATTCTCAATAAAAATATGTTGAATAAATAGATGACTACTATGTATACTGTGTTATACAAATTATTGTGTACTAGTGAGAGAGCAAACTTGAGTTAGAAAAGGCTTTTTTAAAGGTGGAACATTTCTTGGTATGAGTTAATTGGGGATTGAAATGTGTGATTGTGCACATATTAGCTCCACCCTGCATAAAGTGGCAGAAATCGCATATAAGAGGCCAGGGACCAGGGCTCAGGGTCTGGCATTCAGTGGACCTGCCTGACGTGGGCCAACTTTTGCTTAACCCCTCTGAGCCCCTGGCTGCTTGTCTGTAAAATGAGAATGACAAGACGTATCTCTCCAGGTAGTTGCAAGAACTAAATGTAAATGTATTCAACACACTAGCACAGTGCCTGGAAATAAGTAAGTACTCAATGAATGTTAGCAGTTATTATCATTTGAATAAACTCATTACTGATATTGTTCATGCCATTTAGAATCAGAGAAATTGCTTAATCTGTGCCTAATTGCTCATTCTAAAATCTTAGTTCCTTCAACTTTAAGTCAGGGCTTATAGATGACGCTGGCCTTAGAGATAGTCAAGAAGAGAAAATTTCATTTTTTATGTGTATATAATATATATTATATATGTAATGGAATATTATATATAATATATGTAATATACATTGTTTATATATTTTATGTAATATACTACATAGGATAATATATAACATATATTTTATATATAACATATATTATATATGTACAGTACGTATAGAGTATATATGCATACGTACTCTAGCTCCCAGAGTAAAAAGTAAATATTCAATAACTAATCATCAGTTTTCTCCTCTTAACCTGAGCTAATGAATAGGGCAAGTCTCACACATGTATGAAGAAATCACTTGACTCTTTTTTATTTGTTTTCTTTTCGCGGGTGTCTGTTTCTGGAAGGAAGAGGGTACAGGGCCGCAGCACCACGCCACTGAACCCTCAGTTTAGGGCAGAGGCACAGTGGGCGTGAGGCAGAATGCAGAGGTGGCTGCTGCTTCACACTCCAGCCTCGCCCCAAGAGGCCTGACATCCCGTATCCTTAGCAATGTCATAAGTGACACTCCACGGGTGATATATATTTTTGGCTTCCTTATCTAATTTGATCTTGACAGCATCTCTGGAGTATACAAGACAGGATACAGAAACAGAAGTCTGTCAGTAAGGCGGGAAGCTGGGACGCAGCCCCGACTCAGAGGCCCAGACCCACTGAGAGATGGTGCAGCACAGCAGGACGCCACTGGCTTTGATTCACGGTGTGGATCCAGATTCTGATCTCGGCTTCACTTCAGCCAGGTGCCTGTGTGCAGTGAATACCTCTGGATCTTGCTTGTTTCCTCCTCTGTGAAATGAAGTTCATGACACCTGTCGATGGTTGTGGTGAAGGTACGGATGCAGGCAAAGAGTAGGTGCTTATTGAATGCTGGTTCCTCTTTCTCTCTGTATTTGTACGTACCTCCTTTCTCTACTCCTAAGAGTGCCCACATCAGCAAGAACTCTCTGGGGATTTTTTTTTTAATTGCAGATTACTAGGTCTGAATCAGAATAAGAAGTTCTAATGTTTAAAAGTCCCCAAGGTGAATATGATGTGTAGCCAAGATTAGGAGACATTCCTATACCTCTGCACGGTGTCCTTGTTCTGTCCAGTCCCCTCCAGTCACTCAGAGCTGCCTGGCTTCTGTTCTGTCCCTCAGCATCCTGCCCCTCTAGGGCACACTCTTGATTAGAGAGGCCCATGTACTGCTCCCAGAGTTGCTGCAAGGGCAGACTTTCTGTCCATCAAAACTCTACTGTGGCCCTGTCCAGTCATGGCATTTGATGGTCTGGCTTTAACTGTTTTATTTATTTAAGACTGCATGGCATAGTGAAAAAAAATCTTGAGATTTGTAGTCATTGTGACTAAAGTTTGAATACTATTTTTTTCCAACTATTTTCTATGTGATTTTTGAAAAAGTTACTTGAGCCCATTAAGTTTCGGCTTCCTCGACTGTAAAATGGGCATAAAAATATTTGCCTCACAGGGATGTAGAGATAATGATTTCAAAGTGCCTTAAATAGCTATTGTTATTGTTTTCACTTTATTGTTATTATTATTCTCAGGGAATAACAAAATATTAAGAGACCATGTGAAAGGTAATATAAATATGAAATGCTTTTCATTACAGTTTTAAACACTCAAGGCTAATTTTTAAAAATAATACAGTAAAGACTTTTAAGGATCTGATATTTTATCCTTATGGGGTTACCTTTTTGCATTTTAATAGGGGAGTTTATTTCCTAATCCAGAGGCAAGAATAATTTTGGAATTATGGCATTCATGTAGGCTAGGTTGTATGATATTTTGTACACTGAAATAGTATGGTATTTTGCAAAAAGTACTACACGAAGAGTAAGGAGAGGTGGGTTCTAATCTTTTTTCTTCTATAGCTCTGTGATCTTTTATAAATCACTTAATCCATCTGGCCAGGGCTGTGTGTGTATGTATATGTCTCTGTGTGTGTGTGGTGTTGTTTGTCTATTTTGGTTAATTATAGAATGAAAGCATGGATTGTGAATTCTCAGGTCTCTTCTGGTCTAAAACTCTGTAATCTAATGATCTAGCAACATTATGAGTCTGGTCTATAAGGGGGCTACTCCTGGGAAGAGGGTGATGACACCACCACCAGCAAGAACAAAATAGTCAATGTTTATTTCTTTAAGCTTAGCATTAAGTTCTGTATATACATTATTTCCTTTAATTCTCAACACATTCTTAGGGAATACTATAAAAAATCAGCATAATGATAGGCATATACATCAATGGAATAGAATTGAGAATCCAAAAATATATCCACACATTTATGGTCAATTGATTTTCAACAAGGTGCCAAGACAATTCCATGAAGAAAGAATAGTGTTTTCAACAAAAGGTACTGGGACAACTGGATATTCCTATGCAAAAAAAAAAAAAAAAGAAGTTGAACCCATGTTTCATGCCATTTCACATCATATACAAAAATTACCTCAAAATAGATCAAAGACCTAAATGTAAGACCTAAAACATAGAAGAAAACATAAGAAAAAAATTTTTAATCTTTGATTAAGCAACAGATTCTTAGATATACAGTCCAAAGCACAAGAAACAACAGAAAAAATACATAAATTGGACTTCATCAAAAATAAAAATTTTTGTGCTTCAAAGGACACTATCAAGAAAGTGAGAAAACACAAAATGGGAGAAAATATTTGAAAATTATACATATAATATGCGACTAGTATCCCTATGATATTATAAATATATAAAAACAATGAAAAATTAAATAATCTAATGTAAAAAGGATTTGAATTAATAATTCTCCAAAGAAGATATACAAATGGACAGTATGCACATAAAAAGATGTTTAGCATCATTATTCATCAGAAAATGCAAATCAATACCACAATGAGATATCACTTCACACCCACTAGGATGACTCTAATCAAATAGATGGACAGTAACAAGCTTCTGCAAGGATGTGGAAAATTGGAAGCCTTATACACTACTGGTGGAAATGTAAAATGGTGCAGCCACCTTGGAAGACAGTCTGGCAGGTACTCAAGAGGTTAAAGGTAGATCCATATGACCCAGCAATTCCAGTCCTAGCTATATACCCAAGAGAAATGGACACATATATCTGTACAACAACTTGTACATGAGTACTTTACAGAAGTATTATTCATAATTGAAAAAATTTTAAGTATTATTCATAACAGAAAAATTATTATTCATAATAGAAAGTATTATTCATAATAGAAAAAAATTGAAAACAACCCAAATATCTATCAATAGATGAATGGATAAACAAAATGTGTATTTCCATACAATGGAATATTATATAGCCATAAAAAGAAATGAAGTGCTGATACATGACCCAGCATGGATGGACTCTGAAAACGTGAGGTGAAAGAAGCCAAACACAAAAGCCATGTATCGTATGATTCCATTTTTATGGGTTATCCAGAATAGGCAAATCCACACAAACGAGAAGTACATGGTGGTTGCCAGGGGCTAGGGAGAGGAGCAAATGAGTAGTGACTAATGAGGGTGGGTTTTCTTGTTGGGCTAATGAAGATGTTTTGGAATTAGGCAGTGGTGACTATCACACAGTCTCGTGCATATACTAAAAAACACTGAATTGTTCCCTTTAAAAGGATGAATTTTATGGTATGTGGATTATATTTACATAAAGCTTTTATAAAAAATATCAAGCATGGCTCTTCATCTCTTCAGAGTTCTTGTACTACAAGGAGAGAATTTCTATACTACAAGAAGAGAAGGCAACTCAACACATGTGGGTTGCCAGGAAGTATCCTTTTCATTTATTGATAGTTCATTGCATAATGCTACATAATGTCTGCTTAACTCTCCATCTCTCCTTACTCGCACAATGTTTCCCCTTCTCTTTTCAAGACAACTCGTGTTGCTTTAGCCATGTCAGCCTGTTTGGCAATGCTCCAAACACCCCATGCTCAGTCCTAATTTCACACCTTTGCATGTGCTGTTCCTGCTGCCCATGAGCCTCTTCTCCACTCATCAGCCTGCTCAACTCATGTTCTGATTTGAAAACTGATATTGAGGCAGAGTATCCTCTCTCTATCAGCTCTCCCCACTCTAGAGATGAATGTAAGTCTGTGTTCCATGACAACCTGCACATGATGATGTAATATATTCATTCCAAAACATTCATTGAGTGCCTACTATGTGACAGGCATTACCTTGGGGGTAGAATAGTAAACAGTCAAGGTCCCTTTCTCCTGTAAATTTTGGAGCTTAGTGTCTAGAGGAGAAGGCTGACACTGATAAATAATCGTGGGAATCAATGTGTGATTATCACTCTGGGTGTGCTATAAAGTGGTGCAAGGCACCATGATAGCCCATGATAGGGACTTTTTCTTGGTCAGTGAGTTTTTGGGGGGGGGTTGTTCTAGGCAGAGCTGGACACAGGGATCAGCATACGCAAAGTATCTTCAGAGATAGAGAGCTTGTGTGACTGTGGCAGAAGTGAAAAGAGTGAAATCCTATGAAATCATCCTATGAGATGATTCTGAAAGGGCAAGTAGGGGCCAGAATGTACAGACTTTTGCAGGAAACACTAGGTTTTTAAATTTTTTTAATAAGAACAACTTGGGGGCTCATTAAAATTTTTGAAGATGATGATGATGATGGTGATGATGATGGTGGTGATGACAATGACGATGATGATGACGAGTGACGTGGGCAGGGAAGATTTCCACTGGGAATAGGTCACTCCTGGCTGCCCTGTGGAGAACAGCCTGGAGTAGAGCAAGTAAGAATGGGAGAACCAGCTAGGAGGTTGTCCAGCAGTGAAATGCTGGCGGGTCGGACAAGTGCAGAAGCAGCAGAGAAGAGCAGAAAGGGACAGATTTAAGAGACATTGGAGAGTAGAATGAACAAAGCGTGGTGATTGACAAGGTGTGTGTTAAGTGTCAAAGCCCACTGTCCCACACCGTCCTGTTGTTTTCTGTGTCTCTCTCTCGCTAGACCGGGGATCCTTACAATTAAAGACTACCGTTTGTTCATTTCAGCATCCTCAGTGCCTCTCAGCACAACACCTACTTTCTAGTAGGTGCTCAGTCTATGTGTGCTGAATTTAATCGCTAGTGCAAGGAGATTTTCCAAGAAACACAACCTCTCAGTATCCAGTGGGGGCAGCCGGCAAATTGGAACCAGGCTAATTGCACGAGGTCACATCCTAATGCTTCAAGGCAGGGCCTGACCCATGTCGTCTGGTTTTATAGACTCTGAGTGTGAACTCAGACTCGCTGTGTGTCCTAGTGTGATACGGTTTTATTTTATGCTGGGGATCAGACCTGCTGTATTCTGATTGCTTTTCTTTTCTTCGTTCTAGTTTGACGAGAGGAATGATAGGAAATGAGGACAAGTGGTTGTGAATTACAGACCCAGGAATGCATGCCCGGGACCAGTGACATCACAAACCACTCAAGCTGCACTAAGTTCATCTGTACTGGTTGTCTCCACAGTGTCTCCACAGAAGTTATTTATAGACTTAGACACACATTTCCTATTTTTAATTTGCATAATTCAAGCAACTGACCATGATCAGAGAAACTGCAGGCAGTGAAAGAGTCTTTCTTGTCATGTTCTGCTCTCTCTGGGGCATGGAGATGCCCTCCCTCCGGGAGGCTCCTTTTGTTCCTTCCTCCTCTAACTGGCCACACACAGGCTTAGAATCAAGGGGTTTAATTTACATCATAGAATTTCCAAGTCAAAATAGATATGGGGGGTCACCTAGATTTACCTTCTCGTTTTGTCCAGAAGGAAACACTTGGGTCCTAATCCCAACTGCCAATTATTTGTGTGTGGTGGGAGCCAAGCCGGGACCTCTGCTGACCCAAGCCTCTCTCTCACATCCAGGCCCCTCAGTGTTTCAGGTCTCCCAGGAAATGGTTTCTGACCTCTCCCCGTCTCTACTCTCCTCTTTAGCATTGTCACGTTAAACATCTCTTGTTAATAGGGTCTGAGCTCTCTCCCCTCTTGTTTATAGTGTGACCGTGAGCAGGTGACCTACATTCTCCAGTCTCTGTTTCTCAAACTGCGAAACAGGACAGTGACCATCTGCAACTTGCAGGGTCATTGTGAGGAATAAATAATAAATGAACATAAAAGTTTTTATCATAGTGCCTGGCACATAGTAAATGCCAATGTTACAGGCTGTTTATTCTACATCTAGAATTTCTTCTTTTTTTTTTTTTTTGCCAGCACCTCTCATTTATTGAGAACTTAATAAGTATCAGGAGGCACCATGCAAAGAGTTTGCCATGCACCGCTTATTTCATCCTTATGAAAACCCTGTGTGGCAGTTTTACTAATTTACATTCTAAGCAGGAGGAAATAGAGGCAGAGAGGGGCTAAATAAGTTGCCTAGGATCACACAGCCTGAAGAGAAGCAGCTGAGGTGTGTGCTTTCTCGGCTCTCATTCTGTGGACCCCTCGCTTTGTTCTCCCAGGTAAGAGGTGGTGGAGGTAAGAAAGAAGTGTGAGAAGGGACATTGCTGCCCTTGTGTTTACCAGCCTCTACTCCTCAGCTTGTCCCCAAGTGTCCCCAATTCCCCCAGTCTTCATCCTCAGTCCTGCCGTATTTTAAGCCGTTCCTGGCTAGGGCAGGTGTGAGTGGAAAGATGCCTGGGCTGAGAATTAGGCCAAATGTGTCCACACCTAGGATTTCATGCCCCTTCCTGCCACCCAACAACTCCTGGCCTTCTTGATTTTTTCACTGCCCAGCAGATCTGTCTGCAGGTGCTTTCTAATATTAACTTTGTGTCCATCTTATCCCCCTGTCTTAAATCTTTGGGAGAAAATTGGCTTCTTCCATGACCTTTGTTCTAAGTTGGTTCTAGAACCCTGGTTAGCACTCAGTCTCCACTGAGGTCTGGAGCACACCCTTTGGAAGCCACATCAGCTGGACACTGGTTTTCCCAACCTCTCTGAGCCTCCCTGGCTTGCTCCATGCTACAGCCTGGCACCTGGTGACTTCGGAGTATTGACCAGCTCCTGCCTTGTTCTGTGCCACACATAGTCTACCCCAGAGTTTTCCAATGACAAGGGTGGGCTGCAGGTCTCTGCTGTGCTTTGCTCATCTGAATAGCAACATCAGGGGCCAGGGATTGTCTCAACCAAGCTGGGTGGGATGCAGCCTCACCCTCAAGAATCAGTCTGGGTATTCCCTTCAGCAATTTTTTATGCCTCCAACTGGACACCTCCTCTTCTCTCCTCCCACCTGCTCCATGCTGCCAAGAGTGGATCATTGTGACTCACCCCTGCACTCAAGTTGTAGTCCTTGGGTGCCCGGGTCTGAGACAGAATTGAAAAAAGAAATTTCCTAGGAATAGACACACAAACTCTTCATACGGGGAGAAAGAATGGACTTGGAATATCTTTAAGAAATGGGTACTTGCCCATCATCTTGTCTGTAGCTGCATGCTACTGTGGGGACAGAGAAGATAGGGCCTGGAGCTCAGGTCTCATTTTTCCATTTGGTAATGATATGAAAATAAGCAATACTTGGTGGCATGGAACACAAAGCTATCTTAAAAAGGTTCTACTTATGAATTAATGAGATGATAAAATAAAAATACTTTAAAAACTATAAAACAGTATAGACCCATAATTTAGTATTTACACTAAAAAAAAAAAAAAGCTACGTTTTTGGGTTCTCAGAGATTCTGAACTCAAGGAGTGTGACTTTGTTCTCTGCAGACCAGGGCTTGGGCGTAGCGTTCACAGTGATGTGCTGTAGCATATGGAACGTACAGAATGTAACCTTTGGACCAAATTTAACCTTATGTTTCTCCCCCCACCCTTTTTTTCTCTCCCTATCATGCTGGATCCACAAAGGATAAAATTTCTAATGTGGAAGAACATGCTCAGATCTCTAAGAGTGAGGAAGTCTGCCATTAGCCCCCCAGTATAATTCTTATATGAGTCTTTTTTTCAAATATTTAAAACCTCCCTCAATTCCAACAAACCCAGAGAGTCCGGAAATAAGGATTACATCCACATTTTCATACGCTGGGAAAAGGGGCGGGGGTCTGTGACTGAATATCACTGATAAAAACATGATAACTGAGTCTCATTACAGCCAAAGACAAGTCTCATATTTTAGCATTTTTATTAAAGCTTTTTAAATTACTGAGTGTCTGATACATTCAATACCAGCCTAAGTGATTTATATTAGTCTATCCCTAGATACTCCATCTAATAAATAACTTGGCAATCTCCTAACCCATAAATATCTCTGGCCCCAGCAAAAAGCAATTAAAGCATGTTGAAAATAAAAGGCTTCCCAGTACTCCAGACTGCAATGGCATTGGGTGCTTCCAATGGGATGATTCACACCATTTACCAAGGAGGGGTCAGATCTCCCTACTCACCACCTGCCCACCGGGAACCAACACTCTTTTTCCCTTGAAAAACAAGATACATACAAAACTAGCTTTAAATGTTTAACATGCCACAAGGTTGCAGGAATTTTGTCATGGAAAATATTATTCCCAGCAACAAGTGTTCTATAATATTTTAGACAGCTTAGGTTAAAATTACTGTGCAAAATCTTTTTGGAAAGCAGTTGTGCCAAAAATGTTTAAAACACATTAAATATAGAGGCAGCCGACTAAAAAGTTATTAGAGGCTCCAGTGTCACTAGCCCAGAAAATATTTCAGGTTAATAAAGTTCAACCAGCATGCCAGGTAAAAAGCCATTGATATTTATGATAGTGGCTTCAAGTTCAGTATTTTCAGCTGCAAAAGAAGGCCACTTTCCCTGAAAATCCTCTTCTCTGGCCTTCCTTGAAACTCCAAGGGTGTGTGAAGGAGGAAAAGCTGGGTCCTCACTTCTTACCTCTATAAATCAGTGTCCTCCACATCGCATGCACCACACCAGCACCCAGGCAGAAGAGGAAAGAGCCACACATCAACATTTCTCCTTATACTCAGAGGAACTGAGAGGATTGTTGCCTTGAGCAGGAAAGGATTGTTCCAGTCCGGATTTTATAGGGATTCTCCAAATCACTATCCCAATGAGCCCATGGCACACTCATCATAAATTCCAGGGTCTTACAGCCTTTAAATCATTTTAATTTGATTCATTTTCTAATAATACTTCCATTTGTTTTATTAAACACTGTCTATTTTTACATACTTCACTTCCCGGATAATTGTCACATACATATTATTGGGGGAGAAGAACAGTTGCCTTTTATAATTTCACAGGAGCCTAATAACCTACTGTGCACAAGTTTTATAGCTCCAGGGTACATGAAGGAGATATCCAGATGGTAGGCAGTAGTAATGTCACTATGCTTGAACTTGATTATGGGGCCATGGGGTGGGGGAGATTTGGAAAGAAAATGTGTTTTTCTTCATTTATTATTAAGAAGAAGAAGAACTAAGCTTTACCTCCATAGCCACCTATCAGAAGATCTGGGTAATATAGTGATGAGTCAGATGGAGAACACTTATTTTTGCGTAGAGCAAAGTACTTCTCTTTTGCTGTAAACAAGAGGTGTTCAGCATTCCCCAGGATTCTGCAAGCTACATAATATCTTATTTTCAAATTATTTATTTACTCTCTTGAAAAGTTGACACATTGACATAATTCAAACACCAACCTACTTTAAAATTATGCACAGAAAAATGTTATTCCAATCTTTACCTCTCCATCCTTTTATCCCTACCGATTTCTATAACTTATTTGTATTTTGTTTATCCATCAATGTTTACTTATGCAAAACAAGCAAATAAGAAAATATGACATTATTACCCTTCCTAATGCAAAAGGTATGAGAGTATATATACTGCTGCTTCCATATTTATGGAAATATATCTTACACATTTTCAGGTCTGCATAGTATTCCTTTACGTAAATGTATTATAATTAATCTAACTAGAGTCCTATCCACAGACATGCGAGTTCATTTCAATTTCAATATTTTGCTATTACAGTGCCACATAAGACTCGTGAAAGTCTATGTGTGGAACAAAGTCCTAGAACAATTAGTGGTTTAAAGTATAAATGCATTTGTACTTTTGACAGTTGTTGATAGATTTCTTTCTATGAGGGTTTTACCATCTTTCACGTCCACTAACAATCTATGAGCAACCTTTTTCCCCAAAAGTCTTCTCCACATGATCCTCACATTCCCCAGCAGCATACACTATTAAACATTTGAATTTTTGCCAATTTGATAAATGAGAAATGGTATTTTCGTGCTTTTTTTTCTTTTTACTCTTTTTTTTTAGATAGAGTCTCGATCTGTCGCCCTAACTAGAGTACAGCGGTATCATCACAGCTCACTGCAACCTCAAACTCCTGGGCTCAAGCTATCCTCCTGCCTCAGCCTCCCGAGTAGCTGGGACTACAGGCACGTGCCACCACGCCTAGCTAATTTTTCTATTATTTGCAGAGACAGGGAGGGTCTCGCCCTTGATCAGGCTCGTCTAGAACACCTGGCCTCAAACGATCCTCCTGCCTTGGCCTCCCAAAGTAAAGACGTAAACCACCGAGCCTGATCTTCCATATGGTTTTGATTCCATCATTTCACATGTGTAAGGGTGATTTCCACTGTTTTCTGTGGACTCTCTGTTCATGTCCCTTGCTTGGGGATTTCCTGGTGAGAAGTTGTAGAGCTTGTTGGGCTTCCCAGCATCCTTTTTAATAAATAATCTCTCTACACATGTCAGTTAGAGTTAATTTACTGTGTTGGTTAGAGCTCGACCTCTGGAGAGAGAGAGGGCCTGGCCTGTGCCCTGGCTCTACCATTTATTTCCTGGCTGTGCTACCTTGGGGAGTTTCCTAACCTATTTGTACCTCAATTTTTTTTTCATCTATGAAATACGCATACAATTAGTACCTAAAAGATAGGATTGTTGTGAGGATTAAGTGAGTCAGTACACATAAAGTAGTTAGAACAGTGGGAGTCATATAGTCAGATATTACTGGTCCCACATACTCCTTGTGGAAAATTTACTGGACTATATCCACATTAGGCAAAGGAAAGGCTTTGCCATCCTACCTCCCACTGCCACAGACAGAGAAAAGTCATTTCAAGAGTCAGGCTAATAATTAGTCTCTCTGCAACCAAACATATCTATGGACTGGAGCTTCTCATAAACTTGGGTGCAACCATAAAGGCCACTTTAAGCATATGTCATCAGAGAAAATGTTGAAGTTTCCCAGGACACAGCAAGATGACAAAGGTAAAAACCATGGTTGACACATACTCAGTGGGGCAGGTCTTCTACTTGAGCTAAAATTGATGAAGCACCTTCTTTCCTCTTTGGAAAGTGCAGGAGAAGAACTATTAAACTTTAACTTGGGGAGATGTGATAATTAAAAGTAGAAAAGGGTGGGGTGGGGTGGGAAATGCCCTTGACACAGGGGCATTCTTTGTTTCTCTAACTGTTCACCTGTCAACCAAGACAAAGAGGGTGGGGTGAGTCAAGAGTAAACAGCCTGTAGGCATCTTAGAGATAGAGAAGAGGAGGAATCCTACCTTCCAGAAGCCTCCATGGGGTTTTAGGCATGTCCAAGTAGTAAGGAGAGGGTGGCTAAGACGAGAGATTCTTACAAAGGGCAGAGGCAGGGAATCTGGGAAAGTGAACAGCAAGGCTACAAATCCAATAGAGAGAGTGACATGCTCCTTCTAGAGAACATAAAAATCTTTGTCCAAGTGCAATGGCAAGGCCTTCATCAGATTTATTCTCTTGGGAAAAGGTTGGTTTGTTAACACACCATCCATTTTATTGGAAAGTGTTTTTTTTAAATCCCTAAATTAGGTATGTCATAACTTTCCTGAAGTGGGTGCATTAAAACCCCATGAAGAGAGTTGTCTAATACTTGTTATCACTCCAAACATGACACCATGTTTAGCTGCTGAACATATGCAGTACTGGAGACAGTGTCAGGCACTATGCAGTCCAGGGAAGGAGAGGAGGGAGGCCCAAAGGAGCTCTCCAACCATGGGTGATTAATTCCCAATGGAATTTGTTTCTCCTGGGGGTGTAAAAATGAGAGCTTAGACCTGGAGTCTGCTGCAGCACTTCTCAAAGTGATAAAAACTCATTACAGTTAGACACTACTACTGAAAGTGCCAGCAGCAGAAACACAGAACATTTGGGAGGATTCAGAGCAAAGAGAGAGCTGGGACTTATAAATGGGCTGTGTGGTGCCTATAAAGACTCAAGAGGGATAATCCTGTCTTTCCCTTGCTAGACCTGACCAAGACTTATCAGGCGGCCAAGCTTGCCTGGGGAGGGCACAGAGAGTGGGGAAGGGGCAGAAGGGTACATGGAATAATGGGAATAAAAAAACTGAAAGAGAAAGACAGCAAGCTGTAAAGGGAGTAGTATGGAAAATAAAGTGGGTATTTTGAAGAATGTGTCCTAGCTTAAAAGTAGGTATAGAATTCCTGCCTCCTCCCCCACCTCTCCACCCACACATACCTGCTCCAAAAATACAGAGAATGGAAATAACAGGGCCCCTTGTGGTCCTGGGAGGACACAGTTAGGGCAGGGGTGTCACTCTCCTCCCACCACAGCTCACTTATACTCATCTGCTCATTTTTTCCCTGTATTAAATGGAACTTAAATGCTAGCTAAGGCAACAAACAGGTATTAAAATCATGAATCAATTAAAAATATTTATGAAATGGCAAGAGAGTGGAGCCAGGCGAAGAATAGATTCTCCTCTACCCAATTCCCTTAAAATAGTAAAAAGTCAAGAATTCTCAAGGGATCTGCCAGTTTGGGAGATCCCAAGGAACAAAATGATCTACCTTAGGGCTGGAATCATGTTTAGTGAAGCTGAAATGCTTTAGCAGGTGTGTCTCTTATCGTTTTGTCTCTCCTTATTCAACCCACTGCCTCATGTAGTAGCTAATGTAAGCGGAATACAGGCATGTTATTAAATACATGTAGACTGTACTCGGAGGGACCACATCACCCCCAGCCCCCATGAACTTGATTAATAAATGCCACACACAATGGCTGAGATCATATAAACACAAACTCACTTTACACACATACAATGGCTCCCAGGGCAGGGTAAGACCTGAAACTAACCTAATCTATGATATTATCATCTCTAAATAAAGCCTGCATCAACCAGTCATAAGGGGATAAATCTGGAAGCACAGAGGATGCCTCGGAGAAGAGCACGGGGTGGTTCCCACATACTCCTGCCCAAGGGAAGGGAGTGCCCCTACTGTAGACTCCACCTGCCTAGGTTCTGTGGCAGAAACAATATTTGTGAATCGGGTAGATTATGCCAGAATAAGCAAATGCCATGAAACATTTGAACAGGACAATTATGCCCCCTTTGCCTGATTCTCCCACCTTCTGGTTAAAACTTAGTTTTCTGTTTAGACTTTGTATGGGACCAAAATGGACCTATGGCAAAGTTCCTTGGGCAGCAGGTGTGGCTCATTTACAAATCAATAAAGTGGCCTTTGAGTTTCCATGTTTGTTTCCTGGCAGAGCCTTATTGGGAGCCTCTCAGAGAGTCAGGCTGTCCTCACTGCAGCACAAAATAAGGTTTCTGACCCTTCAGAACCAAGGGCCACATCAGGAACTCGGGACCTACCTAAGAAGCTGTCTTTGTGCCCCAGTGTGTCTGGTCAGCCAGCCCATGTACACTAGAATTAGGAAAAAGGCTGGAGGGGGAACAAATATCTTTGTGCTATCTTTAATTCTGATCTTGATTTTTCAGGGCTCCCTTTTCTGTATTCTCAGAGCAGTGGTTCTCAAACTCGAATGTGTATCGAAGCCAATGCGAAGGCCTGTGAGAACAGACTGCAGAGCCCCCTTCCTTGGTTTCTAGTTCAGCAGGTCTCGGGTGGGGCCTGCTTTTTTGGGAACTACATTTAGGGAACCATTTCATTAACAAAAAACAAATGGAGTACCACAGTGTACCCTTGTTAAAACTGGTAAAACATTAATTACATGGGTCCACTCCTCCTTTCAGATGAGAGACTTTGCCACCTCAGGAGGAAACAGGACACCAAAAAGTGAAAATGTCCTTCCTTTATGGAGTCTATCCCCCTTTCCCTTCTCCAGTGTTCCCTATTTTTATCTGTAGGTTGGTACTGAGTAGCAACTTCAATTACTTGTCATTTTTTTCCTAAAAGAAGAAAGGTTTTTTTTGTTTTGTTTTTTCTTTTTAAGTACCCTGTATGCAATAAACAATGCTGTCACCCAACCTGTGTGTTTAGTTCTTGGAGACATATGGAGGTGGACTTCAGCATTCTCAAGCTTATAGACATACTATTGCTCCCTGTGTCTAGAATATATTTATCTACTTTTTCTCCTCTTAGAGAACTCCTATTCATCCTATTCATCCTATTAAATGATACCTATTTTGGGGTATCATTTCCTCTCTAAAGCTTTCCTGGATCCTCTCTAACCAAACTGGATTAAACACTCTATTCTACTTTTCTACCTTGTGCTCTCTTCTATTCACGTACTTCATACCATGGATTCAACTTAGGGTCTTTACCTATTTGACAGCCCTGATAAATGGGCATCATCTATTTGTCTCCCCTAATGGATGGTAACCACTCAAGGGCACTTTTTATAATCCCAGGTAGCAAGCACAGCATCTTCACTTAACAGACATGGAATAATTGTTTGTAGATCTGAATGAAATGGTGGACTTAGAATCATGTAGCAAATAAAGCTACTGATTTAATAGGCTTGGTTATTTGCCTTTCCCTGGAGCCAGTCATTTATTCCTAAGTCAGTGTGGACAAAAGATCAGAAGTAAGAAAGGAAAAGGCTGCCATAAGCCGAGGCACTGACATGTGACACCCACCAGAAAGAATGCGGCAGATTCACCAAGAAAAAGAGCTCGAAAACGTGGGGCCATGGAAGGGTATAGCTGGGTGGCGTCTCTGTGAGGCAGAGAAATATAATTAATTTCTGTTTAAAATATGATGATAAGTAGGCAAGATACGGTTAAATTATAATCAGGTATTCTAGGCAGAGATGCTTATAGCATACTTTTAACAAAACATATAAATATAGTCTAAAGTTTAGAGGAAGTTTAAATGTTTAGAAAGGAAGATTCAGTTATCTAGAAGATTCACTCATTTGGAACATCTCATTATCTGATAATGCGGGATGAATAATGCATTCCTGTACATTTTTTTCGGATTCCCCCATATTCTCTCTTCCCAAACTCTCTGCCAATCTGACTTCACAGATGAAAGTGCCTGGAGCTGAACTGGATCTACTATGTTTGGTTTTGAATGCAAAATGAGAAGAGAAAAGATACTAATTTGGAAACCACCATCCAATGCCTCCTCCCATCCTTTCCCCAATTCTGTACTGTACCATCCTTGCTGAAGCCCGCAGGGCAACGGGGAGCGGGCCTATGGGAAGCCGGCCTTCCAGTGACCTGTCTGGGAGATGCTGGAGGTTCCTGGGTCATGCAGATGTTAGGGCAAAGGAGAATATACTGAGACCCGGAATTCAGATTATTAAACTTGAGGATGAAACTGCTCCCCTCCCTAACTCTGATTGACAAATTATCAGGCAAATTCTGATTTCCTTGATTCCAAGTCAGACTGCTGTTCCACAGCCATCAAAATGTGTTTGTGAAGTTTATTGGGTTTTCACTTGAGCACAAACTCTAGGCCAAAGCGACAAAATCTTTTGCTGGATCCCACTTCACCCTAAGGGCCTCAGACCCTGGCATGAGTCTGGGATTTGTCTTCAACGCTGTCAAATCGAAGTCTTTCAGGGACAGACCCTGTCCCAGGACAGGTAGCAAATGAATCATTTCCAGCAAGCTTTTGCCGAAGAAGTCAGAAGCCAGCTCACTCCTGAGCACTGGGGACATGCTCATAAAGCTTCCTTTTATCAGGAGAAGATCAGGGACTGGTCAGAGAAGAGATGGCCCTGCTGATGATAGCGGGGTCTCCAGTTCAGTTCTGCCATGTGCTGTCCTACCTGTCGGGGTGTCTTGGCTCTTGGGGTCTGCTCTCTTCACTACCAGGCTGGAGTTTTCACTCTCACACTGAAGTCTGTAATTCACTAGACTTTCCAAATATTCTGAGCCATAGCTTAGGAGTTTGCCTAATAAAAAGAAGGAGGCTGTGAAGTTTCTTTCCATGTGCTTATGTTACCAAGTCACAGAGCTTCTCTTTGATTGTAAATGGTTTCCACCAAAAATAAAAAGTAAATAAAAGCCATAAAAGGAAGAGGACGTGGGATAAAGTATTCTTTTTGCCTATCTAAGCTCAACAGTTAGACCTAGAATTGAGACTGAAGATTTCTTTTTGGGAGTTATTTATGGATACTTGGGTTGCACCTGATGAGACAGGTCCTTCAGGGTGTACTCTTGGTGAGTCTGTACGTGTCACCTTGTCCAGGGGAACATGGTAGGAGCACTGAGTGATTGAAACCAGCATGACCCATTTGAAAGAACAGGAGATGGGCACTGGAAATCCAAGGAAAAATCAATGTTTGATAAATCTGCTACCTTTCCTTGAGATAAAAACATATTTTTTTTAATTAGGGAAAACCAGCCAATCTAAATTAATTTAGATTTGTCTTCGGAGACGATTCAATCTCAAGAAAGGCTTGTAAAACTCTCCTGGCTGACAAATCCACAAGTCTAAATAGAGAAGGGAAGAATGAAGGTGCATAAATTTCTAAGGCAGTGAATAAGCATACCCTCTTCATCCATTTTGGTCACTATTAATCAGAATTCTGGGCCCACAGAAGCACTGGTCTGAAAAAATAATGGTTTTTATGATCTTCTTAACATGAACTCTGTATCTCTGTGTAAGGTTACATACTAGAGCCTGTGAAGTAAGATAAGCAAAGGATAGTCTCTTTGCACAGAGAATATAAAGAACTTTAAAGGACTATATAAAAATGTTTCTTGTTTTAATAAAAATTATAGTTGTTATTAACACAGGAACCAGAGCATATTGATTCTAAAGTGGACTTAAGATCACTTACAAGAAACATGGGTCTTATTTTATTTTTCCCCTGGGATTGCAACCCTACCCAAAGATTTCTAAAGCATTGAGAACATTTTGGGCATTCACTTCGAATTATGGAATCATAAAATTTTAGTGCTGAGAGAGACATTAGAAATTGCCTCCAATTCAGTCTTCTCATCCTAGAATTGAGGAAATCAGGGTCCAGAGAGAGGACACTTGCCCAAGGTCACACAAACAGGAGTGTGTGTGGAATCTAATCTCAACTACTTTTTGGAGCTGGACAGAAACTTCCTAGGAATGTAGGAAAGGGAGATGGCTCAATGCAAAACAGAACCAAAGTTCACAAACATACATTTCTGCCGCCCTTCAGAGAAAGTCCGAGAGATTGCCCCTTCCTCTTTCCATTAACATCCACCTTCCGTTGGCCTGGGGTCCACTGCAACCTCTGTATTATTATCCCCATTATATCCTCCATTTCTTTTTCCAAGCTACTCTTGATATTAAATTTACCTGCATGAAGTATTGCAGGAAAGGAGCCTCCTAGCTGGGTATTAAACTTCACTTTGTCCTAAACTACCCTGAACTTGGAATTTTACTCACTTGAAACCCATGAGGAGTTCTGACCCCTTCTCACAAAATATGTGTGTACTTAAGCCTCAGTGTTGCCCTGGCTGAAAATGAGTTCCTAATTTCATGTGCAAAGTTGGTTTTATGGAACAGGATATCACACCCACAAAATATCTTATTCTCATCCTACTTGACCTGGTATCTATGAAAAGAATGGAGATGAAATAATAATACAATAACAACACCATTTTGAACCTCTTTTATTGCCTTTGCAACTGTTGTTATTAAGTACAATGCTCGGGGAAGTGCCAGATTATATCTGTGGGAGCCGGAAGCCAATTTAGATTCTGCACATGGAGCCGTGGTTGGCGAAGGTGGATTCCAAGGTCTTTTCCCCTCAATCATGGAGGGAGACAGAGGTATCACATCCTTAAGAAATAAGCTAAACAAGTATCTACATAAGCTAAGTTAAGAAGAATTAGGATTTTAGGGCTCTTGGTTTTCTTTCTTCTTTTATGAACCCTGGATTTGGAAAGAGAAAAGATTCACTCTGCCTGTGAAGCCTTGTCACAGGATGTTGCCTGTGGCGCCCAAGTCCCCTGCTCTGAGGAAGGGGGATGCTGAAGGGCACCTGGGCTCCCATGATGTCTTCGGTGGGCTCGACAATTAGGGGAAATGCCTCCAATGCCTAATTCAATCTACGTCCTGTCCTTTACCAATAATCCAATTCAAAGTTCAACTCTTCCAGAAAACCTTTCTTAGTTTACCTTGCCTGACCCGTGGTCTTCAGTAAATTGTGTCTTTATTTACAAATATTTACATTTTAGGCACTGGGTCAGGCACTGAAGTCATGAAGACAACTAAGGATCAATTTCTGCCTTGCATTATTTGCAAGAGATGATGGTATAAGAGTAAGGGGATGAGCACACACAATGTGATGAGCACAATAATAGAGGTGTGACGTGTCCCAGGAGAGTCAGGAAAGGCTTCATGGAAGAGGTGACACTGTGCCTTCTTTAGAGGTATTTATAGATCATTTATTATTTTAAAATTTCCATTCATTCCTCTATTGAAAAAAATTGTCTTTCTATTGGGTGGAACAAATGAAACAAAAAGGGAAACCACACACACACGGAGTATTATTTAGACCCTACTATGTGTACGGCATGCAAATAGCTAAAAGAGACTCAGTGAAGACAGGCTACCTACCTGCCTCCCACTTCCCTGGTATGTCCCCTCTTATTTGAGTATTTTCCTTTCGTTCCTATATTTAAACTCTCTTCATCTTTTTATAACCTTCTCCAAATTTTCCCCTTCTCCATGAAAGCTTCTGTGACCATTCTAGCCCACATTTGTTTCTCTGATCATTTCTCTGATGATCTAAAAAAGAAATCATTTCTCTGATTTTTTGAAAGATGTATTTATCAAGCCAGTAACAACAAAAAAACCCAATAATATTAATAACAACATAAAATAGACCTTTGTGAGATACAACTCTATTTATATGAACCATCCCATTTGATTTTCATATTCTCATACTACCTCTTTTCTGATTGTATATTCCTCATTTTACAGACTAAAAAATGCAAATATGGCTAATGGGATAAATAAAAATCTAACCATAAGTGATTGTTCTAAGTCACACAGAGGCGACTCAGCCAGAAACCAAAGTCCTGTCTTTAAGTTCCTAACCTTTTTCATGATCCTGGTTGATCATTGCCTAATTGTTGAGTGTTCTGTCTCTTCAACCAGAACCTTGATTTCTATGTGAGTGATACAGGCAAGGACAATCATTTAGACTTGTGATGTGATTCCACCCACATGCGCCCCCCGCCCTCTGCCCCATCGCAGAGCCCAGCTCACGGCTGACCACAAGCAAGTGCTCACAACTGTTTAACGGAGACTTGCCAAGTCAGTTTCAACCGGTGGTCCATATGGTGCTGACTTCCGTTGTATTTAGCATGGAAGTGGGAGAGAGAAAGGTAGAACTAAAAAGACAAGAGAAAAGAGGAGAAGGAAAAGGGATAGAGAAGAAAAAATGAGTAGGAAGGAGAAGCAAGAGGGGAGAGGAAAGAGACGGAGAGAGAAGCAAAAGGCAGTGAGGAGGGAGCAGCATTCCCTGTCTCCCACTGCCAAATCCATCTTGGGCCCTTAAAGGGAGCAGGTCTGCAGAAAACCAAGCAAGTGCTACAAGGTTATGGGTAATAATTGATGTTTTTGTGGGGCAAAAGGGAAAAGGAGGGGTTGAAGATGAAAGAAGTCAAGAGGGAGATGGAAAAGTTTTCAGGGTCACAAGATACATTTATCAGAAGCTTTTAAAGAAGTGTTTAAGAGCAGCTAAGCTGTTGCTATGGAAATAGGTAAAAGCTAATCCATTATCTGCAACCTCTGGATGCCACCAGCTAGCCGCTGGGGGGCATTCTGTTTTTTATTAGTATTTCTTTTCCTTTTCGCTCTTTTATTTTTTTCCTTACCCAAACACATCACTGGAATTATGAGAAACAAATTAATAAAAGCTGAATGAAAGGGAACTAAAGTCCTTCAGAGATTATATTAACACATGAGGGAACCTTCACCCCATGTGTCAACTCGTAAAGAGAGAAGAGATTATTTCAAGAAGATAAGACGAAAAGAAAACAACAATATAAGACCACCTGGAGGGATAAATGTCCTGTTCCTCCCTGTGCCACTCTCGTCCTTGGCTGCATCTCTGAAGTTTGTGCTCAAACCCATAGAAGGCAGCATATGCCTCCTGGTTTTAAAGCCAGACTGTGACCCTTGATTGGAGCCATTTAAGAGGCTTTGAAGCTTCAGGGAAGAATTGGCAGAAGCCATTTTACAAGTATCCTTCCCTTCACATAAAAGCTGTGATTTAGCTGTAGTCTTACTCAGTGTGAGTGAAAAATTTATGTGAAGTTGGTGTCATTTCCCACGAATACACATGTATGAAATACAGATTTTAATCAATCGATTTTTATATGTGCATATCTGTGGGAAATGCTAAGGTGTCAAAACCAATACTGTTATTATTCTACAACTTTCCTCCCACACTCTCTTGTGTCTTCACCGTTTCCTAGGTAATAGAAATCTCTACCATGATTTGGGGTCAGTGACCGTGACCCTACACAGACAACTTTTGGAAGTTGGCTACCATTTTCCATTTGCCTGTAAAGTTACAGGTCTCACAGTTATATCAAATTCTTAGTAATATCAAAAATAAAAATCTAATATCTTTTCCCACCCTAATACCTAATCATTCATTTCCATACCTTACTTGCTCAAACCTGAAACCTGGAAGTCAAGTCAGTCTTCTCCTGACTTCTCAGTCCCAACACCTGGAAGGTCACTAGATCTTGGCAATATCCATGATCTAAAATGACTTGTAATTCTCCGTTGCTCTTCATCGTCACTACCATGATCTTACTTGGGGCTCTTACCCTTTCTTCCGTGAACTACCCCAACTACCTCCTAACTGGTTTGTCTGCTTCAAGATTCCTCTATTCCATCTTCTACGTTGTCGAGAGAGCAACTTTTCTAAAATACAAATATGACCACTCAGCTGTGCTTCTTAAAATCCTTCACTGGGTCCCCATCTCCTTCACAACCTCCTTAGGATGACAAAACTCTTCATTGCCCAGCCCTGTCTGTCTTCACTGACTCATCAACTGCTCTACCCTGCATGTGCCCTGGACTCCCGGTTTATCTGCCGTCCCCTCTAGGTAACAGCTCCTTGATAGCAAGGTCTTTTCGGGGCCTGGGCAAGTGCCTGGAAAAACAGGCACTCAATAAATGCTCATTGTGTGCCAGTAGCAGGGATTCAGTGCCTCACTACGCCGATGGATCATATGGCTGGTGCTCCAACCCACTGTGAAAATTATTCAAGTTCAGGGCTTCACGTAAAATGAATTCATGCCTTGCTTAATCAGTTCTGTGAATTTAAATTCTGAATCATGAGCTCACTTAGAAAGAGACATAACTGCTAAATAGCACATGTAACTCAGGGGACAATGACAGCATGGGTGAGCAGGGCTGTGGGCAGCCACGTAAATGTATTGACATTAACATTTAAACCAAATTATGACCCATTTTGCAGCGGGTTTACCTTTCCAGTTGAAATATCTGGGCCGTGGAGCTACTAGCCTTGTGCCTATTCAGCCATATTCTCAGCAATTCTTTGACAGAAACAGAGTTAAAAAAGGGTCATACTTCGATTAGACAAAACTGAAGGCTTCCAGGGTTAAAGAGAATTCTCGGAGGAGTTTGCAGTAAATTTCCTTTCCACCCAGTCATGTGTGAACTGAAAGCACTGACTTGGTAGATTCGGAGAAGAATGCATTTGGGTTATAATGTGTGTTCTTGTTTGAGAACAGACGATTAGCACTCGAGAATGAGGGCCTGGCAACACAGGTCCCTTAAAAATTAAAGAACTGAAGCACTAGAAATTGATGTTTTCAGGGCAAGGTCTGTAATTACTTAAAGCTTCTAGAAAAATGATGAGTTCAAAAAGTAGAGGCACACAGATTTTCTGTAAAATCTGTTTATAGACTTGGAAACTAGGGCTCTCAGAAAAAAAGAAAAGTCTAGTGTGAGAAAGTCAGGGGTAAAACTCAGGGGAGTCACTTTGTTGGAGTTTGGGTGGCCTTCAAGGCGAGTGACTCTTGACATTTTTCTGACTAAGAGGGAATCTGTGAACCAAACTGAAGAACCATTCTTCCTACTAGTCCAGAACAACTAAAAACAAGCTCTGGTTAGAATTGAAAAACGGAACTGAAATTGATGGTAAAAACCAGAACGACATTCCCATACTATATCTGATTTAGATGTAGGTTACATCTCAAGATTGTCCTGTCTGTTTAATAGCCCAGTTTGCCCAAGGACATAGTAAGGGAGAAATAATGAGGAGCGTGAGGAGGGAAACCTTACGTTCTACTAAGCAGAAACTTTTAATGTGGGCGAGTCGTGGCAGGAAGTCATCCAAGCAGAAGGAAGTCTGTCTGGGAGACCTTTTGGTAGGGTGGGGGGTGCATTCCATCACATGGCTAATGACTTGACTCAGGCTGAGCAAATGTAAACAAATTGGCTAAGGTTAAAAGAGGAGACAGACAAGGCTCAAATGCCACCAGTGATGTCTCCAGAAACTGGAAATGCCTTCCAGAGTCTCTAAACACACACCAAGCTCAGCAAGTGGAGGTAGAGGTCAGTAAGAAATTAATGGGCAAGATCACTCAGTGGACCAGGTTCTGTACTGTATTCACTTTGCTGCTTTCAGGAGTGTACAGAAAGTGCCTGCCTCTCCTCCTCAGTGGCAAAGAGCCCTCCTTTTATTGGCCATGACTAATTTTTTTTTCTATTCATTAAGATAAATGCTTATGCACATTATTACTTTAAGTCATTGTTAACACTCCTCTGAGATACGTGTTATTACCCTCATCTTCGAAATGAGGCTTATGCAGCCAGTCAATAGCAGACTTAGGATTTGAAGCCAGGGAGTTTGACCCCAAAGCGAGTGCTTATTAGCACTCTTTTATGCTGCGGGACAACACAATGTTGTGATCCTTTAGACTTAGAGTATAAAGAATCTGTGTTAAATTTGCATCTGTAAGTGAGAATGATGAGGGCTGTGTGTATGTGTGTGTATTTGGGTGCCATACCCATCCCCCAATGTCTCTGGGTCAATTGCTGTTGACTCTTTCAAAACTCACCTCCCCGTTGGGGAGAAACTGCTTAATAGGCACAGGGTTTTTTCACTGGCATGATGGAAATGTTTTGCAACTAGATAGACGTGGCAGTTGTCCAACATTGTTAATGCACTAAATGCAACTGAATTGTTCACTTTAAAATAGTTAAGTTTATGTTATGTGAATTTTACCTCAATAAATTATTTCTCAAAAATTCACCTTCTCCAAAGTCCTTTAATAATGAGACTCATTTGATTGAGGAATTTTCCTGTCGGTACCCACTTACCCTGTGAGCAGGGAATCTGCAGAAGCCATTTTCACAGGTTTATTTTAAAGCACTGAAGAACTATTATCAGTTTTTGCATTAGGATAAAACTTCACTGATTGAGCATTTTCTAATCAGTGAAAACTTTGTGGTGGAGGTGGATGAGATGTTGCAGGATTTACCTCCAAAATGCTGATTGTGCCCCAAAATGCTGCTGCCTCCAGATAGCAATGCCCGAGGTGGACAAGTCCAGTTTACCAAACTGTGGTCAACCTCTACCATGTGAAGTAGCGGGATTTACCTGGTTGAATTCTTGAGGAACATCAACCCACTGGTTCCTTTTATGGAGAGAAAACTGCAGCTAAGGGATGTGAAGCAATTTGACCAAAATCACACAGAAAGTTCATGATGTTTCAGGTCATTGAAGCCAGCCCAATCCTTAGTCCAGGGCTCTCTTGATGTGACCACACTGGCTGTTGTGGCCCTTGGTTTTTAAACAATAAAGTCTCTAAGAGCCAAGAGACTTGTCCTCTCTTCCTCGACTCTCTAATGAAACAAAAATCCTCAAAGACACAGCCCTTGCTCACTTGGCACTTGAGAGAACCCAAAGACTATAAATAGCATCTCAAACCCTGCTGGGAGACCCAACCCCTCCTAAAACACAGTTTGCTTTAGTGTCATTTTGTAAGAGTGGACATGTTTAGGTGATTCTTCCCATATTTTCAATTCTTTGCAAACAGAAGACAAATCCCTTATTCCTTCTGAATCTTTCCGCAGTTTTTCCTAAGATAGAAGGGCTCAGTAAATATTGTTCACTGAATGACTAGTGGAGATTGCCATTTGGGGAGCACAGTATAAACTGATTACACCGAGGAAGTAATCCTGCTGTACCCCCTACGGTCCTCTAATGAGTGTGACAGGCACTTAGAAAGTAGGCTCCTGACATGATGGGATGTGAAGTCATTCATTTGCACTCCTCCTTAGGGAGTTTTCCCCTGTGTGCATGCATTATGCATTCCACAGTGTTAAAAAAACCCCAGCAATTCTGGTCTCTGTGGTTGTGTTTTATATGCTGTGTTAAACATGCTAGGAAAGCTCGGTAGTTTTCGCAGTCCTGGTGACTGGACAAAGTCACTGGAGTGTAGTAGACAAAAATCATGTAAATCAGATACCTCACTCCTGCTCCTCCACTTCTTATTAATAGGGCCCTGGGAATACCACTTATCATTGTGGAACTTCTCTTTCCCATCTGTGAAAAGGGAGTAATAATAGGCAACCTCACCAACAAGGAGATATAAGTGAAAGTGCTTTGAGAACTGTAAAACTATTTTGTTATTAAATAATCATAGCAGTATCTCCACAATCTGTTGGAACTTGCACACTTAAAAAGCAGAAATGGAAAGTGTCACTTAGGTATCTACCACTGAACATTTCTGCCTCTGTAGGTTATCTTCTCCTCTACTTTTTCCATATGGTCAATATTTCCAAAATATTCATGTTCACACTCAGCTTCTCCACTTGGGCTGTTTCCCTGATATGCACCTTTAGTACCTGCTGGTGACTGTCCAGAAATTCCCACACCTGGACCAAGTTCTGGCTACTCACTGCTCTTGAATGTTAATCTAGAAATCATGTATATTCAATTCTTCCCCCAAAGTTGACCCAACCATTAGCTCTTACATGGATCCACTGCATTAATGGGATCCACAGGCACCAGCATCCCCAAAGCCCACATTCACATTCCCACCCCTGCTGCATTCCTGCTCAGGCCCTCATGTGGGCTCAGCCGTGTATCCGGCTTGATGCTGACTACTGCAAAATAGAATTCTCTGGTGCCCCCCAAACCACCACAATGACTGTGATTGACATTTCCCAGTGCACACCAAAATCTCTCTTTGCGTTTAATTCTCTAGATACGTAGAAAACCAGGGTGCCTTCCACTTTTATTTCTTTGATGGCATTGCCTAGAGACTTTTAATCACTCTGTTTTTTAACATCTCTCATTCATCTCTGTCTGATTAAGGTATATTAAGCGTCCAATATTTATAAAGCGTGGTGTTAGGCACTGCAGGTGATATAATCTGATGGGGAGAAGTACAAAGATATATGTCAATAATTTGGAGAAATAAACTAAAAACAATTTTTTGTTTGTTTGTTTAATCCTGTGGTGAAAAACTTGAGCCCAAATTCAGATTATACCATTGTTAATGTATAATTAAGGAAGCTAGAGCTGTCTAAGGTAAAGTTTGAAATTTGAATAAGTTTGTCTTTGTGAGAACAACATAGAGAAGGAAGGTGTGTGGATACTTATGAGTTATAACCTCTATTCCCTCAGCAGAGCTTCGTTTATAGGTGTTTTGCCCTGAATCACCCCAATAGTACATGAAGAGAGGCAGAAAGCTAGAAAATGCTACTTGTTAGTAGACTGAATCACTGGGTTAAAATGTTTCAAATTATTATAGAGATCTAAGATATAGTCACTTGGAAACGTGTGAACTGTCACAAATAAGTTATTCAATTTGCATCAATAATTTTTTGTCGAGAGACAACTTTGTTCCAGGCATTGTGATAAGGTTGGGTGTAACAACAGGAGAAGGAGAGCCCACACAGAGTTAATGTGTTGCTGGGCAATACGTCACACTGCATTTTCTGTTTATTGTTGGGAGGTATTCTCATAGAGTTTGGAAACAGGTGTTATAGAAGGATAGTGGAGGGAAAACTAATCAATCTTAGAATGTCAGGGGGAAGATCTGGAAATGAAGCTATGTCAACGTTGAGATGCAAAAATAAGTAGGTAGTACAGGAGTGAAACTGGAGTAGTGATGAAGGATATTAGATGAGTAGTGATGAGGGATATCAGATGAAGACAGAATCCCAGGCACAGAGACAAGCATATACAGAACCCAGCAGAAAAACAGAACATGGTGCATATAGCAACAACATCAGTAGGGCCTTTTTTTAGGGGTAAGTGACTCCTGGAATAAGTCTAAGCAAAAGGGGGAATTTTTAAATAAGGATATGAGTTGATATTATAGATCCCAAGGGCAGAAACAGAGTGGCCTCAAGAATGGAGTAGGGTCAGGCACAAGAGTGCAGCGGGGACCCAGGTGGTCTCCTTGTACCATCTCTTGTCTCTGCTCCTCACATCATTCTTCTCTCCAGTGGTAAATCAGCTTTTACCATTTCCTAGTTCTCATGGTGAAAAACTACCACTGCCAACACAACTAAGTTACCAGTTCCATCATTGAAATCAGCTGAAATATATTTCAGCTCTGATTTCAAATTCTTTGAGCAAAGGGGTTATTGGCCTAACCCAGGTCAGGTGGTGTCTGTGGTCCACTAACCTGTGACTGGGGGATAAAGGCATATTGAATGAACATGACTCTCCTATTTCTCCTGTTGTAACCATGTCACAGGGTGGGGGGATTGGGAAACTTGGTACAAAAGTGGAAAACATAGTGAGCTGGAGAGACAATTAACTGGGTGGGTTTCCACTATGGGGAACTATAAATAGTCAAATATGGTTGTGACATGTATCATAAAACTTATTGGATTGCTACAGGGGAGGCCAGGTCATAAAAGGCCTTGAAAATTGTGTTAAAAAGAATGGATTTGTACCTTGAGGGCAGTGAAAAATCATTTAGGGTGGGGGAGAGGGTTGGGTAATGTTTTACTGTTGTTTATTTTAACGTTGGGCTCGGAAGTAGATTTGATCTGATTTTTCCTTTAGTAAGATCACTGGATGTTATTCAGAGGTTGGATTGGAGGCAGTTGAAAAGCTTTAGTCTGAGATGACAGTCCTGGTAGCTAAGGTGCTGGCAGCAGGCCTGGCATTGTACAGAACAGTGCATATTGTTTGACTTTGTTCATATATGTGCAATCCACAGACAAAATCCTGGGCAAATGACAGCATGATTAGGAATTGTGAATAAGTGTGATTCAGCAGCTAATGTCACTAACAGAAATGGAACCATGAACAGAATAAAAGAAGGTCACTTCCTTTCTTCCTTCTTTTCTTAGTTTCTTCTTCTCTCTCTCTCTCTTTTGATTAGTCAAGGGAAAAACAAACTTTTCTATTCAGCACTGAAAGGTATTGCATAGGTGTGCAAATGCCAAGAGATATGGATGGATACAAAACCTAAAAGTAACAGCATTAATCAAGTAATTTCACTGCCAGGAATTCACCCTAAGGAAATAATCAGTTGCATTCACAAAGTTCCTTATATGAGTTTTTTTTTTTTTTATTATGTTGTTGATAGAAGGAAAAAAGAAAACCTAGAAGCAACCTATATTTCCTGTGTTTAGGGACTGGTTATATGAATCATCTCCATAGATGCTATTCAGCTGTACTCGTTGTATAGTATCAACCCAAAATTTATGTCTACACCAGAACCTCAGTATGTGACCTTATTTGGAAACAGAGTCTTTGCAGATGTAATCACACTGCATTAGGATAGGTCCTAATGCCATGACGTCTGTCCTTACGAGAAGAGAGTAATTTGGACAGAGGCACACAGAGAGGGAAGAATATCATGCGACGATTAAGGCAGAGACTGGAGTGATACAACTGCAAGCCAAAAGATGGCAAGGATTGCTGGCACTCTCCCGAAGGTAGGAAGAGGCAAGGAAAGGTTATTTTCTAGAGCATTCAGAGAGAGAGAGAAAGGCCCTGCCAACACCTTGATTTCAGACTTCTGGCCTTGAGAACTGTGAAAGAATAAATGTCTCTTGTTTTAAGCCACCCAAATTTGTAGGGATTTGTTATGATGGCCATAGGAAAGTCATACAGCAACCATTAAGATTTATTTATTAGAAAATTAGTAAGATATGAAAATTGTAGTTTCATTGAAAAATAAGATTACAGATTTTCCTTCATAGCACAGTGAATAAGTAAACCTGATATGATACATAAACATATGTTTCATATTGAAAATATATGGCTACACTGAAAACCCAGAAGGAAAACCATTATGGACCAACAGTGGGAAACATGCAAACATAGGGGATGAATTCTGTGCAGCAGGAAGAGGCAGGACAGCAGGGCCCAGTTCAACACTCTAGTGGGACAGCCGCTGGTGTGCCCTCCCAAGCTTCCTCGGAGGTTAGAATGGGATTCCCTGTGGGAACATGTGCTTGCTCACGAGCTGGGGTGATATGGCTCCACTGGGCACTCAAGGAAGAGGCAGAGCATTTTGTGCAAGACCCAGGACCAGATCTGCCGTGGGTGGGGGAAGAACTGAGCGACATGCATGGTGACAATGGTTCCACACACAGGAACCGAGAGCTCAGCGCAGAACCATGGGACCCACAGAACCACAGAGGGGCACAATAAGGGGCCAACAGAAACCCTTGCAAGAGGGAGAGGCTGGGGAAAAAATGAGCAAATCAGAAGATACATCTGAGATGACCAGAAAACAGTGGAAAAAAGAGACTGGAAATATAAAGAAAAGCTTGAAGGCATGGTGTTTTGGGCTGAATTGTGCCCCCTTCCCCGAATTTGTATGTTTAAGTCCTAACCCATGGTACCTCAGAATGGGACTGTATTTGGAGATTGAGTTTTTAGAGAGGTGGTCAAGGTTAAAACGAGGCCATTAGGATGTGACCTAATCCAATATGCCTGGTGTCCTTATAAAAAAAAGGAAATCAGGACACAGATACCCACAGAGTATTTGGAAGTGGAATCATTCAGGATTTGTCTTTCTGTGTCTGGTTTATTTTTAATTTTTTGAGGAAACTCCATATTGTTTTCCATAGCAGCTGCACCATTTTGCATTCCCACCAATAATTAGCAAGGGTTCTAATTCCCCCTCAACCTCACAAACACTATTATTATTTTGTAATACCCATCCTGCCAGATTGAGGTGATATCTCATTGTAGTTTTAATTTGCATTTCCCTGATGATTAGTGATGATGAACATTTTTCACATACCTGTTGGCCATTTGTATGTCATCTTCAGAGAAATGTCTATTCAAGTCCTTAGCCTATTTTTAACCCATGTTATTATTTCTTTTGATATTGAGTTGTATGGGTTCCTTACATATTTTAGAGATTAACCCCTTATTTGACATATGATTTGCAAATATTTTCTCTCACTCCCTAGACTGCCTTTATATGCTCTTGTTTCCTTTGATGTGCTTTTGAGTTTTCTGTGGTCCTGCATGTTTATTTTGTTGTTGTTGCTTGTGCTTGTGGTATCATATCCATGAAACCATTGCCAAGACCTACGTCATGAAGATTTTATCCTGTGCTTTCTTCTAGAAGATTAACAGTTTCAGTTCTTATGTTTAAGTGTTTAATCTATTTCGTTGCTTTTAGTGTATGATGCAAGATAAGGGTACAATTTAATTCTTTTACATGTAGCTATCTAGTTTTCCAAATATCACTGGTGGAAGAGACTATCCTCTCCCCATTGTGTATTCTTGGCACCCTTGTCAAAGATCAATTGACCATACGTGTGGATTTGTTTCTGGGTTCTACAATCTGTTCCATTGTTCTGCATGTCTTTTTTATGCCAGCACCATACTGCTTTGATTACTATAGATTCCTAATCTATTTTGAAATCAAGAAGTGTGATGCCCCCAGCTTTGTTCTTTCTCAGGATTGATTCGCCTATTCCTAGAATTTTCTGGTTCTATAATGAATTATAGAATCATTTTTTTCTATTTCTGTAAAAAATGATTTGGGGATTTTGATAGGGATTGAGTAAATCTGTAGGTCACTTTGGCTAGTACAAGAATTTTAACAATATTGTCTTCCAGCACAATGGGATATCTTTCCATTTGTTTGTATCTTGTTTAATCTCCTTAATGTTTTGTAGTTTTTAATATAAAAATCTTTCACCTCCCTAGTTAAGTTTATTCCTAGGTATTTTAATTTTTTGATGCTGTTGTAAGTGGGATTTATTTCCTACTTTCCTTTTAAAATAGTTTGTCCTTAGTGTATACAAACACAACTAATTTTTGTATGTTGATTTTGCATTCTGCAACTATACTGAATTTTTTTGTTAGATTTTTGTTAAGGAGTCTTTGGGGTTTCTTATGTATAAGATCATGTCTTCTGCAAACAAGTATAATTTTATGTCTTCCCATCCAATTTAGATGCCTTTATTTATTATTATTATTTTTTCTTGTCTAATTGCTCTAGTTTGAACTTCCAGGACTATGTAGTGAGAGTGAGCATCCTTGCATTGTTCCTGATCTTAGAGAAAAATCTTTTAGTTTTTCATCATTGAGTAGGATATTAGTTGTAGGCTTTTCATATGTAGCTTCTATTATGTTGATGCATTTTCCTTCTATTCCTAGTGTGTTGAGAGTTTTTATCATGAAAGAGTTTTGAATTTTGTCCAACACTTTTTATGCTTCTATTGAGGAGATCATGTGACTTTTATCCTTTATTTTATTGATATGGTATATCACATTAATTTTCATATGTTGAACCATTATTGCATCCCAAGGATAAATTTCACTTGGTCATGGTGTATGATTCTTTTTGTGTGATAATGGATTTGGTTTGCTAGTATTTTGTTGAGTATTTTTGCACCTATCTTGATCAAGGGTACTGGCCTGAAATTTTCTTTTCCTGTGGTGTCTTTCTCTGCTTTGGTATCGGGGGAATGCTGGCCTCATAAAATCAGTTTGGAAGTGTTCCTTCCTCTCTATTTTTCTGGAAAAGTTTGAGAAGGACTGGCCTTAATTCTTCAAATGTTTGTTAGAATTCATCTGTGAAGCTATCTGGTGCTGGGCTTTTCTTTGTTGGGAGGCATGATTTAGTTTGGGTAGGTCATATGGTTCTAAAAATTTATGCATAGGTTATCCAGTTTATTGGCATAATTGTTAATAGTTCAGTAATAGTTCATAGTAGTCTCTTATGTTCCTTTTTATTTTTATGGCATTGTTTTAATGTTTCCTCTTTCCTTTATGATTTTATTTATTTGAGACTTACCTCTTTTTTTCTTATGTAGTCCAGGTAAGGATTTGTTAATTTTGGTTATCTTTAAAAAAAAACAAACTCTAGTTTTGTTGATTTTTTTCTACTTTTTTAACCTTTCTGTTTTGTATATTTCTACTCTAATCTTTATATCTATTTTTGCCTAACTAACTTGGGCTTGATTTGTTCTTCTTTTTTTTTTTTTTAACTCCTAGAGGTTTAAAGTTAAGTTGTTTACTTGACAGCTTTCTTCTTTTTTTAATGTATGCATTTATCACTGTGAACTTCCTCTTGGTACTACTCTTGCTATATCCCATAAGTTTTCATACAATGTATTTTTATTTTCATTTGTCTTTAGGTATTGCCTAATTTCCTTTTTAAATTTCTTCTTTACCCATGTTGTTTAACTTTCATCTTTCTTTGAAGTTTTCAGCTTTTCTTCTAATATTGATTTCTAGTTTCATTCCATTGTGGTCAGAAAATATATTTAGTATTAATTTTGATTTTATTAATTTTTTTTTGAGACTTATTTTGTAATCTAACATGTGATGTATCATGGGAAAAGATCAGTATGCACTTGAGAAGAACACATATTCTGCTGTTGTTGGATAGAATGTTGTATATTTCCATCAGTTTCATTTGGTCTATAGTGTTGTTCAACTCCTCTGTTTCATTATTGATCTTCTGCCTGGATGTTCTGTCCAGTATTAAAAGTGGAGAATTGAAATCTCTTACTGTTATTCTATTGCTGTCTATTTCTCTGTTCAGTGCTGTAAATGTTTGTTTTGTATATTTAGGTGCTCTGATATTAGGTGTATAATATATATTTATAATTATTACATATTCCTGGTTGATTTTTCCTTTTGTTATTATACAGTGTTCTTCTTTGCCTCTTGTGACAGTTTTGGACTTAGAGTCTATTTTGTCTGATGTAAGTATAGCCACTACTGCTTTATTTTGGTTACCATTTGCATGGACTATCTTTTTCTATTCACTCATTTTCATCCTATGTGTGTCTTAAAATCTCAAGTGAGTTTCTTGTAGGCAGCCTACAGTTAGGTCATTTTAAAAAATCCATTTAGCCACTAAATATCTTTTAATTAGAGAATTTAAATAATTTACATTTAAAACAATTATTGATAGTGAAGGATTTTCTATTGCCATTTTGTTGGTTGTTTTCTTTTAGTACTATAGTTCTCTTGTCTGTATTGTCTTCTTTTGCTGTTTTTCTTTGTTTTGCTAATTTTTTACATTGATGTGCTTTGATACCTTTTGGTTTTTTCTTTTCTGTAAGTTCTCTCTCTCTATATATATATACACACATGCATACATATGCACATACACACACATATATACATACATATATATGTGTATATAAATATTTTGTGTGTGGTTACCTTGGGCTTACATGAGGTATCTTGTAAGATAGATAGAACAGTCTAATTTAAGCAGATAACAACTTAAGATAACAACCAATCACATGCAAAACCTCAACACTTTAACTTCTCCTCCGCATTTTGTGTTATTTTTGTCATAATTTACATCTGTTCATATTATATATCTTTAAACATATAAAAAGTAATACTTACTTTTAATACTTTTGTCTTTTAACATTTATATTTGAATTAAAAGTGACTTACCCACTACCATTACACTAATACAGTATTCTGTATTTGTCAGTATATTTACCTAATCAATGAGTTTCATAATTTCTTATGCAATTGTGTTGCTGTTTAGTGTCCTTTTATTTCAACTTGAAGCAACTCCCTTTAGCGTTTTTATAAGGCAGGTCTAGTGGTGAAAAACTCCTGCTTTTTTTTTTTTTTTTGATTCTACTTTTTTGAAGGACAGTTTTTGTCAGGCATAGAAATCTTGGTTGGCAGTTTTGTGCGGTTTTCTTTTCCTATACTTTGACTATATTATCCCATTCCCTTATGGCCTGTAAGGTTTTTTCTGAAAATCTACTCATAGTTGTATGGGGGTTCCCTTGTATGTAACCAGTCACTTTCCTCTTGATGCTTTCAAAATTTTGTCTTTGTCTTTTGACTTTTGACAATTTGATTATAATGTGTATTAGTGTTGGAATTTGGGGGTGTTCATTTTGTTTGGTTACCTTTGGGCTTCTTGGATCTGGATGTCCATATTCTTCTCCAGATTTGGCAAGTTGTCGGTCATTATTTCTTTGAATAGCTTTCTGGTCTTTTCTCTCTCTCTTCTCCTTCTTTAACACCAATAATGCATATATAGTCACTTGATGGTGTTCTATAAGTTTCTTAAATTATTTTTAAACTTTTTTTCATCTTATTGTTGTTGTTATTCCTTTAATTGAGTCATTTCCAATGACCTGTCTTAGAGTTTGCTGGTCCCTTCTTCTGCTTGATCTAGTCTTCTGTGGAACTTCTCTAGTGAATTTTTCAGTTGTTATTGTGTTTTTCACCTTCTTAATTTCTGTTGGCATTTTAAAAATAATTTTTATGTCTTTGTTGAAATTCTTACTTTGTTCATCCATTGCTTGATTGACCTTGGTTAGCATCTTTTGAATTCTCTCTCAGGTACATTATATAACTCTATTTCCTTAGGGTCAGTTTCTAGAGATTTATCTTGTTCCTTTATTTGGAACATCTTTGCCTGAATCTTCATCTTCCTTGACTCTGTGTTGGTGTCTGCACATTACAGTGGGTATCTCTCCTGGTCTTCACTGACTGGACTCATACAGGAGACAACCCCCTTCATTCAGTCCAGCCAGAAATTCTAAGAGTTTCTACCAACTCTTTCCCTCCTTAGGGAGAAGAAGACAGTTGTGTTTCTGTCTGTTTGCACTGTGGTGATCTAGAAGGGGGGAGCTAGAGTGTCTGCCAGCCCAAGCTGCCACGTTCATTCTTCCCCAGGCTGCTAAACTGTGGTGGACCTATATCAAAGTGGTGGACCTATCGAAGGACTGAGGTCAGTTCTCTAGGGTAGCCCCTTTGGGAATGTTGGGGTGCTAGATGCATGAACCAACACCTCTCTCCTTTGGGAGAATCCAGGAGTCAGAGGATCTATTTTTAATTGTATGGCCCTGTGCCATACAATCTGGCTTTGCAGTTGTCTGGATCACAGCAGATTTCCACTTAATTTGTGGATTTCTCACAAAAGGAATTTGTCCATGAATTGTTGCTAAAGTGGTGAGTTTGTCAAGGTAAAGATGCTCCAGGGCTTCCTACTCCTCTGTCTTGCTGATGTCACTCCTTTGGTTGCTTGTATTAGGAAAAGACTAAGCAAAATGTCAACCATTGTCTATTCTAAATATGGAGATTAAAGGGTTTGTTTAATGTTTTCTTTAATTTTTTGTAATTTTTGATTTCTCAAAATAAAATAAGACCTCAAAAAATGTTACTTAAATAGCGTGATTGCAATTCAACTATATCTATATGCCTACACATTCATAAACACATATATATAAAATTACATTTTTATATATATATATATATATATGAGAGAGAGAAATGGGGGGGAGGATTGGAAGCATACATATCAAACTTTAACAACAATTCTTCCACATTCTCTAGCATATTAAACACAGCCACAGCAGTGAATATCTTACCAAGAGGGAACAGAAATACTCAGAATAGTAAATTATGAATCATTTTATTCCCTTTGTAAGTTGGGTGATGATCTCAAGGAGAAGAACCAAAAACGGGACTTTTTCTTAATCTTAATTACCCAGTTAGTCCTTCGGTGAGATCTTAGTAAACACCACCTCTGCTCCTCAGATTGCAATTAGTAATGTAAATGGCCATATTAACTGCTCAATAAACCTGTCTACAATCAACCCTTGATATATTTCTGGTTCTTTTTAATTCTTTTTTTTCCCTAAAGTTCTGAGTTTAAGTCTTGACCATTTGGTCCCAATTTTCATGCTTAGGAAGGTACATCCTTCAGTAAATTAGCCATGCTCATGGTTATGCAGACACCAGTACATAACAGGTGATCAAACAGGTAATGTCCCTTGACAGCCCAACAGATCACTCCGTATATAGAAGCAGATACAAAACATACATTGATAGCACAACAAAGTGTGTACAGTCAACAATAAGTTAGGGTATACTTCAAAATATCTAAAAGAATGGAATTGGAATGTTCCTAACACAAAGAAATGATAAATGCTTGAGGTGATTGATATCCCAATTACCCTGATTTGATGATTACACATTGTATGCCTAAATGGATACATTACATATAACCCATAAATATATAGAATTCCTATGAACTTATAATAATTAAAATTTTTAAAATTAAAAAATAAATATGTAATTTAATATTGGCATTTTGCTCTGTCTTAGAAAAGTGGACTTTACCTGGTGTCTAAGTTATGCATGCATGAATACCTCCTGAGTTTGAATTTCTGGGCTTTCAACAATGAATTTATTGTACTGGCTTCTGCATACAAATGCCCAGCCCATTTAGCTTTTACTGTGATGTCTCCTGTGTTTGTTTATCAGTGCAATTAGGGACTCTTATTTTCCAAATTGAGTTTGCTGGGTTGAAAGTACAGTCTTCAAGCCAATGCTTTGAATTTGCAAATCATATTCCAAGGGGGGCAAAAAAACTCATTGCAACAAAAGCCTGAAAGAAAACAATAGCAGTAAATACTAGTAGAGGAAAAATAGAATGTTCTATATCCATCACTAAGCAAAAAATTGAAAAATACAAAAAAATGAGAAATAAAAACAGCTCTTTTTTCATTCTTAAGTCCTAATGGTAACTGGTCTGCATTCGTGCAGCTTTGTAACAAAAAGCTTTTGTCCACAACTTGTATTCATTTTAAGGTATGACAGTTCCAAAGCCTTGGTAATGTATAAGCCATCCTTGTTGAATGTAACATATTAAACAGTTCACTAGGCTTACAACAGTTCAGAATGTTAAAAATAAAATTGCACCAGTAGCTCTCCCCATCTTTGTGCCAAAGCTATATGAATGATTTTTGAATAAAGAAAACAACAGTGTTCATCTGAGCTTGCTAACAACACCCAGTGACACATGCTGCTGTACAATATTCTGACTCTATCTTGAACACCCATTAGGAAGCATTATCATATGCAATATTACATATTCAAAAACTGACAACAATTGATGCATGGCTGGAAAAAAACAAAATAGTGAAGCCACACTTGGGTTTTACCCTCTGGAGATCATTTTGCTCCTCCCTGAATCAACAAGCTCCATGCCCCCACCCCACTACATTGGAAGAAAAAAAAGAAGCAATTTTTTGGTAACAAAATTAGCTATTTATTTCTAAAAGGATAGAAGTAAACTTAAAATGCATCCTGACTTTATCTCTGGCATTTTTCTAGGATAGACAGTAATGATCAAATGGGGACCTATATTGATCAAACAAATCTGGTAACACAGCGTACACATCACACCGTCATGGGTGCCATCAACATCTCTAGGTTATCTACCTGCATCTGTCACTTCTTCGAGTCAAGAGCTCCTGGGCACCTTCTACAAGATGGCAAGGACTTCGGTTTCTCCTAAGAAGAGTGTTTTCCTCACCAATTGCAAATTTACACACCTCTATGACTTGGGAGGATTTTGTCAAGGAGACAGGCTAGTCAAACAAAGGTGATAGGTAAGTTAAAACGAATGTGTGTACGTGTGGGGAGGGTGGCTGTGAGTGGAGAGAGTAGTAGCAGATCAGGTATGATTCTTAGCCATGGTGGTGATAAACGGTTTATGGGCAAGTGGCAATGTAACTGGAAGTGTCTAGAAATGCCAAGTAAAATCTTAACTGAATGCCCTTTGGAAGCCAGAGGTCTCTCCTGCCCACAGTCTCAGGGACAGTGCATCCTCCTGTCCCCAAAGATTCCCAGGGCCTGAAGAATTCATTTGCACTCATCCCATTAAGAGCTTTTGCTCAGTACAGTGGCACATGGGGACAAGATGTTCTGAGAAAGACGATCAGGCTCTGATAGACTGAGACACGCTGAAGACAGAGTTGAATCTTGGCAGTCTAATGGGCCCAGTGAGGCAGTAAATTTCACAGCAACTTGACACATTAATATAGAAGTACAGTCTGTTATATCAAAGGGAGATTGTCTTAGTCCTTAAGGGGAAACCAGCAATCCAAAAATGAAAAGTGTGCACTGGTGACTTGTGAAAAATGTAGTTAACACTGAGAGCTGAAGTACAGAGCTTTACACCTTCCCTGGTTTGAGTTCTCATCAAGGGCAGGCTCTGGTCCCTCCTGGAGACCACACACCCCATAACATTCACATCTTCTGAGCCGGGTTCTTAGGAATCTTGCCATCTTTGCAGCCAGAGAGAGGGAAAGCCAGCAAACAAGTTTTTACTGGGTCCCATGGGACAATGCAGGCTCTATCTTTCTAAAACTACGTCTTTGTTCCACCATAGTGGCTTGGAGTATATTTCTGTACCACTCCACAGGAAAAAAAAAAAAAGAAAACAACTTAATTATCCAATAATAAGGAGACATTCTGGGAAATTAAAGAATGTCCACTGGAGAAATATGATGAATTTGTTTAAGTAATCATTATAAAGATTAAGTAGAAAAACACACGGGAAGTATTCATGATTTAATGTTCAGTGAAAATGCAGACGACAACACTGTCAGAATAGAAGTAAAACTGGATTCATAGCAGTCAGGACTGGAAAGTAATATGTGTGGATGGAACTAGTTATGGTAGAAGAAAGAGATTATGTAGGTTTTTTTTTTTCATTTTGGAAATTCATTTAACAATGTTGTAACATTATATTCTTAAAGCATACATTTTTAATAAACCCTAGGAAATAGGAGCTAACTTAATTTATTAACACCTTTTGCCTTTCTTGCTTAGTAATTATCTAATACTAATACTTTTAGCACATGCACTTAATTTTCTCCCAAAGCTACAGCCAAAGTATGACTGGAGAGGGGAGGTGCTTTATTTCTTACGCCTGTGATTCACTCCCTTCCTCCTTCCTTTGCTCAATTCTCAGTGGCTTAAGAACTAAACCTGGTCCTTGTTTAACACAAAGTTCATTTAGACAAATCAATGTGCACTAGTCTGGCAGAAGAGTTAGTTCCTCAGGGGACTATTCCATCATTCTTTTTTATTTTGTTTTGTTTTTGTTTCAAATAGTTCTCTAAACGATAATTAACACCAGGGTAAGGTTTGATTGAATGATACCAGCAGCTCGAGGTCTAGGGGATTCGAGACCAGTCCAGGTGGTTCTTTATTTACTTTGGAAGATAGTCTGGATGACAACACATCTAGAGCAAGAGTATTTTGAGTCTTTAAAAAAAAAGGCCTTTAATGTGATACAATTAAATTAGCAAGAGGTGACTAAGTGTGACTTGCCCAAATCCAGGAAAATCTTGTTCCCCATACCAAGAATTACATGACACCTTCTATAGATCATTGCAAAGGTGAAACAACAACCACCCATTTACATGATTGTAGAGTTATTTTATTATTTGTGTTGTATGCCCAGCTATATTTTAATATCAAAAATAGCCAGGTTTCAATACAACTAAACAAATCAACTGTGTTCACCGTATCCTGCCCCCTTTGTCTAAGCTTTCAGTCCAATGGAGTGCAAAAGACATAGTCAGAAGATAAAGACTGCAAGCCAACCTCTCTCCTATGGTTTGGTTTATTTGTGATTATATATGAAGTTATGTCCAACTGGATAGCTGTCTCCCAGGGAAAGAAGAACTATATCTCACCTACTCTGTTCACATGTAGGTAACACAAATTGTCTTGAAAAGGAAATTACTTTGCTGGCCTCTGGTGGCTAAGCAGTGGGGGTAGGGCAGACAACTAAAGCAGAGAAGACAGCACAGCTCCTAATCCTGTCCCACCTCCCCACCCTGAAACCTGAACATGGACTGGACAAAATCCACAGAGTTCTCATGAATAATCCTAACTGTAGAGAGATACTTTTCTAGGGAGAGAACTGTTTCCTTTGGGACTAAAGATTAGAGGCAATGTCCACTGGGAGAGATTGAAAGATGGGGCTGCCGCTGCTTGCTGAAGGTGAGGTCTGCTCATGGCACTGGGGGAGGTGCTGACACTCCAGTGTGTTATCTCATGGGATTCGAGGTATCCCAGGTAATCTTCGGAAGACACCCACCTGCTCATGATGAGGAATGCCTCTCCCCCAACCCCAAAACCTGAGAAGAGCCATAGATAATCAACCGACCAACCTCAGGTCTGAGTGAAACAAACTGGGCTCAGATTCAGCAGAAATAAATCACCCGTACCTCAGTGCCTCGACAGAGCTATATAAGCATGAACAAAATAAAGAGAAATGGTCTGTCAACTATGAGAACACGTGTGTGTGTGCGTGTGTGAGAGAGAGAAATAGCACGCAGAAGACAGAGGCTCCTATCTAGAATTGGGAACAAGAACAATTTTCTCATACTTTCTACTATAGAACAACATAAAAAAGCTCATTCAATAAAATGGAAGCTTATACCAACAAAATGATGTTAAAAGGAAGATCACAGACCAAATTAAACAAGTTGAAGACCAAACAACATACCTGCAGAAAATACATAACTATCAAGGAATAGAATAGGTACTGCTAAAAAGTCAAAATGCTAACATAGGAGAAAGGTTCAAACAATCCCAGTGATGCAAACGACAGTAACAACAACAAAAACAAATTATTAATGTAAGTGGTTAGGAAACCACTATACATGTAAAAGGCAGTCAATGACTATTTATAGTAAGGCTAACTGGACTCCTGGAATATTCAACTAAACAAATGAAATAGATGTTTTCAAAGATAAGATACAAGAAAATTTTTACCAAAATGAAGGAAGAACTGAATCTGAAAATCGGAAGGTCACAGAAGGTTCCAGGAAATTTTAATATAGTCAGTACTGAGACATGCTTTTCATTTCAGCAAAGAGGTAATTGTTCAGTCATTTAGGCAGCAAAACAAATCACCTACACAAGTAAAATACTCAGAGTGACCTCAGACTTTTTCCATAGCATTATTCAATGCAAAGGCAACTATCTCTGTAATTCTAAAAGAAAGTTTGTTTGATCCAAGGTTATTATATTCAGCTTAGTTTTTGTAGTTTACCAATACAGTATCATGCAAGCATTTTCAAACAAGAAAGAACTTAGGAAATACAACTTTTTGAATAAATAAATATGAATAAAACCTTATATAATAATAAAATTTAGTGAATTTAATTTGCAAATGAAAATAAGTAACTTGACAATGGAGAAGACGTAATAAAAAACAGATGGTTAAGGTAGGCCATTTAAAATAACTGGGAAATTGTGGCTACAGAACAAAATAAGCAGTATATGTACCTAAATATATAAACATAATATAATTAACAGATACAAAGTGGTAAAATGAGGAGAATGGGGTAAAATGTAAATACCACAGTGTCATCATCTTCATTGGAGGGAGTCAACTGACGCTATCTAAATTTAAAGCATATTTCTTTTTAAGAAGGAGACCTAGATACAGGGAGGTCAACCTCCTAATGATTTTCATAATCTTATCCTCTTAACAGTAGAAGGATATTTTAAGAACTAATATATTTATTTGAAGGTCAATTATTCCTTCATTTGCATTTAAATTCTTTCTTTTTTGATAAATTCAAATGATAAATGTATTAATACTTTTATTGAAAATAAAATAGGATTGTAATTGTATAAAGTATAAGAATCCATTAATCTACAGAGCTAGCTGGTTAACTAGATTCTGTTTATGTGTATGTGCTGCTTTCTGTAAACCAGAGAATTGGGCTTCCTGATAGGAGAGAAAATGATCACATTCCAAAATAATTCATAGGCGATAGGATTCACAAATAATAAAGGCCAGATAATAGTTGTTAAAATAAAAACTTTAGACAAAGTAAATATAACAGAGTTTAAATGAACAAAGAACAATTTGCAATTGGGCAGCCCGCAGAACCAGAATAGGCCCAGAGAGACTTGGGGCTGCAACACGGTCAGATAACATTTATGGACAGAAAAATGAAAGTGACATACAGAAAATGGAAGTGAGGTACAGAAACAGATGGATTGGTTACAGCTTTGCGTCTGCCTTATTTGAACAGGGTTTGAATAGTTGGTCACTTGTGATTGGCTGAGACTCAGCTACTTGTTACAAGAGTAGATTGGAGGAAGCGTGTGGTGGCACATGCCTCTGGTCCCAGCTACCCAGGAGGCTGAAGTGGGAGGATCACTTGAGCCCAGGAGTTTGAGACCAGCCTGGGCAACATAGCAAGACCCCAACCCCCGAAAAAACAAAAAATGTAAGTTACAGTCTGTTTACACATCCAGGTAGCTTACAGTTTACTAAGAATGGAGAACTTTTAGGCCAAACTTAAAATATGTAAGGAGGCAGCTTTAGGTTAAATTTAATTTAACAATTCACTCTCAAGAGGTTGACCAAAACTTTACTCCTTGATGTCACTCTTTCACCATCATAAAATTACTTATTTGGTCTCAAATTCCACTGGGAAATAGCAGAACAGTGGGTTTTGTAAGGAGGGAGCAAGGAAACAGAACAATAGGGAAAAACTGATTGGTTAACATCAGGTTACTTTTTTGTAAGGGTTAGAGAAGTGAAGACTTCCTTATTATGCTGAAATCACCTGTTTTCAGGAGAAAAAAAAGAAAAAACTGGCCTGTTTGGGGATTTATCTGCTTCCTTAAAGTGTCAGTTTGATTATGTCACATTTAGTATTAGTGACTGTTTTGGTTTGGTCTGGTCTGTTGGGGCCTAGTACACGAGCTCAGTGCAAAACATGACCTCCTGTAATTTTATTTCATACAGTGATAAATCATCAAAGGCAAGATGGGGACAATTATCACAGTAAGCAACAAAATTTAAGCATCACTAAAGCAGAGGGTCCAATCTTCTAAGACCTATGGAGATTTGAACTAAAACATGACGTTCTTACAGGCAAGATATAGACAGGTTTTGCTTAATTTGTACAATCTAAAGAAATCAAGTACAGATTATCAGGAGTCTAAGGATAGTTGCCGTAATAAAAAGTTACAATCTCTTGCCTAGTTTCTAGATATTAAATGGTTTTAAGACTCAGAATCCATTGCAGGAAAGAAAGCTGGCTTTAAGTGAGAAAGGATCCTGCAACATGCTGGCAAGTATATTCAATAGTAATTCCCTCGGTTCTTCCTAAACAGACCTAGAGCCATTTACTCAGACATCCACACATTTGGAAAAAGGTAAATTGTTGGGAGGCAGAATCTGGATTGATTTTGATCCTAAAGCTCAAAATGTCCTCCCATCCCATGCCCGCTCAGGGTGGGGTCATTTCCCCAGTCCTACATGTACAAAAGGATGAACAGTTGGCAGACGGTGGAACCCCATGCATTACTTCTTTTACCTGATAACGGCTGCCATAGTGGGAAAGGCCTAGCAGAAATCTTTGTATATGCCCCACCCCAACCCCAGCCAAAATCTCAAATAAAAAATGAAACTGCCTGTCTGAGTTTCTGAGAGACTTAAAGAATATATGAGATTTCCCTGTTGTATCTCCATTTACTTCAGAAGTCTTTCCCGTACAAATGTCAGATGGGTCACGGCTGAGGAAAGTGGACTGTCACAAACTTAACCAAGTAGTAACTCTCATTCCAGCAGCTGTGCCAGATGTGATATCTTTGCTAGAGCAGATTAAAGCAGACTGTGGGGCTTGGGATATGACCAGTGATCTAGCGAATGCATCCCTTTCCTTTCCTATAAGAAAGGAAAATCAGAAGCATTTTGTATTCTCATGGGATGAACAATAATGTACATTTATGGTTTCTTCCCAGGGCTATGATACCTCTCCAGCCTTCTGACATATTCCGAAGGGACATGGACTGCCTGGACATTCTGTAGAACATCTCATTAATCTACTATATTAATGGCACTGAGCTCAATAGAAGAAATTAGGAGTGGCAAATACATGGGAGGCTCGGGAAAGATGTATTTACTCCACAGAGAGGGAATAAACACTGCAAAAACTAAGAGGTGTACAACATCAGTAAAATCTTTAGGGAGTCAGTAGTCTGAGGCATGCTAAGATAGCCTCTCAAAAGCAAAGGACAAATTATTGCATTTTATGCCTCTCAATATAACAAAGAAGCACAAGGCTTGGGAGCCCTCTGCAGGTTCTGGAGGTAGCATATGCTGTATTTGGGCATAATGGTCTGATTTGTTACTGAGTGACATGGAATCTGGCAACCTTTTTTGACTGAGGCCCAGAATAGAAAGGTGCTCTGCAGCAAGTCCAGGCTGTGGTGCAAGAATTCCTGATGCATAGGCCAAAAGACCAATAGACTATGACGTTGGAACTAACTAGCATGGGGAAGGATACAGGGTAAGGCTTATAGCAAGCCCTAATAGGAGAATCACCACAAAGACCTTTAGGGTTTTGGGAAAAGGCATGCTTTCTCTAACAGAGAACTATACATCATTTACAAAGCGACTTCAAGAATGCTACTTTGTCTAGGAAGAGACTAACCATCTGCTCACAGGACATCAAATGACCATGTGGTCAGAGCTGCTCAACATGATTTTGATTCTTCAGACACAGCAAGTCATAATATTGAGCATTCCTACAGCAAACCAGCATAAGATTAGGGACAGGCACAATCAGAGGACACAAGGAAGCTGCATAATCAGGTGGCACAGTTACAAGCTATCCGTCATGATTGCAACTGTGCCTCTCCCTCAACTCACACCAGTGATGCTGAGGATGTGACCAGCTGTTGAAGGAGGACAAAGGCTGCTATTTTCATGGATGTGCCTGAGTATTTGCTCCAGTGACAGGGCATCCTGTACAACATTGCCTTGAACCAGAGTACCCACTTTACAACAAAGGGGGTGCAGGGCCAGGAGAACCCTATGATTCTATCACATTCTGCACTTTCCTGAAGCTTCTCACCTAATGGAATTGTAAGTGGCCTCTTAAATTTGCCTCTTAAAAGTGCAGCTGAAGTGTCAACTTGGTGGCAATCCCCTGAAAGGATTCTATTTTATGGGGTTGGTTTCTCAAGAGCTGGAATACATTGGTACAGAAACCAAGAGGTAGAAGTAGGAGTGACCCTGATCACCAGCAACCCAATGGTTCACTTGGAGAATCTACTCTTCCCATTCTTGCAACTTTAGGCTGTGGATGGAGAGGTTCTGGTTCCCACAGTCTCACCAGATTCTGGCTTCCACCTGGGAGTTCAGAACGAGCCCCACCATATTTTAAGCCATGGTTGCCATGAGATCACTTCTAGCTCCTCATGCCATAAGAACAGCAAACCAGAAAAGAAGTCACCAGATTGACAGTGTCAATTGATTCCGATCCCCAGGAAGTGGTAGCGCTGCTGCTACACCATGGGAGGGATCAGGTAAGACTATGTTTGGGGTTCAGGTGGTCCACTGGGGTATCTCTTCATGTTCAGCGTCCATTTTAACAGTAAATGGACAAATAAAGTAGCCACAGCCTGAGAAGGTTATAGAAACCACAGTTCAGACCCCTCAGGAATTAGGGTCTTGATCATTCCACAAGGCCAAGTGTCTAGACCAGCAGAGATGCTGGCTGAGGTGGGGAGAATCTAGAACAGGTGTTGGTGGAGGAAAATCAAAAATATCACAGCCTCAAATCACTGCAGAAGTGGGTTTCATATCTATCCCTTCAACCCAGGAAACAAGGCCACCCCCAAACAGGGAACAGCTATTCCCAGATGGGTGAAATTACTTTAAGAAGCAAGCAGATGTGAGCAGAACAAGCAGTGGACACTATTGCTCTGCTCCAGGATCCCTGCCTTTAGAGAAGATGCACCTGTCCTTTGGCTGCCAGGAGTACCCACTGACAGTAACTCAGAGTTGAGTCCCTCAGTGGGAACTCCTTTCACACATAGGACTGCCTGGCCTGAGGCTTTGTCCATTCGGGAGGGAATCCATGGCCAATGGCTAATTGATTCAGGAAAATGAATGTCTCACCAGGGATGGGCTAAAACTTCACTTGCAGCCAGGATGTGGGTCAGTTTCTCTTTCTGCCCAGTTCTGCCTCCTTCACTTCTTTATGGATGTATCTCCCACAAGTACTCCCCAATAGACTTTATTCAAGCAACTCTGTCTCAGATTCCATTTCCAAGCAGCCCAAGTTAGGATAACCTGCCCAGACCTCTGCATAACTACAATGCAACACTGAAAAATAAACCCTTACTATGTTAAGCCACTATAATTTTGGGATTGTCTATTAGCACAACATGGTCAGCCTATCTTGATTTGCCTTTGATACACAATGTATAATGTCTGTGGACCCTTGAAGGTGAATTTAACCTCCAACATTTATTGAAATTTGGTAAAAAGATAGTCTGAAGAATATGCAATCCATCCATTCTCCTGAGTATTCTAGATTTTAGAACCAACCAGACAAGAATGCATAGAAACCATTGTTTTATACCCCAACTCCAAACCTCCTCCACACTCCTAATCCCCATCCCAGGGCCACTTTAATAAAAAACACCCCACATTGTTTCATTCAAAGTTCTTAACCTCATGAGGTAAGTAAAATTCACATCTTACAGATGAAGAAAAACAGCTTAGAAAGCTTACGTAGTACTTTGGTGGACCCCCGGTTTGCCTGACTCCAAAAGTCCCTGCTCTTAACCATGACTTTACATGAATTAAACAAATAGCAGCAATGTGTCTGTTGCAGAGCACGCATGCACGGCACTAGCATAAAGAACAGAGCAGTTAAACGATGACCAGGGTCTCGGTGTGGGTCCCCGTCTAAGACATCACTGTCCCTCTGTGTCCTCTGCCTGCTGGGCACCAGTACTCCAGGGCCTCCCAGAGACTCTGGCTTCCCTGGTAATTTATCTGACAGCTTGCTGAACACTAAACACAGTTTTTGTAAAAGATTTTTTTTAAAGTTTATAAGGCTAAGGTAATTATACCGGCACTTTCCATAATTCTCTGGAAGAACCAATATCTCCCAGAAACCTTTGAAAAACAACCTATTTAAAACCAATTTCCCCTTAGATCATAGATTGCCCGTATTTCTTCTCCTTTCCCTCTTCTCTCCTGTTCAGATTTGCACAAAGCGAGATTGTTGTTCAGTAGAAATCTGTCTCCTGTTTGTTATCCCTGATCTGAGGCTATATAATCTCCTGTCTGTGGTGCCATAATCACTTCCCCCCTTTGAGCTGCTGTGGAAATGATTATGTTGCCACAGACAGGGCAGGGCATGAGGAAAGCCACTTTGGAGAAATGCAGATCCTCGAACCAGGCAGGTGCTCTTAATCCCAAAGAGTGGGAGTCCAGACACGAAACCATTTTCTCTCTCTTTCTCTCTCTCTCAAGAAATGTATTTCATATACTGAGTGGTTCTTAAATTAAACACTGAAAAATCTGTTTCATTACTTGTAGAGTAAAAGAGGAGCTGCACTTTGTACCTTTTCTGTTTGACCTTTCCAGAGCAATATTAAGTACCTGATTCTCCAAGTTCTAAGAGGTTTGATACATGGCACCATGGTCTGATGATGTAATCACAAGATTAGGGAGTTTGTCACTCTGAATTTTAATCCCCTGCTGTGCTGAAGAATTTTCATACCCCCTTGAACAAGTCAGTTCCTCTCTCTGTCTCAGTCTCCTCATCTTTAAAATGGGAATAGGAAGCATTGTGTCACTTTGGGGACAAGTCACATTGTGTCACTATGGGAATTCATTACTTTAAATACGTAAGATGCTACATAACTGCTGAGTATGGTATTGTTTTCTACATTATCAGAGGAATAAAAGGAAACATTGTTGTTGCATTTCCAAGAAATATTAGCATATACACATTTTGCTAGAGACATTTATGTGGTCCATGTGTGTATGAAGACAGGAAGGAAGATGGATGGGCAAACAGATTGATACTATATAGTGGGGGATGAAGCTGTGCCCAACTCTGTGGCACAGCAATCAAATGAGATATACTCAGGTGAGGAACAGGCAGCGAGAGGAGATGAACACTTGGAAAAAAAACACAAGATTCTGTTTCCAGGCAAGTGTCCTTAATAGTAAAAAACGAGAGAGTAGAAATACAGAAAATGTGTGTGATATAAACAGAGTTATTTCCAAATAGAAAGCTATATGAGCAGCAATATCAACTCATCCAGCTAAAGTAAGACAGAAGCCTCTCCCTATGCTTTGTCTAAGTAAAGGATGTTTTCCAAATGTGGGGGAGGCCAGGAGCTGCTTTGGATGGCATCGTCATCTTTGTGCATATCAGCACACCATGTGCATGTGGAGGGGCAATGAGAGATGGCCAGTGCGTGCTGCACTGCGGGGACTAAGGGAGGGGTCTGTGGGGGGAAATATAGCCTAGGATGAGCCGGGGGCTTGGCTGGTATCTGAAGAGAGGGAGAATTATGGGGATCCAAGCTGCCACAGCACGTGAGACATAATCAAAGGGCTGGGAACCTAAACTGCTGAAAAGCTGGGTTACTGTCCAGGCTCAGGCCTTGCCAAGACTTTGCACGACCCGATGTACACAAACTAGAGGTTGACCTCAGTGCATAGCAAAAGGCCTATAGTACATGAACCCTCTGACACGCTTTGCTCAAGCTTTCCGAATGCAGCCTGGATTCTTAGACCAGAGTTCTTTCTCTGTTACACATCTACCAGCATTCATTGAGTGGTTCTCAAAACAAAGGAGTGGCCCAGAAAATATAAAGACCAAGGGAAGGCCAACCAACATCACACATGATTTATGACAGACTCCTTGGCCTAAGACCTAGTGTGTCTAGAATGTAGTAAGCACACAAAATATTTGCTCATTTATTTATCTAAGAGTTACTGATTACCTACTCTGTTGTAGATGTCAGGCATACAGCAATAAATAGAACACCACCTTTCTCTTTGAGGAGATAACACATTCACAGGGTTGTGGAGAATGGGAGATAGACAAGGAGCACATGAGTTATAAATAGAAATGACAATAATTTTAGATAGTGATGGGGCAATTAAGAGAGTAGAATAGTGTCAAGGAGCACAAGGTGTCTGAAGTCCAGGCAGGGGAGTCAGGGCAGGTGTCTAGGATGAAGTGACACTGGGCAGGAGCCTGTGTGAAGGTCTGGGAGAATAACATTCTGGGAGGAATGAAGAGCAAGTTCGACAGCCCTATAGAGAGAAAGAACTTGGTAGATTCAAGGATCAGCAAGAATACCTGTGTGGCTGGAGAGAGGCAATTGCGGAGGAGAACAGTAAAAGATGAAGTGGTGAAAGTGGGCAGTGTCACATCACTCAGTATCTTGTCGACCGTGGCAAGTAGTCTGCATCTGATTCCAAACGCAGTGAGACTGCACTGAAGGATTTAACCTGCAACATCATGTAGGCTGGCTCATATTTAAAGAAGAGGCCTGCTTGCAGTGTTGGTAGACTCTGGTGGAGGCCGAGTAGGGAAAGTTATAGAGAAAAAGAGGCCAGGCAGGAGATTGTTGGGGTAGATCAGGGTAGAGATAACTGTGACAGTAGACAGGGGAAAGATATTATGGGGTTTGAGATAAAGTTTAGAGGTTCAGCCAACAGATCACCAATAGATTGGGTGTTGGAATTTGGGGCTTGGGTAAGAGAATAAAGATGACTGCTAGGATTGGTTAAGCAAAGAATGAATTAATCAATCAATTAAAATAGTTAAGATAACTAATTGATTAACAATGCTTGTGCTGGAACCACAAAAAATCAATTCTAGGAGAAAGAAAGCTTTATTGGATTAAAGGGAAAAATGATGATCATAACGATTAACAATTTAAGAGCATTTGTTAGTGCTAAACAGTGTGTCAAGTGTGTAAATGTATTGTCTCGTTCAATTTTCTCATAACAGCAATGAGGAAATGTGTACGTCACCCCACTTCTGCAAGCTCAGAGACGTCAACAAATTTTATTAATGCCACGCAAATCACAAGGGGAAAAACAAGGACAAGTGCCCAGACCTATGTCATTAACAGTGATTCTACGCTGCCTCACCACCTATAAGTCTACAAAGCTGTTGAACGGCCAAAGGGTCTGTGAGTAAATGCAAACTTACCTGAGGTTAATATTCTTTACCTTTTACACAAAAAGGCATATTAAAGAGAAAATACATAAAGCTATAAGTACTAAAATAAATAAAAGTTAAATAATAGTGAAGTGACATTTTTTACTTACAGATTTGCCAAAAATATTTTTAAATGATAACATCCTGTTTTGGAGCACATATGGTGATACTGCAACTATCCTATGCTATTAATAAATTACTAAATCCCTTAAAATATATGCATAAGAGAAAAGATTGAGAAGAAATACAACAATAGCTATAATAATGAGAGGATTGAGTAATAATATCTGTATATTTAAAAATATATTGAGATATATGCTTTGTAATTTAAAAATTACCATTTACATTTGATTTGCAAAACACTTTTGTAAGAATTTCCATGGCTATATATTTCTAATTCAAAAAATTTTCTTTGTCAAATTATGAGTACCATATTAATTTCATAAAATCTAACAAACATATGTAATAGATACCACCTAGCTAGGAACAGGGAGAAAAAAACATAAGTTTCCAAAAGGATGGGCTGGTTTAACTTAAGAAAGTCTGTTGGTCAAGGGTGAATATCCAATTATATCACCATGTCCAGAATAGGTATGAAAGTCTAAGCTGGTCAAGTCTGGAGAAGATAATTCATGGTCTGATCTTCATGAATGAATGAATGAATCCATCAGTCTAGTCCCATGCACTCATTTTACAGACAAAACAGAAGTCCACACTGCTGGTTAATGGCAGAACCAGAACTACACATGAAGTCTCTCACCTCTCAGATTCTCAGCTCCTAGTTCATCCCAGCTGTTCTATTTCAAGGCATGTATACAAAAAGAAATAAAACACTTTAAAATTTCCTTGAAATTGTTGGGATAAATTTTGACATGCACTGGGAAACACCATTTTCAATATATATAATCAAAGTTTTGTCTCACATGAACTGAGAGACTGTTCTTGGTGGTGGTGATGGCTTCTATTTGAGTCTTGTGTTGCAGTTTGTAGGAGGGTTGAGAAAGAGGTGCCATAGGAGGAGGAGGTGGGGGAGGAAGGGAAAAAGAATATTGAGAACATGATCTAGGGAGAGGAGGATTTTAAAAAGTAAATTTAAAAATATAGCACGTTGTACAAGTAATAATATTTCTACAAAAATGATAGTGGAATGGAATGGGCCCAGCATCACATAATAAATGTGCCCCTGTCCTGCTGCATGAAAATCTGTGGGCAAGTTATTAACAAGCAGATGGTCCTCTCTAACACCTGTCTGTACTACAACCCTTTTATTTCTCTTTTTTTTTTTTTTTCCTTTTGCTGAATTACAAGTTTCCATTAATGAAAACGCTGAAGATTCTGAAACCTATTTCAGCTCTGGGAGCTTCCTACAGACAATCAACTGCAATCCTGAAAACATAAAGCCATTTGGGGGAGTTGGGTCAGGTGCTTATTTCACAGACTCCAACAGAACACTCTGAGCCCCACAGAATTAGGACTTGTGTATTCATAATAAAATAGAAATTTTCTTTCACGACATTTAAAGGTCTTGGAGGAAATCAGCACCAGCACTTAAGCTGTTAAGGCTTTGAGCATCAACAGGACAGAGCAGTGGTATCAGCCATAGAAGTTTTTAATTGGCTTGCTTTCTTGGGCTCTGTCTAATCTGTGCTTGTGTGTTTCTCCTTGGGAATGACAAAGGTTGGATATCTTAACAGTTATGGACAGCATATGCCTGAATTTGACTTGGCTATAGATCAAATACAGCATTTCCTAACAGGTACTTCCCCTCCATTGTATTTGGCTACAATTTCAATGAGTAGGTGGTAGACTGTTATAGTCAAGAGAAGTAGAAGCAGAATCAGTTAGATCTGCGTATGGTCCTAACTCAATCACTTGTTGGCTGTGTGACAATGAGCAAGCAATTCAACTTCCCAAAGACTGAGTTTTCATATCTGTACCATTGACAAAATAATACTATGTCCATAAGGGTTTCTGTGCAGATTGAATGAAAAAATGAATGTAAAATGCTTATCACAGTGCTTGACACAGAGTTAAGTAATCAATAAAGTGTGGCCATTATTAGTAGTAGTACACCTGGAGAACGTATCAATTGCAAAAATGCCTAAGAGACCAGATAGTTTTGAATAGACACGTGTCTGCCTCTGTCTAGGTCTTTCCTTGCGTCTCCCTCCTTTCTTCTGTTTCTTTGTTAATGAAAACTGCCAGTGGGAGTTCTGGCTTGTAGGTTTGTTTCTGAACAACAATTATCCTATGAAAGTAAAACATCTCTTAATTTTTGTGTTCAGGCCAGTAAGGAAAGAAACATAGCAAGAGAGAAAATGACAAAGACACAAGAACTTTCCATTCCCAGATGCTCCTACAGTTTTCAAGGGCCAGAGTAAAAACCTCTAAGGATGTATTCCATCAAGGGTTGTGTTGTGTTTGGCCCCTGGAGAGATGTGTGAGTCAGGCTGTCGGCAACAGATTGAGGAGGTGGGGAGGGAGGTCTTTTGTTTCTGTGATTAGCAGTCATATTAACCAGGCCGAACAGGGCTCCTAGTTTTGGGGAAAACTATCTCCTTTACTCTTAAGTCCTAAGCACCATATCTGTCTTTCCCAAAGTATGTGAAAATGGCCTTTGGTTTAAAAAGTATAGCAAAATGGATCCACAGGAATTGGCTTCCCATTGAAATAGCTGTGCCATAAGTGAACTAGATTGTTTAAGATGATTCTGGAGGCTGTAATGCTTCCTCCCAGGTAGCAGAGCTACAGCTGGTAATTTTGCTCACACAGATGTCTACAGCATACCTCCCTGAAGCACTTGAACTTCCAATAGCTATATCATCCCCCCCACTGTACCCCTTCTTCTTCTCTCTTACATAGAATCTATGTAGACAGCATGTAGTATTTATTGAGGCACCATCTTTCTGGCTAAATACGGAACACAAGACATGTCTACTCAAATAGTTTGATAATGTTTAAAATTAAAGGAAGAAAAAGAGCCAATATGCCAGTTCATCTGTGAACTCTAGCCTGTTATTTTTTCTATTCTTCTAGCTACTTTCTGCAGCCACCCTAGCTTTAAAACAGCTTGGTTTCAACTTATTATTACTATTCCTTTTCATAATATGTCATATGCAAAGATATTAAATAATGGAGGCACATTTTCTCATTGTTAAATATAATGAATAAAGCTAAAATGAAAGAGGATAACATAAAAGCATTTAGCAGAGACTGTATTTAACCTATCTCTAAAAGCTTTTAATATACAGTTGGCATACATCTGCCTGCTCTATGATGATTCAAGAGATCTTACTGGCCTCTTATTCTTGACTCCTTCCTGCTAACAAGTTTGGAATAGCCCCAAACTGTATCAGAACCAAGACAAAGAAAAGGAAAGATCACATTCCAATCAGGGCTTTGAGCTCCTAAAAGGTTTTGTGGTAAGTATTGACAGTAACTACTGAAATAAATGATTAACAGTGAGGGCTGAAAAGCATGAGGTTTTACATAGAGCAGGGTGACAATAGAGACTGTAAAGGCTGCTAGCAGAGAGCATGGCAAGGCGGGGCCTGACTATGGTCAGTCTTATACAACAGACTGCTTCAGGGCTGCAGAATTTTTGAATTTGTATGTATAGGATACACAATATTTACATAAAACATACAAGAACAAAGCAAATATAACACAAATATCCTTTATATGTGTATGTATACATACACATAAAACGCACATATGTGTGTGTGTGTTTTAACATGTTAAACATATGCATTTAATGTTGCATAGTTTTCTTTCATTCCATACATTTGGCACGAGCCTTCCTTAATGTGCTCAAGCTTCTACTTGGAATGCCCTTTTGCTTCTTTCTCACGTTACTTATGTCTCTGTTTCTTTCAGGACCAAGCTCAAAGGTCACATCCTCCATGAAACTTGCCCCAATAGTTCTCACTACATTAATAGTTTAATTCATTCTCTCATGCAACACATAATTACCAAATATATACCAGGTATCAGGCACTGTGGGTAGGGCTTGACAGAAATAGAAGTGAAAAAGAGACCCAAAAACTAGTCTTTGTCCACATGGAATTTGCAGTCCAGTTCTCCTCCATCCCGTATCAGCAAACACCAATCTCTTTTCTAACACCTATTGCCTTTTATTATAATTTTGGGTATGTGTATCTATTTTACCTACTAGACTATTAATTTCCGAATCTTAAGAACAACTTTCTAAAAAAATAATCTCTGCATTCTAAGTCCTTGCATGTTACCTAGAACATAGTAGGCTTTCAATAAATTTGTTGAAATAGAATTTTTTAAAAAGTTGAGGTAAAAGAGGCATTTAAATGCTCAATATCTCCATTATAATAATTTCTCAGTACATCATTCCTATGAACATGAAATTGAATATGCAACTAATAGTCACCATGAAAACAAGTATCAACACATTTTATTTAAGAAAAAAGCCCCTCATTTTTGCTCTAAGCAGTGCTTAGAAAATTTCATCAACACTTGTAATATTAATCAAGAATAAGTTGGTACATAATGTTTGGTGTGCCAAAAAATACATTTGCACTATAATTTGTTTCTTAGAGAGGCCATGGGAAGGACAATGAGAATAGTCTGCCTCTGACTTTAATACAAACAACTCCCTGATCATTCTTTATAAATTGAAATTTGAGTCACTTAATATACTTTCTATCATAGTTTGGTCAATAATCATGAGCATTTTCTAGTTTATGTTTCTTTTTTTTATTATTTTTTTTTCCTTTCTCCACTGGATACTAAAGCTAACCTTCCAAAAATTTTTCTTCAGTATAACTTGGCTTTCATTTGGGAGGTTGTTCTCTCTCCTTTAGCTCAGTCCTGAGTTTTGAGGAAGGGGGCTTCACTAGTTCTGTGATGAATTTCCTCACTAGTCAGCAGACAGAAAACCTAAGCCAAGCACAAACCAAAGCTCTCTGACCTAGAAATACAACTCAAGTGGTAGTCTCACACTTCACTTCCCCTGATAGACTTTGGAGGCTTCATTTTACCAAAAGGTGAACATGTAAGAAGCCCCCAAGTGCCTATACCTAATTGTACATAAAGGAATCTATAGTTTGTATTTTTACACTAATGGGATCATATCTTCCTATTTAACAGCATATTGGTCTATTTCATTTTTTCTGTCTGTGCATAATATTCACAGCAAAACTGAGCGATGGCCTACTCAAACTTTCCTCGTTAGGGGAACATTTAGGTTATTCTCTGGAATATTATGGATAATCTCAATCAACGGTTTTCAAACTTACATAACTGAGTAATAATTTTATGTCTTCAAGTGAAAAAGAGCTCTCCAGAATACAACATGAAGGAAGACTTGCTCTAGTCAAAGTCAAGTTTCAAGGGAGGGTTGTATGTAGGGTTTGGAGCCCACCAGCTCAGCTTTGGGGTTTCCCCCTGAGCTATTTGGTTGCATGTGCTCCTGCAGTAGCCTCCAAGGTACCTCGACTGAACCCTGGTGCTCCCACAACATGGTTTGGAAAACCTAAAGAGCGAGAACAAAAAGCCTAATAATACTCTGTTCTAAGAGAGAACGGTACCGAGCCCATTGGCCCAGAGATCAGACAAGTCACTCACTGGGATGTCTTTAAGCAAATGCTTTGGGTCCAGATTTAATTTGAGATACTTACAAAGATGAAGATTCTGTAAGTGACAACACCCCAGAAATAGTCTTTACATATGTGTACATGTGGAGGGGCTGAAGGCCAATGCAAGTCTTCCCAGCTTCTCCATGTGGAGTTTCCTCTCACTAATCTGGATGGTGAGTGGCTGTGGTTTATGTGGTATGAGGTGGACTGTAAGAAGTTTTTTATTGCAGCAAATTTGTTTTCCAAATTATTTTTCTTTAGTCTAAAAACAAAATGCATCTTCAACTCCTATGCACAGCAACTGACAAAGTCAGTAACCCTGATACATAATGTATGACAAAAAGACAATAATTTGGGACTAAATTCTATTCTTAATTCAAAGTGGGTCATTTATATACTGGTTTTTTGTTTTTGTTTTTTTTTTTTTGCTTTTTCTTAAAGACCATATTTCTTTGTTTTGTTTTGCTTTTCCTGTATAAAAAAGGAGTCCAATATCAAGGTAGGCAAGGAGACAAGAGTGGACAAAATATTCTCTGTAAAAAGTTGGAAGAGGAGTATCCAAAGCCTTAGAGATGAAGCAGAGATTGCCTCCTCAGTGGGGTTCTCTCCATGCAAACGTCCAGAAGGGAAATGGCAGCTTCTCTTCCTTCTGTGGCAGCCACTGCACTGCTCACCCCGGGTACCTTCATCCTCATGTAGGTAAGAGTGCCGCAGAGCCTGGAAGGCAGAGAGTCGCTTGTGTGGGTTAAAAGTCAGCATTTCCAGCAGCAGCCGTGTGCCAGACTGCCCTATCTCGGGCACCACCAACTGAACTGGGCAGGGCCCTCCTGCGGGAAGTTTCCTGGGTAGAGACACATCCTTGGGCCAGTCGTCCTCTGGAGGCAGCCCCATCAGGTCAAAGATTTTGCCCAACTGGTCAGCTTCAGAGTTTCCACAGAAGAGAAGCTCTCTACCAAATATCTCTGCCAAGATACAGCCAACGCGCCACATGTCCACAGGTGTTGCGTGTGTAGCCTGCAGAAGAACTTCTGGAGGCGGTAGCGGAGTGTAACAACCACAGAGGTAAGTGCCATCTGATGGCTGTAGATTCTGGCCAGGCCAAGGTCAGCCAGCTTGACTGTCCAGAATATTCTCCGGCTTCAGACATCGGTGAACAATGTGATTGCCATGCAGGAGATCTAGGCCTCTTAGAAACTGGTGCATCAGGTCCTCGATGGTCTCCACTGGCAAGCCTGGTGGGGGTGCCTGGTCCAGGTAAGCTCCTAGGTCTTGGTCTATATGCTACACCAGGGTTACCCTAACCTCCAGTCAGTTCGGGATGTGGCACAGACGTCCATCAGCCGGACAACACCGGGGTGCTCAAAAGCCTCCAGACGCCTTAGTAAGGCTGCCTCTGAACTGCTGATGGGAAGGCCCCTCCTGCTCCTCCTCCATTCAGGACTCTTACACTCTTGAGGGCTGCAAAGTGGCCACGGCAGGCATCACGGGCCTTGGAACCGTCTCGCAGGCACGGACACCAATTTCAGCCACTGGCTCATATAGAGACGTAGCGATTCTCAGATCAGGGGAGAGCCTCACGCCGGGCCAGAGCTGCGGGGGTGGCCCGTTATTCGGCCCGGAGCCTAGGCAGCTAGACGCCACCTGCGGACCACAGACACAGGCCGCAGGCTAGAGAGGTCCCCTCACCCCACCCTCACCATGTGATCAGCTCTTAAATACTGTTAAATAAGAAATTATAAGAATAGATAAATACCCGGGTTATTTTTTCACAACAGGGAAATTCCTCAACATTTGAATGCATATCATACTTCATAAATATACGGTGACTTGTATCATTGTTATGCATTAGTAGATACTCAGTAAATATCTGTTGAATCAAGTAGTTTACTGTTTTTTGTTTGTTTTTAGAGACAGAGTCCTCCTATGTTGCTTAGGCTGGTCTTGAACTACTGCGCTCAAGGGATCCTTCCGCCTCAGCCTCCCGAGTAGCTGGGACAGCAGGCGCAGACTACCGCACCGGCTTAAATAGTTAACTTTCATAAAATTTGTTTTCAATTACCAGTATATAATGTATATACATATTAAAGAATTTGAGGAAATTAAATAATAAATGGAAAGTAGACCAAAAGAGCTGATTGTGAAATGACCATTTGGGGTTAAAAATTAAAACAAAATATTTCTGTAGCACCAACAGCTTCCATAAACTACCCCCATATGAGCACAACTGTGAAATAGTCCCTTCCTTCTGTTCAGAGACTGTCTTCCTTCCTTTTCTACACCTTTGCCTCCTCCTGGGTCCTTTCCCTGCCTCCTGGGGCTTTTGGCTCTGTTCTCATTCTGCACTGTGATTATACAGAGCTCCCTGCTTTGAAATTTCTCCTAAGGTTTCATAACAAGGCTATCCCCCATAGTTACATAACCATATATCTCAGATTTTCTAGAAGATCCCAATTTTAAAGTAATCAATCTTACTTTCCCTAGAAATGCACTCATTTGTCAAAACATGTGTCTTGATTAGAAAGTATAACCATTATATCCATGCTACAAAGTTATCTTCCCTCCTTCCCTTTACCTTACATCCTATCAAAACTACCATTCATTCCAAAAATATAATTGAAGAATATCTGATGAAATGAAATCTTACAAAGTAGAAAATGACTTGACCAGCACTGATAGTTGCATTTTTAGGAAAAGGCTTAATGCAAAGCCACGAGTCTCTAATTCTAGTAGATATGTATTGGTCCGTTAAGATTTTCCTAGTACCCATCTAACTCCACCTTAACTGAATATGGATGCAAATGACTCAGTAATTTTTCTACTTTATATGTTTCCTTTTATTCTTTTCCTCCAAATGGGATGGGGGTGAGGGGTATATTTGTATATAGGTGCCTACAAAAAGAGAAACTATAAGAAGCCATGGCATTTTGGTTGCACACAACAGTAACATTGTGGTAGGTTATTGTATCAATATTTTCCTATTATTAATGCTCTTAAACATAAATATTCCATGCATTCTCTATTCCCTCCAGGCACTATGAGTCATGTCTGCTCAAAAAGACACTGTTCTCACAGGCTGCCACTCACAGCCATTGTGAGAGACAGACACTTCAGCATTCACTATGCAAGTGTTTACGAAATTCACAAACAGGAGACAGCTTCACAGAAACACACATCTCAGCAGAGCCTCCTGCACAGATGTCAGATTTCAGTAGAAGCCTCCCAGAGGTACACAGATCCCACAATGGACTATTTTTAGTCCTTATAATTAATATTGGAGGAGAAAGGGAGGAGGATGAAAATGCAGCTCCAGTAAAAAGGCAATTACCATCTATACCATATATTCTCACCTATGAGATGTGTTATTTTCAAAGAAATAAAAAGAGAAACCCTCCCCAACCTATAGATTTTTATTCTACAAGTCCCTTGAAGTAGATGTTTAATTCTTCTTCTTTAAAATTCTAAAAATAGCTTGGTCTCATAGGTTAATATATTCAGACAGTATTATACCAGCTTGGATTTTACTACTACAAAAAATGTGTTTGTTTCTGAGTCCCAGAAAGCAAAAGCTTGCTTCCCTCACACATCCTGAATAATTATGATTAGCAGTTGCTACAAGAGAGCTTTGGCAATGCCTTCCTACTCCTTTGTATGTGGTCCCCAATGTCGCATTTTTAAAACATTTCCCCATTTCCTTGCAACTTCATTAGAATCGGTCTTTGAACTCATCCACATGCCTGAAGTAAGGGCACTTTTGCGCCACCTAAATTAAACCCAGTCCGTGAGGAAATGTAAAACAACCTTAGTATCCTTTGAGGTCCAGAAATACAGTGAAAGGGGTGATGGCAACCCCAGTGTGGCCTGACAACGTTTGCTTATGCAACACACTCTTGTTCACTGTCCTTAAACCAATAGCTTAGTGCTGAGGTTATGGAGGGTAGAGAGTTGCCTCATGGAGAACCACCAGCTCTTTTGATTTCTTAATTCAGTCCCCTTTTTAGTGGACACCCTGCTGTATCTGGGATCAGTGTCCTCTTCTTCTTGGAATTCTGTGCTCTCCTCACTTTTGTGAAAATTATACATGATTTAGTCTTTTCCCGAGAGCTTCTCCTCTGTTTCAATCCTAATATACTCTTCCTCTGGGTGCCCCAGAAATGGTGGTGGTGCCCATGGATCAGTGCTCTTCTTCCTAAATCTATATGTCCAGCCTACACTTTGCCAAGATTTACATTTGTATATTCATGTCTGCTGGGTATCTCCTACCGATATATCATAAAAATCTCAAATTCAACACATCCCAAACTGACCTAAATACCTTTTTCCTTTAAGCCAATCCTGAATCCTGTGCTTGTATCTCCCTCCCTGGTGATACAATCTCCTTGGTCACTAAAGAGGGGTCTGTGTATGCCTTCTATGGCTCCTTGCTCTCATCCTTCATGTCCTGTTCACCACCATTTCAAGGAATTTCATCTCCAAAAGAGTTCTTGAATCCATATATTCTTCTGTATCTCTACCATCACTCCTCTGGTTCAAAGCTTTATCATCACTTTCCTGGGTAACTATAGCAGTTTCCTGAACTATCTCCCTGTGTCCACACGTTCCAATTCATTTTCCCTCTGCCAAAGAGATCTTTCTAAAATGTAATCTGAATTATATCATTGCCCAGCTTAAAACCTTTCAGTGATTTCCTATCATCTGAAGAACAACATCAAAACTTAGCATGGTGTATAAATGGCCCCTGATTTTCTGTCTACTCTCATGCTTGCCAAAGACTGTATTCCTGTCTGCTGTGCTGTACTCTGGCAATACTGAACTGTTTGAAAGGGCTGTCATATATCTTGTTTTATAATCTCGTTAATGTTATTATGCCTTCCTAATTAACTTAGTCACATATTATATTCCAGACTTAGCAATGATCTTGTATGCTATAAGATCCAGCTCCCGATTCTTCCCTGATGGGGTTTCCCTGAACAACCATGATTCTTTGTGCTAGATTTACACTGAACTTGCAAAGTGATATGATCCTTTGGAAAGTAAACACCCTTAGGCCAGGGCCTTTATCCCGTTCACCATTACCACTCAGTGCCTGGAATACCAGTTGATGTTGCATATTTGTTAGCAACTGTTTCCAAAGATTCATTTGGAAAGCAAAGCTCCACAATATGACGATACACAAAAGCTCAGCTGTGTAATGGGTTGGGCTCCAGACTTCTCTCCTTAATAGTTAAGGAAAGTCCCCAAAAGTAATAGAGCTAGTTGATGAGTCTTGGTTTGAGGACCAAATTAGTCTCTTGATTCTTTGTGTTTATTTTTCTAAGAAAATGCTAGGAGGAATCTGTGCCTTGCTTTTGAGTTTTCCCTCATTTCCTCCTACATCTGTCTGTCCACCACTAACCGTAACAGGCCCCTGAGCACCCCTGAGATTCAGTCTGGAGTTCTCTGTTCTTCTCATTTTACTCTCTTCCCCTGGGTGCCTCCTGCATTCCTAGAGCTGCAGCTATCACTTCCTTGTGGAAGATTCCAAAATCATCCACCCCAGCTCTGACTGCTCTTCTGAACGTTGGGCCATTCCTAAGTGGAGGCCAGGCTGCTCTCCTCCTGAACATTCCACCATCAATTCAAACAAGACATTAAAATAAGATTTATTATTTTCCCCAAAACCACCCCTCCTCATGACTTTCCTGTTTTGTTTGATGGCACCAACATTCTTAATCACTCAGCCTTGAAAATGCAGAATCAACTTTGTCATCTTCTTTTTCTGTGCCTCCCACATTTAATCAGGAACAACAGCCTTTTTAATTAATATGAATGTGGGGAAATTAACAAAGTTTTCAGATATGACAAGTAGTTTGGTTTAATTGATGGGGAGGGTATATTAAATCATTGATGGCCTGTAAGACCAAAATGCAAGCATAGAACCAGGTGCTGTGGGGCCTTACATTCTGAGCAAAAACTTGGAATCCATTCAAAAGGACACTTTGAAGGTGGTGATTACACCATTATAAGAAATGAGTTTTAGTAAAAATTAATCTGGTCCTGGCATGTGGAAGGTTTAGAACTGTGGAAAAGGAATATTTAAAGTTAAAATACAAAGAATTATAGCCTGGCCACACACCAGCTGTGTGACTTTGGTAAGGTCTTAGCCTCTCTGAGCTTAAGTAGCCTCTCTAGAAAATAAGTATAGTAATATCTATAATAGGAGCATTTCAGGGGTTAGAGATAATGCACGCAAAAGCACCTATACTAGTGTCAGCACATTCGAGTCACAAACAATTGGTTTTAAGAACAATTACTACTAACCAGGGGGCTTCCTCGATTTCTTGGCTGCTGTGCCCCTGAGCCCCGTGTACAACTTAGCCTAGTCCCCAGGAATATGGAGATTGTTCCTGGACACTCTCAGCCTTACTCAATGCCCTAAAGAATCTGTCTCCTATCCTAAATTTAGGCCATGAGCTCCTTGAGAACACAGCCACGGTTTGTCCATTGCCAATCTACAAAGCATAATTAGCACTCAACACATGTGAAGATCTCAATGTGTATTGACTGAATAAATGAATGAGTGAATGAATGAATGGCGCAAAGGCCATGGTTTGCCAGTGACCAGCTTCCACTGAAATGTAGTTAGGTTTCCAGCTATTTGAATAGCAGTGTACTTCTCTAGTTTTGTGAACACTTTTGAGTTACCCTTGGCACCTGTAAGCGGATATTATCTGGTACTTGGGTCCTTTTTCTTTTTTCCAAGTGTCCTCAAGTACACTTTAAAGTTGTTCAAATTGGCAGAAGGAATTTCCTCTTATATCTTCAAGAAACAAGGTAATAAGAATGCTTCAGTCCTATTTACATTAAAAGTTAATGTCTTTATTTATTCATCTACTTTTATGGATCTATTGTGCCTCCTAAATCCATCTTCAGCTCTTTGGGTTTCTCTCTGGACAGAATTGCCCTTGCTTAAGCCGGATATATATATATAGAAATGGGCAATTAGCAGCCACAGGCACTGCCTGTTAGGGAGATGCTCTTCCTGCTCCCGGGATGGCAGCTGTCCAGACGTCCCAGACAGAATCTGACTGCCTTAACCTTTGCCCTGCTCTTTTTATATCTCTGCTGCCTGATTCCCCCCATTGGTCTGAGCATTGCCTTTCACAGGATAATGTCTGGCTGATTTGGCTTTGTAATTTGAGGGGAAAAGTGCAGAGTCAGAGGCTTTTCCGACCCCAGGAGTTCCGATGCTACCCCCACTCCCACCCTACATGAAGTAAAGCCACCCTGCAAGGATCATCACCTCAACCTCCAAGCCCTTCCCTTCCCGCTTTCCCACTTCTGGAACAGTGGGACTATGACTCCTTCCAGGAGCCATTTAAGACGTGTTCCTAGAGTTAGGAGCTGGAGAAAAAGAAAACAAAAAGAGACATTAAGAACTACAATGAAAAAAAAATTTGCAAGTGAAATAAGGAAAAATCCCTTGGACTTGGGACTGGAATTAATAAGCAAATGAGCAGTGCCCCTTCTCCCCCAGCCTTTTTATTATTCCTATTAGTACTTTTACAGCCAATTTGGAGAGGCGGTACGTAGAAATTGCTTCCCAGGGGTTTCTGTATATTAGGTTTCTGTTCCATAAGCAAGTGTGATATACCTTGGAAGAAAGGTGTTACTTTTTGGCTTCTGATAGAATTTTGTTTTCAGGCAGACCTGAATTTTCAGTCACATCCCTAATTAAATAAGTGACTAAAGTTACCAGCATAGTGCTTGACTCACCAGTAGATGCCCAGCAAATGATAGGGCACATACTAATTACTATTATTCTTACTAATATTCTATAATTACTGATATTCTCTTATTATTATTATTATTATTACTTTGAAGATCATAAAATGATCAGGAGTGGAATATCTTACAAGTCAACTAGGCCCCTTAACCTCTCCTCATTGTTGCCGGGGAGGAAAATGCTCAATGGGGCAGAAGAGCCCTCAGCCTGGTATCACTGGTGGGGCCTCTAGGGTTAATCCATCACTAGACTATAGGTTGTTTAAGCACAAAGTATGGAGGACAGAATATTTCCCAATAAGTTTCTCTCCCTGAAGGGTAAAACACTGCCTTGTACAAATAGTAGGAGATACTCAATAAATATTGATTGGGCCAAGTTGAATTACTCAGGTCTGTGGTCCCTGTGTCCTAGTGTTCTGTCTCTGACATCCATCATAAGGAGCTGGTAATAGAAGTCCACAGTGTGTGCTTGAGTCACCCAAAGAATGGAGACCTGGCCTTAAATCATCTGCTTTCCTAAACTGAGGACATATCACACGGTGGTTAGGGTATGGCTTCTAGAGTCAGACTTGGGTTACACCTCTGATTCTGTGAGTTCATTTACTGTGTGATTTTAGGTAATTTATCTAATCTAAATTCCAGCTTCTTTTTATGTGAATCGACACTATTGATGTCATTACCAGAAGGTGTAAATAAAGACTTATTGGTTCTCACTTCCATGTGGGAGCTTAAAAAGTGGATCTCATGAAAACAGAGAGTAGATTGGTGGTTACCAGATGCTGGTAGGAGGGAGGGGGGAATGAAGAGATGTTGATTAATTGGTACAAATATACAGTAGTTTGATAGAAGAAATGAGACCTAGTGTTTGATAGATCAGTGGGGTGACTATTGTTTACAAAATCTATTCTATATTTCAAAATAGCTAGAAGAGAATAATTCATGTTTCTAGTATAAAGAAAAGACAAAGATTTAGGGTGATGAATATCCCAATTACACTGATTTGATCTTCACAAATTATATGAGTGCATTAAATTCTTATGTGTACCCCCAAAATATGTACATTTAATATGTATCAATAAAAAATACAATTAAAAAAGACTTATTGGAAGGGTTAAGTAAACCAACATATATAAATCATGAACCACAGTGCCTTGCAGGAAGCACGTGCTCAAATAAATTCTATATGCTTGACTTCCGTGAGCCATTGTAGATCTGTATGTTCTTCTAGTTAGTAGCTAGCTCCTTGCCTCTTCAGATCCACATCCTGCTCAGAGACACAATACTATGTCTCTTTTTTATCATTCTGACCAGTCCAGGGATGAGGGACTGCTATTTTTATTTCTTTCTAACAGTGGAGGCTGTTCAAACCCTGCCACTGCAGCTTGTTTTCTTGATTTTAATTAAGTAAGGCTTTACAGTACTTGCTTCAGTAAAGCCCAAGTAATAGAGAGGCGGTTAGTTGGTTGAACCCAGTCTCCAGGGTGTTAGTCCCAGCTTTGCTGATGATGCTGGGCAGTCTAGCTCAGTGTCTCATTGTGGAGGAGAATTAATAAAAAATGATTATGTCGCTCTTTGCAAATATGACTTGCAGCTGAAATAATCAATGATAATAATATATGACTAGAGTCTCTGGGGAGTAAACTACCCTTCATCAATGGGCATACTCCTGGAAACCAGACCCACTCCTGGGCCCTCCTAAGGGCTGCCTGGTGTTCAATAGGTATCTGGGTATTCCAAATAAATGTGCAAGATACTCCAGGGGGCTCTTCTGATCGTTAGGGAATGCCCACATCATCCTTGGCTACTCCTGCTCCATTGTAGATCTCCATTTTGTCATGAATTCTAATATGTCTGAAATCTTTTTCTTTCTTGTCATTACTACCACAATGGCTGTGGTCCAAGTCCTTAGTTTTTTTCTTGAATATTCCAGCAGGCCTCCAGCTGGTCTCCCTGCCTCCTGTCTTACTATAATACAAGCCTTCTTTCATACTTGTGTGAGAATGATTTTTTTAATAAACCAAGAACTGACCCCATAGCTTCTTTGATTCAGGTTCCTCATTGCCTCCTTGCTGCATGCAGAATCAGTGCCAGACTTTTATGGCATGCAAGGGGTGGAGGGCAGGGAAAAGAAGAAACGTTTAGGACTGCCTGTTCTGTGTCCTGACAGAGTTATATCATCTACCCCAATGATACAGCAAAGTAAGTTTTATTATCATTCTCATGTCCAGTTTAAAGAAACTGAGAATCAGAAAGTTTTGGTAACTTGGCAAAAGTCTTAGAATGACTTTTTGAACTCATATTGTCTAACTTCCAATGCCATGTTCTTTCTACCAGGCCTTACTGCCTCCTTCATGAGCTATTCATGGCAGGCTTCAGATAACATTTCTAGCCTCATTTGTTTCTCGGCCTACCCTCCTGGGGTAGGGGGAGCCACACCAGACAACCCACAGTGACCCACCAGGATGTAAATATTCAAGCCCCAAGCCTTCACACGGAGTGCTGTATGCCTAGCATGCCACTACCACTGCTGCTCATCTTGTGGTGCCCCTTTGTGGCTGGCTTCCTACTCGTCTTTTAAAGGTTCAGCTGACATGCCACTCATCCAGGAAACCTTCCTTTACCCCTTGAGCATAGTTAACTGTCCCTTCCTCTGTGCTACTTTACAGTGCCCATCTCCCTTTCATTCATACCTCTGTGTTAAACCTATGTTATCAATGCACCAGTTTCCATGTCACCTACCCTCATCTCTTCAATGCCTGGCAACTGTCTGATCGATATCTGTATCTCTGGTACCTGGCACAGTACAGGAACATGGAAAGTACTCAAATCTACTTTGAGTGAATGAGAATAAATGAAAAATAATAAAATATCAATACCAGAAATTATTCTTCTCCTTGTACTGACGTCTGCCTGTCTTTGCAGTAATGATCACACACACACAAAAATACTTCTTTCTCCTTTTAAGTTCAGATTAGGTTGAGTTAACATTATTCAGATAAACTTAGCATGAAAAATGCTAAATCAGCTCTGTGTAAATCAAGTGTCCATGCATATGCGTGAGAATCAATTACTCTATATGAAAGTTTTAGAAAATAATATTTCTGCGACCACCCAGCTAAGTTACAACCTCACTTAAGAGCACCTATGACCTCATCTGCCACCCCTCCTCTCCATAATATAACATAGAGCTTGCATCATGGGGGGTTTCTTAACTGTTTCTTGAGGTCAGTTAGGCAACTCTGCCAAAAGCTCTGAAGAAGGAGTCAAACTTCTATAATATAAATATCTGGCTGTAAATCCCTTGTCAGTTACTCTTAATTAAAGTTTTTCCAAAATGAGGTGCTATATGGAAGCTCTACCAGTCCGATCCTTCAGCAGCAGGACTCTGGGCTTCCCATCCCCATTGAGGTCAGGGTTTATAATAGAGCACACTGACAGGAAGGGTGTGAAGCCTTGGCAAAAAGCAGGTGCTGGCACCACATTATCTCAAGTGATAGTCAGCCACCAGAGAACTCTGAGGAAACACAAGCTCCATGAGAACAGCATTTGCAATAACTGCCACCGAAGAGGCCGCTTGGAAGTAGGGGACGGGACGGGGAGGGAGAAGCGCTATCGTCTTTGTCATTACTTGTAGCCAAAGAAACCACATCATTATTTCTGAAGGAGACTCTGGCCAGACATTTCATTTGAAAACTGTCATTTTACAAATGTTTAATTACTTCTCAAATGCAAAGGATGACTGCAAATTTGTGATCTGTCGTGTAAGAAGCTATCAACCTCAACCTCCTTGAGTCACTGGAAAGAAAAACATTTTACACAGAAAATTAAAGTGGTTTGATCGCTTTGTATTCAATATGATTGTTCTGTCTTCCCTATGACTTTGTTCTCTGATCTTATCTATACCTCAGGGGAGATTTCCCAGGTAAAGCCCTTCCTGCTATGTTCCTTCCAGGTACACAAGATTTACTGCATTTCCCGCTGCATAGCCAAGAAATCACCTGAAAATTAAGTTCTGATTTTAATTAGGGGAACTCCATGACATTCCTCTGGGATTCTTTGGAGACTTAGCGCATTCCGTTTTCATTTGTAAAGTCTGAAGCTAGGATAGTTTTTAGTGGGGGTGGCTGCAGTCTCTAACAATGGCATGTGTTCAGTTTAATTTGGCAAATGTAAGTGGGTAATTTTGGTCACTAGATTTAGATCCAGAGAGGACAAGAAAATGAGTAAGGAGAATCCCTGCATGCTCTGAATCCACTGGTCCCTTCACCCGGAATGTGCCCCACCTCTACACCCCCACCGATTTCCCTAACCCAGATCCACTGTGGTTCAGAAAAATCTCCACACAGCTTCCTGTGGTACCTGTAACTCGAAATAATCATGTCTTCCATTGGATTTCCCATAGCCCTTTATCCAGAATATTCTTAGAACATGGATAGTCAATAACCATGTGATAGATATAGTTACTACTTTTTCTTCTCTCCCCAAATAGACCCTTAAGTTATTAATATTTGAGGACAAGGTTTTTATCTTATGAATTTTGTATTCTTCCAGAGACAAGCATGCAGTAGGCACTTGAAATACACGTGTTATATTAATGAAAGGAAAAATTCCTTCATATTATTTACTTTGGAAAGGAGGCACATGGCAAGAAAGGAGGTGGAGTATAATTTGAAGTGGGGAATGATCAGTCAGTATTATGACAGGAGCCAAAGGCTCTACAGAGTCCCACCACAGGAAGTTAGTAATTTCACTGGATGAACTAGTAATAATTCATGGCTAGGGTGACTAACTGTTCTGATTTGCCCAGGACTGAAGGGTTTCCCAGGGTGGAAAAACCTGGGAAAGTCCCAGGCAAACATTGGCGAATTGGTCACCCTACTCAAGACTGAGGCTCCTGTACAATAGCCATGGGAAAAAGGCATTCCACAGGAGAAAGAGCCCGCCCAAAGCCAGAGAAGGCTGTCGCTGTCACAGGGCTCGTTGGAGAAAGCATCCTGTAGACTAGAATCATTAGCATAATCATTAGCATAGATGTTCAAGGGTGTAGTGGGACAGAAGGTAAGAAAGGAAGGAGGGGCTTTGTAGAGAGGGCCCAGGGTAAGAAGTTTGTACATCCATTGATAAGCCACGGGAGGTCTGGAAACCAGGAGTGGAGATGTGAGGAGTGATTAGTCTAGATTTGTTGGCAGCTTCTTTTTGACACTTTGCTTCACTACCATCGCCATGGTAACTCCCGAACCTTCCCATGAACAATTCTAGAGAGAGACAGTGGTTCGATGTCTATCTGCTATTAAGCAAACTGGCTATCCCGCCAGTTCACCCAAGTTTGGAGTCCCCTAAGGAGTGTGTCACGAAGAGCAATGAAGACACATCAGGGATAGCAGTAGTTCTTGCAACCAGTGCGCTGCTTGAAAACCTAATGGTTTGGGGTCAGCATATATTGTTCTTATTCATCCTGCTTGACTGCCTTCCACAAGGGCACCTCTGAACACCACCACCGGCACTCATGGTCATCTGCTTACTGAACAGGGGAGCCCCGCCAGCACTCCCAGGTTAGAGGTCCACTTCTGAGTGTCCGAGGGCCATGGCGGGGAAAGGAGAAGTAATGCCTCCGCGCAGAGGCTTCTTTCCTGAAAGCAAAAAGCTGCAGTCTTGGCTGTCTGACCATGGTGTTTATTTATACTGCCAAAAAAAAGCATAATAATTTTCTCCAAGTTTCTCTATGGCTGTTAAAGGGTATGGTAACCAGTTGTTTAAATATTTACTGAAGGTTAAAGAAGAACTGATTGTATCGATTTATATCTCATCAAGAAGAATTTGGGCTGATGTTATGGAAGAATTTTCTTACATTAAATTATGTAGGAGAAAAAAATGTGTGGTCCACATCAAAAACCTTTTTTCCTTGGAACTTAAAAGTTCTGGAGGTATTAACTTTTTACACTAATTTGTTGTGTACTCAACAATGAACAAGAACTTATTAAGTACAAGTGTGTAATATAAATGACTGATATTAAACAGATATTAAAATTAATACAGCTTTCAATTTTATAGCCCAAGTAAAGCGGCAAACTGAGCCGATCTTAGCTCATCTTATTTTTCTCAAGCGCTATATGAATATCAGACTCTGAGACATGTTTTATCCTGAGGATCTCCTCGATGTGCTAATTCAGTCACACTCCATTCATCAGAACTGGAGAGGTATGGGAGGCAAGAGTATAGTGCAGCCTGGAAGCTGAAAGTTGATAACAGGGCAAGGACAGAAGACAAACGCTAGCAAGATAAAATGGGTCAAACTGAGAATAAGTGGTCACAGCACAAGCAGAAACTTCGGAAGCCAAACCAGAAACAAATGACCCCTGGAGGGTTGAGAGGCCATAGGAAATTGAGGTGGAAGGCACTGTCTCGCTCACAGCCAGAGCAGGCACGCCTTAGCACAGGTCCAGTGCGGTCTTGGAAGGCGGTTGGGTTCTGCAGTGCAGTCTCCTATGTTGTTCTTCTGTGTGCAGTCTTCTTTGTTGTTCTGCATGTAGGAAATTCTGCCCCTAGATAGCCATAAATGCTCCATAAGTGGGTTTTCACAGGATTCAAGGCACAGCCTCAATTCATTCTAGACAGCTAATCAGAAGATGGTTAGAGGAAATCTGTGACTAAGCAGTGCAGTTTGAAGCTTATTCCTGGACAATGTCACATTTCCAAAACTGTGATTTCAAATTACATCAGGCAGAACAGATGAAAAGAAACTGGAGAAAAACAATCTCTTTTCTTGCAGAGGAAGTGGCGTGGGATGAGCTGCTGGTGGTACATGTTCCACTTTAGACTCATCTAGGCTCCTGAGAAGCCTCCTAAGCCTCCTAGCCTCCTGATAGCTGTTACCCTGGAGAAAAACAAAGGACTTCGTAATCCTGCTCTCTGTCTAAAAAACTGCATATTGGGTAGACCTTTGCCAGTTTACATACAGGATACATACCCTTTTACAAAAGCAGGAGCTCACTGTTCAAGAATCTAAATCAGGACATGCTCATTGAACCTTAAATCAATTCCAGCAAACCTCAAAGACAGCTACATTTTCAGTCTATTACAAGAACTGCATACAATCAACACATGCATACCAAACAAAACAAAAGTAGCTAATTGATTTTTATACCTAAACATTCACCTGTAAGAGAACTCTCTTGGGATCCTTCTCTGTTGGACTGTTGGAACTGTCCCAAGAAACAAGAAACAAGAAAGTCAAGGAAGTAGATACTAGAATCCAAGTTGTTGCTTCCACTGCCTTGTATAACAAATCTTAGTTAGGAGTATCTGCAAATGTTGAAGGATAAAAGAAGACAATGGCCTTTTATCTGGCTGGAGAAGGAGCGGCATATAACATGTTGCATTGAATTTAGATGACACACCTATTTTTACTCGAGAAAAATAGAAATAGTATGATCAAGGCATGTACAATGGCTGAAGAAAGAAGGATTCTGGAAAGCCAAATTATGGTTGTTGGTGAAATTTCCAGTGTCACATTTTATGGTTGCATGGAATGTAAGAAAGAGCAGTGTTTTGAAATCTGTTCTGGGTGTGCACTGCTGTATTTGTTGAGTTCTCATGTGTTTATTTTTAGAAGTGAAGTGTTTTAGCAAATACACATTTTCCATCTAGTAGTCAGATCACCAGTCAACAAAGTCAATCCATGTTAACTTTAAAATGGATCTGATAAAAATAAAGGATGTATTTCATAACTCTGCCCCAGTAGGAAAAAGGCATTCAAGCCATCCCAAATACGATCCTACCAACTTTCCCATTCCTTACCCCATCCTCTGCTGCCCCCTTCAAAGGACTCCCAGTTCATTCAGCTGAACTGATCAGTTTGTGTTCCCCAGACAGGTCCTATGCTTTGCTACCTGCTTGGTTTGTTCTGTTTTTCTTTCCCCTGAACACCTATCTTCTCCCTGCATCCTCCCATCAGATCTTCCTGAGCACAAATTCCATTTTCTTGATGAAACCCTGTCATCATCAAAGTCATACTTTTTTTTAGTTAAAAGAATTCTGAGTAACCCCTGGCCGCATCCCTCATTTAATAACATCTAAAACTGAAGTCCAAAGAAATTGGACTTAATCAAGATTATAAGCAGCTAGTAGTGGTGGCATTTTCCTCTTCTGGCCCTCCTTGGTCCTTTGCACTGATGTGCCCTTATGTTATACTTGTTTGTGCGTGTCTTATTATCTTCACCATAGGCCCTGCTTTCTCACTAGGAATGATGTGCTTCTGTAGGACAAGGTCTACCTGAAATGTTAAATCTTGAAAACATAGAAAAATGCCTTACACACATTAATCTGTTTAATTAAGATGAATAAAGAAAAACAAATCTTTTTCTCAAATTCCATCTATATTCAAAAGTAAACTTTTTAGAATGGCATTGATGATAGGACAGGCATTCCTCATATAAAATTTGATTGGAGATCTTAAAAGATAAATGTTATATATAAGAGAATGTAGACATATGGGAACTGTTCATTTTCATAATCTGTAAGTCCAATAACATACTGAGATTCACATTTTTATCACTAACTGTTTTAAACCTGATTAGTTCTAAAAATACTTCCTAACTTTTGCCATTGTACTGAGTGTTTGACAGTTTTTATTGCCAGGGGACTGACTTGCTAGAGTACTCCATTCCAATTAAAATGTGACACATTCATTGCACATATAAATAATGTACATATATTGTATTCAATCTGTATTCTACAAAGGATTAAAAATGGGGAAAACAGACTTTAGGCTTCAAAGAGCTTACCTTTTATTTATTTATTTATATGTGTTTATGGCCTGGGATAAAGCAGATGAGATAGGTCAAAAATAATTTTAAAAGAGTAAGAGTACTCCTGGCTTTTGCAAGAATCTAGAAGCTTGATATTTATGATTTGTGAGTGAATCATTATAACATAGGGGAAAGGAGCACAGGTTTTGGGGTCCATTAGGACTTGTATAAGTCCTGTTCTTCCATTTGTTAGTGGTGGAATCTTGGCAAAATTGCTTTATCCCTCTCAGCCTTGGTTTTCATCTATAAATAGGGTTAATAATGGCATTTTTCTCAAAGAATTGATGTGAGGATTGAATGAAGTACAGTTGGCTCTCTATATTCATGGGTCCCTTATCAGCGGGTTCAACTAACCACAGATCAAAAATATTAAAAAATAAAAAATAATAATATAACAATGAAAATACTACAAATATAAAAACAATACAGTATAACAACTATTTACATAGCATTTACATTGTATTTGGTATTATAAGTAATCTAGAGATGATTTAAAGCATGCAGGAGGATGTGCATAAATTGCATGTAAATACCATGCCATTTTACATGAGAGATCTGAACATCTGCCAATTTTGGTATCTGCCAGGATCCTAGACCCAATCCCCACAAATACTGAGGGACTGCAATACATACAAAGTACTTAGCAAAGTTCATAGCAGGAACTCAATAAATGTAAGCTATTATTAGTTTTAGGAAAAGAGCCCATGGAGAAAAAGAACTGTAGGCAAAGTCTAATGTTTCAGGAATGGGCAGAAGGTGAGTAAACGAGAGAGAGAGAGAGAGAGAGAGAGAATTAAAGCAGATTGGCTAGAACAAAAGCCACCATTGCAACTGGTATAAAAGCAAAGTGATAGGAAAAAGAGTCAATGAATATAGACTACACTTGAAGAAGTAGGTCTGTTCATGGCTACATGGCTCCCCCAGCAGTTCTTATAGAAATAAAGAGATAACTGAGGACATTTTTTCTGAGACATTGATCAACCCAGAGTAATTCTACCTATGCTCAATAAAGACGTTCTGTTGAACTTACCATCTTATTCTACCATCATCTTTGGAGACATGGCTTGCATTGTGTTTTAAAATTGGATATGAACTATACTTATTAACAGAAGACCTTCAGTAGCACAAGGAAACTCACCCAGTCATTATACACTTGACAGGATTTTTACATGGGCATATTGGCTAAACTAATGCACAAATGGATAAGAAAATTCACAGCTTGCACTACTGAAATAGTTCACTCTTGACATAAGCCACAGAACATGACTTCTCTTTCTCTTACCAGCCATAGTGAGCTCTCTTATATCTATTGAATGTCTGAACACAAGAGTTACAAGATCTACATTAATATATGAATTAGATCAACTTGAGTAATTTATATTCTCATAACATAAAAAAAAATGTGCCTTGTAACCTGTCCGCCTCTTGTGTTGCCCTCACTCTACAAGGCTTTGTATAGACCAAGGCACTTACAAGCATCCCATGCATGCCTTTTGTAGCTCTTTGAAAATAGTAGCATAACTATATGTATCTGTCTCCATCACTACATTGTTAGTAATTTAAAGATAGGAATTTTGCTTTATTTGTATCTGTATTCCCAATCTCTTAGTCACCAGACCAATAAGAGATACTTTATAAATGTTTGCTGAGGGACTGAGCATCTTTTATCTCATCTAGAACTCTGTGCTGTATAGCTATAGAGCTTTCTGAAGAAAAGTATCTCAGTTGATGTCTAACTCTGTTTCTATAGAAAATGGATGTAGAAGTTCATGGTTCTCCATGCCACTCTTCAATTTGGTGTTCAATATTATTAGCACCTAAGCCCTTCCTCAAATCCATGTCCAATGTGGTGGATGAGACGAAGTAGCTGCTCCAATAAAGTGAGCTTTCCTAATCTCCCAATCCAAATTAGAAGTCTTCTGAAAGCAGAGACTATCCTGAACAGTACTCAACTGATGGTAGGATGTAGCAGAGCAGGTGACCTGTGGATACTGGAAAAGCCTGGCTCTAAACACAGGTACATGACTGAGCAGTGTGAATGAATCTAGATTCAAGCAAGTTCCATGTGGCCAATGCCTGTCGGTCCTGTGCACTTTTGGTGTCTGATATTGCCTGGTACATAAAATGCCCTTTAATAAATGTCTGTGGGAATAGGAGGATAATAGTAAGTAACCTAATATTTAAGAACCTCAATATTTAGGGTGGAACTTAAATCCATAAACAAAAGTCCAAGCAAGGGCCAAAATCTAGGATGCCAGTTTAGAAGTAGTAAGAGGCCAAAATAATGAAATTCAGCGTTAGAGAACTGTCAGCAAATGGAAGGGACTCAAACCTGCTGAACAAGGGCAACTTAGGCTATGGGCTAAATTCTTGTTGAAGCTGAGGTTTGAGGGTAGTAACTGTAGCCACTGAAATATGGAGGTCTCCAAGTCCTGAGCAGCCTTATCAACAAAACTGATTTGATATTGACTCAGAGAAAGGCCGGCATACTAGTCCAGATATTTTTCCCACTTTGGGAGAACTGGATATAAATGTGGAGGTGTACTGGTCTCAGTAATGAAGTTTAAGAAAGTCTGATCTGCCAGGATTAGAAAAAATGCAGAAATAAGAAGGACACACCATTGAAGGAACTATTGTGTACCAGCACATGGACCAAGATTTTCACCCAGATAGAATCACAAGAATTCAGCTTCAAATTCTGTTGGAAAAAATCTGGTTCTTTTTCTAGCTTTAACAACTACAGAAATAAGAAACATATAAATAGGTAGTATGCACCTGGCCTAGTCATCTGTCTTGGTGATAAAATGTTTGGCTAGTTGACGATGTGTCGATGAAGACAAGATTACATAAATAATATTCAAACTGTCTGGCCAACAAGGCAGCTAGTAACTCAGCTACATTTTTCTACTAAGGTATTAGAAAACCTTTGAAAATTGGTGCTTTTTTTTTCCTTTTTCTTCTTTTTTTGCAGATTGCAAAATTGGGTCTTTTTTTAGTTCTTTTTAGGAGAAGGGAAAAATATTTATGAAGCTTATTAGTAAGTAGACAGCACTTTACCTGATAAATATAAACTATCCCTGAGCCTCCCAGTGTCTTCCTTACAATCTCCCAGGGGAACAGAGCAGGGTTTTTACGCATTAAATTAAATCTTCAGTGCTTTATCACCATGGGTCCTGAAGGGGTTGAATGCAGTGTCAAGAAAATTATTCAGAGATTTTTTCCTCTCCACTCACAGTTCTGTAACCTTAATTTAGTGCATCCTCACATTCACTATTTCTTTTCTGAAAAAAGCTGGAATAGATGCAAGTCAGGATGCATTATAAGGAAAGCTTATTTGCCCGGATGTAGGATCACTGTGGTGCAAGGGATCCACTTCTTTATGCCAGAATATATTCTAAGGGGAGGCTGAGGCTGCCTTATTTCCAGGCCCCTGTGGTGTGGTGGCTCGACTAGCTAAATGAAGTGCAAAGATACATGAGCTGGACAAGGTAGGCCCTTTCTTCTACCTAAAATACCAGAATAAAGTGGCAGATGTATGGATAGTGGTATGTTTACCTTGAATCACCCAGATAATTGCTTTAATTTTGCATCTCACTTTACTAATACGTATCTATTCGTGGAAAGGTTTCAGAAAGGCTTGTTTAAATCTGGATTTCAGGTAAATAATTTCCCAAAGCATCACTCATCCGCAGACCAATTTAGAACAATTTTATTAAAAAAAATAATAAAAGCACTTACATCGACTCTAAAAATATGAATATAGCACACAGGTAACTGGGTGTGCAAAATACTTACTTGCATACACAATCAGGCTATTATGGAAGCATATGCCCAATTGTGCATGTAAAGACAGGTTTCATTTGCACTTTATTGCTTCAAACAATGAACACCCTATATCTTGGGGGTCGATTTCCAACACGTAGCTTTATAAATTTACCATTTCAGCTTTCTTTCTTTTAAATGTGAATGTGGCCTGAAAGCTGCTTGCTCAAGTTCAACCTCCTGCTGCTTAGTTCTGCTTGGGGAGAGTCTAAGTGATGACTTACGATCGTAACTGTGTTGCAACCTTCTTCTGGTTTCCAAGGGCAGAGGGGTAAAGTGAGCAGAAGAAATGTTAAGAGTTTTAAGAAAGTGTTGCTTGTTGACAGCAAAGATTATCTTGCTTGATAAAATCAATTTTGTTGACAGCACAATCTGAGATCTTCCTTGAAGTTGATTTTATCAAGATAATAGATTAAGTATGCCTGACAGCTAGAGTTTGGTCAACAAATTTTTTTTTTTTTTTGGTCAAATTTCTCTGCTAGGCAAGACATATATTATGAATTCTTGATTTTTTTTCTTTGAATAAAACTCCATTTTAGAAAGGAAAAAGTTATGACAAAATATATTGGTGGAAAAAAATGAGTCTTTTTTTCCCCTCTAAATTGTGTGCTTCCGGGAGGACTTTTCATATCAGCCATCAATCATTCCTGAGCCTCAACAGCATTTGACTAAAGTTTTTGTTGTTTTTGTTATTATTGTTATTTCTCCTCAAGAACAAGGGATGGGAGAAAGTGAATTGGAAATAAATTAAGTGTTCTGTAGGACTTCTCAAATCCATACCAGTTTTCATTTGGCAATGGCAGGGGGAGTTTTATTATATTTGAAATATAAGCAAATCTTGAATTTTTAGACAGGAGAATATGGATTTTCATAGTGTTTACAGTGAGAAGGCCTCTAAATAATTTGCTCATCACTATTCTATACTCAAAGATTGATCCAGAAGGACCAGTATACACTGTAATACACATGGGTGGCATTTCTGTCTCACAGTTAAAAATATATATTGGATTGCCAAAGACAATTGCACAGATCTTAAAACCACTGAGATGTCCACGAAAATGTTCCCCTTTGAACATGAGCTCCTCTGCAGCAGGTCTTACCTGACAGTAAGGGAGCATTATATTCTTAACTTGCATGCAAAACTGGGTAGAATCTTGTATTCTGGTCCTAAGTGTATGGGCCCAGCTAATCCTCACTAATGAGTGGGGTGTTAGTGGAAAAATGTGATTTCACTCTCTAGGAGCTAGTTTGGATGTGTTTTGAGATGAGAAAACAGGACCAAATAATCATCAAGGTCCAGATCTAATACTCGATCGACCTGTTCACTCTATGATCCTACTCTTGAAGCATGGACTCAGCCATGGTAATAATATTTAAGTTTAGATCCCTTTTTCCCTTATTTTATTTAGAGTGGGAATGAGAACTCAAAAATATATTAAGTTATTAGGGGCTCTCATACGTAGTCTGCTATGTGTAGATGTTCTCTGAGTAACCTTTAGTATAATCATGACAGACACTGTTGCTTACCTACCCAATAGCTATTCCCACCACCTCCAACATCAATAACCTTCTTCCTTTATGGCAGGGGCCACTTTCCTCTAAAGATACTCAAATACCAGAAAGTCACTTTCTGAGACTGCCTTGCAGCTAGGCTGGGCATAGGCAGGCTATTGAATCTTAATTAACAGGACCTGAGGGAAAGTCTGAGGGCAGATATCTGGAGACATGGGAGAAAATTCCCTTTCCCTCTATTCTTCTGCTAAATATTGCTGTGCTCACATGTTTGCCTGCAACTGCTACTACCGTCTTTTGACAGTGATGGTTCAAGCCACATACTGAGGAAGGACAGGAAGAGTCTGGGTCTTGAGGCTGTAATTGTAGCCCTGACTTCCACTCTCCCGCTCCCTGACTTCTTACATGAGATAATACATTTCTTTATTTTTGAAACCCTTTTTAGTTAGCGTTGGAAGGAAACACTACTGATGTTTCTTTTACCTGGAAAAAACTCTACCAAGTAACACTCTGGGACCTTCCCAGAGCCCTTGCTCCTCATCCCCACACACCCCTCACCGCCAGGGGAGCAGAAATAGCTTAATCTAATGAGTGATCTTGGAAGGATAAAGCAGAAAATACCAGCCCTTTCTTTTTTCTTGGGTACTGGCCTTTCAACAGACATCCCGTGCTGTGCAATGGAAGAGGCCAGGCTTAACGGAGACGTCTGGGGTTTCCTTGCACTTACTATGGCTAGGGGTGTGGGTGCCTGATACTGAGGGTCAGTATGGGGATGCCCATCTGCCTAAAGAGACAAACCACATTCTTCACTTTTAATCTCTATCCAAAATGAAGGTGCTATTTTTCTTTCCATGGGTTTCCTCCCTGTCTATTTCTTAAGTTATTCTGAACTTGGGCCAGGAAGAGAGAGCTACCAATTGCCCCCCTCAAACACCAACAGCTGGGTGTTTTGCTACTTGCAGCAGAAAACATTTTGCTTATGCAGATTTTCTGATTAAACTAGGACCCTCTTTAAAGTCGGGACAGACTTCATTTCCTAAGATTCCTCTGCCACCCAGCTCAGCACTTTGTTCACATGGAATTTTGGTTGCTGATGTGCTGACTCACTTGTCATGAGGCACTCAGGGAATAAATTCGTCATCCCAGATTTTTTTTTCAATGTGGCGGGAACATCATTAGTTAGGTATTCGGTAGCTGTATGAAAAAGGCTGAATAGTCATGTTTCTTTATATTCTCTGATGATGAAACTCCTCCCTGCCCATCTGAACAGTTGGAAGAAGTCCAGAGTTGAGCAACGACTATGCTGAAGGCAATGACTTACACAGAGATGCAGTGATGGTCAAATTTGCATAGTTTGGCTAAGTGACAACTGAGAGGTGGGTATGACAGAGTAGATATATGTCTTACATACCAAAGACAGAGAGTGATTACCTAGCCTTGCTAAAGATGGGGAAACGGAAAAAGACAGAAAGGAATAGATACATTCAGGCTGAATATCATGGAACCATTCAGGAAGCGACTCCTCTGAGGCTATATTATGTTGTAGTGGAGATCGGATGATATACTGAAAATAATATAACCACTGGAGAGAGACAGACCTCATTTTAAGTTCCAGCTCTATTACTTACAAGATATCTGACCTTACAAAAATTACTTTATCTTTCTGAATATCAATTTTCTCATCTTTAATGTGGAAATAGTATTACCTGCTCTACTTATGTCACAGAGTTGTGAAGGTCTAATGAGTTAATGAATGCAAAGGAACCTTTAAAATCATAAAATATTATTTAAATGTCAGATACTGCTTTGATGACAGTTCCACAAATTTATGATCTACTCCTCTCCCCCCTCCCAAAAAAGGTTTTGGAATAAGGATGCCGGAGGTACCCTCAGGGGCCTCACAATATACTGCCCGAATCTCTATGTGGCACAATCATGCTATGGTTCTCTTCTGTTTTTTTTTAAGCTGGACCTAGATTTTCTATCCCAGGGATGTTTACAGAAGGGACTCATTCAGGCAGAAACTGTTTTAACAGCCCAGCCCAGGTCAGCATGACTGCCAAATTTTCATTTGCAGCTATGTGCTTTGTCACCCAATTGCCTAGACAAAACTTACGATTCAGTGGCCTTCTATAGACAGATACTTAGCATCTTAAAGGTGTCTTGGGTGTTAACAGAAAAAAAAAAGGAGTTATTGATTTGACTTGTTCTCTTAGCAAATATTCTATGATACATCTCACCATGCCATAGTATTTTACAGACACTATTTATCTTATGCTTTTAAATATATTTGCTCATATTGCTAATCTACTGACATTTTAATAATATTTTGGTCATAGGGTAGTTTTTTTTAATAAACAAAGTAAGATATGAATATCTTTTCCTTGTTAAACTAGTTTTTACGTTTATTGTCTTGTTTTAAAAATATATTTCCTAAAACCCCGGGATATATGTATCCTGGAAAATTTATGTATATGTATATGTTGATTATATATATGAGGTCATTTTGTTCTTTTAACATTTAAGTATTTAATCCATTTTTAATTCATCTGGACTCTTTTTTTTTTTTTTTTTTTGAGACACTGTTTCACTCTGTCATCATAGCTCACTGCAACCTCAAACTCCTGGGCTCAAGCCTCAGCCTCCCGAGAAGCTGAGACTACAGGCGTGCACCACCACTCCAGGCTAATTTTTCTACTTTTTTTGTAGAGACAGAGTTTCACTCTTTCTCAGGCTGGTCTCAAACTCCTGACCTCAAGCAGTCCTTCCCCCTTGGTCTCCCAAAGTGCGAGGATTATAGGCATGAACCACTGCGTCTGGGCTTGGACTCTTTTATTGAGATAAAATTTACATACCACAGATCTTAAGTGTTCAATTTCATGAGTTTTGAAAAGTTTATATACGCAAGTAACCATCACCCAAAACAAAGAAAGAATATTTACTTAGACTGTTCTCTCATAACTTTTCTCCAGTAGCAGCCACTGTTTTGATTTCTATCACCAAAAATTTGTTTTGCCTAATTTTGACTTTCTTATATATGGCTTTATACAGTATAAACCTATTGCATCTAGCTTCTTTCACTTAACATAATATTTCTGAATTTTTTCTCTATGTTGTATACAACCACAGTTCATCCTTTTTGATTTTTTTTCCTGCGTAGTATTTCATTGCATGAATGTATCACAATTTGTTTATCCATATTCCCTAATTGATGGATATTTGTTTCCAGTTTTTTGTTCAGTTTTTTGTTATAAAGAATGAAGTTGTTGTAAATGTTCTCGTACAAGTCTCTTTGCAGGCATATGTTTTTATTTCTCTTGTGTAAATACTAAGAAGTGTAATTGCAGGATCATGGTAGTGATGTATGATGAGATTTATAAGAAATTACCAAGCATTTCTAAAATCATTGCACTTTTTTACACTCCCACCTACAGTGTATGAGAGGCACAATTGCTCAACATCCTCACTGCCACTTGGTATTGCCAGTTGTTCTACTTTTAGCTATTCTAGTAATGTGGTGGTATATGCTCTGTGCTCTCAACTATGAGAACACACACGCACACAAACACATGTGTGTTCTGCTCTTTTATCTTATCAATGTAACATACACATTCCCTCATATTAACAAATGTTCTTTAAAGTACAATTTTAATGGCTGTGGAATAATCTACAATTTCTTTACTACTCTGACTAGCATTTTTTTACTATCACAAATGACGAAGAGATGGAACATCCTTATACATTGGCGTTTGGACGTTTGTTATTCCTAAATAAAAATTAACAGGTGTGTGATCACTGGATTAAGAGATAAGAACATTTTTAAGGCCTCAGATATGTATTGTGAATTTCTTTCTAAAATAATTTACACCTCATCAAAATTGCAAGACAGTGCTCTTCATAACCACAACTTTTCTACTATAAAGTGTTTGAATTTTTAAAAATTCTAATATAGTATTAAAAAATGGCATTTTATTGTAGAATTTCTTCATACTAAGTGAATTAGATTATTTTATGAACATAACTGGAGTAACTTTATACATCTCATTTTTAACATATATATTCTTATTTCTTGTTTCTTTTTAATAGATTAGTGACTTTTATTTTCCTTATATCAATTATTATAACCTACTTATAGAGTGATATTAATGCTCTGCTTGACATATTTGCAGTCAACATTTTTTCCGGTTTTTTTAACTGCTTGATTTTGTTTTAAGTAGAACAACCTTCCACAGACTAAAGAAGACAAAGCGTCATAAACAAAAGAATATGATGAACTCAATGCTGCACCTGGGGCCAACTAGAAAAAAACAAAATAAAGCAAAAAATCATTTTTAGGTGTTTCTGACATTTTAAAAGAGGATTTTATTGGTGTAATAAAAGACAGTAGTTATGTAGCAGTATTTTGTTACTAATTTCTGAAAGTATCTTTAGAGTTAGCCCCTATTTTTATATGCAATAAGGACATCATTAATGCAGATAAAACTTCACTGAAGTTTAAATGTAAATTAGCCGATCGTATTTAAGGTCATGTCTGTATGGTCCAAGTAGAAAGTAGAGGCAATGATTTAGCCGTATACAATTCTCACAGGTGTTTATGTTCTGATCAGTTAGGCAATACAAGCAAGCCAAGAGTTATTAATTGTATGCAATAAGTTGTTTTAATCAGATACCTGGGATTTGTTTTAATTAGTTATAGTGAGACATGCAGACATAGAAATGACTTTCATAAGGAAGAATTTCATTATACTTACAGATACCGAGGAATAGGGGGCATGGCATGCCACGCAGGGTCACACCGGGGAGCAGCAGGGTTCATTGGGAGGCAGCGGGAGCCCGGGAAACATGGGCAAGAGAAAGGTCATGTGAGCAGCTCTAGGATTGGTTGGTTTGAACAATTTCAGTGAGCTCTGGAGTGTGAGGACGTAAAGGTGTAGTTGTCTGGTACCTGGCCCTGCAATGTTAGAGCAGGTGGATAGTGGCCCAAAATGCTACAGGCTGATAAAGGAGACAATTGGAGATGTGGGCTCTGGGCACGTGGGTTCGCATATGAAAAGCGTGCACACATGTGTGTTGTTTGCTCTCTCTAGGAACTGGCTAATTCTGGGAGGGGCAGTCCCTCCAAGGTCAGCAAGGCCCCAGATGTCAAAGCATCAGAATACAGAAAATAAAAACAGGGTTAACACATATGTCAACAGAAACACCCTTCTCACATTCCTTTATATTGTCAATAGAACTTGGAAAATGATCTTTTTCACACAGTTTCCAAACATTACAATCCCACTTTTCTTCTAACCTTATCCAAACAGTCTTCAACTCCAACCACATTTCCCTTTGGACTGTGCCTCACATTGCTCTTGTCCTTGCCTTCTCTGCTCACCTCGGTCTTTGATGCTTTCATTGCTTATGCCAGGGTGAATGCTGCCCTCCCATGATGCCTTCCTGGCTCTCGCCCTCTCTCCTCTCTCTCCTCTCCTGCATTCCTGGGGCAGTCTGATCTTGAAACACTGCTTTTCATGGGCCATTCACCTGCTGGCAAATCTGTAAATGTCCCCCTATTTTCTTTCATATCAAATCAAAAATTTCCAGCCTAGATTAAAATTTTCTTTCTCTATCACTCCCCTTTTCTTAATTGCCATTGCCTTTCCAAATACTGCCTATTATACAAGGCCTTATGCAAGCTCCACCACCACTACAAAGCACTGTCTTGTTCTCACCAAACTCCTCTTCCCACAGACAACGATAAAAATTAGCTCTGATTGGATTTGCTCTATTATTGTGTATTGTAAATACATCATCCTTCTCTTCAACTTGGATGTTCCTTGAGGGCACGCCTGTTATTTTTCATCAACTACTAGACTAGCATAGAACTTAATCACTACTGCCATACTGTGTGCTGTTCTCTCCACAGAGAATGTTGTTCCTATAACTTCCCGAGCTAGAAATCATATATGTATCTATCATCTGAAACTCAGCTCTTTAAAGACCTCCATGACCACCCCAGACAGGTAGGTAGTCATTTCCTCCACCTAAAGGCCATGTTTTGTTTGAACACAACTGTATTCCAGCATTTGATCACAATTGTCTAAGTGCCCTGTCTGTCTCCACTGCCATAGTGTGAACCATGGAAGGGCAGAGATCATACCTTGCATGAGACTGCATCTTTACAGCCTGATAGATTGTGTAATATACAGAAGATGCTCCACATGTCTGAAGCATTAGTGCTTAACACTGGGACTCCTGACTACAACACCTACAATACTCCTGCTTACTATTTGGTTTAAATTATTTATTTATTTATTTTTTGGTGAGACAGGGTCTCGCTCTGTTGCCCCAGCTAGATTGCAGTGGCATCACTGCAACCTCAAACTCCCGGGCTCTAGAGATCCTCCTGCCTCAGTCTCCCAAGTAGCTGGGACTACAGGTGTGTGCCACTATGCTCGGCTAATTTTTCTATTTTTTATAGAGACAGGGTCTCACTCTTGCTCAGGCTGGTCTTGAACTCCTACCCTCAAGCAATCTTCCTGCCTCAGTCTCTCAAAGTGCTAGGATTATGAGCATGAGCCACCACCCCCAGCCTTTATTTTTAATTATTATTGTTTCCCTTTAGAGGACACTAACATTTTAGCTATAGGTTAATAAATCCAATCAATTCATTTGAGATGTGAAGTTATTAGATAATTCATATCACTTCCATAATAATTATTTCAATAGACATATAGTTTTGTTGGCCATTACATATCTTATATCTCCTATTCCTAAGTTTTTTTTAGCAATTCAGTAATGATTTCCTCCTAGTTTGCTACCAAAATACTCACCTAATTGCAATAGATATATAATGGGTCTGCTTATTTTTCTCTCTAGATTTATACTTCACTCTCTATTTATAGCCTTTCAGTGTTGGCAGGTATGATGTTCCATCATTTAAATATATCAGGAAAAAGGTTGTTTTTTAGAAAAGAGATATATATATATATAAACTTTATATGTTATGTATATAACATACATATATATAGAGAGAGAATCTTCCCTTAAAATGTTCTGTACACAAGAGATATTTTCAGCAAAAGAACAAATCTGAAAACGTATATAATCCAAAACTCAGGCAGCTTGATTAGTAACTGTAATTTTTTTAAAAAGCTCATGCCAAATATCAATGAACCAATTTGTTTCAATCCTGTACCCACTCCTACTAAGATTTATTTAGGCCATGTCAAGATGTTTTTATTGGATTACTATGTCCAGTAGGAAAACTTATTCATATAGATAAGCTGATTTTTCACTTTTACAAGGCTTTTCCCATATCTTCTCTATACCTTATCTGCATTCATGATAAGATACATATATTTTTAAAATCAAATCTAGTCACATTAATCATATTTCTTGCCCAGCTTAAAATTCTTCTGTGGTTTCCAAATTCCTTATATTTGCATTTAATTCCTCATAGCAACTTACTTTTTCCTTTTTGTCCAATTTTATCTCCCCCGATCTGCCCTAGCACTCCAAAGTTCCTTATAGTACCTTGAATAGGCCATGCTATTGCACAGGTCCATGCCTGCAATGCCTTTTCTCTCTTGTCAGTTAGGTCTATTCGTAACCATCCTTTGGAATCTGTTCAGTGCCAATATAGTCCCTTCTATAAAATGCTTCCAGCTTTCCCTAAGAAGGAGTGACTATTTCCTCCTTTAAGCCCCATTGTACCTTGTTCATACATCTCATAGTAAGATGCTTTATTAATGTCTTTGTTTTATTTATTCCAAATGTTGTAAGCTTTTTGAAGGAACTCAATGCATGTGTCCTGAAAAAATAAATGGAGACAGGTATTTAAACATATAAATAAAATGCAATATGGTGAGTGCTCCAGTAGAGATGTGGCCCATATGCATGGAGAAGATAGCTTATAACTCTAACAGCTCTATTAGGGGCATTTCAAAATGGCTGGAGTATGTGAGAACTCCTACCTAACAGTCAGGAATTGTGGAACATATGTGCAGACATGATCTTTGCCCTCATACCACAGACACTTGTTGAGAGCTCTCTGAAGCCAGGCACTGTGCTAGGAGCTGGATATATGGAGATAAAAGACTTTATGTCTGTTTGCAAGCAGTTCATGGTCTGGATTTGAAAACAGAACAATAAGCAGGCAATTATAATACACATACATCCTGCAATAGTGGTATATGTATGTGATGTGGCAGCACATAGGAAAAGCATCTTATTTAAGCTTCAAATTTAGGAAAGGCTTTCCTGAAGAGATGACATGTGACCTGCATTCTGAGGGGATGAACAAAGGTGTTTCTGGGAGAGGCACAAGTAACTGGCAAGGCCCAGAGATGATGAAGGCTGTGGTGGTGACTTAGCAGCTGTGTGGCGTGGCTGATGCTGGAGTTGGTAGGAGGAGACGGAAACATGAGATGACAAAGTCAACAAGTCCTGCTCAGATTATGGGCAACTTCTAAAATGTGCATCTTTTCATACCACCCTCTGTGTAAAAGCCTGCACTGATGCTCCTCTGCTGGTCACTGTTCACGTGACTTACCCTGACATGCAAAAGTCAGTAGGACAGACTGATGGGAGGTGAGGCAGGAGAAAAAACAAAAATTAAACAATAAACAGGAGGCACTTGAGGAAAACCAGGTAAGAATTGACAAGAACTTGTATTAAGATGTTGATCTTTAAGAAAAGTATTCAGTTAATTCAAAATGATAAAAAATGGACTTAAGTATATTGTATTTGGAGGAATAAGAGAGAGGAGAGTGTCAAAGTAGACTCCTTTCATCTAGGCTTTGCTGACTGCCTAGGGGGTGCAGTTACCAGATAAAGTACAGAACACCTGATAAAATTTGAATGTAATTGTTGAATGGGGAACATTTATACCAAAAAAATTAATTGATGTGGATCCAAAATTCAAATTTAACTGAGTGTCCCGTTGTTGCGTTTGCTAGATCTGGAAACCCTAATAGGTGACACGTTTTATAATAGAGACCAGAAAAGAGTGAGCGGAGGGAGTGAGTAGGGAGAACCAAGGGATCCGTGTCGGACGTGCCGAGTGCAACGCAGCATGCAGGGCACTCAGGTGTTTGTGTTCCCCAGGAGTCAACAACTTAGGAGTTCAAGAGAAACACCCACACCGTGCAGTTATGACTAAAAACTTGGTTCGATGAGATGAACGTGGAGGAGGGGGCAGAGTGAGCAGAGAAGGGCTGTGGATGGACTCTCAGGAGCCCAACCACTCAAGGTTATGTAGAGTACGAGGCATCCTTGAAAGAGAGTGAGGAGTGGGTGGAAGCATAGGGACAACGTGGAGTGTGTGACAGCCTAGGAACAACAACAGAGAGCATTTCTATAAGGAAAGAATGGCCGACAGCTTCAGAATCTATTGAGAGATGAAGAAATAACAAGGCCAGCTATTTGGATGAGCAGTTTCAACAAGGATGGGGTTAGAAGCCAATTATACATGCTCTTTCTACATCCTTAATTCTCATAAACACTTGAACCTAGTTGCTGAACTCATTTGTCTGCAGTTGCCTTTATGTAAATCATAAGGTTATTATTTCCATGAGAGGACAGTTTTATTAATCAATATAAAATATTAAGTCCTACGAATAAACAATGAATAACTGTTCGAACACAAATTGCAAATATTTATTGAATGCCTACTATGATCTAGCCAATATGTTAGGTTCTGCAGATATGCTAAACAGTGCTGAAACAATTCCTAGCTTCACAGAGTTAAGAATCTAAAGTGGAAGCACCTATATATGTTAAATAGAAATGAGCGATCTGTCCAGCACAACTAGTGGTCATCAAATATCGAGTGTTTAGTGTACCTAGAAAGCCCAAAATTTGTTTTGTCCCCTAGTGATGAACACTTATGACAGATCTTTTAGTGAAAGTGAAAGCCATTCTTGAATCTTATTTTTTAAGCAAAAGACTAACCATAGAAAAGCGATTTATTTCTACCGTCACCATCTTAATGTATTTCAACCAGTGACAGCTGCCCAAATTGACCCTGTGCAAGGGAAACCAGACCTAGGCATGCTTAGGGAAGTAGCAGCCTTGGGCTATGCCTGCATACCCACACATTTTCAGGGTACATCGGATGATATATGATACCCAGCCCTTCCAGATTTTCTCGTTAAAACAGTGTATATAATAAAATGAAAATAACGATGTTATACCTACTGTGTAACCACCTGTCAGTAAATTTATGAACAATTAGAAAATGAAAGTAGTTTCCAGGGAGCAATTTGTAGAAGCAATAAAATGCTCATTTTTTTCAGAAATATAATAGGACAACAACTTTTCTCTTTTTTCCCCCCAAAACAGCTTTTGCAGTAATTAATCAGCTCTGTTTTGTTGTTGTTATTGTTTTTAATGTTTCAGTTCTTCAAAATGCACTAGACAGGCACAACTGTGGGCGATGAAGGAGTCATTTAAAATTTCCAGGCGAAGCGAATCTTAGCGCCCAGCCTGTTTCACATTTCACAGGTAGTCACACTTCTTAATAAACTTGGGTTTATGTGCACTGTCTCAGGGGTTTTACCACTCAGAAACAGATGCCAGCATTTTCCTTTGTGGGACAAACATTAAGCCTAAGACATTCCTTCAGAATGCATGTGCTTTTCCCCTTTGGCTTCATGAGCAAATGACCTGAGGTCTCCCAACATCCTAACAAAAATGGATAGTAATAATTACTGAAATTTATATAGTGCTTTCTGTTGCAGAAAACTCTTTCTTCCACATTATCTCCTTTAAATGATCAGTATAGTGGGTGTTAGCACCCATTTAGAGTTAAGGAAGTTGAGGCTTAAAGAGATAAAATGAGTGGCCTGAGTCTGCCAGTAAGGAGAAGGACTAGACAGCAAACCCAAGTTTCCGACTCCAAACCCTTTCCTCCACTGCATGAAGATACTTCCCCAACACCAGTTAAATCAGATTGATGCTTTGAGCCGGGATCCACACACGACAAGGGTACTGTAGCCTCCAAGACAAAATGTGGAACCTGGGAGAGAGACAGGGAGCTCTCTTGCCAGCACCCTCGGGATCCACCCCAGGTCATGGAATGTCAGAAACACTGCCATTGGCCCCTGGTGCCTGGCTTGTCCAGGCAGGTCCCGCTGGGCTGGACTACCAGGACAGGCTGCCGAAGCCAGCAGAGCAGACGGCGCCGGCTTCCTGACCCGCTCAGGCTTCACCCCCACTGGTGTGAAAACAACAATTTCCTAGCAAAGCAATGTTAGTTTCTCTCCCTCTGCTATTTCCCCCCTTCCTTTTAATCTTTCTTATTTTTATTGTTCATCTCGAGTTCTTTTTTTGTGCTTCTTGCTTTCTTCAGTGGCCTTTTCATAGGTCTCCATGCTTCTTTCTCCTCTTTTCGTGTTTGGCTCTTTTGTGAGAGGCCTTCTCTCCCCGGTGGTCTTTGTTGTTTGACTCTCCTTTCTCGGATGACTTTCCCTCTATTCACTGTTGTTCTCCCTGAGATTTTTCTCTTGTCACCCGATGGACTCGAATTTTGATCTTTACTGATGCGCTAAAGCTTTGTCATCCTTCTGTTTTCTTTGTGAGTCAATTTTTTTTTTTTATTCTTATAATTCTTCTTGGAACAAAAAGCAAACATTTTTTAGCAGTCGATGTGATCCATTTGATGGCTTGTGTTTTGGCCTAAATGTCTGTTCTCTCTTTGATAATCAATTATTTTAATCGTAGCTGTCGGGGCTCCAGAGGTAGAAGGAGATGATGGCTGGTCTCTTTTCCAGTAATTGGAAACCAGTCCTTTTCCTGGAGTGTCTGCACATTCCACGAAGGGCACACTTATTCCATGTCTCCTAAACAAAAGGTTTTAATGGACAAATCACAAAGCTGTGGGTTTTGGTGTTCTTATCCATAGGTTTTTATGGAAAAATTGAGATTTGCTTCGTAACATCTCAGGAAGGGAGTGGTGTGGGGCGTGTTTGTGTGTGTGTAATCGAGGTATAACGTACATGCAGAAGAGGACAGAGATTTTAAATGTACAGCTAGGTGAACTTGTGTGTACATATTCACCTGTATAGCCACCACACACGATCAACATATAAAAATCCATCCTTCTAGAAACTTCTATCATGCCCTTTCCCATTTAATACCTCCCCCAAATTATCACTATTATCACTCTCTTGAACTTCACTGAAATGAAATCATATAATAGGTGATTTGTGTGTTTGGCTTCTTTCACTCAATATCTGTGATATTCTTCCATGTTGTGTGTATTAATAGCTTGTTTTTTTAATTGCTCCACAGTTTCTTATTGTACATATTTGGTGCTCTAATTATTCATTCTCTTATGGTGGACATTGGGTGGTTCTTAGTTTGTGGCTGTTTGGAATAAAGCTACTTGTGAACCTTTTTATTCATTTCTTCTGATGTGCACATAACACCAATTTTTCTTGGGAATACCTAGAAGCTGAATTTGAGGGCATAAAACAGATGCATGTTTAGACTTAATAGAAAGTACCGAGCAATTTTCTAACACAGTTGAACCAACTTCCAGCAGCAATGGTTGAATGTTTCAGTTGATACACATCCTCACCAAGACAGTATTCTCAGTCTTTTTAAATTTTAGCCACCTTTTAGGCATGGAGGGGGTCAGAATTTAAAAGCTAACTACACTAAGTACACCAATCTTTCAATAGCCTTGTGTATCACACATATCGTACACGGATCCTCAAATTCTTTTGGCTTTCTTGACTCCCAAACCTTTGGCTGCTGGCTCTGCTTCCTCTGCCATTGTGTCTGGCCTGCTCCATGCAGACACTTGCAGTTCTGCCCTCTGAAGCTGACCAACTGAGCCCCCCAGATGTCTGGACCCTCTGCCATATCCAACCGCAGATGCAAACGCAATACTTCAGAGCACAAGCTCTGGATTTCCCAGTGGTTGCTGCAGGGGGCATATAAGGCAACCCAGAAATCTGAGGAGCTCACTCCCTGGAAGTAAACTTACACCAAAGGAAGACAGGAAATGCAAGGAGGAGGAGCCAGGGAGATAAATTCTCTCATGCTTCGTGACAATGGTAGTCTCAAGCACACACTCTCTCTAGAGCCCATCTGTGGACTTCCTGCATGGCTCAGCAGAAACACTTGCCAAGTTGCCAGGGACTTCTCTCCTCTGCTCACTGTGGGTCTGTAGCTAGCACTGATAAGGCATCACCTTGTGTGGCTTCTTGCCCTTCTCCTCCTCACTTCCTTTGTCTTTGCTCCCTCTGCCCTGGGATTTCACCACAAAAATAAAGCATCAGTATCTAATCACTCCCTCAGGATCTGTTTTCTAGGGACCCGGAACTAAGATACCTTAGTTAAAACATTTCTTAAGATTTTAAATAAGCTTGGTTAATACTGCCAATCCATCCAGTTTCTAGAGGACTGAAGTGTGAGTGTGTTAACTGAGAAACCAGGACCGAGAGAGAGAAAAACAACTCTCCCGGGAGTTTGAATGACCAACTGCTAGTCTTGGCTTAGTTATATCTGTGGGTTCTGGCGCATTACTCTGTGGCTCTGACCCAGGTTCATTTCTTGTTAAGGCTTTCAAGGATGGAGTAGAAATGTTAGAGATACTCTGTTAAGAGAATCTTAATATCAAATATGCTCTCGTGTGAAATTGCTTACCCAGTGGTTACCATTCAACAATATTGGTTTTTCTTCCCCTTCCCTTCAAAGAAAGGCATCCTCAAAATTAAGAAATTCTCTTGTTTTTCGATAACATTCTGACCATTATGCCATTATCACTAAGATTTTTTTTTAAAAAGTGACATGTTAACTAGATTTAATGTCAAATGAATAATAATAAAATAGTAAAGTAATTATACTGTTTCCCTCAGTGGGAAATATCTTCCTTTTTGTCTCAGGCCAATTTTACCAATGTTTTCATGCTCCTTTCTTCTGAGCCATTTTCTGTGTAACTCTGATTTCATCCTTTGCTGGTACCAATAGCATTCATGTGTTCATTCATAATTTATTCATCAAGCGCCTGTTATACACTAGGCACTATGTCTGGTACTAGAAACAAAATCGTGAACAAAAACAGAACAGTCTCTATTTGAGGTCCAGTGGGGAGAGATATATTTATTACTAAATCAGGAAAATATATGTAATAATGCAGCAAGTGCTCTGAAAGACATGGGGAATGCCATAAGATTCTATAATGGGCAGGGCTGGCCTACTTGGGAGGCTGAGAGAAGATGTGGCTGAGGGAGTGACAGGTGAGTGAGACCTGGGAGATATTAAGAGGTAACTCAGTGAATGCGGGGGGGAGAGAAATTTAGGGAGAAAACAGCAAATGTGCACACCCTGAGTTAGGAAGGAACGTGAAAAACATGAAGCTTTGAAAGAAGAAGGAGGGGAGAGTGCTTTTAGATCAGGCTAAAGAGGTGGCTATGGGTGGTTGCTCTAGTGAGCGTAGGCTGTCTTGGGGGCTTTTGTAATTTCACCAGAAGCAACAGGAAGGAATTTAAGGTTCTAAACACTGTGTGTGTGTGTGTGTGTGTGTATAATGATTACATGATTAGACTTTTTTATGGGCCCATTCTGGCCACAGGAGCAATTGGACATGGTCAAGAGGAGATGTGGGGTGGTTCCCAGGGGTTGGTAGGAAGAAGGAATGGGAAGTTATTGTTTAATGAGGACAGAGGTTGGGAAGATGGGAAAGTTCTGGAGATGAATAGTGGTGATGTTTGCACAATATTATGATTGTATTTAATGTCACAAAATTGTATACTTTAAAATGGTCAAAAGAGGAAATTTTATGTTGTGTATATTTTGCTAAAATAAAAACAGTTAAAAAGAGTATATGTGGATAAAGAAGTTAGTAGGTTTTTGGAATAATTCAGGTAAGTGACAATGGTATCCTTAAGTAGATTGCTGGGTAGTGGACCTGGGAAGAAGTGGACAGATTCAAGAAGTATTTTTGAAGAATGGTGAACAGAATTTGGTACGATAGAGACAGGCTATTCACCAAAGAAAAACAACTCTCTACTCTCGAAAAAACACACCTTTTTATGTTCAGTTCTTACCCTTGTCTCTAGTCTGCCTGCTAAACATCTGTGACCAGAGCTGGTGCTGTCACATGTTCTGAAGATGGCAGCGCTTCCATGGACTTTTATTCCTGAATGACTACCTGGAACCTAGCCCTTTGCCCCTCTCCCCTCCCTGACAATCAGAATATGTGAGTGAGCAGTAGAATTTCACTGTGCTAAGCCACTAAGATCCTTCGCTGTAAGATGCTGGAGTTACCTTAGTACCTGTTATGGACTGAACTGTGTCCACCCAAAATTCATAAGTTGAAGCCCTAAGCCCCAATGTGATAGTATTTCGAGATTAAAGACTTTGAGGTGGTAATTAGGATTAAATGAGATCATAAGGGTGGGGCCCTAATCTGATAGAATCTGATGGGACTGCGTCCTTATAAGAAGAGAAAGAGACACCAAAGATCTCTCTCTCTCTGTGTAAGCACAGAGAAAAGGCCAGGTGAAGACACAGCAAAGAGGCACTGTCTACAAACCAAGGAAAGAGCTCTCACTAGAAACCAACCCCAATGGCACTTTCGTCTTAGACTCCCAGCTTCCAGAGCTGTGAGAAAATAAATTTCTATTGTTTAAGCCACCCAGCCTAGGGTATTTTGTTATGGCAGCCCAAGAAGACTGAGACAGTGCCACTGGCTAAAGGCACTGAAGCCCACGTCTGGAATGGTGGTCATGTTTCCAGCTCATGGACTCAGACACATGGTGGTGCCCATCACTGGGGGAAAGATACTGGACGTAGGCAAGGTTTGAGTTCAATTCTGGACATGTTACTTTGAAGTATCTCTAAGACATTCAAAAGAAGATGTCAATTCAGGCTCCTTGGAGAGTAAACAGACACTGACAAGACCACATTATATTTTCCCTGTTGCCCAGTTCAAACATTTTTCTCTAATTGCTTTGTGAGTGTATACACTATCTCCTCTCAAGAACAAAAACTTCCTTGGACTTTTTTCAACCTTCCCCCCTCATAGTTTCTAACGTATCGTGAATATAATTGACGTTCAATAAATAAATATGTCATTTTATTAATTTCTTGAGAAGCGCTGGTTCGGTATCCAGAAGACATAGACCTACCCAGAATATCTTAGAATGTTTAGGGTAGGAACAAGACTGGTAGTTCAGCTACTCACCTGCCGTGGCATTCTCCAAAGTATGAAAATGAAAGAGAAGAAAATTCCACAAACGTGACTGTCCTCTCCTTTGCCAATGCCTCTGCTCCCCGTTAAAAATATAAAAATAAAGGCAAGTATGGGAATTAAAGTAGGATTCAATTTAATTTTCCATTGAGTAAATGTTATTGATAGCTATCATCCACATTGCACACTTTAGGCACTCAGGTTGACACGACCAATCTGTCCTTCAAGTGCTAAAAATATAACATAACCTTACCAAAGACAGATGATGATTATTTACATTATTTTATCCTCAGTATGTAGCAAAGTGCTTGGTTCCGAGACTGTGTGCAACAAATTCTCATTGAGCACGCTTTCACATAGTAGTCATTGATACATATTTGATGAACGAGCAAAGGAAACAATGGATAGACCATGGTATAAAACCATCTGCACGAAAAATGTTTTCAAATTGTTTTGTAAAATGTATACCCTCAGGAATAAAACTCTAGAACGTTAGAGCAGGAATGGATTTCAGAGACCATCTACTTCTATTCCCTTATTTGATACAGCAAGAGACAGATCCTGGAAAGTTAATCCATGTGCTAACCTAAGTTCGCACAAGTAATGAATATTGAGGTAGTTTCTAGATCTTTTGACTCACCACGCTTTCTTATAGCCATGTGATTATTTGCTCCAAGAAGAGCTCTAGACCCTTGCATTTAAAGGATGTTTGACACATGTCATTATCTAAGGACCCTACATTGCTCAGAAGAAACACAAAGGGCCCAGTACAGCTTTCAGCTTGTGAGGAAAGAGCAGGCTGGTGGTCTGAAAACTCATTTCAGCAAAGAGATGTGCTGAATTTACTAAAGAGAAGCTAAGGCACTGGGAAAACAGGCTTACTGAGGAGAGAGCTTCGGCAGCTTGCCAGAGGGCATGCTATCAAAATGTGAGAAGTAGCATCCCAACTTTTCACCTAACTATGTGCAAGGTGACACTCCGGGAGACGTGAGCAGGAGTAAGGCAGGACCCAGCTGGATGACTTTCATACTTGGAGCTGTCACCCTGACACCTGGGTCCATCATTCATTACCATAAATCACACTCTTGCATTCTTCCCTGGAATAGCAATAATTACAGCCCCTCTTACCCAGTTGTGTTCTGTGGAACCTAAAGTTCCTAAATACAAACAGAATCCTTTCACTGCTAAGAGTAGAACTTTGCATAATCATCATGTTTGCAGGCCAACTAAATGTAAATGTATGCAAATGTACTGGCAAAGTTGGCCTGGCCCTCAGGCCTTCCAGAGAGACCTTCCTGCTGCAAAAGTTGAGCATTGCCTGCTTCGAGGGAGAAGGATTAAGGAACTGGTAGAAGAAGAGAGGGAACAACAGATAACTTTAGAAAGCGAAAAGTAGGGAAAAGAGATGTAAACATAACCCTGCATAAATAAGAAGTCAAGAATAAAAAGCAGAACTCTTGCTAGGGTAGCACAGGGATGGCTTTCATCCACAGTAGCTGCAATTTAGGGAATATTTACTCACCAGAGACAGAAAATCACTGCAATGCAATAGTTTCTGAGGCAAATGGGAGCATGTTCCAAATTGTATTATGCCCAGAAATTGTTTTTGCCTTCCTAAAGTCAGTGAAGTCTATAAAACCGCTCTTGCTGCAGCCACAATAGGTACTTTGTCACTGACGTTTCTTAGAAGAACCTGTTCACACTGGCACAGTTGCCCAGCCAGCATTCCACAGACTTCTGCTGTAACAAATGGGAATAGAAAGGACAAGGCAGGACACATATCTTGGAGTCTGAGCATGGAACACACACTGCAAACTCACGACAATTAGCACATCTTCTCTAGCAAAAGGAAATGCACAGTGTGGCTGGGACTGTGAACTTCAGCGGGTGGCTTGGTAGGATGGAAGAAAGAATTAGGAGCCCCAGCGTCAGTACAAAAGTAGTTTCTTCACTACTCCTGAATCAAAAGTTCACTTACAGCCTAGGGGAGAAGGTTGGTCATTAACACCAGCCTCACACTACCATTATGTCTATATAATATGTGATTTGTAGTTTATTTTTGCACTCACATATATGCCTAAATCAATTTGTTTTAGTTCTCTTCAACCAAGTATCTTTATTAATTTTATCATTAAATACTATTGATTACTCATTATATGCCAGATACGTTCAATAAGCATTTTTGAGCATCACCTCTATTCCATGTGAATCCTATGCCACACCTTTGGGGTAAACATTTTTGTCCACACAGAGGTAAAGACTTTGCCCCCATTCTCATCGTGCGTGCAATTTGGTGAAGGATTTCAGTGCTATGTGTAATGCAGTGGTTACAGCATGGTGTGACAGAGCCATACCCAGGGGTTTTGGAACTTGGAAGGCCTGAGCTCAAATGACACTTGCAGGTATTTACAAGAGGAGAGCTGGAACTGAGCAGGAAGAAGTAGGGCACTGTGGGGTGCACTGAAGGGCAGAGAGAAGGTGGAGGTCACCACCACCCTGGGCCTAACATGACCAGCCAGGCACACTACACCTGGTGGAGGCCCCGAATGGACAACTTCTGCCTGATGTGAGCACCATGTGTTCTGGGTCTTCTCATGAGAAGAGAAACTCTTCGTTAAGGGATTGGTCCAGTGCAGCCTGGTCCCTCCCACTGGGCAGGTGGTGTGTGCACGCCCCAGGGGCCCACACCTACCCACTCCTGGCCAGCAGGCAGGGCTTGGAGGGACTGTGGTGGAGAGGCAGGGCAAGGCCTCTGTCTGAGCCACCTAGGCCCACCTTACTCAGAAAACTGTGGCCCATGGTGATGCCCAAGCAGCTTTGTACTGGACATGCCATCACTTCCTGAACACGTGTGTTCCTTGAGGACGTTTTAGACCCACAACTTCCAGTGCTGGTTGGAACCTGTTCCCATCCGCAGGAGGCCCTACATTCTCACCCCACCTCTTCTCCCCACCCATGGCCGCCATCTTCACCTCTCATGGTGGCTGCAAGGAGACCTCCCATCAGGCCTGTCCTGTTGGAGGCGCGTCCAGTCCCTGCCTGGCACTTTTTCAAAGTGAGTTTCCTTTGGAAGTTTCCTGGGCGCCTGCTGACTGCCCTGGTCTCTCTCAGAGCTATCCTTGGGCATCTTTTTAATGGCCTGACCTTAATTGCATTTTCCTGTATGCGCCGTGGCAGTCAGCATGTAGTTTAATAAAACATTTCAAGCTGCTGGGCCCATTCTTCCCTCCCCACTTACATCTTATGCAGTAGATTTTAAGCCTTATTTTTAAGGTGATTGATTTGGTGCGTTTTCCACTTTCTTTCCTGCTGTGGGGACATTTTGCCTCTATGTGTGATAATTTTTTTTAAAGGAACTTTGATTTTCCTGTCCCCTCACTTTCCACCCTGCTGTTGTAGAACCAAGGACCAGGAAGCTTTATTCCTCAAGTAGCTATTTTGTCTTCTCTGATTCTGTTATTAGTTGTTGGTGCTTTGGATTAGGTGTGGCCTAGGATCAGGCTTGTCATTTAGCACTCACATCGGTGGGATGTTTAAAGTGGGCACTTGGGCATGTATGTGCCACAGTCACAGATTTTTTTTCTTTTAAAACTGGAGAACAGACTATTTTATTTTATTTTTGGATGTGATAGCAGATAAGAGAAATTCATCACAAATCAAGAGATTCCATTCAATATGCAGTAGTGGCCTCTTAAAGATGCAGTCTTAGGAAGGATTCTAAGTATTGTATTTCTTAGCCCAAGTCATATTGATGCTGAGATGGAAGGTTCTTAAGACAAACAAAACCTTTGATGAAAGCTTTGATGATGACAGGGATTATTATTTCTCTTTTGTCTAAAAGTTGTCTGCTTCATCTCTTAATTCTCTCAATTATATATTTTTTCAATTTCAAAAAAATACAACTATGTCCAGAAGTATCTCTTAGACATGAGGCTATAAAACTATGACAACCATATCAAATATAGTTATGAGAAGACTATTTTAAAATAACAAGAGGAATGGTATAAAATTTCAAAGACAGGGATATCACAGACAAATACACACACATTCTTAAATATTCAGAAGGTGACACAAATCTTCCACCATGATCCACAAAACCTAATATAACTTATTAAAACATAGGGGACCAGCTTTTGGGTGTACTTTTACGTGATAAAACCATATTAGGATAAGTACAGGGTTAATAGTTCCAAACATCACTGAACCACCCTAGCATAACACTTGTTATGCAATTTTAGAGGCATTTTCAGGAATTAACCTTGCAGCCTAAAACAAATAATTTTAATAAAGTATAGAATGTTGTGCACTTAATGCACCACAACCTTATGAAGGAGGTGGGGCAGGCTTACTTTCTCACGATTTACATATGAGGACCCTGAAACTTAGCAAGGTTAAGTAACCCATTTAAGGTCACAGAGTGACCAAAAGTTAAATTTTACATACCTCCCTTCTAGAAGCAGCTCAGTAAGTGGGTTTCTTTTCCATATATGTTTGAATTAAGGCTTAGGCTATCCTTAGTATTGCCTTTCTGTTGGATTAACCTTGAAATTACAGTGCTTGGGAAACACAAGCCCAACTATCACTGACCAGAGGTGTGATCAGTTGTCATTGGTGATGTGCGACGGAAGGAAGAGGGTGGGGTGGAGGAGAGGAGGCAGAAGCCTGGCGGAGCCTGCTGTGCCCCACGTGGGGCTGTTTCCAACAGTTCCCTCCTGCTTCTTGCTGAAGAAGCTCAATCAAAGCAGCAGGAGAGCAGAGGCCCTCACGTGGGGCACAGGCCATTTGTCCAGAGAACCAGGGGGTGTCCGGGAACCAGGGTGCACTGGAGAAGCCCACATGTGGGCTGAGCCTGCTGTGCAGTTTCCCCACCTCCACCCAGGGAGGCAGCCTCAGAACACCAAGCCATTGGCCACACTCCTTTGTCCCTTCTCTCCCTTTCTCTGAGCCCCTCCACACCTTTCTCTGCCTCTTCATTTTCAATACATTCTCCATTTGTTGCTCTGTGGGCCCTTGCTGTGTTTTCAAGTTCTTCTTCTGTCTCTTTCCTTTGCCTACTTTTTTCTTTTCTAAATCTTCCAGGCCTGAGTCCCACTGCCCCAGCCCCTACTCACCTGTGCTACTTAGACTCTTATCTAGAGGAACATTCCGTGTCAAACTCTCCCACGCCTCTCTCGTTCAACAAGCTGTTTCACCCACCTTGAAGAGCCATGTGCCAAAAAGTGTGTGTGTTTTGCTAACAGTAAATTATGTGCAAAATCTATATCCTGAATCAAAAAATTGATTGCGAACGTTGTGTGTGAAGGAGACCAAATTTTTGTCCTCAAGAAACTTGTGCCTCAGAAATGGCAAATGCTCCCCACTGTCCTTAGATTCCAGGCCACTGCAGGGTTTTTAGAAAAATATCCTAAGTTCCATTTAAATCTACATTTTGGCATTTTTGGGACACAGAGGAATCTCTTCTGCCAACCTATAAATTCATTTAAAATGTGTGCTTTCCCTTTGAAAAATTCTAATAACTAAAAGAGCCAATAACAATACTATAATTAATGATTATCTCTATTATGAGATAGAGCTTTCTTTTTTGGTACTGACCTGTATTTAAGTGACATTCTGAGGGCAGGATTTCTGCTGCTCTGTTAATCAACATTCACACATCGAACATAGGGAGCTCCCCTCTGCTTTCAACTAACAAAAATGCGGTAATGAAACTCCAACTCCTGGGGGAGGCACGGCTCCCTTACCTGGAGATTTTAGGTCACCCAGGCAGCTGTTATGTCGGTTTGAGGTGGAAATAATTTATCTGAACAGAAATTAAGAAGAAATTAAAAAGAGAAAAAAAAGTGAGAATAAAGAAGAAGAGAAGGTAAAATCTTTATTTCAGTGATGTCTTCTTCTAAAGCTGTTTATGCTAAAAAGAGGATTAGGTAGCTTGTATTCCAGCTATATTAAATTAAGTCCCAGAACCCTTTCCTCAGACACACACAGGCCTGAAAACATCAATCCTGTCACGACAAAATAGCCCTTGGGAAAAAGAATCCTCCTGGCAATGTGCCATCCAGCTCTTATAAACTGTTAACTGTGGTAATGAACCAATCCAAGAGACATATTAATAATGACATGAAGAGACACATTTATTGTTGATTGTTGAGATGGTGGCAGATTTATGGCCAGCTTGCCAGGAGGGAGGGCTTGGCCCAGCAATGGTGCAATTAAAAACAAATTGAATACAGGGACAAAGAATCAATAATCTAACAGAGCAACTTTTAGTTTGCAAAATACAAATATAAATTAATTGACCTGAACACAGTTGCTAACTGGTCATTAATGTCTGCTTACTGGCCAATCGGAGCACATAATCCATCCCATTAAATTGATTGCAGCAGGCTGGGTTCATGCACTTCCAGCTCTGCCTGCCAGGGCAGCCATCAGGGGCACCTTGTTTGGGGGTGATTTCTAACACCACTAAAGGAAAGTGGCTGTGTCAGAAATTTTCCCCAGAAGCTCTAAATTAAGGAATTTTTTTTAAAGGTTTCACTAAGAACTTCTTTATTTGACAGATATGTTTTTGACGCCTACAGTGTGCAGCAATCTGTCCTGAGCACAGGGAGCAAAGGGAATAAATCCAAGGTGGGTGTGCTTTTTCTGGTGTGGCCTCCAATAACCTCCCAAATGTCCCCCAGTAAAGGCACCCTTTGAGATGCTTGTTCTTTCATAAAAACAATTGACATTTTTGCTCAATCTTCCATACAAACATATCTGAGATATGTCACCATTAATTTTAGAGATTAGAAATATTTTGTATAAATTTGTTAAAGAGCTACTTGTATGGTCATGCCAATTCAGATTGCCATTGCCAAGCTGTGACTCTTTGAAAAGTTATGGAGCCACTTCTGGCTCCTGCCTCTAAGGGAATTACAATCTAGTGGAGGAAGAGAGTTAGATTTACCAATAACTGAAATTGGAAACAAAAAGTTACAGGTATCATAAGGAAGTATAGGTAAAGTGGCAATTGGAATTTCAGAGAAAGCCTTTAGCTTTGGGTACTTAGCAGCTCTAAAATTGTGTTGTGCAATATGATAGCTACTAGCCATGTGTGGCTCTTGCAAATTAAATTAATTAAAATTAAATAAAACTAAAAATTCAGTTCCTCAGAGGTACTAGTCACATCTCAAGCTCTCAATATCCCCTTGTGGCTAATGGCCTGTTTGTACCCTTTTGGAGAGTGCAAACATAGAACATTCCCATCATCACAGAAAGGTCTATTGGACTGCACCACTTTCTGTAGGATTTGGATATCCAAGGAGAAGAACAATATTCAAAGCAGATGAATTGTGAGAGAAATGGAAAAGAATGCAGGATGGTGGGCAGGAGGGATTATACAAGGACAAATTTTACTAGGTTATGTATAGGATGTATTATAAAAATGGAGAAATAGGAAATAAGAGTGGAAAAGTAGGTTTGGCCTGGGATTGTTTAGCACTTGAGAAGTGATCTAACAGGTTTTGACTTGACACCATTGCCAATAGGGAGTCATTAAAATCATGAGACGGGGGAAGTGACACAATCAGATGTGTGCATCAGAAATACTTAGACAACATCGTTAAAATGAATTATAAGAAGGGAGAGGCTGAGGATTATCTGTCAATTAGGATGTGACAGTGAAAAGTCAGTAGAGAGTAGGATTCCGCACTTTGATGGCAGACGTTCTGGGAACAGAAAGGAAGAGAATAGTTTTTTTGGACATGACATCTGCTTTGATAGAGAAGCGAAGGGGAAGGAACAGTCAAGCTTAAGCCAAAGTTTTACATAAGGATGGTGTTTCCATGAATGGAAATGTGAATTAAAAGAAGAGGAACAGGTTTTGGAGAAGAGAATAAGTTCAGTGTGGAACATGCTAAGATGACTAAGAGATACCCAAGTTGAGGAGCTCAGAAGAGAATAAGGAGAAATAAGAGAATGGAATTTGGGAAGAAATAAGAAATAGAAATTTAGATTTAGGAGTCACTGATACAGAGATGATATTAACTCCGAGAAAGAAGTTATAATTACTAAGATAAATAAAACAGAAGGAGAGAAAAAGGTTTAAGGAAGACAGATCATGACTGCACAGACATAACACTAAAATGCTGTAAGCAGAGACAGCCTGACAAGGCAAGCATATATGTTGTAAAGGAACTGGTGTGTCAATCTGACCTGCTTATGTAAAAGGCATAGAATCAAAAGTAAGTTCAGCATAGAAGTTGAGTAAAGACTTCCATTGTAGACTGAGCTGCGTTCAAATCACAGCACTGTACTTATCAGCTAGTGACCTTAGCCTCTCTGAGCCTCAGTTTCCTCATTCAAAAAATTAGGAAAATGAATCCTACCTTCTGGGGTTAATTGGAAAATCAAATCAGATAGTGTCTATGAGATGACCACCATCCTAAGTGCAGTTAACCCTTGAACAATGTAAGGGTTAAAGGCCTCAATCCCCACATAGTTGAAAATTTGAGTATAATTTTTTATTCCCAAAAACTTAACTACTAATAGGCTACTGTTGACTGGAAGCCTTACTAATAACATAAACAGTCGATCAACACATATTTTGTATGTTATATGTATTATATACTATATTCTTATAGTAAAGTAAGCTGGAGAAAAGAAAATGTTATTTAGAAAATCATGAGGATGGGAAAATATATTTACTACTCTTTAAGTAGAAGTGGATCACCATAAAGGTCTTTATCCTCATCTTTGTCACACTGAGTAGGCGCAGGAGGAGAGGAAGGTCTTGCTGTCTCAGGGGTGGCAGAGGCAGAAGAAAATTTGCATATAAGTGGACATATGCAGTTCAAACCCAAGTCGTTTGAGGGTCAACTGTACTCAGTGGATGGCAGCCATAGTTCATGATTACTAAGAAAACAAATTCTTGACTGTTTTCCTTGTGATTATTTTATTTCCCTTCTCTTCAATTTCCACACCTATAGAGAATTTCAGTGAAAAAATGGTCAAAGGCTTTATGATACTTTTATGAAAAACCAAAATAGGAATAAGTACAATAACTAGTTATGTTTTCAAGATACTATGAGGGTAAAACTTGTTAACTAGGCGCTCAAAACCAGGTTTGGGAATGCACGTCAGACTCTCTAAATATGTGTAGGAAAATGTTACTACTCTGAATTCACAGTTTACTTTGACGCTAAGTGATGACTAACCTCGTGGGTGGTGAAGCCTGAAATCTTACGTGGGATCCTGACTGTATGAGGGTCACGATGAACTCTAATCTATGAGGAGAGTTGTGGACGTTTACTAATTTGCCCTTCTTCCTAGGGGTGATTTCTCCCCTGCTCACAGCAGCAGGAATGTGTGAGAAAAGATCTATTTACCGGAGCTATTGGCAGACGGGCCTCTTAGGAAATAAGCTGAGATCACCACGCAAATTGAGCAGAACATAACAGGCATTTCATTTTCTCCTCCATCTCCACATCAGCGATGATTTTGAGAACAGGCTTTATGACTGTTCCGTTTATTTAATTCTGTTGCAAATAAAGCAGATGACAGCCCCAGGCCCTGACACTTCTCTTTCTGGCCACTGTATAAATCATCAAACCAGGTGCCAGAACTGGCAGCACCTTCTTGGATCGTGTCGATGTGTCTCTACGCCTTTGAGTCAAAACAAGTCCACGCACTTTCCCAGCCAGGACTCTCAAACAGAAGTGGTGCCCGCTCAGCAGGCAGGGTCAACCCACCCTCAGCCCTGCCCACGTATTCATCCAATGTCACATTCTGTTTTGGTCTCATTCACCTTGGAAAATACCAACTCTTCCTGTTCTTATAATTAATAGACTATAAGTGTCACAGGAGAAATTGAGCGTGTCCCTCCTTCTTTCCTCTCCTAGACAGAGGCTGAAGCTACATATTTAATGGAGGGTAGAATGGAATTCCAGAGGACACAGAAGAAACAGCCATGAAACCTGTAAAAACTGTGTGTGTGAGTGTGTATAAAAGTGTGTACATGAGTGAGTGTGTGTGAGTCTGTATGTGAGTGTGAATGTGTGTGCATGTGGCATGTGTGGTGTGTGTGTGTGTGTTTTGGTCTTAGTTCCTAACCTGAGCAGAACAAAGCCCCATATTTCTCCTCATGATAATGGTATAAGAGACCTGATAAAAGGAGAAATCATCCTTTTTACAAAACGTGTTTTGAACTGTTTTGTCACCATCTACACACAATGTCATGATAGGTATCACAACCTAGGAGATTGAAGTCTCCAATTCAGATAACGTCTAGAAACTCGTTCTGAGAGCAAGCAGGGGCCCCTCACATGGAGAGTATGAGTGGGGGCCTCGTTTCCACCCTGAGGGCAGGAGAGCTGGGTCAGGGGCACAAGCAGCCTGTGTGGGGACACTCTTCTTATGAAGGAGGACTGTCGAAGTACCTTCCTTTATTGGGTGCACAGAGTAATTTGAAAACAATAATTTCATTCTCGATTGCTTCTTTGTCGTACTTGCCTTCTTAGTTAAGATAACCCTTCAATAAAGGATATAGTTATAGACATTAGTCTGATGTGGGTTGTGGAGGTTACAAATCTCAGAGAGGAACTGGGAAGGAAAGGGTATTTTCTTTTCCACTTTCTTCACATAAAAAGGTGAATAATGCTTAGAGTCACTACTAACGAGTGGTATTAGTAAGAGGACCCCAAACCCTAAAGCCTCTGAAGAAAATATAAACAAGAGAGTAAGAACAAACCTTCTAATTGCCCCATAAGTGGGTAAAGACACAGAGTACAGAGACTCCTGGTTACATAAAAATTCTCCAGAGAAATTATATTAAAAAATCATAAAATACAATAGCTAGAAAGGACTTCCATTCCATCAGTTCAATCCTTCCATTTCAAAGTCAAGGAAATGAAGCCCAGAGAAGTTCTTACGCTTATTTTTGCTTGTGTGCTTCAGGCGTACACATACATAGAATTTGCAGCTTAGAGACCCCCTTCCAGAGTCTTATTTCTGAACACAAATATATTTACACACACACACATATACATACGCACACATAGGATTAAAGTTTGCATGTGTGCATATAACACAAAGCAATTATATTGCATTCTATTCTTCACCCCAGGATAAGAAATCTAGGAAGCGAGTATCTTGAAGACACAGGCCTGGGATGTTAGGAGCAGAGCTCAGGCTGAGAAGTGAGTTTTCTGATGCCCAGTGTTGGTTTTTTCCGTTCTTCCACCATGCCTCTGTGAAGATTATAATTTAAAACACAGGCTGAATAAATTAAATTTATTTCAGGTTGACTGCTTGCTTTTCTTTAAGCCCACAATCACATGTTAATTTAAATGACTGTAATATTTGGGAGAAGAGAGGGAAATAGCAGAAAAAAGAGGTTGGTTACAAAGAAAGAGTTGAACATAGGTAAGTCCCTGGCAAAATTGTGACCTGTGGCCCTGCCTCCCTGGCCCTGCTGTAAACACTCCGGATGCCCTCCCCACATCTGCCTGCTGCCCCCACCCTGCAATTGTCTCCTTAGTGTCCACCCTTCTCTAGCACACCTCAGAACTTCCATATTTTTCTCACACATAGTAGCAGTCACTTGTCTGTTAACTCATCTCTGTGTTAGCAATATGGCACAGTGAACACAGTACTGGACATGCAGTAAAACACCTGGTGCCGGGTGTTGCTTCGACACTTCCTAGCCAGTGCAACTCAGACAAGTCACTTCCAACTCTCTGAATCTCCATCTCCTGTCTTGGAAAGGGGTGGCTCTCTGTTCCGTCATCCAGGGCTTTTATGAAGAATAATCAAAAGAGATAATGCTTGTAAAGTGACTTAACTATTTGTATTTTGATAACTTTCTTTCTAGAGACAAAAGCTTGACCCAAACGAATAAGTCTAGTGAAGGGAATTTAAAGCACATGGTAGCTCCATCATCGTAGGGTTAGTCGTTGATCTTTCGAAGGCTCGGCTTCTTTACTTGCAGATGGGACTGTGATGTGTGTTTTGTAGGGTAGATGTACGGAATGATGGAGATAAGGTTGTTACTTGAATGTGTCCAACGCTGAGGTTGGCTGGTGCTTAGCAAAATCTAGGATTGGGCTGGCTGGGAAATCATACTTCTTTACATGTGATCAACTCTGGATACCAACCAGTTTCACCCGAACTGACTCCAGGCTAAAAGACTCAAAGTCTTTTGCTTACGTGGAAATTGCATAAGCTTGCTGTGGCGTCTCATATGTGAGAATTTAACAAAATTCGTCATTTCTAGGCCTCTGCATAAAATTGGGCCTAGCAAGAGGAGTTCATTCCATGAAAGGAAGTACTTTGTAGTAAACAGATTTCTGAACTAGTCAGGAGAACAGGTAGAGAATATCAACTTCCAAGAAGCAAAGACAGACCAGATCTTCCTGCTCCATCAATCCCTAGCAAGCTACGACGACACCACCGCAGCACAGGCATACATAGATGTCGGTGTAGTTTCAGAATGTTGAAGAGTTAACGATGATTAGAATGAAAATTAGATCCTGGATTCTCAAAGGGGCCAGGTTTTCAGTACTTACATAGGATAAAGTGGTAACATTTAAAATGTGTATCCCTGGAGGGATGAGCTGCTAGGAAATTAATTATCTTCTTCTCTGTTCCTCTCTCTGCTTCTCTACACCATTCATTGTAGCTTTGGTGTCCCACCCCCTCTGCTAATTTTCTTTCTTGAGCTTTGTCCTCCATTTCTGCTGGTACAATGCAATATCAGTAGCAGGAAAAAGAAAAAATCATGGGAAAAAACACCCCAAGAAACCTGGAAAGTTCCATTGATCTAGAGCAGAGAAATGAGCTTGGACATCATTGGCACTGGAAGCATTGGAGTATGCTGCAAGAACACTAATCTTGGAGCCTATGGCTATGGTTCAAGACCCACCTCTGCTACTTAGTGGGGATTCGGGCCGGTCTCTCACCCTCCTTGAGCTGCTGTTATCTAGTTTACAAATGGAGATGACGGCCACTACACTGCGGCAGTCTCCCAGGGCTTGTTCTGAGGGTCAAATGAGACAAAGATTGTGACTGTCTCTGTAAAGCACTACATAAATGCATAGAATTTGTGTTGCCCCTGTTACGGCACATCTCTTAGCTTGTCACATGGAAGACCCTCTTCCTTCCAGGGCCTGTCCACTCCAAGTCATCTGGGCAGTGTCTGACTCAGTCTCTGTTGCTATCTGCTTGAAGAGGCTTTGTGACCCCTGTGTGCATATGGCATTTCAATTGCTGTATCGATCTGTTCCTGTGCATTTTACAAACAAACATTTGCTGAGTGCCTACTATGCCTCAGACAGTGTGCTAAGTGCTGAGGACAGATGTAAATAAATTATCGTTCTTGCTGTTCTCTAGGAATAGTTAACCTCAGAAAACTTACCTCCTCTCAAGCTAGTAAATTCATGCTGGATTTTAGACATACCCTTTCCGGTGTTAAGTTACACCTGTTCCCTAGTTCTATAACATGCGTGTAATGTTTGTGTTTTCTTTATCCGTGGACCTAATAAGCCTAAAGTTTTTCTCTCTGAATGGAATCTTATGTCCCCGATTACTAGCAAGGCCACCAACATCTCCCCAAACTCAAAGATACGTGTGATATCCTTTTAATTCTTCCCCTTTCAAGGCTTTAGAATGAATGCTCTCAATTTCCCTTGGACAATATCTCTCAGGCACTTTTGCATCTCCACAGGTAGGCCCACAGTCTACTTGGCCACCCTGCTTGGGTGATGGGAGTGACCTCGTGCCTGTCCCTGCAGCTTCTCTACACTGCAGCTTATCCTCTGCAGGGCTGCCAGATTGAATTTCCTACCCTGACTAATCCGACCCCGCAGCGGCGCTTCACCCGTGCTCTGGGTTTCCTTCACACCTAGGATTCAGCCTTGATCACATTATCACACGTGCTCACATGGTGCCTTGAAATGACCCCCTCAGTGGCTAAGATGTACCTCGGGTATGAGTGACACAATTTTAATGAAGGCAGCTTCTTCTCTCAAAGAGAAGGATTTGGAAATTAGTTCCATCAAATATGTGGCAAAGGCCACCTGACACAACAGTAAGGGGCAGGCACTGAGGTTAGTGGTGTAGCATCCCCGTCCCTCCCTGCAGAAAGGACAGCAAAGTGGGGCCCCAGGGACTGCTCTCTCGTCTGCTAATGACATCTGGTTGGCAGAAGGAATGAGACACCAACAACCCCAAATGGACAGAAGATAAATAAACACCATTTTGTTTTTCCAAACAGACAAGTTGCAGCTCAGAAATTTTTCAGTTTTTCTCATTGCAAAATCAATACCCAGCAGCAGTTTGAAATTAAAGGCGAGATTAGGCCTCAGTTTTATACATGCCTTATTGTCTTCCAAAAGCTTTCTACTCAGTCAGATAAATCTTCTTTAAGAGGATTAGGAAACTTTCATTATCTTTATCTAACCTGAACTAACACTAAGTCTGAAAAATTAATCTATAGACTGGACAAAAGCCGATAGCTGCTGGGAAGGAGGTGGACTCTTGGGCTTCTTTCTAATTGAGCAGTGGGGTCTCTGCATCCACCCCCTGGTAATTCAACTGGTCTTCAAAGAGACAACAAGACGCAGCATTGCTAAGCAAGGGGAGAGAAGGCAGCTCCCTGGCCTTCTCCTCTGTAGCTGCTTGTAAATGTAAAGACCAGCCTGCCAGGTGTGCCGGCAGGAGGTACTCCCCTTCTACCTCTGCCTGCCCTGACTGTTTGCTTTTGGGTTTCCCAGGCCACCTCTGAGGGCCAGAGCCACAGAGTCACTTGGCCTAGAACGTGGCGACTGTGGGAGCTGACCTCTGGAATAGAAGACACCAGTGCTCTGCATCTCCCTGCCTTGAGGCCCACAGGAAGACCCTGTAGTCTCCCACATTCCTCCCAAGGACTGGCTCAAAGTGTACTATGAAGAACGTCATCCCCTGCAGCTCTGCACCCCCGCATTATGGCCTGTAACAACTTTGACACACTTCCACAATCTGCCTTATTTCCTGAAAAGGGATAGGTTTGTTCGGTTTGAGCCTGTTTCTGTATAGTGCCTGACAGTTCTTTTCTATTTCAGTGCTGCATTTCCTGAATTTGAAGATAACTTTGCTGTCAAGGCCACAGAGGTGCCACTGAGGTGTCACTTCCAATGCTATGAATTTCAGCTCCTCTGGAACCAAGCCCAGGTGGCAGGTGGGGTAGTGACAATGCACACTTCCTTGTTTTCTACACCCCCAGAAACTTTCAACAGATATCCCAGCTCATCTCCAAAGACGGATCTCCCTAAGTGCCTCCACCATCCTGAGGAGAAGTATCAGATGTGACAGTTGTCTTGATCTCCAGATGGCAGGCAGCCTTGTACCTCCAAAGCAGTGGGTGGGACGTGTATGGAGAACGGAAACCAGCAGTGTCTGCAAAGGTCTGCCGTGTGGCAGGCTCATGTGAGTGTCTGAAGACACATGGGGAAGAGAGAAGGGCTCGAAGGCTGGGCAGAGTGAAGCTTCAAGCAGCGTGGCAGGGCCAGGGACTGCCAGAGACTGCTGAGGAACAGAAGTTGCAGCAGACAGATCTCTGGCCCTACACAAGCCATTACAAATGGCCTACGGAGGCAGGCCTGGATGCTGCCCTAGCAAAGAGGCACTTGTGCCAAAAGGAGAGAATGAGCATCCTGAAGTGTACCAGGGACTGGAGCATGAATAGACACTACCCCTACTCAACTTCTCTCCAGGAAACCAACTGAAATGAGCAACATTACATATTTTTTTAAAAAAAGCAGAGATGAAGAAATCTATCTTAGCTGAGCAAGGATGCCATACACAGTTCACAAACTGAAAAAAAATCTGTTGAATCTATGGCAGATGGGATCTGATAAAAGGTGGTTTCTAAAGACTAAATCACAAACCGGGACCCTTTCTGAGAGCTCAGTGTATGTCCCCAGGATATCAGGAGAGGAGGCTGAGACAGGTTCACCTAAACCTCTTATTTAGTGGAGGAAGGATGTGTCATTGGGTGACGGAATTAGTCTGCTTAGAACTTCATTCCTACCATGAGCCAATACCTGCCAGAAATTGCTTTACATAGAGGTGGTAGTTGGGGTCAGTTCAAAATAAGTTCATTTGGATTGCTGCTTTTTTTAAATGATTCTCAAAGGCTCAGAACTGCTACCTGTGTGTGTTTTCAATTCTTAATATTTAATATTTGATATCTGAGATTCTGACACTTCTTCAGCACCATTTTTTAGGTATCATGTGAAATTTAAATTAAAAACTATTTAAAAATGTACATGTGATATTATTCCTGGGCTACACTGATTCAAATTTTTAAAAGAATGGGAGAGAATGTTAAGGCATTCTTCCCTCCCCTCCTTTTTTAAATTATCTGAATTTATTTCCAACACTGACCTGGAGATATCATTCTAACCAATAGCTCTCTTGGGTGTAGGCTCCACTGTGGGGCTAGGAGAAAGTGTATAAACACAGCAGGGATGCCAGAGTGGATCTGACGAAACAGAACTTAAAGACCCTTCCAGAACACATACGACCAGCAACTGTGCAAAAATAGCCAAGTCACATGAGTTCACATCTATATTATGAGAATGGAAAGACTAGAAATAAAACTGAGAATCTTTGAGAAGATATTCAGTACTTAGTAAAGAACGCAAAAGATGGGAAGGAATCCAAGACACACAGTCGATCTCTGGATTTAATAGAGGAAAATGACTTTTGTGTCTTCGTATATGAGTAGACCAGGAATGCCAACCCCAGGTTCAGCAGTGACTTACCTTGCACTATGAGGTGGACCCGGGAAGTTTTGGGATGATTGTCTGTCTGCACAGAGCAGGTATATGGACCTTCATCATACACATCCACGTTTTGGATCATGATGCTGTACTGGGTTGGTGTGTTGACCAGGATAATCACACGAGGGTCAATGGACCACTTGTCATTCCCAGCATAGAGAATGGTGCTGCGGTTTAGCCAGGCCACCCGGGTGACCCGGTCATCTATGGTACACCTGTGGGGTGGGGTAGGGGGGAGGAAGAAGAAAGAGAGAGAGAGAGAGGTTATGTTATAAATATGGTGTTGCACTTTGAGGAGTAATTGAAATAACACAACACAGCGCTAAAAGGAAACAATCACTTGTTGATGACACTTCCCTCGTGTAAAGTAAGAGTGGCTTCATTCTGACTAACTGAATCTCTGAATCTTGGAGAACCAATGCTACAAAATCATTTCTACTTGATATAGAAGAATATTATGTGAATATCTTTGCTGTACATTTTCTTTCCCTCTTATTTTTCCCCTCTCGGCTTATATGAAAATTAGTTTATATTTCTTGAGCACATTTACCACCTTGTAGGAGAAGTGGTCCAGGGGCACAGGGGAGAGAAAGTGGATCAGTATTTCAAACAGGTCACAGATAATCCACAAAGCAAATACTTAACTTGTAGTTAATCAAAAATTGAACATATTTACCTCCAGACCTCCCTGGCGTTGATAATCTCCTCATACCCCTAAGCAGCCCAAAGCCTGCAAACTACAATTTATAACATGGGTTGGTAAAATTCACCTTAGAAAGCCAACAGTTTCTGAGGAAGTCACGCTGCCTGTTAAGGTTTCAGGAGAGGGAAGAGGAAAATTCTTGGCAGAGTCCCTCTTCCTTGTAAGCTCCTCCCCTGCCCCACTGGGAGTGAGAACAAGGCTGCCATCCAAGTAGGGAGCTAACCTCTGCCTCTCGCCTGCTCTCCCCAACAACTCAGACTAGGGTGACAAACGGACTCTGCTGGTTGGTGCGTATGACCTGCAGGCCATCAGGCCTAATGCAGAACTGAATGTGCCACACGTTTGCATATGTGCCGTAGAAACTTAGAACAGGGGAAAGGAAGCATGAGAAAGCAGAATCCTTTATAAATGAGGGTGCCCACCCACTACTCAACGCTGCACACAGGAGCGAGCAATGACAACCAGCCCCGCTGATGTCCTAGCGGAAAGAAGAAGGGCGTGAGTCCAGTGCCTCCAGGTGAGGAGAACGCAGGGGACAAGCAGGGCCTTCCCTCACGGAATCTGATCTAACATTTGGCTGGCAGCAGAGATCCTTCAGACAGGCACAGGAGATGGAAGGACACGGGCTGCGGTGGTGAGACCTGGCATGGCAAAGCGACCAACCTCACGGAGCTTGAATGGCCCAGGGTCTCAGAGCACCACAACAACAGCCCCCCCTGAAAAGGGAAAGCACCCAATCTAGGGAGGTACTCTCCCTGGTTGGTAGGAGGAATAAAAATAACACTAGCTTCCAGTCTCTGTGTCTTTCTATGTGCTGTCCCACCTGTTATCCAGCCACTGTGGAATAGGGGTGGGTAGGGAGTCATGAGGTGCTTTCACACTATGGTGGGAAGAGATTGTTCTTTTCTAAATTTTCTTTATTTGCGGGTTTTATATTTCAAACGACAAAAGTAAAATAAGCATGTTTTCACACGTGAATGATACAAAGTGAATAATAAATGTGAATACATTTATTACGAAGGTCACAAAGGTCCAGCTAATCACTCATTCCCCAACTCCCAGTGCCCAGTGCTCTTTCAGTAACAGCCTGTGACTTTTCCTTCTACAACCTACTCCTTCTAGACATATACTCACTTGTGTAAAGCTTGTGTTGATTGGTGTTTACCTGAAATAGAATCGTACTCTAATATTCCTATGAAACTTTCTTTTTCACTTGACCACAGACTTCCTGCACACCAGTAGTTACAAATCTAATTCTGTATTGTTTCTGGGTAAGTCTAAGATCTGTGAGACGAGTTTTGGGGGTCCAACTACATGCACCATTAGGACTGATAATTTAGGTATCATTAAAGGATTCTTTCCCATCTTCGTAGATGTGTCATCGGTAGAAAGAAAAACTGAAGTCATGCTATATACTCCACATCCTGGGGCATCTGCTTTCTTTTTCTATTCAGTTTTCTTGCTTTTATAGCAACTGTCCATTTCCTTTATGAAGACTAAAACCATAATGGACCCTCCCTGCTCCCTACTTTCCCTAAAAGCATTCCTTAGGGAAAAAATATGATAAATTCATTCACTCTCAGTTGTAAATGACTGATAAGGACTAATGTGCAACAATTCCTAATGATGGTTGTATTTTCATAAAGGCCAAACCCTGTTTAAATAACTTCTCCTAAAGAATGAAGTTCTAATAGTAGAATTCAAGGAGTCAGTAAGCCTGGAAGTGGATGATAAATTGGGACAGAGTTGGGGGTTCGTCTTCTAGTCCCTGGGACCACACAAACCCAGATGACTAAAGGCAAAGAAATATTCTTGCTTTAATTTTGGTCAGTTATGTAACCCACATTTTTAAATTGACATAAAAAAATTATTTAAGCTATAGTGGCAAAGGATGCATTTTTGGTCTGTGGGAAATAGTCACATTTCAAAATTAAAAAGTCACAGAATATATATATATATATATATATATGTGTGTGTACAGATATAGATATATACATTCAATGGAATTTAACACAGTGATTGATATTCATGATTATCCACTTTCAAAATTCATGAATAATATCTTCTTTAAAAGCAATAAAATGTGCATTGTTCCCTTTTAAACTAGAACTTGTATTTTCATTACATGTCTTCTGCAGAATATATTTTATGCTTGAAAATCTTTTATTGATCACCTATCATATTTATTTGCAACTATGTATATATATAGATTGAAATTCAAATTTCTTTTATGTCCTATGTCCATAAAACTCTATATAATAATATTTTTTAAAAAATGAGTTACATTGCAAACATAAAATTGATAAAACAACATAAATATATTGCACATTTTGTTAAGCAATAATTAAACATACAAAAGCAAACTTTTACTGGAAATATAGCTCTTAATATGATGGATGAAGCTTTTTTTTAATACCATGGATAAATATCACTTACCACTAGAATGGGATAGAGTTCAGGATCAATTTTATTCCTATTTTTGCTTTTAGAGAAACCGTGTTCATATAAGCAAGAAGACGGAAATGAAAATGTTGTGTAGCAATGCCACTCAATTCTCTGGACGCCTTCCAAGACATATGCCAAAAATCACATAGTAATAGAGCTTCCAAAATTATTTTAATCATCTCACAGCTGACAAATCAATTAATTCTTCTTTCTATTTATTTTAAAGCAATGAAATTAGAAAATAACTGACTTGCAAGGGGGTTTATAACCCAGCCTTAGATTCATTCCATTTCTCAATATGTGGAAAATACACAATAACATTTCATCAGGACTTATCAAAAGACTATTAAAAAGATGTTACTCTTTCACTAGCAGCACCTTGTTTAACCTAATACACTCAGAAATGTTGGGAAGATCAAAATACTGTTTGTTTGAATGTGCCAAACGGCACTGCCCTGTGTCTCTTATCTCTGAGTTTTAATTCCAAGATACAGAATGCACAGGCTTTGCCATGAATTTGTTACTGATGCAATAACGAGCCATTGCCTTTAGTACTTATCTGCTTTACTTTCATGGGACTCTCCTTCAAGAGTGATACTGTTTGATGACAGTCAGATGATGGAGGGGACAAATAAAGCACAGGAAGGTTGTCTCCTGCACACTGTGTAAAGTCAGGGCAGTCAAAAGGAGAGGCAGGGTTATAAGCCAACCCAGGCACTTTCTCAAGCAGATAAATTTTAGGGAATTTGAGATCTTGAAGTTATCATTGTCCTTGTATCGCTGTCCTTGTATAGGACCAGCCACTGCAAATTGAGGGTTCATGGAGATAGTGAAAATTATCACAGTGTCTAGTAAGGGTTGACTTTGAAACATATCAGTACAAATCCACCCTCCAGGGCCAGAACACTCTCCCAGTGTCCTGGCCACATAACCCTTGGAAAGCCTGTGTGCCCCCTTGGGTAATCAAAACCCAGATGGATGACCAGGATGACCACGGTCTAATTTACTTGCTCTTGAACCTGGGCCTCATTAGTGGGCATAGAGTACAAATAGAAAAGAGTAGCTGTGTAAAAGACTTCTCTCTAAATGGGCAAAGGTGGTTCACAAAGTTTGTACAGTTCCCAGAACCCGGTGAACAACAAAGAAACTTGGTGGAATGATGATATTTGTTGAGGACACTTATTTTCCTCATCCTGTTTCTGTGCTTCAGAAGAAAGGAGTTGCATGGCTTCCTGCTTTCTTCTGTCACCATAGGGCTCTTCCAAGGTCCTCTAAACAGCAGGAGAAAGAACTCAGGGAAGGACTTAAAAAGCCTGCTTAAGTGTTCTTCCAAATTCAGGCTCCTTCCCTGCTGTTCTTGGCAATGTCTTGGACCCTCATTAACAAGAAGCTCAGAGGAGGGCATTTTTGATGTTAAATAAGGGGCAGCCACAAGGCAAGTTGAGGAAGGTTAAGGACAACTTTCTGATCTCTTGAAAATTCTTTCAGATATTTAAAATTCTTACATTTCAAGCTAACCCTCCTTACTGGTCCTTGATAAACTACTACAACTCTATCATAAGTAGTCTCTAAAATTATGTATTGCTTGTACTGCACCAGACAGAGTTGTAAGAACTTTACACATATTAAATCATTTAATCCCCATAACTACCCATTGAGATGTGCTCTATTAATATTATCCACATTTTCCAGATGAGGAAACTGAGGCACAGAGAGGAGAAAAGGAAAGCTACCTGAGAGTAGCTTTACACTTTCTTAAACCACCTCTAGCCATGTGTGAGGAGAGGTGGAAGTTAAGAGTCAGGAAGAGCAAAGAAATGCCTGGAAAACATCAGAGGGCAGGGAGTGTTCTAAATACGGAATGTGGGATAAGATACAGGTTGTTTTGTTTTGTTTTCAGAGGAAGAGGTGCAGTTTGGGGAAATCCAGGCCTTAAAGCTGTGGTTTTAAAACTTCATTGTACGTGGAAAAAAACAGATTGCTAAGGCACAGACCCCCAAAGAGCTTTTGGTTCATGGGCCTTGAGGGAACCAAGAATGCACATTTCTAACAAGTTCCCAGATGATGTTGATGTTGCCACCCTGGGGACTCCTCTTGAGAACTACTCACTGCCTTAAAGAAACCAGACAAGAGATGGGTTGGAATTTTAATCAAAATAATACATTTTTCCTGAAAAATGAAATTGGCCAGCTTTAATTTTCTTGTTTCTGTTCTTTACTTTTGTTTTTATTTTTATATTTTCCTCTGAAAATGCAAAAGATAAAAGTGCCATGATTCATTCAACAGAAATCTAATGAGCACCTAATGTATACTAGACAACTTCCTAGGAGCTAAGAATACAGTAGGGAACAGGCATAGTCCCCACCCCATGATGCTGCACCTAGTGAGAGACAAAGAAAACATATAATATAAATATATTAGTTTCAGAATGACATGTGAAGAAATATAAAACAGATAAGGAATGGAGAGTATGCCATGGAGATTTTGAGCATATTTGGGACAGAATGGTCAGGAAATGCCCCTCCTTGGCCTACATGCCAGATGTTGAATATTTATGATCCTTCCTGAGTCTGAGATGCGTATCTGAAAATTATGTCCAACTTAAAAATAAAAGTCACATCTCACATACACGCATAGAGAGCTGCAGGAACATTTATTAATAGATCATCTGGGTAGCTAGAGAACAAGTCTTTTAAACCAGCCTCCCAAATTGGTGTCCACATATATTGATAACTTTGTAGACATTAATGTTCAGAGCATTGATATTTGGGGACACTGAGAGTTAACTAGAAAATGACTTTATATTTCCACCTTTGTTGTTGGGATGATACTTAAAAGAAGGTGCACAGCCCTCTACTTTAATGAGTAGCCAGTGGCAAATATAGTTAAATCTCTAATACAGACTCATCATATTAATACTAAACCTCCATTCTCTTTGTAATATAAAGTTAAAATCAACACTCCTAGACTTCTTCATAGAATTTACACCACTGCATTTAGTTTTTTACATCCTTATGTGTTAAACTATAAATGCCAAATGGATAGGAACCATGTCAGTGATATCCATTCTGTACCACCAGCACCCAGAGTCTACCTGGTAGCTAGTAGGTGATTAACATATATTTATAATGATTAAAAGATGTAAGACAATGTTTTTAAAATGGCATCAAAAGAACCCACATAAGGTGAAGGAAATGTCCTTGGGGATATATGTATATGTATGTCTCTCTGTGAGATATATATATACACACACCCACACATAGACACTCACAGGGTTCATAGGTTCTCTATGCATATTTTTTAATTTAGTGTTTTCATTTCTATTATAATCTGGAAAAATATAATACATATATATTCATATATGTATTATATATGAATATATATACCATATATATTGTCATACCACCATATATATGTGGTATGACAACAATTAGATTTAAATGTTCAGATTTGCATTTATGTCTGTCACACTGGCAATGCAAGAGAACCCCTTGCATTGTCTCAGGCTAGTTAGAGAAATACAGAAGTGACTTGCTTTGTCAGTGAAGCATTTCTGCCAGCGAAATCTGAATGATGCTGGATCTGCTCTCATAATGAAGGTTCCCCAGAGTTGGAATGTGCCAATGTGGAAGGAGAACTTAATCATCATATGGCACAGGCAGAATTCAAAAGTGATGGCCTTATAGCAGTCAGGGTCATATTCACATTGCAACTTGGGATTTAATTTTAATAAAACATCATCTGTTTCATTAAATTAATGTTCAGAATTTAAATTTTAGTGGTTATATATATGTATAATTTATAATTTCAGAAGTTAGTGTCATATAAGGGTATAAGCTTAAGGCATTTATACCTAATTTTATGACTACATGTATATAAAATTTAAAAAAATGTCATCACTGGGAATTCATGAAAATTTTGTCTATTTCACTATCCCTGGCCCCTTTCTTTTAAGTGGCCTTCTACAGAATCCTCAATTTCAGAACTGCTTGTAAAGGTGATCGGTGGAATGTCAAAGCCCCAAATGCATTTCTCTGAATTTCCTTTTTTAAATAAAAAATCCTAATGTTAGCTTGTGATTTTTTGTTTTGTCACTTGCCTTTTTTCGTAAATCGAGAGTTAATTGAATTTGTTAAGAAAAAACTTACTATGTATCAAAATATATTACTGATGCCAGTTGGAAAAGTGGGAAGAAGATCTTGCTTTAAATAACTCGTAGGACAATAATAAAGAATTTTTTTTTAAGCAAAGGAGAACAGGAAAGCCAAAATGAAATATTTTTAGATCAACTCCCAAGGTATTCTAAATTGCAAAAGCTGCTCTCCCGGGAGGTTTTAACTACTCAATTATTTCCTGAGTTACAAATACAGCCAACTTTAGAGCATCAACAGGACCCTAAATTATGTAAGGGAAAACTTTATGATTCAGATAGTCAGAAACGCAATGAGAGTAATAACTCTGCTAGAGCTAATATTTGCTGATAAGGTATTGGTGGAGAATGTATCTGAACGCCTCTGCAGAAAAATGGTGAGGGCTAAGAGCTTCTTGGAGGGGGTACAACACAAAAATATTTCAGTAGTGCACGAGGTTGACTTTGAAGACTAGCATACACAGGACATCTGCAGCTCGCTCTAAAATTGGAAGGTGGTGCCACGCTAACTCCAGCTGGAGTGGGGATGTCACATTAATACATAGGAAGAGTGCATGTCCATATGTGTGTGTATGTGAAGGAAGAGAGGGGTCCTGTGCAGCGAAAACACACAAATACCTGTAAGGTGAGGGTCCTGGAGGAAATAGAGTAGTGGAAACACAATGAAGGAAGGTGCAGGCTGTCTTGAAAACAGCATCACTTGAAGCAGAAAATGAGCTGCAAGCTGATGATGTGCTGTGGTTTCAGCCCTGACCGATGATATACGAGTCCATCAGAACAGTGCTCACTGTGTCCTGATGCAGGCAAGGAGAACCTCTCGTCCCCACAAGCAGGGTGAGGGCTCCACGTGAATACAGAGAGCAATTCCACACACTGCCCAACCCCAGCGAGGCAGCTGGGCTGAAGGCAGCTCAGAACAGAGCGTCGGCGCGATGAAGGAAAATGAAGGCAGTGATTTATGTGGAAAGATGGCTCCACAAAGAAGTGGAAATTGCTTACAACTACAAAAGAGGGGTTAAACTGCTTGGCTGTGGGAGGAGAGAGGATGAGAATTCCTATCTTGGTAACAGAAATAAAGCATAGGGCAGGGAAACATAATTATAAAAAGAAACTGTAGGCAGAAAGGCAAGAGAAAGCTCTCTGCACAAAATAGTGAATGATTGAGCTGGTTTCTTCCCAGGCTTCAAGTCACTCCATAAATCCACAGGATGCATTGGGGAGATCATTTTAATAGTTTCCCGAGGAGACAGGGGCAAGGCCGAAATAAAAATAAAAACAAAGACCATTGTAAGAGACAGTGCCTGCCTTCAAGGCTCTTATGGTCTTAGACAAATGATAGAATACAAGAGCATTAAAAAGACACCCTGCCACATTCATGGATACAATAAAAATTATAAATTCATTCATTCATTTAACAAATATTGACAAGCATCTCCTAAGTGCCAGACACTCTGCCAGGCCCTAGGAATAAGACGTTGAGCCAAAAGTCACTGTATCTACCCTCATGAAGCCTTCAGCTTTGCAGTAGCAATATGCAATAAACGAAGGGACAGAACACTCATGCACGACTACAAACTGAACTGAGCTGACTGCTAGGATGGTCGTGTAGAGGAGGTGGTGTGGGCAGACCCTTACTCAGATATGCAGTCTGGAGACAGGCCACTCTGAAGTCAGTTAATCTAAGGCTGAAAACTAAGAAAGAACAGTAGACACAAGCTTTGCGTTCAGAGGACATCTCAGATAGAGGGTGGGGCAGGTGTGCGGGGCCTGGGATAGAGGCTGGCTCTGGTAAGGAATGGAGTGGAAGCCAGAGTGGTCTAAGCAAGGTGGATGAGGGTGTGGATACAGTCCACAAGGCTGGGGAGGTGCACATCTCTATGGCACAATGTCTACGTTTTATTCTAGGTGTAATGGGGAGTCCTGGGAGAGGTTTAAATAGAGGTATGCCATGATCTAATTTATGAATTTTACAGGAATATACTGGACTTCCTTTGGAGAATGGCCAGTAGCAGGGCCAGAGGCAGAAAGATAGTGAAGGGACCATCCCTGTAGACATGAAAGTCCAGTCACGCGATGAGAAGGTCTGCAGCTTAAGGAAGGGGGTGTGGGAGCCAAGGTGAAGGAAGGGGTGACCAGTGAATGGGGACGTTGATGACAGTGTCTTCAGCCAATACTTTCAAGAACTTTGACAGCAAAGGGGGGGGAAAGAGAAGCAGGCAAAGGATTTTTGAGTTTTTTATTTGTTTGTTTATTTGTTTTAAGAGTAGAAACATGTGGGAACTTTCATTTTGCAAATATTTACTGAATATCTACAGGGTGCTAGGATGTGCCCACATATCACCTGTGCATTTTTTGAATTCAGTAAGTCTGGGTGGGGACCAAGATTCTGCATTTCTGACAAGCTCCTTATTTATTCCCACATGCTGGGGACTGACTGCACTTTGAGTAGCCTGATTCTAGGCACTAGAGATGTAACTGTGAATAAGACAAGGAGTGGGCCTTCTTACACTTCAGTACATGAATACCTATACTAATGAGAACAATTTTATCAAATGAGAGCAAGTGCTAATGCAGTAGAAAGGGGAAAACTGGCAGAGAAAAGTTATAGTAAAGGTGAGAATGCATTGGATCTAAAGCACATGAAAGAAAGATGCTTCATCTGCTATACCGTAAGAGAAGAAAAAAATAATAGAAACACAGATGGCTTTGTGGATCTGGCTATGGGAAAGCAAGGAGGCAATTGAGTGATGGTTTCTATTTTCTGCAAAGTAGATGGCAGAGTTATCCATTGAAGGTAAATGGGAGAATAGGAGAAAGGAGATATGCAGTAACTGTTGCAGAAAATGAGAAAAAAATTACTAGGGAACTATACTGGGACTCACAGAATGTGTTGAGGCCCCATTTGTAGTTGATGGTCAAGAATTTATAGTGACACTACTCTGCCAGCCTCAAGGATGTTCTCCAGCAATGTCCCAGTTGTAGGCACAGAGAATGTGGGTGACTGGGTTCATACCATCTTAGAGTGTGGCAGGTGGGTGAGAGAGAACCAGCCAAGGATTAGAGGAATTGAAAAATACTGAGGAAGAAGAGTAAAGACAGGAGGGGCTGATGGATACAGCAGATGTGATGGGCTCAATGCACTACAAGTTTTAATAAAGTCCTTCAGCAAATGAGCTGGAATGAAAGAAACTGTACATCACGATGCAACGGTGACCCTTGTCAACGAAGGGGGTCAGCTGACTCAGGGGCCAGTGGGTCATCAGGTTCAGCTTGACAATATCGAGAATGATGGTGGGAGTTGGGATTTCTTCATGAGCTCTGATGCCATATATAGATTGAGTGTTATAGAGATAATACATTGTGGTGCTAATGAGAAGGTCTGGCATCAGATAGTCAAAGACTCTGCTACTTAAGACAGGCATCTAGTTTAACCTCTCAAAAGCTTCATTTTCACATCTGTGAAGTGGGATGAACATATTTACCCCAAAGCATTATTCAATATTATGAGGACTGAAGAAAATAATGCACATACAAGAGTCAGAATTACACCTAGCAAATAGTCAACATTCCTTAGTGCCTACTCTATTACTTTGCTCAGACAGCTGTATTGCCTCATTTGGAAAAACATAATTCAACTTCTAAGATCTGGGAGTGTATGTGAGTTTAATCAAGTGGTACTGAACCCATTTATTTATCATTTTCAAGGAATTCTGAAGCCTTCTCCTTCTATATTTTCAAATCAATAAAAAATGAATGTTGATCTACTGTTTGAGTTCAGGTTCAAGATGTGTTTATTCTGCTGGCCAATAGATCAGAAATAATATGAGATTTACATTTTTAGCATTACTTAGCTAATCCATCTAGTGCCCATCCAGTCTACCTATAGATTTTTGCACTTCTAATAAGATTTTCTGATTAAAAAAAAAGTTCTTACTCCAGAATTTCTCTATACCCAACCTATGTAGACTTCTGCAGTAGTATGTCATTGCCCTCTGAGGGTTATTTTCTCAGGTAAAGCCATTGAGACAACTTTAACTCTGTATTTTGATCAGACCTCTTTCCCAGTGTGTTGACACAGTGGTTGATGGGCTGGTTTCTAGATTGATGCCCTATGGTTGGTAAAATGCTGTATTTCTAAAAATACATAATTGAGAGATCAATCAACACAATTGTGCACACCTGAAAGAGAATTCAGTTGGCCCACAGGCCCCAACAGCTTATGCAGTGATGTCCTTGGGCAGCTTCAGTGTATAAACAGGACCATTCTCAGCCTGGAAGAACCATTCTCACGCAGATGGAGACATCACTGAGATCAGGTGCAGACCACGTCAGTGCTGAAGGAGGTGAGAGTAATGGAGTGATGGGGATTGGATCACAGGTGAGTGGGTTAAGTCAGCTCAGGTGCTTCAGAGAAATACCTTCAATTCCCTTAAGAGACATTTACTGCACAGATACCGTAGGACACCATGGAAAAGGGAAAAGTTTTCTGAGGGCCTTACTCCCAACCCAAGGAGACATCATTAGCTGGTGAAGCAGTTTTTCGGAGTTTAGTGTGATAGGTTTGTGTCTTAGGATAGACGAAAAGCAAGCATAGATTTTAGCAAAGGTTTCTCCACGGAAAAATGCACTGGGCAAGCCATTGGTGTGTTGCCATCGCTTCTTTTAGAGTCACAAGATGTCTCCCAGTGTCCCCCTTCTTCCGTTGTGAGTCACTTAAACGGCGTGCTGTAGCATAAGGGAAAGCCGGTTCAGAAGCAATGAGCCTCTGGGTAAAGAAGAGAGGTGTCTTTTAAGGTAAGAATGATAAAAGTCTCTTCTTTCCCAATATCCAGCCCCATTTTCCTTGCCCCTCTGTTCCTTGCTGACGGCTCGGGATTCTGTGTGGAGTTGGAAAAGGCAACGAGGCATCAGCTCTCACAGCTGCCGACATGTCATATGCAGCTGGTTCAGGAGCTGTCCCAGGACCAGTCGGGGATGCCTTAAGAAGCCACCCAGAACAATCCCGGTTATTTATTTGTTGTCCGGCTCTGATTCTGCCCTCCCTTCCTCCACATCCTGAACAGCTTTAAAACTCAGCCTCCCAATTTGTTCATTATACTTGGCAAAGAAGTGAGCAAGATAAAATTAAAATGTTTCCCAAGCACACACTATTTTAATTCCATTCAATAGATTATCCTGACATATTTACTCACGGCCATGTCTGTCTCAGTATCATCCATGGAAAAGTATAAATTAAAATTTTAAATTAAAAGCAGAGAGTCTGGGGAGCTTGATATCTTTTTGAAGAATAGCGCGAGTCAGCCACAGGCTCCCCGCATGAGTGTTGTGGGAACAAAGACTCTGGCACTGCAGAAATTATAGCCCTCAGATTTCCCTACAAATACCTCCCCACGTATAATGTACAGGATCACGGAATCCTAAAGATGGGCAAAACCTCAAAGGTCATTCTTCTTTCTCCAGAATTGTGCATAAACAAGCCCCCACCCCTTTTTGGTACAAGTGAAACTTACCCAGCTACTGATTTATTTATGAAACCAAAAAATATACTGAATATTGATTAGCTTTTATTCTAGCCATAAGATTTCTGTGTAACATACAGGGTAGGAGAATAAATAGTTTAATAAAAAGCACATGAGTTCCAGTTACAGGTCTTCCATTTACTAAACTCCTGATCTTTTATCAGCTCTTCTCACTTATAAAGTGGAAATAACATTTGTAAAAAATCATAGATTATAGTGAATATTCAAAGAAATAATTCTTTTTAACACTGTTATCACAGTTTTGGAGCACAGTTAATAGTCAATAAATGTCTGCTGTTATATTTCTGTAATTACTTAAAACTAAAAAATAATGATACTGCAAACGTGATAATGATTTTAACTTTCACTAGTGTATCTCTCTATCTACACACGTGTCAGTTATAAAGTTTGGGAAGTTAAGTAGGACATCCAGCTCTTTGGATCCCAACCCTTAGACCATGCTGCCTCACGTTTAGAAAACAGAGATTGTGTGTGTTCTAGTGATTGTGGCTCAACAGCCAACCAGGAAGCCAATAAGTTTGCTTGATTCATCCTGTGCCATTCTGAACAGAGTGCACATCTGAACAAGACCTTATTTGAGTTTTTTTAAATAAAACCCTCATGAAAGAGACAGGACCAATGGAGGAGGAAGGCTAAATCTTTACCATTCATGTCAGCACTGCTCCTGTAGAATGTCAACTCTGACTGTTTAAAAATATATATTATATATTTTTAATAAGCCAATCGTCTTTTCCAGAATAGTGGCTCATTTTCTATAGTTTATGCTAACCAACTCTCCTTAAAAAATAAAATAGAAGACAGGCGAAACTCTTTCCTTGGACCACGGAAGGCCCAGAGAGAGATATTCCCTGGGGGCAATAAAGTCACAGGGTTAACTTTTGCAAATGTTTCCAGTTCAGGCCCTGAGAGTTGCTGCTTTTAATTTGCGTCACCTGGAGTTCTGGACCACAGACTGTTAATATGGGAGGAAGAGGGTATTCTTACTCCCTGGGACTCTCAGAATTGCACAGAGGGAACCAAAAGAGCAAGAAGTCTGACCTATAAGCAACCTGAATTTCCCCAGCCTTTCCTGCTTTACTCACATGTTGAATGCAGGGCAGAAATACGTATGAAATAGTACTCAAAGCATGTGTGCAAGACATGAGGAAAGGCTGAGCTTGCGGGGCTCTCTAGAAGAGGATCCCAACATAGAAACTTGTTACTGAGAGGGTTTGAGAAGCTCTGGCATGAAAACCCAATTTTCCATCATAAGGAGGAAGGGTTGAGTTTCCTTATCGTGGATTTGAAATAAATAAACAGAGAAAGAAAGAAAGGAAAAAAGAGAGGAGGGAGTGGGGAGGGAGAGAAGAGGAAAGAAAAGAAAGAGAAAAGTAAGAATAAGGGAAAGAAAGAATAAACCTTTAACTTGGTGGAAAATGCATGATGTGCTCTATACTTTATAGCCAATGCACCATCTTAATTGTGTTCTACTCAGGTGAATATTGAAAATAATTAAATGCACTTCCTCAGCGCACACTGACTACAGATTCCTGTTATTCTTTGAGGGTTCTTCTGTAACACCTCATTACTTGACACCCTACCGATCTGCTGTCTGTGCTCTTAAAACTTGACCCGCGCACACCTCAACCAGCGCAAGTCCTACTTAGGCCACGGGTCTGGAGAGAAGAGTCTCCTTCTACTCAAATTAACTGTGGGAAAGCAAAGCAGAGCCTGGTTGAGTTAAGCCCTAGGGGATTCCAGCAGAATGGAGAATTACTCCTGTGTCAGTCCATTATAATGAATAATAAAGAAATACTGACATGTGCTTTTTTTGTAAATTATTCATCTCATGCACTGAAGAATCAGGGCAGCAACACGTAAGGGAGAAAACTGGTGCATCTGGGAGCCTATAAATACCGAATCTAAAGCATTTTCAAAGACCATCTCCTACTCTCATTAAGGAGTGAAGTGGTTGGAGACACTGGAAAACAGAGGCTCACATCAGACGCTTCCATCTCCCTCCCTGCTCTCTGTGTGCAGCACCCCGTAATGCTGAAGCTATTTATAACATATTTGTTATTTTAGCGTAGCTCCAAGTCACTTGAGAAACCTGAGAAGCTCTGCGGGACCTCTGCTTTGCTTTCTGAAGCCATCATCAGGAGGTAATTAGGAGAGAGAATTGTTTCCAACCAATAAAGCTCTTCCAAGACCCTCCACCATGCCCATGTTCACCTCAGCCCCAATCCCACCCTGCTAACAATTGCCCCCCTGATTCCTGTCAGGGACAACGTACTTAGCTTGGTTCTTCACTGCTTCCCACCTGATTTCACTATCACTGTTATTTGTTCATGCTCAGGATGCAGCATACTGAGGTGTTTTGAAAACCCTTACTGACTGTTTTAATATTACCTCCATCCAGGGTAAATGAACACAGGGAATGGGATGTTTTGGGGCCTCAGATTTCTCTCCTGTAAGAAATGAGACTTTAATCTTCCTAGGTTTACCTTGCCAAGCTGTAGAAAATAAAAAAATCCTAATTGCCCTTATCCCTATTGGTACTTCTAATACATTCATACCTATTACCAATAAGGTTAATGTTATTAACCTTAAATGGTGCAGTTTTCACAAGATGCTTGCCCCAAATGAAGCTTGGCACCATTCCTTGATGAGTGGTGCCATCCTTCCTGACACTGCGCACAGTTAATATCCACTCACGACTTTGTCTTGTCCTTAGAGAACATGGACAAGGCTCAGAATTGATGTTCATGAACAAAACCAGACCAAACATAAAACACATGATCATGATGATGATGGTGATAGTGGTGGTGGTGGTGGAATAATGGAGCAAATAGGGGAAAATAGACTAAAGAGAGATGGAGTGTGTGGGGCATGGGGCATCAGACATGAGAAAATGTCTCTATGACTGTCCTCAGAATCCAGGGCAGAAACTGAGCAAGAGTACTTTTTTCAGCAGTAAGAATCAAGAACTGAGCAAGAGTTGTAGAAGCTGTCACTGATGAACAAGAGAGAGTATTTAGCTCATCAACTAAATCCAGGTTGATTAGCTCTATTTATGCTCTGATGGAGGTTAGGCAGCGAAAAAAGACAAGCCCTGTTTTAAAAGGGGGGAGGGGTTCACAGAGCTGCTGGGGAACAGCACGTTCTGCTTTGCCATTGGGTGTTGGAAACCAGGCTTCTGACAGGAAGCAACACTTATCAGTAACCATTTAGGACTCCGCAGGGAGAAATGTACCCATTTTTTCTCATCTTATGATGAATTGTCAAAACAGCAATCTTAAATTTCCCCAGAAGAAGAACTGGGGCCAAAAACTGAATAGCAACTAGACAGCATGAGCCCAAATGTTAGTGGTCTCTGCAGTTCTGTGAAGCTCCCTCCCACCCCTTCCTCTTCCCTCCCCACCCACTAGCGATGCTCCCTGAAGCATTCCTTTATCTGTGCCACCCAGATTCCACCCTTTTCCAATTGACCAGCATTATGAAAATCTATATTGTAAGCATATAGGCAGCGTGTGGGTGAAGAGACTTCTTCAAAGTGTTTAGATAAAGCAGACAAGCTCTGACAAAGCTAGATAATAAACCAGGCCAGGAGGTTTTCCCTTGAAGGAATCTAATTAAGAACAAAGCAAATGTACATTAACATTCTCCTCTAGGCATTGCATTCACCTCTGAAGAAATTTTATTGTAAATCCAGAAGAGAAAGCTTTAGAGTCAGACCAAAGAGGGGGAGCAGAAGCAGAGATAGCTAGAGAGGCTTGTAATTTTGCTGTGGGTGGAAGGGACATGTAGGGAACAGGAAATTCAAAAACCTCTGAAACAGGAAGCTAAGCCAGGTTCAGCAGATGGCAGGGGAGGAAGCCTGGCCTCATCATTCAAGGCTGAACTTTTTGGCAGGGTGAACAGCCCCAGTGAATAATCAGATGTATTTTGAATTTTATTTTTTAAATGGAAAATAGGCCAGTTTGACTTGCTAATCTCTTGACAAAAAGGAAATGTCACCTAAAGCCTAAGTGTACACTCCAACAGACCCAAGGTGGGGTGATGCTTCTCTTATAAAATTAAATTAATTTCAAAGACACCTTTTAGTGACTTTGAAAAGTGATAATGGCTGCTTTTTTTAAAATTAAGGTTTATTAAATTCTTAAGATCATAAAGTTTGTGAGCATAATTTTTCACTTTATATAGGTGCTTCAGGAAGCTTGTGAAAAGGAGTTTATTAAACCAACAAGGAACTCATTCTAATGTGGAATAGTTAGAGTTTTTGCAAGACTGTCTTACACTCACTTGCAACTGCTCTCTCCATGTCCACCCACTGGTCCTAGCTCTTCTGCTTGTAACACAAATAAATCCAGTACTTCTTTCCTATGGCAGTCCTTCCTGAAGATGAAGAAAACTGTATTATTCACTCTAAGTTGTCTCTTTTTGAGGTTAAGCCTTTCCACTTCCATTTTAAAATAAGCTACTATTCATATATTCCTTCTTCACATCAGTCAGTTTCTATGGGTCCTTAAATAGAACATCCTCCAAGAAGAGAGGCCAGCCTTGGAAAGTGAGCCACATTAGGAAGCGACCAGAAGGTACAATTTAGTGGTTTAGATTTTGCCATGCCTAGAAATACGAGAACACATATATGTGCATTATTCTAACTTTCTGCTGTGAATGTAGCTAGAACACAAACGTATCTGCATATATAAAAGATTTCTCCCTGACAATTTACAGAAAGCTTGGAGACACATACACACACACAAGCACACACACACACACATAATGTATAGGTCTAATTACACCCTCACCTCCCTGAATACAATGCTTAGTTATGTACTTAAGTACAGTCTGGGTAAAAGAGATGCTTAAACATTTCTATTCAATATTATACTAAAGGTTATAGCCAGGGCAATTAGACAAGAACATGATATAAAACTAATCCAGTTTAGGAAGAAATACTTAAAGCTATCTCTCTGCAGATGAAGTATCTTATACATAGAAAATCCTAAGGAATCACTATAAACAACTATTAGAATGAGTAAACAAGTCACCAAGATTGCAGAACACAAGATCAATATATAAAAATTAAGAGTGTTTCTATACATTAGCAATGAAAAATTCTGAAAATGAATTTAAGAAAACAATTCCTTTTATAATAGCATCAAAATAAATAAAATATTTTAAACTAAATTTTGAAAGAGAAGTGAAAAACTTATAATCTGAAAACAAAAATACTGCAATAAATTAAAGAAGATCTAAATAAATAGAATGATAGTCACTATCCATGAGTTGGACAATTTAATATTGGTAGGATGGTAATTTTCACCAAATTGATCTACAGAGTCAATGCAATCTTTATCAAAATTCCACCTGATTCCTTTACAGAAATTGACAAGCTTATTTTACCATTCATATGGAAATTCAAGGGACCCAGAACAGCCAAATGATGCTGAGAAATGAAAAAAAGGTTGGAGGAGTCATACTTTCCAATTTGAAAACTCACTAAACAGCTACAGTAATCAAGATAGTGTAGTACTGACATAAGGATAAAAATATAGATCAATGGAATAGAATTGAGAGTTTAGAAATAAACTCACATTTACAAATGATTTTTGACAACAGCCCCAAAACTATTGAATAGGGAAAGAACAGTCTTAAAGAAATGGTGCTGGTACAACTGGATATCTATATGCAGTTGAATGAAGTTGGACCTTTATCTCACACCATATTAAAAAAAACTCAAAATGTATGAAAGACCTAAAAGTTAAAAGTTAAAGTTAAAGTTATAAAACTCTTAGAAGAAAACATAGACATAAGTCTTTGTGACCTTAGAAGGAGCAATGTTTTTTTAGATATAACAACAAAAGCATAAGCAACAAATTAAAAAATAGATAAATTAGACTTCATCAAAGTTAACAGATTTTCTACTTCAAAGAACACCATCAAAAAAAAAGCAAAGAATTTATGAAGAAGACCCCAAAAGCAATTACAGCAACAACAAAAATTAACAAAGGGGACTTGATTAAATTAAAAAGCTTCTGTATAGCCAAGGAAATAATCAAAAGAGCGTATAGACAACCTACAGAATGGGAGAAAATATTTGCATGCTATATATCTGATAAAGGGCTGATAACCAGAATCTAAAAAGAACCCAAATAAATCAGCAAGAAAAAAATCAAACAACCCCATAAAAAGGTAGGAAAAAGACACGAGCAGAAGCTTTTCAAAAGAAGATAGACTAATGGCCAAAAAACATATGAAAAAATGTTCAACATCTCTAATAATCAGGGAAATGCGAATCAAAACCACAGTGAGATATCACTTAACTCCAGCGAGAATAGCTTTGATCAAAAAGTCCCAAAACAACAGATGCTGGCGTGGATGTGGCAAAAAAGGAACACTTATACATTGCTGGTGGGACTGCAAACTAGTACAACCTCTATGGAAAGTAGTATGGAGATATCTCAAAGAACTAAAAGTAGACCTACCATTTGATCCAGCAATCCCACTGCTGGAGATTTACCCAAAGGAAAAAAGTCATTTTATCAAAAAGACACTTGCACTCAAATGTTTATTGCAGCACAATTCACAACCGCAAAGATGTGGAATCAAGCCAACTGCCCATCAATATGCGAGTGGATTAATAAAATGTGGTATATGTATACCATGGAGTACTACTCAGCCATAAAAAATGGTGAACTAACACCTCTTGTAACAACCTGGATGTAACTGGAGACCATTCTTCTAAGTGAAGTATCGCAAGAATGGAAAAACAAACACCACATGTACCCACTATTAAATTGGAACTAATCGTTCAACACTCACGGGCACATATGAATGTAAAACTCAATGGAAAGCAAGCAGGTGGGAGGGGGGAGGAGGAGGCGGGTAAATTCACACTTAATGGGTACAATGCATGCCATCTGGGTGATGGGCACACTTACAACTTTAACTCAAACTGTACCAAAGAAATTCATGTAACCAAAACATTTGTACCCCCTTAATATTCTGAAATTAAAAAAAGATCCAAAGAATGAGAGAAAAAATTTGCAAATTGTATATCTGATAAGTGACTTGTTTCTAGAATATATAAAGAACACTAACAACTCAATAGAAACACAAACAACTCAATTTAAAAAAATGATCTGAATAGGTATTTCCCCCAAAGATATACAAATGGCCAATAAGCACATGGAAAAAAAAACTAGGTATCATTAGCCACTGAAGAAATGCAAATCAAACCCATAATAAAAATACCACTTCCTGCCCCCGTAATGGCTATAATAGGAAAAAATAAAGAAAGAAAAAAGAAAAGAAAGAAAAAGAGAAAGGAAAGAACTCAAGAACAAGGCAAAGATATTTCCTTTTACCACCTCTTTTCAACATTGTATTGAACATCCCACCTACTGCAGCAAAACAAGAAAAGGAAATAAAAGTATACAACTAAGAAGGAAGAAATAAAATTGTCTTTGTTCACAGATGACATGATCATCTATGCAGAAAATCTGAAATAATTGACCAAAAAATGCCTGGAACTAATAAGTGATCACAGCAAGGTTGCAGAATACAAAGTTAATATACAAAAGCCAGTCGCTTTCTTACATGCCCCCAAGGAACAAGTAGAACCTGAAATTAAAAACAGAATACCATTTATATTTGCACCTCCAAAATGAAATAATTAGATATAAAACTAACAAGATATGCATAAGATCAGTATGAGAAAAACTACAAACCTGATGAAAGAAATCAAAGAGCTAAATAAATGGAGAGATACTCTATGTTCATGAATAGGAAGAATCAATATTGTCAAGAATTCAGTTCTTCTCAATTTGATCTATAGATTCAATGCAATCTCAACAAAAATTCCAACAAGTTATTTTGCGGATATTGACAAAATGATTTTAACGTTTGTAAGGAGAGGCAAAAGACCCAGAATAGCCAACACAATACTGAAGAAAAAGAACAAAGTTAGGGGACTGCCATTAGCTGACTTCAGGAATTACTAGAAAGCTGCAGTAATCCAAACAATGCAGTATTGGCAAAAATAGACCCATATAAATATAGTCAACTGATCTTTCACAAAGGAGCAAAGACAGTACAATGAAAATAAGATAGTTTTTCAACCAATGGAACTGTAACAGCTGGATGTCCACAAAAAAAAAAAAAAGAGAGAATCTAGATGCAGGACTTATATTCATCACAAAAATTAACTCAAAATGGAAAACAGATGAAACACAAAATTCTAAAACTCCTAGGAAAAAATAAGAGAAAATCTACATGACCTTGTGTTTGAAAATGACTTTGTAGATACAATACCAAAGGCACAATCTGTGAGAGAAAGAATTAATAAGCTGGACTTCATTAAAATAAAAAATTTCTGCTCTACAAAAGATACTGTAAAAATAGTAAAAAGAAAAGCCACAGACTGGGAGAAAATGTTTGTAACGTATATGTCTAATAAAGGACTGTTATCCTAAGTATACCAAGGATTCCTAAGACTCCATGAGAAAACAAGCAACCCATTTAAAAAAAAAATGACTCAAATACCTTAAGGCAGCAGTCCCCAACCTTTTTGGCACCAGGGACCAGTTTCATGGAAGACAATTTTTTCATGGACAGGGGTGGGGGAGAAGGGAGGAATGGTTTCAGATTCAAGTGCATTTATTGTGCAGGCAAACCTCTCTACTAATGATAATCTGTATTTGCAGCCACTCCCCAGCACTAGCCTCACCACCTCAGCTCCACCTCAGATCATCAGGCATTGGATTCTCATAAGGAGCACACAACCCAGATCCCTCGCATGCACAGTTTACAGTAGGGTTTGAGCTCATATGAGAATCTAATGCTACCACTGATCTGACAAGAGGTGGAACTCAGGTGGTGATGTGAGTGATGGGGAGCGGCTGTAAATACAGATGAAGCTTTGCTCCCTCACCGCTTACCTCCTGCTCTGCGGCCCAGTTCCTAACAGGCCACAGACTGGTACCAGTCCATGGCCCAGAGGTTGGGGACTGTAGCCTTAATAGACACCTCACCAAAGAAGACATACAGATGACATACAAGCATTTGAAGAGATGCTCCATATCATATGTCATTAGGAAAATGCAAATTAAAACAATAACGAGATACCACTAACTATTAGCATAGCCAAAATCCAGAACACTGACAACACCAAATGTTAGCAAGGATGTGGAGTAACCAAAACTCTCATTCATTGCTGGTGGGAAAGCAAAATGGTACAGCCACTTTGGAAGATAATTTGGCAGTTTCTTGCAAAACTGAACATGCTTTTACTATATAATCCAACAATTGCCTGCCTTACTATTTTCCCAAAGGAGTTGAAAACTTATGTCCACACAAATACTTGCAGACAGACATTTATAGAAGCTTTATTCATAATTGCCTAAATTTGGAAGCAACCAAGATGTCCTTTGTAGGTGAACGGATAAACTGTGGTACATTCAGACAAGAGAATATTAATTCAGCATTAAAAAGAAACGGGTTATCAAACTATGAAAAGACATGGCAATAACTTAAATGTATCTTACTAAGTAAAAGAAGCCAATCTGAAAAGGCTACATATTACATGATTCAGACTATATGACATTCTGAAAAGGCAAAACTATGGAAACAGCGAAAATATCAGTAGTTGCCAAGGGTAAGTGGGGAGGGAGGGATGAATAGGCAGAGCACAGATGATTTTTAGGACAGTGAAGCTGCTCTGTATGTTACATATACTAGAATGGTAGATACATTTCACCATACATCTGTCCAAGCCCATGAAATTTACACAAACAAGAGTGAACACTATTGTGGACTATGGCCCAGGGATAAAGATGATTTGTCAATGTAGGTTCCTCAATTGTAACAAATCTACCCCTCTGGTAGGAGATATTGATGATGGGGAGGTTTTACATGTTTAGGGGAAAGAAGTACATGGGAGACTCTCTGGGCCTACCTCTCAATTTAGCTGTGAACTTAAAATTGCTCCAAAAAATAAATTATATTAAGGCAAGGGCATTCAAATATTTGATAATAAAAAAGAAATAAGAAATAAAATAACCAATGTTGGCTAGGGTGTTAAGAGATTGGAACTCTCATGTACTGCTGGTGGGAGTGTAAAATGAGGCAGCTGTTTTGGAAAAGTGTGGCAGTTCTTCAGAAGGTTAAACATGAGTTACCATATGACCCAGCAATTCTACTTCTAGATATATACCCAAGAGAAATGAACACGTAAGTCCACACAAAAACTTGTACACAAATGTCCATAGCAGCATTACTCATAATAGACAAAAAATAACAATAGCCCAATGTTATTAACTGATGAATGGATAGATGAAATGTGGTAGATCTACACAGTGAAATATTATTCAGCCATATGAAAAGAATGAAGTACTGATACTTGCTTTCAACGTGGATGAACCTTGAGAACATGCTCAATGAAAGAAGACAGTAACAAAGGACTGCATATTGTACGATTCCACTCACATGAAATGTTGAAAATAGGCAAATATATACAGACAGAAAATAGTTTGTTGGTTGCCTAGGATTGAGAAGAGCAGGTTAGAAGGAAATGGGGAATGACTGCTAATAGGCTTGAGATTAATTTCGGGGGTGATGAAAATACTCTAAAATTGATTGTGTAGACAGTTGCACTATTCTGTGAATATACTAAAAACAACTGAAGTACACACTTTAAATGGGTGAATTGTATGGCATATGAATTATATCTCAATAAAATGCTCCTAAAAAAGGGAGGGATATGCTTAAACCATGAAGGAGGATATTATGGAAAGAGATATCCTTATTGCTCCTTGGTCTTCAGGTATTAAAATTCATGCTATGATTGTGAACATGTGAGTCTTATGTAATAGTTATCCCAGAGAATTATTTGGAGAAGGCAGATGGGAGTGGTAGGTGATACGCATTCTGAAAGAAAGACTGTATAGTAGACGCAAGAGTAGGGAAGGTTTTATCTCAACTTCTTTTTCTAAGTTTTCTTTTCCTTTGCAAAATTCTGTATAAACTCACATGTATTCCAGAATGTGCTGGGATCTATAGGTTGCAGTATCACATGGAGCTGTGGTGATTCACGTGCTGGGAACCACTCTGGTTGATCCCTGGAGCTGAGTGGCCACGATCAAGCCACCCCCTCAGGGCTGGGCTCCAGATGCTTCTGATAGACATCTGCTCTGCGGACCCCAATCCCGGCTAGTGCGCACCCTATGTAGTCCTACTCATCAACCCGTATCCTCTCAGGTCACCTGGATATTTTAGTAATGGTCTTCTCTGGGCGATTATCAGCATTACCTCGTATAATGGAGTCACATTAATGGGCATGATTTCCTCCCAAATAGGAAGAAAAATCCGCCCCTTGGCGAGGTGCTAAAAGATGTCCTACCGCGCAGGCAGCTGCTCTGTTGCCCACATAAAGACAGACCTGATGCACCTCCCTCAGGGCCACAGAATAAAAATTTCAGGTTCAGAATCATAAAGAGAAAAGGGCTCTGGCTCTAAGTGCAGTCAAGTGAGAAGATGCATGGAGGAGGGAGCTGGGGGCAGCAGCAGCCGTACTACCTTTGCTGGAATTGTAACAATCCTTCATTCTTAAATGCTAATTTTGAAGTTTTCCAAGGAATTATTTTACTTAGTGTCAACAATACAGATGACACTGTTGATACGCTCTTTATATTCCAGTAGAGAAGCTGGTCAGTGTCCGCTCTGGGGGCCTATTAGCCAGGCCCCCGCTTGAATCACTCTGGGAGTGAGTGCCTGGCTTCATTAATGATATTGACAAGCCGCTCCTGTCTGTGAAGGATTCAGCAGTAGTAGCCGCCTGCCTGCCCTCCTACTCCACTCTGCTGTCTCCCTCTCTGTGCCCATGGCATCTTTTCTCAGTCGAGCATTGGCCAAGTGTGGCATTAGTGATGGTAGAGGATCCTTGAAGCTGCTAAGTCATCTCCCAAACTACCAGCATGTCTTCAGCCAAGAATGGATGCAGTTTGCAGTTGCCCTCCTAAGCCTGGAGGACAATGCAGCTGGAAGAGAGTGAAGCCAAACGATTGTTCGTCATGTTTTGACACGGCAGGACTTTCCTCTGAAATCTCATTTTCTAGCAGTGTTTCCCACCTAAGCTGACGGAATGGCTAATAAAAGAGACAGCAAAGACCACAAGAATCCGTGTTACTTAGAAGAAGAGGGCATGAAGAAAATTCTACATCTTGTTTATATTTTATAACATATCTTTTTAAAAAATTCTTTTCCCTCTTTTCTGTTTTACTACTGAGATGTTAAAAAGGGTCAATCTCTTTAAAGCACTTGCTAAAAGAAATAGCTTCTGAGTTAAGAGAGAGCAATCAACTTTGGACACTAATTAGGTACCTACATATGAGAAAGTGTGTTCAGAACCAAGGTCTGCCTGTGGCACACCCAGAGCAGTTTGCGCTCACAGAGCAATACAGAGGTGCTGAGGAGGTTCCTCAAGCGAGAAACCAGGAAGAGAATGGACCTTTCTGGGCCAAGACCTATGTAAAGGACCTAAATCAACCATAAGTAACAGTTGATCTCTCCTCAATAAGATCTTTCTCCCATTATGCAAGGTTAGATACTAATTTCTTTTCTCCCAGCCTTTACAATGTGTGACCCTCCTTCACACTGGGCCCCTCAGGTGTCATTCCCCTGCATGCAGGAAGCCATTGACTACTTCCACTTTTTGCCAGCATATACCATCTGCACAGATATTCCCCATCATTCAGACTGGGGAGTAGAGGCAAAATAATGTGTTCAAGGTCACTCAGAAGAGCTAAATCTCAAATTCATTTATAGGATTCTGATTCTAGATTTGATGTTCTCATCAGTTTAATATACAACTTAAACTAAGTTGTTGGAGTTCTTATTTACATTATGCTATGCTCTAATGTGGTATTACATGGCTTGCAAGAAAAATAAAAAAGTAAAAGTTGAGAGGCATATTACTTTCTTAGAAAAATATTTAGTTTGTGTGTTTGTTTAAGGTTGAGATGTTCTGTATCTCCCAAAATACACCTCTCTTACTGGATAAAGTAAGTCATTTAGAGTCACAAAGACTGATATTAAGTCCAAGCTCTGCTACTTACCAGATATATGACTTTGGGTAACTTCAATAACTTCTCTGAACTTCAATTTCCTCACTTTTAAAATAATAATTTTAGCTACTGACATTAAGTGCTAAGTATATATATGTATGCTGGACATTATATTCAGAGCCATTATGTGAATTCTCTTTACATCTATGAGATAGGTGACTTTATTCCCATTTTATAGATTAATAAATTGAGTCTCAAAGGTCAGGTATGTGGGCCTTGGTCATATAGTTAGTAAGTGGTAGAGCTAGTTTGACTATAAAACTCATGCTTTACCCTTAATTCATATTACACATTATGACATGAATATAAAGCACCATATATTAATTGACACATAAGAGTATTAAGCCATTTCCATAGGGGACACAGATATTAAATCTAAATTAAATTCCTTTGTTGGCTTTTATGGAATTTAATCTATATTTTTCTAACCTCAATAGAAAAAAGTTTCCTAATCTTGTTATGAAAATAAAAATTATAATTATAAAACTCATGGATTCATTAATTCAACAAATATTTCTTGACTGCCTACTGTATGGTGAATATCATCTATACACTGAAAAGTGAACAAAAATCTTTGTTCTTGTGGAGCTTTGCTTTCAGTATGAATTTGCTTGAAAACCAACAAACAGGAAAATAAATAACTTTGTAGTCATTCTTGTAAGATGATCAATGTCTCTCCTAGGTTGATTTTCTTCACTTGAATTTCTCATTTGTTTTAAAATTAATATGAAAAAAAAAAGTTTGGGCTCAAGATTGGTACAACTATTAGATGCTGAAAAGTCAAAATCTCTTCAGTACCCACTAAAAGCTCTCTTATTAATCCATCTTAACCTAAATAATAAATTATCTGCAGAACAGTTGTGATTATATAGGGTTGAGTTTTAATTTGATATCAGGACTAATGCCAAAATTCAATAAAATTATATATTGTCAATGGAACTTTCAAATGAGCATCTTTGGATTAGATTTGCTTCAAAAAACACTACTAGTGGGGTTTCTTCTTGCCCTGTCATCCCCATACCAATAGTCTGTTGCAATAGGTGAGAACTGGATTTTCCCTTTCAGTTTCTGTGGTCATTGGAATGGCTCTTAAATAAGCCTGAATGGTGTCAGTCTTAGTAGAATTCAGAAATACATATATTCCCCCCCTTGGTTCTTTGACAGACCTGGAAAATAAGTCAATTTTGAGAGATTTGCTTTGCTTTCCTGAGTTCTTTGGAAATTAATCAGAAAAATTCTTCATCAAATTTTGAAGTCCAGGCTTTAATTCTGTCTAACCTACATTTTCCTTGGTTCTATCATTTTTCATGACACACCTGGTCATGACATCCTGATTTGGAGTCACCACTGCCTGTGGTGCAAGTTTCTCTTAGACAAGCTGCAAGAAACTACCAAGAAGACAAATGTTTTAAAATGAAATGTAGCAACCATCCTCTTTGGGAAGAAAACATTAATTACATTTTTGAAGGAGTTATAATTGGATTTTACTTCTCCCTTTTTTGATAGTTATTCACGCTATGGAGTTAACACACTCCCAGCATCTTTTATTCAGTCAGTTTGAGAAAAGGAAGAAAGATTTATTTGTAATTATCAGAACAACACAGTTCCTGAGAAGTAAACACAAAGGAACAGAACCTGGCTTGGATCCCACCTCGTTAAAGATGCAAATTAGGAACAGGCCATCGAAATGGGAGGTTTCACTAATCCTTTCTCAACAATGTAAATCATTAAATTAGCCCCCAGTTCAATGGCATCTGCAGTGTGTAACTTCTGGTCTAATACAAGGGATCCCAAAAGGAACAGCAACTTCCTCTGGGCCTCTATTATTGTTCTAGTTGGTATTTATTTTGAGTCATGGGGCACAAGACATGTTCACTTAATGCCTGTTCCTGCCTGCTGTCATTTTATTGTCCACCCAACCTATAGAGCTGTCCATTCGTTGATTCTGGTCCATCTGCGATCTCTCTCCAAACCTTCTGGTCTATTTCCGGTTGATCAGCGTCAGGCGGCCCTTCAGGTGTTGGCCCCAAGTTCCCTGAAGCAGATGTGTGCAGATCATCAATTCTAACTCAGACTGTGCAACTTGCCTTTGGGGATCGTGACAATTCCAAATACAACAGTGAAAATGAAGACAGAAACCACAATGCCTTGCCTTGGAAAATGGAGTTTTAACAATAATATTCTAGGCTTTCTCAGTCATGATTGGCTGAGTCAATTAAGGAAGGTCTGATCTGTTCTTACCAAAAGAACTAGTGGGAAAGATGCAGAACTCACTACAGTGTACAGAAACTGACTTTAGATTAACTTGCAAATAGTGGAATCTGACTGACTTCATTGAAGAAATACTTTTCCCCTCCTCAAACCCATACTCCAAATGTAAAGTTGTTTCAAAACACCACACATTTTATGCAAATGGTTTTAATTTATGGCCGGCATATGAATTCTCTGGAACCAAAGTGTAGATTACCTCTTATTATTCCAATTTCTTGACTACTCAAAACACTCCAGTAGGAGCATTTCCTATTCCTGTTCTCCAGTATTCTGAGAAGGTTGATTAAGCTGTCCATTGACCCGAGGTTTCTAGGACTGTTAAACTTTATATTCATTTCACTATATATTCTTCTCTCCCATATTGAGGTTTAGAATGCCCTATTCGGAACACATCACCCACAGGTCCACCAGTAGTGTTTTCCTTCCCACCCAAACCCCATTTACAGAGGGAAACACTTCTTCCTGGAGGATATCAAAATCAAAAGGCTATGGCACACAAAACCAGAAAGACCTGTAAGCAAATTTTCTGCATGCCAGAAAACAGACGCCCATCCTGGACAACAGGGACATTTTTTATGCTACTCAGCAGCCCCTCAAGATATGTCTAGCTAGCTAAAATCACACAAATATTGTAGGGTCATTTGGCAGAGACTATAACTAATTCTATTTTAAATAAGATTTACTGTAAATGTTGTAGGCACTTGATAAACGATGAATAATGAGAGGAAGAATGACAATTCCCCTAGGAAATTATCTTACTGTCTCATATGTATCACTGCTAGGAATTTTCCCTCTTTCTATGAGACCAAATTCTCCTTCATTTAGCTTTATCCCATTAAGGTCAGTTTTGCCATTTTAAATATTATGTTGATTTGAATGCCCTGCTCAAGGCTTGGACTTCTGTAATTCAATCTATGAGTTTTTATAAACTGCTCTGCCTTAAGCTACACACACACAAACACACACACACACATAGCCTATACATATATATATATATTTTTTAATCTGGGTAGCAAGAAGTGCTGTAGTATTAATCTGCAATTTGAGATACCTGACACAAATCCGATGTTCTTCTGCAAAACTTAAAACACAGCCTTTCTTCAACATAGAAAACTACTTTTTTTCTTTCTTTCTCTTCTATTCTTTTCTTTTTAAATCCCTCAAATGTTCAAGGAATTAAAAGCAGAACTCATATTTAAATCAGCTTCTCCCATCTTAATCTCACCATTTTAGGTCATATCATAGTTTTTTCCATCTCAAAGCAACTCTCCTGTTTGTCACAAAATCAACTTCCAAATTGAAGTACTAAGTACCAAGTATTTTGAAAGTGATTTGGTTCTTGTAATATCTCCAGTCTAATTTGCATCTGCCACTTTACTTTCTTTCTGCAACTGCTTCCACACTCTCTGCAAAGCAGAGGGCTAGACTTTTTCTAAGTTAAATGTTTGATATAAAACAGATATTCTACTAATTTGCTTTGCAAATTGGGCTCCCTGTGATTTACTGTATAATGCACTCCAAGAGACTTTAAAAATCTAGGGATAACTTGCTGTGCCATTCACACAAAGCCACATAACCATTCTGGTTTTCACTTTTCTTGTCTGGGAAATGGTGATTCTACCACCTATTTCTTTAGCAGAAGGGAAGTTTATGAGGATTCCTAAAAAATGTTTGGAAATATTGCCTTTTTTAGATACAAAAAAACATATATGATAATAATTATTCTCAGTTTTCTGTGCAAGAATCATACGATTTTTTTCATGGTTCTTGCCAAAAATCAAACTTAAAAACAAATGAATAAACCAAAAACCCACACCCTCCTGCATGGGCAAGACAAAACATGAACATTTTTGGAAAGAAAAAGAAGCTAAATGGATGAGCACATTTTTCATCATTCATGCTCTCTGAACAAAATCAAAGGAGAAACAAGGGCACCGAACTGGTACTCACAATCTAGTCCTGACTTTGCCATGAGCTTGAGACCTTGGGTGTGACCTTGGGGGAATTAAAGAGCTTTTCTGGGCCTCAGTTATCCAATCTGAATTACAGGGTATTAGATGTGATGGTTGCCAAGACCTTTCCAATTAGAGGCTGTAATTTAGAAATTGTCTTTTTTAACCTCTTTCAAGGAATAATAGGATATTCAATGCAGCCTGGAAATAATGACAGTATCACTGTTTTTGATGGAATTGGTACTGGACAACCTTACATTAAGTAGAACCAGACTGCATTTTCAGCAAAAGGGCATATTGTTTAACAGATTTGAAATGTTTGGAAAAAAAAAAAAAAGCTCTTGTTTGTGTATTTGAGAAACGAAATGTTAATAAGAGGAGTTGACTATGTTCTTTGAGCTCCTGAGCTGTCCCATGGATTATGTGCAACATGGAACAAATCCTGAGGCTGCTATTTCAGTCTATGAAACAGGTCTCCATAATTATTTTTAATACATTTCTAGGCTTATTTTCAGAATATACCAAGAAAACACTCAATAATGTCATTTAAATTGTGAAGGGCAATTTGACTGTTACATCGGGATTTTCACTGGATTATGTGGTGAAGTTTCCTCACTTGGAGTAAGTACCTCTTTGTTTTCTTATTGATTTGGAATGACAAGTTATGAAGAGCAGAGATTGCTTGGGTGACTGACAGTCCAAATTTTGCAGTTAACAGCAATGGTTTTGTTCTGAGGAGTAGGGCAAAGACTCTTTCTTTGTATTGATAAAATTGTGATTCTAAAAGCCAAACCAATCTGATTCCTAGCCAAGGGTATGGAAAGAGAAAAATGCCTGCAACATTATCCATTGGTTCAAAAGTAGACCCTGTGTCAGAGATAGCTTAGAAAAACATTTGCTTAGCTATATTCTTTACTGAGATGGTTCAATGTCATAAAATGATATTTAATATCTCTGGAGGGCAGAGAGGAGGTGTCATGAGGCATGGAGGTGCTATTACACAGAATTTGAGAACACAGTCTGTGGAATCAGAACACCTGCATTCAAACTCAACCCTGTCATTTACTTACCTGTGAGATCTTGTGCAAGTTGCTGAACCTTAAGAGACTCTTCATCTTATGAGATAAGCTGTGTAAAATGTATCAACGGAATGAATGGGGCAGACGCATTTTGCCACACCAAATGTTTACCTTTATAACTTCTTTATAAAGAAGTTAGCAAGGAATTAAAATTTGCATAGTCCCCTAAGCAAATATTTGTAGGAAAAAAAAATTATGGGAGTGCATCTATACAATGCTAAGAGAAAATGTCTTGTAACATACAATATGTGTATGAACAGAAGCGGCATTCTGAACAAGTTTCCTGGACCTCCTACGTGAAAACACTGGAACACACTGGCTCAAGACCCAGAAGATCAATCAAAATGTGATGTGAGTTTAGATTTCACTTAGGCCAGGTTCTTAAACTTCAGTGTGTCAGAGTCATCTGTAAGGCCCATTCGAATGAGATACAGGGTTCCACTTCCACAGCTTCTGGATCAGTAGAGCTGAAGTGGGGCTGGAAGACTTGCGTTTCTAACAAGGTTCCAGGTAAGGCTGATGCTGCTGATATAGGGAGTATGCTTTGAGAACCACAAGTTTAGACAACGCATTGAAATCTCCCAGAGCCTATTGGTATAATAAAATCACTACTGTCGAAGGAAAGCTCAGAGAGAGCTCATTGCATGAAGTGACTGGCTTATTTCTTCTTCTCTGAATACCACTGCTTGAGACAGAGGAAGACAAATGGGTTGGTTAGTGTAAAAAAAATTCTTTTTTTCTTCCACTGGTTATGCATGCATTTATTCAACCATACATTCAAATATCATGTGTGCATGGCATGGTTAAATGTGTACGTGTGCGTGCTCATGCATGTGTGTGTGCAGGCACAGTGGTAGATTCTGAGCTATGGCATGAAAGAAGAGAGACCAAGGCCATGGAATTGGGGTTATTATAGCCTAGCAGTACTTTAAGCCTTATCCAGCAGGATTTGAACTAGGCTGTTTGCCTTGGCTAGAAAGCGACAGTTAGTTTAAAGGGAAACGTCCTAAGAAATTATGAGACCTCTATGCAGAAAATGCATTTGTATAAAGATAACATGCAAAATAAGCATACAAAACCTTTCAGATTAATTCATTCTCTCATCAGAGCTCTAATGATATCAAACATTGATCTTGATGTTGCATAGGTGGGTCAGTAGGTGAAAGATATTGTTCTACACACATTAGTCATTTTAGCTCTGTGACAACCCTATGAAGTCGGTGCTATCATAATCCTCATTTACATATGAGGACACTGAGGCACAGATCATTTCTTCTTTGTTGCTAAGATCATTTTATGTTACACAATATATACTTGATGAGAAACATCTGAATATGTGAACTATGAGTGAATGAATGGATCAGCATGCATTTGATGTTGGGAAGCTATTTTCACTCACGGCTGATACCTCCTGATCTTCCCGCGTGTGGCTATTCCCAGTCAAAACTGCTAGTGAGCCTACTGGCAGCTCTCTGGGCAGGTTGAAGACCAGGGTAATGTCCTTGTGGAAAAATTATGGCCTGTTGGTTTACATGGGATTGTCCATGTCCTTATTTGCAATTGTGTCTACATCTGTGTTATTTCTCCTGGCAACTAAGTCCATTTTCTTCCCAGTAGGATGGCCTCTAAAGTGTCAAAGAGCTTATACAACATGCATTTTTAAAGTGCAGGATAACAGTTATTGAGTGTCAGCTACATGTCCAGTGCTGGCCTGGGCCATCCGGTGAAGCACCTGGTATACTCCCACGGGGAGTTTCAAGTATTTTGTGCCAATAACTCATATTTTTCCATCTTGTTAGCAAATTGAATGCTGTTAAATGGAGAATAAACGGCCCATGTCTGTCCAGTGTCATTACCAAGTCAGATGAACATCTGATTATCGTCATGATTTAAATGTTCATCTACTCAGCATGAGAAGGAAACGCTATCTGAAACCAAGTCTCTTCTTTCTCCAGAAATCCATTTTTGTGGTTGTTACCAGCTTAGGGTGCTATTTCACAGAGTGGACCAAGGAATCTAAGCTCCAGTTGACGGTATTAACAGATTCGAGGGTGTTGATTAAGGGACATGATATAGCAAAATACCCTCCCAGTTGCAACCTAGTGTTTGCAGAATCATAAGCTTGCAGAACACGTGCTTCAATCAGCTGGCTGTGTAAGAATTCAATCAGTGTTAATCTAACACAATGCAGCACCTGCTCCCCGGCTGATTTCTAGTGTTCTTCAATCAAAAGCACCAGAAGAAAAGCATCATTTACTGCAAGCAATGTTAGCAGACCTGAAAATTCAAGAACCTGAAGTTCAATAGAAAGATCAGGTTTGCCTTTTGCTTCTCTTTCTCTTGTTAGCAATACCGTGGAAAGAATGAGCTGCTGTATGCAAAGAAAGTGGGAGAAAGTTGGCAAGTCCAGCACTAAATTTACTCCATACGAAATGAGTGCTGTAATTAGGTGCTTGTAATTAACACTCGTTGCCATGCAGCTCATGCGTCTATAGGATCAGGCATCTTTTGGGAGTTGGCAGTTTCCCTCCAAGCCACAGCATGGAACAGACAGGACAGATGACACTAGTAGGCTGTGGTAAAGAGAACCTGACTATGTTGCTCCCTATTCAGTCTCAGATCCAAAGCCAGCTGGCCACTTTGGTGGAAAATTAATAAATCAATCATTTGGTGAAAAATTAATAAATCACCCAACAGAGATGCTTTCACTGCTATAGAAAAGAAACCACAGAAATACAAGCCCTCTGTAATGTTAAGCTTCCAGAGGCAGGAACTAGTAAATCTTGGTCACACAACTTCATCCCAGGTGGTTAGAATGGTGCCTTGCTCACAATAGGTGCTCCATGAATGTTTGGTGAATGAATAATTAAACAAAGCAGTCATCACCAACATTTATGGGCAAACATGACATCTACTACTCAAATTCATGCCAAAATAAAAAATAAAATACCCTCTGACCATTGTATTGAAATTGATCATGGACCAACTTTTTGTACTGATTTTAAAGTTCCCTACAAATAGAAATAGTATAACTTTCCTAAAGCAGGCACTTATTAAGAATGAAAATCATGCTTTGCAATTCAAACTCCTAACTTGACAGTACAGTGCACAGTATTTGACTTGAGATAGAAAATCTGTGACTTACAAGTAGTGGAGAATTTGGTGTCATTGGAGAATGTGTCCACAGCCCCTGGCTCCTTGCCCAGAAGGATTATTTTATAGCAGGTTGGATTCTCTACTAATTATCTTCAAAACAGCTGGACTACTGGATAAACTCTATCTTAATGCACAGTACAAGAGCAAATAAGGATAATTAAACTTTGATTTCAGACGAGACTGACAGGGGGAGTGAGTGGAAGACTGTGTTATAAGACAGAAGGCAGAGGAGACAGCATAGTAGTTACCTCATAACATCCCCCATCAGGACCAAAAAGCACAACTTAGTGTTAATACACTGCAACTCACTCTGGTAAACATCTACCTTAGCCTGATTATTTAGTTTGCTTTGGGAAACACCTAATCAATTCCACTGGGGCCCTAAATGATTTAAAACAAACTGTACAAACAACCACTTGATTTCATCAGAAGCATGCAGCTGACAGAATTAGCACCTAAACTTCCTGGGGGCAAAGGTAATAACATCCTTCAAATGAAGAAAAAAAATATATATATATATGAAAATTCAGCTGAAGGATGATGAAACCATACTTCATGGTAAGTGTTATAAAGCATTTTTGCCAAATGAGAAATCTGTAAATTACCTGGGTAAGCAATCAGCTCCAGATTATAATTGCCAATTTGAGAAAATTTCACCAACAATTAAGCAAAATCAAATAACCCATTTGAGGAAGTGAAGTGGTACAGGCCACCACCTTTCCCTTCTTGTTTCTATAATTTGTTTTCATTTTCCTTTAGAAATTGAAACCCCATTCTATTTTATTGGGCTAGAAATAATCAGGGGCCACCACGGAGAGAGCGGACACATCTTAACAGTCGTCTTTGAGTGACTGGGTTTCATCATGAAAATAGGAGGTGCGTGAGTCTGACTGGGAATTGTTGTGACTGGTAATAAGAATCTTAAACGACAAAAGAACACATGATACATTATTCCAATTTATCATAGCAGATTAGTTCCAGAAATTAGAATATAAACTAAACTCCCTACAGGATGGTTGAAAGAGGTTTGGATTTTATCTTCTTCCTGGAACTTCTCACAGTTCTGACACGTGTAGTTATGAATCTTGGTGAGGTCATTTAAACTCTTTGGAGCTCAACTTTCTTCTTCTAGAGAATGAGTTTATTTCCATGTCTTAAAATCAATGTCTTTTTCTATAAATATTTACTGAGTGCTTACTATGAGCCAGGTATTGTGCAAAGTAAAGAGGATATAAAAATAAGCAACAACTGTGTGCTACATATTGTTAATTGCTTCCTTATATGCATGCTCCCCTTCTTCCTTACTAAGAGAAGCCCAGTGCTGTTTAAGGTGGTGATGTGACTAGATTAAAAAAAAAATGTCTTCTTAGACTTTCTTACAACCAGAGGTGACCTTCGGGCTCAATTCTGTGCGAGGAAAAGTAGACAGAAATTTGCCAAAGGATCCTGGGAACTTTGATTTTCCAGGTACTGACGCTGCCATGCTTCCCTCTCTTCCTTACCTTTGTTCTGGTCTAGATTTGGAGCAGGCATCTTGAGACCAGGAAGTGATAAGAGTTAGAATAAAAACCATAGACTAAAGGTGGCACTGAGAAAGGCAAGACGATACCTGAGACATGAAATTCACTGTCTAGCCCTGCAAGGCATACCTTTGGAAATCTTTGTTGAGAAAAATCAACCCCCATTTGCTTCAGCCACTGTATGTGGGTTTTGTCACTTGCAGCCAAATGCATCCTCCACTGACACAATGTTTCTATATGCCCTTGAGACACTTAGGAGATTATAGGTATTTATGCAAATAAATTAAAATAAAATGTAGTGAAGGTTACGACAGATGTGGAGAGAGAGACAGTGAGGAGAGAGAGAGAGACAGAGACAGAGAGAGAGATTGTTCTTTGGAAGCAGAGCAACTTAGCACTTTGCCTGTCCATTTTGGGTGTAGTAGTCAAGTAAATATTCCTGAAATATAATATGCTGCATATTCCCTGAAGGATGAATACTGTTTGTCTGGAGGAAAAAGGGGTAAAAATATGGTGTATTCTAGGCAAAAAAAAAAAAAAGTATGCTAGAAGCCATGGAAGCATGAGAGATATGATCAGTATTATGGGAACCTGCAATCCAAAGTGGGTAAGGGGTAAACACAGCAAGAGCTTATCTGACATATTAAGAGGCTTGGGCTTTATTTTGAAGGAGATAGACGCTGAAGGTTTTCATGAGGGGACTGAATAATTTAGTCCATGCTGGGCTTAGTTGACACATGGGAAAACACACTTGGCAGATCTGTGTGTACAATATATTTATTCAGTGACACATAGGGTGAGAGGTGTCTATTCCTTGAACAAGCCAGCAGAACCTGAACCAGGAGATCTCACTAAGCACATATAGTGGCTATTTCTCCTTCCTGACATCCATTAAAATGATAGTGAATGGGAAATAAAAGCAATAGTCACATAACATCGGAGAGCATTGGAGAGGAAGAATCAGCAGATCAGGACTTTCAAGAAAATCGGTAAGTATGGAGAAAGATAAACAAGCGTAGAAGAAGCCACCTGTCGGGAGAGTGCCCTAGCACAAGTGTGAGCTTGTCAACAGAATTTGGAGAGGCTTACAATTGAAGGCGGAAGTACGGAGGGCAGGAATGAGAAGTGGGGCCAAAAACAGGAAGAAATGGCAAGTTCCCCCACAAATCAATTTTTCCCCAAGCCCTTCCTTTACATCTCTTTGCATGCAGAACACAGGCAACCCAGTATTCACCCAGGCAAATAGAACAAATGGTTTCTCTTTAAAGAAAAATTAAGTAAGCTGCAAGGGAGTTTGCCCTGCTCTAGTATTTGGGAATACACCCAACCCTAAAGATCAGTTCCATATCTGTATTAACCAATGTTCCACCTGCCAGTACATATGCTTAATCACATATAGCACCTAGATGCATGGGCGAAAGTGGGGAAAAAGATCTACATTTATAATAGCAAAGAAAACACACGCTAGCTATGGTGAAATTTCAATCCAGTTTCTCGCTCAGTACACGTGACAATTACAAAAACAACACTAGTAAAACTTAAAAAAAAAAAAGACAAGATAAACAAAGAGAACTGGTCTCAGAAGAAACAGAAAATAGAAGAGAAAGTACTTTCATAAGCACCTCTAATTTGTATTCTCAGACATTTAAGATGATACCATACCAATAAAATAAAAAATAAGGTGCTATGAAAAAGTAATAATCGGGGGAAAATAACAAGCCTATGGAATTAAAAATACCATTGCTTTATTAAAATAAAATTAGTAGGTTACAAGATAAAGTACAGGGAATCTCTTAGAACTAGAGCAGAAAAGACAAAGATGGAAAGTATGTGAGAGGAAGCAGTATACTGAAGTAGTTAACAGAACAGATGCGGAACCAAATTGCCTGGGTTAAAATACTGCCCATCACTTAATAGCTGGAGCCTAGAACATTCTCTTTATTTCTTGTGCCTCAATTTTCTTACCTTTGAAATGAAGATAATGTTAACACCTACTTCTTAGGATTATAGTAAAGATAAATGAGTTAATATAATTGATACAGTTAGAGGAGTTTCTGCCACAAAGTGAGTGCTACAAAACTTACACACACACAGATATAGTTAACCCAAGAAGTCCAATGTTGAACCCATAAAAGTTCCAAATTTAGAGAATGGGGAAAATAGAGAAGAGGAAATTATTAAAGAAATAATAGAAGAAAATGTTCCAAAAAATTTTTTGGCTGAGTACCAAGCAGGATGAATGGAAAATGATTCATACATAGATACATCATTGTGAAAGTTCAAAACACTGAGAATAAAGCAACATCACAAAAGCTTCTAAAGAGAAATGAACGTATTTTCATGCTCATATGTATAGGTCCTATAAAAAGAATCAATCATCAGGGCTGACAGCAGTTTTCCTATTTTTGAATCCTGGATGAAAAAAGTTAAATGTAGCAAAACTATTTTAAAATTAAAATTCTTTTTTCCCAGTTTTATTGAGGTATAATTGACAAAGAAAAAAATTGTATATATTAAGGTATACAACATGATGTTTTAATATATGTGTACACTGTGAAGTGATTACCACAATCAAGCTAATTAACCTATCCATCACTTCACATAATTACCTGTTTTGGGGGGTGTGGTCAGAACATTTAAGATCTACTCTCTTGGCAAATTTCAAATATACAATACAGTATTATTAACTATAGTCACGATGCTGTACATAAGATTTCCAGAACTTATTCATACTGCATAATTGAAACTTTGAACCATTTGATCAACATCTCCCCATTTCCATCAGCTCCCAGTCCCTGGAACCACCATTCAACTCTCTGTTTCCATGATTTTGAATTTTTTAGATTCTACATATAAGTGAGATGATGCAGTATTTTGTCTTTCTGTGCCTGTCTTATTTCATTTAGAATAATGTCCTCCAGGTAATCCATGTTGTTGCAAGCTTTATTAAGGCTCAATAAAATTCCATTGTATATTTATGTAGAGCACATTTTCCTTATCTGTTCATCCATCAGTGGACACCCAGGTGGATTCCATACCGTGGCTATTGTGAAGTGTGCTGCAAAGGACACGGGAGTGCAGGTATCTCTTCAAGATACTGATTTCATTTTTCTTTGGATATATACCCAGAAGTGGGTTTGCTGTATCATATGATAGTCCTATTTTTAATTTGTGGAGGAACTTCCATACTGTTTTCCATAATGGCTATCTCATCAACAGTATTCCAGGGTTCCCTTTTCTCCATATCTTCTCCAACACTGATCTTCTGTCTTTTTGATAATAGCCATTGTAACAAGGTATGAGGTGATATCTCAGTATGGGTTTGATTTGCATTTCCCTGATGATTAGTGATGCTTAATATTTTTTTTTCATATAGCTATTGGTCATTTGTATGTCCTATCTTGAGAAATGTCTACTCAGGTCCTTTACCCACTTTTAATAGGGTTTTTTTCTTGTTATTAAGTTCGTTGAGTTTTTTATATATTTTAAATATTAACACCTTACCAGATATATGATCTGAAAATATCTTCTCCCATTCTCTAGGTTGTCTACTCACTCTGTTGGTTGTTGTTGTTGCTGTATATAAACCGTTAGTTTGATGCAATCCCTTTTGTCTATTTTTGTTTTTGTTGCCTATGCTTTTGGGGTCCTATCCAAAAATAATCCCCAGACCAATGTTAAGAAGCTTTTTCATTGTTTTCTTCCAGTAATGTGACAGTTTCAGGTTTTATATTTAAGCTTTTAATCTATTTTGAGTTGATTTTTTGTATATGGTTGAGATAAAGTTCCAAGTTCATTCTTCTGCGTGTGGATATCCGATTTTACCAATATCATTGAAGAAACTATCCTTTCCCCTTGTGTATTCTTGGCTCCTTGTAGAACAATTGACCATGACTGTGTGGATATATTTTGGGGTGTTCTGTTCTGTTCCATTGGTCTATGAGTCTGTTTTTATGCCAGGACTATACTATTTTGATTACTATAGCTTTATAGTATACTTTGAAATGCAGTAGAGTGTGATACCTCCAGCTTTGTTCTTCTTGCTCAAGATTGCTTTGGCTATTCAGGGTCTTTTGTGGTTCCAGATGAACTTTAGAATTGTTTTTCATATTTCTGTGAAAAATGCCATTAAAGTCGATAAAGATTGTATTGAATCTGTAAATCACTTTGAGTAGTATGGACATTAAAAAATATTAATTTTTCCAATTCAGGAACATAAGATATCTTTCCATTTATTTGCATTATGTTCAATGTCTTTTATCAATGTTTTATAGTTTTCAGTGTATAGATCTTTCACTTCCTTGGTTAAATTTATAACTGCTTTTTTATGCTATTGTAAATGAGATTATTTTTTCAATTTCTTTTTGATAGTTTATTAGTAAATAATAATGCAACTGATATTTGTAAGTTCATTTTGTATCCTGCAGCTTAACTGAATTTATTGGTCCTAGCAGTTTCTTGGTGGAGTCTTTAGGGTTTTCTTCATAAAGATCATGTCATCTGCAAACAGAAAAAGCTATTTCTTCCTTTCCAATTCGAATCTCTTTTATTTCTTTTTCTTTACTAATTCTTCAGGATGGGACTTACGATACTTTAATAGATAAAACTGATAAGAGTGGACATCTTTGTCTTGTTCCTTATCTTAGAAGATAAGCTTTCAGCTTTTCACTGTTGCATATGATGCTAGCTGTGGATTTGCCATAGATGGCCTTAATAATGTTGAGGTACATTCCCTCTAGACTTAACTTGCTGAGACTGTTTATCATGAAATGATGTTAAATTTTGTCAAAAGTTTTTATTCTACATCTACGTATAATTTTTTTAAAATTTATTTATTTATTTCAGAGTATTACGGGGGTACAGATGTTTAGGTTACATGTATTGCCTTTACTCTGCCTGAGTCAGAGCTTCAAGAGTGCCCATCTCCCAGAGAGTGCGTTCTGCACCCCTTAGGTGTGAATTTACCCATCCCTTCCTCCCCCCCCACCTGCCCAACACCCAATGAATATTACTTCCACATGTGCACGTAAAAGTTGATCAAATAGTATGAAAAATGCTGAACATCTCTACTGATCAGGGAAATACAAATCAAAACCACAATGAGATACCACTTAACTCCAGTGAGAATGGCTTATATCACAAAGTCCCAAAACAACAAATGTTGGCGTGGATGTGGAGACATAAGAACACTTATATACTGCTGGTGGGACTGCAAACTAGTACAGCCTCTATAGAAAAGAGTCCGGAGATACCTCAAAGAACTAAAAGTAGAACTACCATTAGATCCAGTTATCCCACTACTGGGTATTTACCCAGAGGAAAAAAAGACATTCTATAACAAAGACATCTGCATCTAAGTATAATTTTTATCCTTCATTCTGTTAATGTAGGGTATCACATTTATTGATTCGCATATGTTGAACCATCCTTGCATCCTAGAATAAATCCCACTTAATCATGGTGTGTGATTCTATTAATGTACTGTTGAATTCAGTTTGCTAGTATTTTGTTGAAGATTTATGCATTTAAGTTCATCAGGGATATTCGCCTGTATTTTTCTTTTCTTGTGTTGTCCTTGTCTGGTTTTGGTATCAGGGTAATGCTGGCCTCATAAAATTAGTTTGGGAGTATTCACTCCTCTTAGAATTTTTTGAAAGAACTTGAGAAGAATTGGCATTAATTCTTCTCTAAATATTTGGTAAAATTTACAAATGAAGCCATCAGACCTTGGGCTTTTCTTTATTGGGAGTTATTTAATTACTGATTCAACCTCTTTACTTGTTATTGTTCTGTTCAGATTTTCTATTTTTTCATGATTCAGTCTTAGTAGGTTGTATGTTTCTAGGAATTTATACATTTTTCTAGGTTACTCAATTCATTGGCATATAATTGTTAATAGCAGTGTTTTATGGTCCCTTGTATTTCTACAATTGTATTTTCTCCTCTCTCATTTATAATATACTTCTTTAATTTGAGTCTTTTCTTTTTTTCTTAGTCTAGCTAAAGTTTAGTCAATTTTGTTTATCATTAGAAAAAGTCTTAGTTTTGTTGATCTTTTTTATTGTTTTCAGTCTCTATTTTATTTATTTCTGCTCTGATCTTTATTAACTCCTTGCTTCTGCTAACTTTAGGCTTAGTTTGGTCTTTTTTCCCCAGTTCCTTGAGGTACAAAGTTAGTTTGTTTATTTGAGAATTTTTCCCTCTATTACAGGTATTTATTGCTATAAATTTTCCACTTATAACTGCTTTTGCTGAATCCTTTAAGTTTTGGTATGTTATGTTTCCATTTTTGTTTGTCTCAATACAATTTTTTAAAATTTCCTTTTGATTTCTTTTTGACTAATTGTTGTTCAATAGTGTGCTGTTAAATTTCTACATATTTGTGAATTTTCCAATTTTCCTCCTGTATTTCTAGTTATAACCATATATTTTAAGCTGACAACATGTTAACTTCAACCACATACAAAAATGCTATACCTTAAATTCTCTCCGATCACATTTCACATCTTTCTATGATGTGAATCCATCAATAAATTATTACAGCTATAATTATTTTTAATACTCTTATCTCTTAGCTTCTATACTAGAATTGAAAGTGATTTATACACCACTATTACTGTATTAGAATATTCTGAATTTGACTGTGTTCTTACATTTAGAGTGAGTTTTATACTTTCCCATATTTTATTGTTGTTAGTGTTCTTTCATTTCAACTTGAAGAATTCCCTTTAGCATTTTCTGTAAGGCAGGTCTAGTGGTGACAAATTCCCTCAATTTTTGTTTGTCTAGGAACATCTTTCTCTCTCCTTTATTTCTGAAAGACAGCTTTGCTGGGTATGGTATTCTTGTTTGACAGTTTCTTTTTTTCAGCAATTTCAATATATTATCCCACTCTCTCCCACCTTGCAAGTCTGCTTAGAAATCTGCTAATAGTCCTGTAGGAAAGGAGGGAGGGTTTCCCTTGTATGTGCCCACTCATTTTTCTCTTCCTGCTTTCAAAATTTTCTCTTTGTCTTTGACTTTTGAGAATCTGATTACAATATGTCTCGTGAAGCTCTCTTTATGGTTCATCTATTTGAAGGTATTTTGGCTTCATAGATGTGGATGTTCATTTCCCTCTTTAGATTCGGGAAGTTCTCTCTCATTTTTTTCCCCTTAAATAATCTTTGTTCCCCTTTCTCTTTCTTTGCCCCTCCTGGAATGCCTGTACGGCATATGTCCACCTGCTTGATGGGGTCTGCAGTCCTACAGGCTTTCTCACCTTTCATTTGTCCTATTTTCTTCCCTCTGACTTGACTTTGATCCTGCGGATTCTTTTTTCTCCTTGATTGACTCTACCACTGATGCTCTCTAGGGAATTTTTTATCTCAGTCACTTCTGCAGATCCAGAATTTCCATTTGGTTCTTTTTATATAGTTCCTATCTTTTCGTTAAACTTGTACTTTTGTTCATGTATTGTTTTTTTGATTTTGTTTAGTTGTCTATCTGTATCATTTTATAGCTAACTGAGCTTCTTTAAGACAATTATTTTGAATTCTTTTCCAGGCAGCTCATAGATTTCTGTGTCTTTAGGGTTAGTAACAATCACAAATTACTTAACAACAGAGATATGTTCTGAGAAATGTGTCATTAGATTATTTTGTCATTGTGCAAACATCATAGAGTGTACTTACACAAACCTACATGGTATAGCCTATTACACACCTAGGCTATATTGTATAGCCTATTCCTCCTAGGCTTCAAACCTAAACAGTATTTTACTGTACTGACTACTGTAAGCGATTATAACACAAAAGTAAGTTTTTGTATATCTAAACATATCAAAACATAAAAGAAGTATAGTAAAAATATGCTATTTTAATCTTATGGGACCACCATTGTATATGCAGTCCATCATTGACTGAAACCTTTTTACATACTACATGACTGTACTGGTACTTTATTTTGTTCCTTTGGTGGTATCACATTTTCCTGATATTTGCAATCCTTTTGCTCTTGTGTTGGTGTCTGTGCATTTGAAGAAGTACATACCTGTTCTAGTTTTTATAGATGATCTTTCACAGGAAAAGCTGTTCACCACTCAGCCTGTCTAGAGATTCTGGTGGGCTGACTGTTAGGGTCTACAGGTAGGACTGCTGCTAGAGCTCCTGGGTGGAATGGTCTACTGCCTGTGTCAGTGGGCAAGTGGGCCTGGTCTTACAGAGACCAACCTGGTGCCTGGGTTTGCAGAGGCAGGCCTGGAGCCCTGTGTCCATTGGGACAAGCCTGGAGCTTGGGTCCATGTGAGTGTGCCTGACATCTGGGTCCATGAGGGTGGGCCTAAAGCCTAGGTCCTCAGGGGCTGACCTGGTGCTAGGGCAGGCCTCAGTCTGAGTCCATGAGTCCAGCCTGGTGCTGGGGCAGGCCTGGAATCTGGATCTGTGAAGATTGGCCTGATTCTGATTCTACAAGGGCCAGCCTGGCACTGGGATCCATGGGGGTGGACCTGGTGGTTGAGTCATGGAGTTGTCAGGGGTGGGCTTGGGGCTTGGTGCCTGGGGCCTGTGTTCATGGGGCCAGCCTGGGTCCACAGGGCCTGACCTAGCACTGGAGTATACTAGGAAAGTCCTGAGCCGTGTGTTTGTTAGAGCCAGGGACCATGGGGATGTTCTGGTCCCGGGGCAAACCTGGAGCCTGGGTCTACATGTGTCAGCCTAGTTCTTGTGTCTATGGGGACTTAAAACTAAATTACTGCATGCAATGAAAAAGACAAAAAAAAAAAATCAGATGTACTTTCAAGGACTCAAAAATTTAGCTCCCTCATATTTTTCTGAGGAAGTTACTTGAGGATGTACTAGAGCCAAATTAAGGTTAAAACAAAGTCTTCCTAGAATTAAATAAGGGTGAAACCAAAGGAGATGATGTTGGATAAAAGAAATGGTGGGAGCAAACCAGGAACTAATGGGAATATGTCTCAAAATAACAGCAATATGTTAAGTTTAGAAAGTAAGTAGTCTAGATCAGAGCTAGAAGCCAGTGGGCACTCCAAGAAAATGTCTTTAAGAATGATTGATTCCAACATTGCAGTGGAAAATGTAAATAAATAACATTACAATGTAAAAAATTTTTTTTAAAAAAGAAAGTTATTTAGAAACTCAAAAATAAACAAACAAAATAGTAATGTCAAAATATGGAGCAAACTGAAATGTAGAATAAATTTTAGCAATTGTTAAAGAGTGTTAAGAGAGGAAAAAAGAATTCATATGACCTGGATGGTAAGAATATTTTTAATTCAAGTGGCCAAGAAACTGTCACACTGAAGCTATTGAGAAGTAAAGTCATTCTATAGAAAACACTACTTATAAAGCTATAACGCAAAGGCTCTTTATTGACTTTAAACCTTTACAAGTGACTTGGAGACAAAACAGTAAGTGAAATATGGTTGCAAAACAGAAGGTTAACACCAGCAAAAGTTAATGTTCAGCCAGCAGAAGTGAAGCATGCCAACAGGGCTGGTCCAGTGCCGATTTCCATTTTATACGTGGTGAGTGTACACATCTGGCTGAGAGTTAACCAAACAGAACTAGAGAGTGTCTGTTTGTTTATTTTGCCTTGCGCATGTAGCACTTTGATGAAAAGGGAAACGAAAAAGTGGGATGCATTGTACACACTTGGCTAGTGTCAGTCACTTCAACCCCTATCCAGACTTCCAGTCTTCCTGCTACTCACAACAAAAGTGGATGAAAAACTAGAAGAGGATAGGGGTGACAGGGGTCCGCGACTGTCAGTCCTCCTCCCTCCCACAATTGCCCTTCCCTGCTTTTCAGAGAGTTTTGGTTTTTTTAATGCTACTTCCTTTCTTCTCTCTGGGTGTTGAAAATGACACTGCTTGAAGAAATGAAGAGGTGGGTTTAAGGAGGAGTGCAGAAGCCAACCTCTGATTGAGAGTGGAAGAGCTCGATCTACTTAGATGTGTTTACACAGTGAAGCAAAATTCATGCAAGCCCCTCCCCAACCCCACACTACGCCCTTGGGAGCCCCCACTTCAGCTCCACGTAGTTTAGCACTCCTCCCCCCTCTCAGAGGCCTCTGAATGAAGTGCATAGATTTGGGGTGTCTGACACTGGCAAACTGGCAGTGTGTCCATGTAACTGAATGAGTTCATCTAATTAGGGGTTTATTTGTTTGAGTTGTACGTGAATATACCAAATTACATTATCAGATGGCAGTCCTGTTTCTGATTTATTCCTTCTTTGTTCTTCAAGGCTTCGTACATCTAAGCAATTAACCTCTCGAAGAGCTGGAGAACACATAATTATCCTCATTTGTCTAAACGTCGCCAAGATGGCTGCCTTTCAATTAACCTTCTGGGGATGGAAGAAAGTTGGAGTGATATAGTGATCATTTTTAACCTTACTGTATGTTTTTTTAATGTAATTTAATTGAAATAGCCAGATGATAAAATAGTCAGATACTGTTTCCACAGGTAAAAGGATCAAGGGGGTTTTGAGGGAGAAAGGGCTGTCTGTGGAAAGTTGACAGAGCCAATGGAACAGATGATGCATTGTATGAGAGAAGTTAGGCACAGCAATACATGGAACTGTATCAATGAGCTTCAGAGCCAAGGCCCAATGGAATGCCAGAACCACACGCACGAACACATATGCTCTAGCCTTTCATTAGCTCCAGCAGGCTGTGGGAGATCCAGGAATAAATGATATTATTGCTCTAAGCAGAAACATTAAGGAAGGGGAAAGAAGCTAATTGTTATTGAATACTTAGTATCTGCCAACGTTCTCCTAGGCACTTTAGGGCTAGGATCTCATACAATATATTTTAGTTATATAAGAATATACCAAGTAACATCCCCCTACTGACTGACAATGAGAAGAAAAATAGGGGATGAGGACTTCTCGTATAACCACATTACTATATTATTCAGGCATGTGGATGAGAAATAGTTCAAAGTGATATTGTCTCAACCAATCTACAGAATTGGTTCACAAAATAAGATTAATTACCCTAATATACCACTGATAGCATGCTTTATAGGTTTTTTCCTATATATGCACTGAGTGTATGTGTATCTTTCAATTATGATATGTACAAACATATTGCACGCTAATTAGTGAAGACTCACACTGTTCAGTTCCAGGTAGCACCCTTTTAGAATATTAACAAACACAAAAATTTCTAATAACCATGGTATAGAAGAAATCATAAAGGAACTATAGATGTTGAGCCTGAAAATATTTGGCTTAGGGCAGATATGACAGTTCTCTTCACATAGAAAAGGGCTGTAATGTACAAGTGAAAGAAGACTTATTCAGAGGAAGTAAGTAAAATCTATAGGTAGAATTTCCAGAATGATAGAAATTGCAAATCTATATTTCACCAAAATTCAACTATTGAGACGTGCCATGATGGAAAGTGTCTCATATTTTGAGGCACTATTTTTTATAGTGTGCTTCTGCTGTGATGATTATTTACAGTGGGTGCTAAATGAGCATTTGTGCAAGAAATACTGGAAAATGGTTTCTATGCTGAATAGATAGATTGAAGAACTTCTCTTGCTCCGTCTGACTTTTAAGTTACAACTCTATGACCTATAATCCTCACCAATCGGAAGGTTAATGATTTTACCTAGAGGAATTAACATTTTCTTTTTTTCCCAAATGTACCTTCTTTATTCCCTTTGTAATCCTTCAAATGTCCTCTATTTGCACAGAAGTATCATGAATACTAGGAAGAAACTCTCAAATGTGAGTAGCACTTACATATGTACAGATCTTTCTACTTGGGATACAATTTGGGATGCAAAAATAATCATCATTATTACTTCATTTATATACTCAGCTATGATCAAAGGGCTTCTATTTTAACCAAAGAACTACAAATCAGACAGAGTAGGGAACAGAGGTAAAACTCACATGGATCCTTCCTACCCTATTGCTGTCACTGGACTATAAGTAATTTGCTTAGACTCTGTCAATAGGGAGGGGCAGAGAAGATGAATATGTTTTTTACTCCTCAGGAAACATTGAAAGTTCATTAATTGGAAGATGGTATGAAGCTCAGAAATTTTCTCAATGAATCATAATTAGGCAGTGGCAGATAGCTCTAAAAATTAAATACAAACAATAATACCTTTTCTTTACACATACATTATGGCTACCGGTATTACCACATATAAAAAGGTAATGAGAAAGGCTTAACACTTTAACAAAATGATCTCTTTTTAAAGAATCCTCATTTCATAATGAGTATATTTAAATGGAATGACCATTTCTCAGTACCTTGTCTCAAGTCCTTTTTTTTTTTTTTTTTAGCCTCATGGGCCATATAGTTTCACTTTTCTTAAAATAAGAAAGGCAGGTATTTAATATACTTAAAGGTAATCTCACCAGCTGTCACTTCCTTTCTCTGGAATTTTCTGACAAGCTGTGCTCTAACCTCCTGCAGTGATACTCATCAATAATGCACAGTGGATAACCCTGTGTCTCCACCTACGTTTGTGGGACACCTTTCACTTGCCTAATGGAAACATGTCAGCATCCTGTGTTTTGTGATAAAAGGTGAAGTCTTTCAAGCAGGCATTTTTTTTTCATGTTCTTTAAAAAAACCCCAACTTTTTATTTTATTTTGAAATATTTTAGATTTATAGAAGAGTTGCAAAGATAATATAGAGTACTCCTGTATACTTTCCACTTAACATCTTATATAACCATGGTACAATAATCAAAACTAAGACGTGAACATTGGCACAATACTATTAACCAATCTGCAGACTTTATTCAGATTTCCTCAGTTTTTCCACTTATTTCCAGGACCCCATCCATCCATCATACCACAGTGCATTTAGGTGTCCTTTCTCCTAAGTCTCCTCCAAGCTGTAACAGTATCTTGGTTTTTCCTTGTCTTTCATGACTTTGACTTGGAAGAGTAGTGGCCAGGTATTCTGTAGAATGTCCCTGAATTTAGGATTGTCTGATATTTTCTCAAGATTAGACTGAGGAAGCATACTACAGAGCTGGTGTCCTTCTCATTGCATCGTATCAAGGAGTACGTGAAATTCACATGACATTATTTGTGATGTCAACTTTAGTCACTTGGTTAAGGTGTTGTCTGCCAAGTTTCTCCACTGTAAAGTGACAATTTTTCCCTTTCCACAGTCTATTCATTAGAAGACAGTCACTAAGTATAGTCCACACTCAAAGGGAAGAGGATTAAGCTCTACCTCCTGGAAAGAGGGACATCAAAGCCTTTATGATTCATTAAAACCAACACAATGATTAATAACTTTGGGGGAGAGATACTCTGAGGCTGTGTAAATATCCTGTTTCTCCTTAAAGTTTTGCACACTAAGTTGAGCATCCGTCACTGGATCTTGCCTGAAGCAGCATTATTTTTAATACAAGTTTACTTTAAATAAATTACCATACAATATTATCTCAATTAAGAAGCAGATGTTTAGTGTTTACTAAATATCTGTACTATAACAGTAACCTCATAAATATTCCCCATTTGTAATCTAAGGACACAGTGAGTGTGTGCTAGTGGTTCTTCAACTCTGGTGTACACTGACGTCACATGTGGAACTTGTTAAAAAGGCAAAGACCTCGGCCACAAATATTTCTGCTGAGCGTGTATTTCATGTAGAGAATATGTAAGAGGACTGGAATCTCAAGTAAACCAAATAATTGTCTATTAGGAAGATTCTGATTTTTTTCTAAGTTTAAAAAAAACAGTGGCAGAATATAAAATAGCATAGTATGAAGAGTTTAGAGTTTATGGTATTTATTTGGAGCAAACTTCCTGAAAGTGGGAACCATCTCAACACTCAAATAATCAATAATCAATCCATCAAAGTAAAATACCTATATTATGGTCAGCATAGTGGCATACATTAAAAAGGAGATAGGATGATATGTCAGACATGGCTCTGTCCAAAGCTGCCGACAATCTGGATGGGAAGATTAAAACAATTAGTGCAATAACTGTTTATTCGTTATGAAACGGTCAGTTTGGGTGCTAACTGTAAAAGTAGGTGAAGAATCAGGAGAGGAGAAACGAGAGTGGGCTGGAGGAACGGGGAGAGCTTCACAAAGGACACGCAGTGAAAGATGGACTTCGCATGCTGTGAGGGTGGGGCAGGAGACAGAAGTTTAGGAGGAGAGAAGAGCCCAAGTCACAGGTTCCAGGCTGAATGTGCACGATCAAAGCCAGGGACAGGACGGGGTGGGTAAAAGAGACCTGCTTAGTGGGATATTGAAAGCTCAAAAATACCATCTGAACTTGATGTGGATAAAACAAGGGAGCATCAGAGGGACAGCCTAAGGATGGGACATTTTAGGAAAACCAGTCCTTCTCTTACTGCCTTTATCTCTCAACAAACCTTTATACGGTTCTCTGCAGATGAGGACACTCAGTTCATGTCAACAATGAACTGATGTGAAGACTCAAAATGATCTTGGCAAATGGAAAAAATGAGAAGAACCCAAAAGAATGGCATTCAATAGGACAAATACAAGCAAGCACAGTTAAAGCACAGATAAAACTGCCCAGAACTTATCACAGGGATTGAATCCTACATATGAGGATTAGAAAGTTTGCTAGAACTTGACACACATTTATAAAGCAATTTGAAACGAATAACCTGATTTTGAATCTCATGCTTGTCCTTTGAACTTTATTATATCTTCACTTATCTTTGAGGACATACAGGCTCAGAGAACAATAGTGCCTTGTCCAGGCCAACAGAGCTCACAGTTGGCAGTTAGGTCTTTTGAGGTCACATCCAGTGTGAATCATCAAACCCTATAGCACCCTTATGTGTGATCATGTGCGTATGCATGACAGTGTAGGGGTATGTGTGTGTATGTGTGCATACACATGTGTGTGGTATATATATGGACATATGATGAAAACACACACCTATATGGTATATATATATATGTGTGTGTACGTGTATACTGTGCATATGGTATATCTGTGCTCAGAAGCACAGAGATCGTCCCTTCTCTTCACCCCTTCCACCTCACTTCTTCCCTAAAATAACACCACACACATACAATAATGGTACAGATTAGGAGTAGTTTAAGGAGCAAATGTGCAACCAAATATCGACAAGAGTCTGCCTTAAATATATAAGATCACTCTGGCTCTCACAATTGGCAGAGCCTGTTTGAAAGACCCTGGAAGCATTCTATTGTTTATAATGTGTCTTATTCCCTTACCCTCCAAAGCCCTTGTCCCACAGGGTGGTGGCAGGAAGCCATTCCTAGAGAGGAGAAAAGGGTTGGTAGTGCAGTTATAACTCACAGAACTGTACCGCAGAAAATGAGATTGGATGTTGTTTGCAATTGATTTTGTACAGGCGAAGGAGAGGATGGATATAATTAGCGGAACTGCAGGCTACTCAGGACTTCAGCCTGGTTTTCTCAAAACCCATAAAATGCTCCACAGGTGCCCCCACCTTCCCCCACATCCCTCCTCCCCAACAAGTGGTCAGACGTGAGCTTGCTGTCTCTAAGGAGAGAATGAAGGTCGCCACTTAATAAGGCTCACCCTCGGTAGAAGAGCTGTCAGAGTGAAGTTGTCTGTATTTATTTTAATAAAAGAAAGGTTTGGTTGCGATAGTGTCTGACACTGGGCACACTCTTTCTCTTTTTTAAGCTGTATAGTCTAATAAATATGTATTATTTCTAACAGAAAGTTACTGGGTCAAACTCCCACTCCAAGAACATGGGATTAAGAAGACGCAGTGCCGGCTGCTATTGCCAGCTCCGCGCCGCATGTCAATAAAACTCAGAGGTTCATCACATTTCATTCGCTGACAAGCGTGGCCCTCCAATTCATCTCTGAGCCACCGCTTCCCGCTCAGCGTGAAATCGGACCCACCAAAAAGCAATTTCAGCTCCTGCTTCTTGCAGGGTTTCCAGTTTTGATGAGGAGCTGTGGCTCGGGATAGCCTGGCGATCAGGGAAGGAGAGGGGAAATAACATCCAGTTTACAAAAGAGGAAAAGTTATAAAATTATAAAATAAAATTTAAAATCCTACTAGCCCAAATTGGCTTAAAGCACATCTCTCTTCATTACTGGTATAGACGGTGCTCACCCCTCAGTAAGTGTGTGGCATGAAACAAAGTTCGTCTCTGCTTCCCAGGGCCAGCCTCTGCATGTGCTCTTCATACCCCAACATGGCCTCATTTTAAAACCAAAAAAGGCAGGTGCTTTTCCCTCTCCTTTCCTGCAGCCCCATCCCCTGTATTTCCTCTCTTCGCTCTGAAAGAGCTTGGGAGTTCCTTTAAGATTGTTAGGGAGCCAGTTATTATTTCACTCTGAAAATGTAACATCATCCAGAACAAGATGCTTTATCATAAATTTATAATGACACTGCACTTCATAATTCACCAAGTGCTTTATTTGCCAATTCATTAATTAATCCATCCAAGATTCCAGGATAATGGCCTCTCATTGTATAGGTGCGATAGTTTGCGGTAATTGCTCTAAATTACAATTACCTTTTCCAGTTTCCAAGAAGGGTTTGATAAGGAGTCATCTTATTTATCAATAAGGTGACTATCTTAACCAGTATACAATAAGAAACTTTAAGACTTTACAAAAATGAACATTCTTTATCATTATAAATAGAAATTATCTTCCTGTGACTTAAAGTGCAGCATTTCCTTTAAAAATTTTTAAATTATAAAAATGGTCTTATATCATGTAAAACTTGAAACATGAGTTTTAAATTTCCTATCCTAAACCCCAGTCTCCTGTCCTAAAACAAAGCTATGTTCTTTGATGTATTCTGTTCTCCTACCTCATACCTAAGATGGGCCCAGCCAGAACTCTGGAAGTGGCCAGAGATCTGGTATTCCATCCCATTTCTTTAGCATTGAGGGTCAACAGCTAAGTCCATAAGTTACAAACACCAACGCCAGGCAGGAAAAAGAGGGTTATCCATGTGCCATATGGGGTATGTGTTCCACCTGTGGAGAGCTGTTTGGCAACAGCTATCAAAATTCTAGGATAGTCATAACTGTTGACATGGTATTTCTGCGCAAGAAAAGTTCTCCTATGAAAACGATCCATTTTCTTATTTCCCCTGCAAAGGTGTAATAGAAAAAATTGTCATTAAAATGTTACTCAGTTCAAGACCAGCCTGGGAAACATGGCAGGATCCCATCGCTGAAAAAAATTAAAAAAAAAAAATCAGCTGTCATGGTGGCATGCACCTGTAGTCCCAGCTACTTGGGAGGCCGAGGCAGGAGGGACACTTGAGCCCAGGAGTTTGTGGCCTCAGTGAGCTATGATCGTACCACTGCACTCCAGCCTGCATGACAGAGTGAGACCAAGTCTCTAAATAAAAATAATAATAAAAGTGTTATTCATTATAAGGGCAACAACCTAAGCAAACAGTAATAGGAAACTGTTAATTAAATTATATTATATTCCCAGGACAGGATATTACATAGATATTTGAACATGTTTATGAAAATTATCAATTACATGTGAATGTTTAAGTTGTAGTATAAAAGGATAAATACAGCATAATATGGACCCCATAACAATGCAAAATGAGACTGAAAGAATATTCAGCAAAATGTTATCTGCCCCTCTAGCCGGTTTGATCAGTGATGACCTCTCTTTTTTCCTATTTTTGTCCTTTTCTTAAGATATTAACACATGTCAAATGAAGACATTTCTAATTTTTAAAAAAATCTGAATAAAAAACATTGCAAGGCTATCCATAATATTGGACATTCTGCAACACCAATGAATATCACATCTGAAAGGTTATTTGCCTGTAAATAAGTTTTTCAATCTCATTGACATAATGTGCTAGTCACAGAGTAGAGCGTTCACGCTGGACACCTGGGAAGATGCTTCAAAACCACATCTTCTACATTAGCTTCAAGGACGGGAGTAAGAAACTTGCAAAAAAGCTAGAGAGCTTGGGCTGAGTGTGCGATGCAGCATCAAAATGAAAGCGTAAAAGTTAAAGTCAAAATAACCGATTGATAAATCTTGACTTTGGGCTCTGAAGCTTGACAGGAAACCTATAGTTGGTTGTGTTGGTGCCGGAGTGGAAACAGGCAGAGCGCACTGGCTTATCCAAGACTCTTTTAATGTTTTATTTGAGTAATGGGCCTTGCAAATTAGCACCCCTGCGGCCTGAAATACATATCTTTTCAAGGACACACCGGTTTTCCATTCGACAGGTGATAAGGAAAAAAATCCCCAAGGGGCGCTTTGATTTCTGTACTTTCCAGACACAGTTATATTTTATTCCAGCTAGGATGATGTGGAAGATAACAGAGAGCTCTGAGGGTGATCTGAGGGCTTGGAGAGGAAATGGAGCAGAAAACAGCTCACAGCGCTGAGGAAGGGAGGGCTCCGGGGAGGGAAGTGGGCCAGGCAGAGGTTTCAATCCCTGCTCCAATCCTGGTGACACTTAATCTGGGCTTCACCATCTTCCCTGCTCACAGGCAAGGGAGGGCGGACAGCTGGCGGGCAGATCACCCCAGCCCTTAGCAGAAACTGTGACTCCACTGTGCTCCTCTCTTATCTGACCCCTCCCTCCTCTCTCGCAAGTCGTGTTTATCACACAACAGTTACACAGAGTCTAGCTCAATACTGGCGTTCATTGAGGATGGTTTAATTTACTCACTCGCTCACTAATCTGTGCAATACAGACTTATTGAGCATCTACTCTGTGCTGAGCATCGTATTAAGCGCTACAGATGTACAGATGAGTAATGCACAATTTCTTCCCGTGAGCTGTTCACAAATGGACAGTGTGCCAAAGTGTCAAGAGCACAGACTTTGGAACTGGGGAAACTTGAATTTTATTCTCAGCTCTGCCACCGCCAACTTGGTGACCTTGAACAATTTACACATCCTCACTTACCCCTTGTTATGAATTGAATGTTTGTGTTCCCCCAAAATTCATATATTGAAATTCTAACCCCCAATGTGATGGTGTTAGGAGGTGAGGCTTTGGGGAGGTTATGAGGTCATGAGGGTGGAGCCCTCCTGAGTGGGGCTAGTGCCTTTATAAGAAGAGATAGGAGAGAGCTTGCTTCCTCTGTCTCCTTTCTGCCATGTGTTGATACAATGAGATGACAGCTGTCTGCAACCCAGAAGAGGGCCCTTACCAGACTTTAACCACACTGCTACCTTGATCTTGGACTTTAGCCCTTGGGACTGTGAGAAATAAACTTCTGTTGTTTATAGGCCACCTGTCTATGGTAGTTCATTACAGCAGCCAGAACTGACTGAGATACCCCCAATTTTCTCATCTACAAAACTGGGATACCCTACCTTACAAACTAGTTGAAGGAATAGAGGTGAAAATATGTAAAGTGGGGGACCCATAGTCTAATGCGACAGAAAGCATTTTTTAAATGACAAGCCTATCTGACTTCCCAAACAAATTTATATTTCTTAGAAGAAAAGCCAGTGCCAATTAATTTTCAGACATCTAGCTGCTGGGGGATTCAGTACAGGATGTAGTTTATAACAACAGATGCAGTATATCCACAGAATGAAAGAAAGCAGGAGGGGCTGTGCCAGGTGAGAAAGCTGCTCTTAGAGCTGAATGAAGGTCTGCACTGTAGCCCACATAATGAGCACAGAGTGTATTCCTAAATTCACTCCAACCACATCCTTGACCCTAGTGACATAACCTGTGAACCCCAGAGGCTCAGAATTTCAGGAAGTAGTGTGCAGGTTTAAGTGATTTGTGCTGCAATGAGGATAGTTCCTGCTAGAAGACTGGGAAAACAAAAATCTATCTAATGTCTGTCTGTCTGTTCATCTTTCTATCTATTTATCTATCTACCTACCTACCTACCTACCTATCATCTATCTATCTAATCTGTAACAGCCTAAAACCAACGGAAGGTCTCTGGAAAAGTGGACCCTATGAAAGGTTATATGTGGGTAAAAAAATTATCAGGAAAATTTAATTTAAGTCACTTCTCTAGGAGATGCAATTTAATACAATTTCCCTACAAAATGTGCCTTCTTCCTATTTGATATAACTTTAATACACAGTTTTTACAACATAGAGGTGGATGTAATTTCTACTTTTAAAAATCCAGTGCTCTGCAGTTTAATTCCATAATTTTGAATTAATTTTTCAGGTGGATCTAAAATTGAATGATCATTTATTAAGTACCTAGCATAGGCTTGGCATTAGGAATGTACCAGGTGAGTCTCTTACATAAATAACATTTAAAATGCCCCCGAGATATAAGATAAAAATATTTCTTTCCTATAAATAATTTTATAAACTATCCCAATAGAAAAATGGATATAGTACATGAAAAACATTTACAGAAAGAAGGATTTATAGTCAGTAAACCTATCTAAAAATGTTCTACTTTCCTTATTCGTGAGCTAATAAATAAAGATTAAAACATTGAGATACTTTGAGCATCTATCATATTATAATAATAAATAATGACAAACAAATAATAAAAATATAAATAAAATAACATCAATAATACTGTACAATAAGGAGAAGGGCCCTGTGGAATTGGCACTATTGTTCAGGTTTGACATGCACATAAGCTACTGTGACCACTTTGTGCCCTATTGGATGTTTTAGACCCAAGGGTTTTACTTTTCAGAATCTGTTCTAAAGAAAGAATCAGAGGTGAGAGTATAGGTTAATATTCAAATATGATATAAGTATCTTTTTTAATAAAGAAAGAATAAAAACAACCTAATATTCAATAATAGATACTGACAAATATTATGGTAATCTTTTGGAATATTATGCAGCCATTACAGTTAGGTTTTAAGCAATATTTCATAACTTGAGAAATGTCTACAAAAAAGGGAAAAAATCAGGATAAAAAATAGTATGCAAACATTGCTGACACTATGAAGAAGAAATAAACATGTGTAAAGCTAGACTGATAAGAAATAATCAAAATTTTAATAGTGGTTATCTCTGGGTGGTGGGATTATTAGAAATGTTTGTTTTCTTCTCCACATTTTTTGTATTTTCCAATTTTATTTTCTAAAATTAACATATATTACATTATAAGAAAAAATTTAAGTTTACATATATCTTTGTGTATCCAAAACAAATGAACAAACTCAGAAAATAAATAGAAAGGAAGTGCCCTTCAAAATGCATCTAGTTGAAAGAGAAGGGATAGTTCCATAAAGCCTATTCTTTCCCTCCAAATTTTTGCCTTCTTCTATATGAGGGAAATAAAATTTGAATTTTGGAAGTTTGGGATTTTTAGAAGGTAACAAAGATCGAAGTCAGTGAGCTCTGGTATGTGAGGAGGTGAGGATGGTCTCAGCTGGACATCTTTCATAGATCGAGTTTACAAAGAACAGGTAGATGGCCCTGTTACCATCAGTGAAGAGCAACCACATGGTTCCCTTTGATTACTGAACATTCTGAACAAGGTGGAGAAACCTCCCTTTTCATACCTTCCACAAGGTGCAGTGATAACAAACTTCATCTCCCAGCCTAATTGGTGAGACAAAGAAATGAGGTACACAGGTCTTTGCAAGTCAACAGTCAACTCAGTTTCTGAGGGCTTAGCAACTCCACGCTCATTTGATACATGTTCCTTTGCCAATTCCCTCTTCAGTCCCTGCATGGAGCTTGGCGCACTGCCTCTCTGATACCTGAGAAGTAGACTCTCCTTTAACTCAAGGCGTGGAGCAGACACAATTTTGTTAATTACAATCTCTAGTGACAGAGGTGGGTTCAGGTGTTAGAGTATCTGAAGCTTTTAAAATTTGGGGTGAGTTCTTTCAAGAAAAAGAATGAAAAATTATGATTACCAAATTAGGTACAAAATCAGCATTTAACATGATAAAATGAATCACGATATATTACAAATTTTAAAACACTGTAGGATGTGTCTTTAATTGTACATGCTGCATTATCATGTATCTTCCTGACAAGAGAGAAATCCCGTGATGACCAGGCATGGGTGAGAACTAAGCCCTCCACCAGTAAATTCACACTCACGATGGCTGCATAAGGTTCCCCCAGACTGGCTTGTTTCCCCTTTGCCCCCGCACAGCTCGAGCATGGGCACTGGCTGCCAGGTTCCTGCCTGCATGTGGCCTGTGCCTTTGGTGCCAGTTAAGCCTCCCCACGGATGGTAGGATGAGTACTCCTGGGGTCATCCCTTCCCAGGACGGCCATGGCCTCACTGCACTTATTAAGAGCGGCTCCGTTCTCACCGTACCTCCTCTAACCTGGGTCCTACTCCACACCACCTGACAGGAAGAAGAGGGAGTGTGAAAGAGGCAGAGTCTGAGTAGAAAGAGACAATGACCTCTCAGGGTTAAAATATCCTCTTTTACAAATTTTACCAAACAGATCACAGTCTGAACACATGCTAGGACTCCCCTCAAGGTCTTGGAAGGGTCTGGAAAGGAAGTGAGGGACCAAAAACACAGTTTCGTGACTTCACAACAAATTGGGCCCTCCCCGAGGCATAGGGAAACCAAGTCAAGTCTGACCCAAAAACATGGCTCTGTAAGAGGGACCCCTAGCTGGCAGGGCAGAGCACCTGTGAATGATGGCTACTGGCTTCCTGGTCTGCACCTGTAGCCTGGAGGGCTTGGGTGGGTGCTCCAGCACACCATACTCATCTTCTGCCTTTGTGGTGAGACAGAGAAACAGGTCATGCATGCTCCATGTGTGGCGAAGGTATATCCTGCAGGGCAAATGGTTGGTTTGTTTGTTGGCTGGTTTTGGTTGGTGTGGGGGAGTCATCTTAATTAATTAGGATGATTAGGAATTAATTAGGAGACTGACAGAGCAGCCTAAGGTGAATGTGTCTACTGTGTTCCTGACGTATGAGGAGGTGGTTTGGCTGTAGCTACAAGGGGCTTGCTCTCACTTCACCTCTGATTTTTAATAATGCTGTGGTCTCAGGCAGGCCTGTGTGATGTGTAGAGAGCAGACCAGGACGTCTGTGTGCTGTGGCCAGGCTGCCTGCCAAAGAGAACCCAAAGGTGTTGATTTTCACACAGGCAGATTCCTTCTCACAAGCTTACCTGGCAGGTGAATAGCTCCTTCCTTCCTGAGGACGAGTCAGGAAAGGATAGGGAGAGAGGCAAGAAGTGGTACTTTCTCAGAAATCTTTTTATATTAAAATAAAAAGCCAGAAAAATAAGTGTCTTCTCCTACTATGAGGTGCTCATCAAACTTCACCAGATGAGGTTGAATAGGCAGGGGCTGGCTTCTGCCAGCTGCTGCACCAGCGAACTCTATCTCTGAGCGCAAGCTTCAGCTGGAATGGTCCTCCCTCCGCATGCACTTCTAGGAAGGCCTGGGGTACTCTCACACAGATGTCTATGTGGTGAACGGATTGGAGCTGGAGGCCACATAGGGACAGCTCTCTGCTTCTCTGCTCCTTGGATTTTCCAAGGACCAGGAACAGCACAGAGAGAGACATACTCACAGGACAAAATCTATGTTTCTGACAAATGTGCCTGTGAAATCCTCGCACTGCAAATATTCCATAATAAATAAATGAATTAGCCTTTTGGTTTATATATCAATTACGTATGAATTTAGCCCGTGTGAGAGAGAGTGATTGGCTCTGGGTGTATTGTTAAAGTCAGGTTTTGACCTGGCAGGATTGAAGACCAGGTCCTGAGCCACAGTCCATGGTCAAAATCCGTGATGGCCTTCAGTATCCTGGAGCCTGCCTGGCAGCCAAACCCTGGCCACACTCCTCTCTCTCGAGGTCGCTGTGGGCTGTCCTCCCAAGCAGCTTTAACAAGGCTCCCTCTAGCCCACTTCAGCTCCATTGTCTTTACTTAGTGCAAGGAAAACATAAATGATCATCCATTTTACATTCCAAACTCATTTCTCCAAACATTCTTTTTAAAGTCTCTAGAAGAAGCTACTTGCAGTTAAAAACTGCATTTGCCAAAAAGAAGCTGTCAATTCAAAGTTCCTGATGAATCCAGGCATTTAAGAGTCCCCACTAGTCAATTGGTGTAGCTTTCAAAACCTCGTCAGCACACATATATTTCTCTAATTGGCTCACTATTTACCTGGGAATTTATTCTGGATGGAATTATGCAGAGACGATTTCTAAATGTCTATTTTATTGTCAACTCTTCTTCCACAGCTAAAGACTGACCTAGGATCCAATTATTGAGATAACTGGCAAGAAAATTAGCCAGAGATACAGCATAGTCAGGGGTGACCTATTTATAAAATTCTTCTTAAAATGTCACACAATAATATTATTACCTTGTGTATGTAGACTATTTTATAACTATAATTCAACACATGCCTGTCATTTTTTCTTTACATATAGTTTTTTTAATATAAGGCAAAAATATAATTCTGGATAAAGTAATTAAAATGATCTTCATAGAAAATATAGGCAGCAATGATTTAAAATTAAATTTAAATTCTAACTCTCTCCTACAGAATCCCCATTTTCTTCTCTTTGACCTTCTCTCACACTGATTGACATCTGAGGATCTAAAATATAGTGTGATTGCTCATTCATTCATTCATTCATTCAACATTATGTGCCAGAGCCTTTGTTCAGCCCTGGGGACACAAAACTGAGAAATGAATTCTGTCCCAACTCTCCAGGAGGCCACAGACAGTTGGAATGTGTGCGTTTTGCAGGACACAGTGGAATGTGAGCCACGTTATCACATCATGTTGTATATGTATGCATGGCGGGGGCAGTTGGGAAACTTCATAGAGGAGGTGATTATTTCAGATGAGTCATAAGTTTGGCCAACAGACAAGGAGGACAAGAGAACTGCATGCAGAAACAGGAGACAGAGCAAATGCTGGAGTGTGTGCAAAAGGACTGCGTGCTAAGGGACTGGCTGGGCATGGTGGAGTGTGCAGGACAGGTGGCCCAGCAGCAAGGGGTGCTTTTAGAAAGGGACACAGACCTCAGGTGCCATGCGAAGGGCTGCAAACTCATCTCTGGGAGCCGGGTACCCAGCCACAGAATTTTAAACAGAAAAGCATCATGATCCAGCTTGCATTGTGGCAAGACTTCCCTGGTGGTAGGAAGAAAGAGAGATGCACAAGGGAAGTGTGAGGGATGCAGGAGAAGTCTGCATCTGGGATGGCACTGAGCAGTCCCAGCAAGCCTGTGTGTGCACTGGAGAGGTGGGGACCGGACTGCTGTCAGTGAGGGCTGAACAGGAAATAAGCAAGTGGAGCAGACAAAAATAGCCTGGGCTTTCAAGACATTTGGAAGTGAAGGAAAGGAGAAAGGAGAGATCAGTGACTAAAAACGAGAACCTGCTTGAAGCTATTTGGGTTCTTTTCTTTTTTTTTTTAAAGATGGGAGACATTTATGTGCTGAAGCAAAGAGAATGTATTTTCTCTTTCATCTTGCTTTCTAACAGGTATCTAAACTCACATAATGTCCATTTTATAAAGTTGTTTTTTAGAGGGGTACATGCTGGTGAGGGAATGCCCTGCATTTTAAAAAAGCATGCTAATCTACAATGGTTGATATTTTCTTTTTGTAAAAGAAAAGAAAAGAAAAACTCAATAGGTGAAAACATAAGCTACTCCAGTCAGTTTGCATTGCCCTGTGTCTGCAGTGAAGGGACAGCCACGGAAACGAGTGGAGAGGGACAGAGACGGTCTGTTCTCGATAAGGCCACGCTCAAGGAGAAGCACACAGCTTCTAGTAAAGAGCGCACTAGTTTACTGTAACATCACCTTCAACTGATATACTTGACCTTTATGGTAGGTATCTATCGTGTCCCCTGAATATTCATCAAGAGTCTTTAGCAGGAAGAGGGAGACCCGCTCCCTACAGTCAGCCCTCCATGCAACTGGGGCAAAACCCAGATGAGGAGATCAGAGCCCAAGTGGAGATCTCCAAGGCCTTGCCCTTCCATCTGAAGGTGAAGCATTTTAACACCGTCACTTCAGTGTCATCTCGCTTTGCTCCATCTTTATTCATGCAAATTTCACAGCATACTCTCGATATCCTATAATTCAATGGAAAAGTATCAACAGAACAATGAGAAATAGAGATTGATCTTCTAGAGCTGCCCCCACTCAAATACAGAGAATGGAACATTCTAGGTCAAAGAGATAACCTGAAAATGTACCTTGCCTAGAAAGAACCTGAGATATACAAAGTCTACTGTACAAACAACAGAACAAAGAACCAAGTAATTAGAGAATGGTTACTTGTATTTCAAAGGCATTCACCACAGCATGCTTTTATACAAAGAATGACTATAGTAGATTTAAAATATGCATTTATTTACCAAAATTCTATATTAATGCCAAGCTTCTCAATAATATTTTTAAAACATTCACCTGCATAACTTCACACAGTAGGTGAGGTGAAGCATTATAGCAGAGTGGTTAAGAACATGGGTTTTTGAGCAGATTTCAGGTGAGATCCAAGCTCAGCCACTCGCTACTATAAAACGTAGGTAAGTTAATTACTCCTTCTGAAACCCTCAATATTATATCTGCCTCTTAGGGCAATTGTAAAAAATAGAAGAGCCAATTAGGAAGAGAAAAAATCATTTAGCACAGACTGTCATGTAGTAAACATTGAATAATTTTAGTGATATTTTTATTATGAAAGATATGGCAGGATAGCATTCTGGAATATTTACTTATATTTTGTTCCCTATTAAACCCAGCTACTTTCTCTTCCCTTCTCCCTCCTCCTTCTTTCTCATCCCCACTTTCCTGAGGCAGCAGAGGCATTCCAGGATTACCGCCTTCCAGGCATGACGGTTAATAGCAGAAGTGCTAAGAGGAATCACACACGTTAATGCATGGCCTTAGAGTTTCTAAAGTGGACATTAAATATTTATGGAATAGGACTGCTCTCCAGCCCTTTCCTCCTGCTCCAGGGGAAATAAAATTGCCCTGGCTGGAGAGCTGACGTGAGAAAGCTGCCAAGGAACGGTTCCCAGGCCAGAGGACGCACCTCAGAGATGGCCAGTCGGGGGTTTAGGCCAATAGAGCCTGAGACAGTCACATCTCTGTCATACCTCTGTCTTCCCAGGAGAACAGCCTTGTTATTTTGTCACATAAGTAAGTAGCTGGGCAGGGGTCTGCAGAAGCCCATTCCAGTGTCTTAGGGACACTGTGGGTCAATGGCTCAAGAACCACTGGCATTAGGACATATCAGGGAGCAGCTGCCAGGTCAGAGGATACCCAGGAACAGAATTCCCCTCCCACCACCACCTCCCCAACAAGGCACACTGAGTAAGCTCCCCAAAACACAAAGGAAGCCCTAGAAGAGTGGGAGAAAATGCCGCCTGACCAAGTTCATTCTGAATTGGCTAAGAATAAGTTCTTGTCCCCAGGCAGAATGGAGACTTGAGACAAACACTAAGTTCAGTTATTTTTTAAAAATCGTAACAATGAAGTTAGTTTTGAAGTGTTAGTCTAAGTCTGTAGCCTATGAGATTCTTTCAAGTTTCAGAAGAAATATTGAACTGATTCCTTGTGGAACCAAGGAGATGGTTTGGTAGCTTAAGCATGCGTGTGGGCTGGCAGGATAGCAGCTAGGAAAGTCAACTGCTGTGGCCCAGAAGCAGGGCCATGGAAGAGGAAGCAGAGAGTCGGGATGTGGAATTATTTGTGGTGCTTCTATTTCTTAAGTGACAGCTCATTCCACAAACTTAAAGGACATGGTTCCACATGCCTGGAATGCCTCCCACCCCTCCCCACTCCTTGCCAAACCCTTCCCTCCTTCCTAGTTTTTCAGTATAAAAGAATCCTATACTCAAACTCCATTTTCATGTCTCTTATATATGGACCCTTCTCTGACCCCTTGCAGAATGAATCCAGTATTCTTCTGTGCTCCTGAAGCTTCTCACACACACTGCACATTTATCAACACTTAGCACTGCACTCGCTGATCGCTAACATTTACTGGGGACTTACTTTGTGCCAGACACTGTCATAAGCACTATATATGTACATCAATCAACTAATTTGCTCACCCTTCTGAAGAAGGTGCTATGAAGAGCTCTGTTTTACAGAGAAGAAAACCAGCATGGAGAGGTAGGGTTGCCCTCCCGCGGTCATGCGGTTAGGTAAGTAGATTGCAAACCCCCGGGTTCTGAGTGTAGAGCCCTGCTGTTCCCCAGCATGTGATCCAACCCTCGCCCTGTGCCTAGAGCTTTAGATGAATAGAAGTTCCCATCCTTATTTCTCCCAGTAATTTGTGAGCACCTTCATTTATCTGTTAAGTCACACAACAAACAGGTACTGAGTCCTCCTGTGCCAGACACAGTTCTCCTGGGGAGGAAACAGCTCTGTTGTCGCACCTACAACACCATAGGCCTTTAGTGCATGCTGCATTAACAGGACTCCCAGCTGCTCTCCTGGCAGACTCGAGGCCCTAGAACCCACCACAGTCATACTGAACCTCAGCTGCATACGGGAGTCATCTGGGCATCTTTAAAAACATACTGACATCAAATCTTACCTCCAGAAAATATGATTTAATTGGCCCGGGATATGTCCTGGGCAGTGAGATTTTTTAAATCTCCCAGGAGTTGAAACTTCTGCCCTGGATCCTCCAGTCTAGAAAACACTCACGGAATGAAATATCCTTCTACAGCCACATAAAATTATTTCCTGAGAAGGATTAGTTCCCTATTTTATAAAATTTCAACCCTTAGAAAGAAAGATAGGCATAATATTCTGATTCAAGAGTGACGAGGCTGAGCGCAGGACGAGAGCCTGCGCCAGGACTAAGGCAGAATCCGGGCCAACCCTCTTCTGCACGTAGCTCCGGGCTTCTCCACACATCTCCCACGGGTAAGCCAGGACCACAGTGGAAAGGCAATGGCGGTTTGTTCTTCAGAAGCTCCCTACCAGGGCTGAGAAAGAGGAAGAAAGAGGTTTTCCACATGACTCACCAGTGAGCTTCAAGAACAGCATGGGCGTTTGATTTACAGGCGAAAGCGGTGAAGGACTAAAGCGTATGCCCCGCCTGTGACAACCAAGGCTTCCTTGGAATGCCTGAGCCACAGCAGCCAACCGGCCCTGGACTGCGGCTGCATTCCTGTCTCCCCCAGCCCCTGCTAGGCTCCTTTAGCCCTAGGCAGAAAGGGAGTTGTGAATTATTTGAGAATGTACTGACAATGTCCTGCCTGGGTGACAGGAGTCTCATAAATCATTCCTTCTCTGTGCTTGATCTCTCTTTCAAGCGGAGTAATGACAACTCACTGGGGAACCCGATGCCCTGGAATCAATGTGAAGGCATCACTTGGATGTGCAGAGCTGCAAGAAGAAACAAGATACTGCGCTAGCAGAATGAGAGAGGGGCCAGCAAGAAGGTAACATAAACAACAACAATAATAATAACAATATCTACTAATTACTACTGATGACTTTTCTCTCTAGTGTTTTTCATCACCTGCCAACATGATTTATTTGTTTTTTTGAAGTTCTCTTTCCACTTGAACTTAGCCTTTCTGGTGACAGGGGTGTGACTTGTTCCTGTCGCAATACAGGTGCTTAGAACAAGTACGAGGCATGGAGTAGGTGCTACTAAACATGTGCTGGATTGATTAAATTAAACGAGATCTATGTGCCGCTCCTTTAGCCCACACAAACGTATTTAATCCTTACAGTAACACTGAAAGGTAGACATTACTGATGCCATTTAGAAACGAGGAAACAGATTCAGAAAGATTACAAAATTCCCCCAAATTAAATTAAATAGCCCAGTAGGGATTTTCTTTCAGTTTTGTCTGCAACCAAGCCCATGCTCTTTCTGTCACCTCAACGCTGTGCCCCAGTGGCATAAAGGAAAAGGAATAAGAAGGCAGAGGAGGAGGGAGGTGGCAAGGATGAGGAGATGGAGGAGGGGAACAGGAGGAGATAAAAGAAAAGCAGAAGGAAAAGGGAAGTGAACAAGTTCAATGTGCTGATTAGGAAACTAAGGGGGGCCACTCTTCCCAAATGCCCCTGATGAAAGGGAGAAGCGTAGCAGTCTCGGGGAAAGCAAAAATGAAATTAGTGAGCTTTCTGCACACACTTGGATTCTTTGTCATGTTGTGTGCAATGAATTTTATATAATAATGTCCATATAGGGCTCAGGTAAAAGCAGCCATGCCCTGTACGTACCCAGGTACGTTTTTTTAAAGTCCTCGTGTGTTAACATTTGACAAATTTAAAAATGCACATCATACTGCAGCATCTCATTGTTTCCTGAAGCTGTGAAAAGCCATAGCTGAACACTCTAATATTATAGATTATACACACACACACACGCTCACCCACACACTCCTAAGTTCAGACAAAGGTTAAGTGACCTGGCCAAGGTTGAGCATAAGTCACACTTGGGTTGGGAACAGAGTGCCAAAAGATCTTTATTGCTATTTCAGTTAGCTGCATATTCTGGGTTCCCCTGACAAATGCATTGTCTGCTTTGCTCTTCTAAGGTTCATTAGCCACAGTTTAATCATATTTTTTCCATTTGGGAAAGACTTTGAAGCCATTACATCTACTCAGTCAAAAGGGGTCCAGATTGAGAAAGGGTTTAGGCTGGTGCTTAATGCTTTTAGAGACTGAATTATTAGTTCATGTGGTTTGCATGTAAATGCCTTCTGCAGAACAGTCATGGGGTTTGTCAGAAAGCTTAAGACCACTTTTGTCAGAAGTGAGGGAAGAACCCAGGCCCTGGTATACTACAAGGGGATGGAGTAGCATAATCTCCTAGTGAAGGCAAGTAGAACTTCTCTCATCTGGTGTCAAATGTATGCTTTTCCTGGACAGATTATTCTGACTCATCAGACAAAGTCATGAAGACAAACTGTGTGTTCCTTAAGAAAAGGGTTCAGATCATATTTGCAACTGTGACTTTTATGCAGCCTAACTGGACACATAATAGGTGCCGAGTGCAGATTGACTAATTAAAATAAAGGTTAATAAATAATGCAAACCAACCCATATTAGTAGACATAGTTCAAAACTGTCCTATAATGTTAATTACCTCCACTACAGTGGAAACAACAACAACAAAAAACTAAAACAAATAGTCTTCTCTTAGTAAAAAGGCATATATTGGCTAAAATGCCCTAAAAGCAAATGAAGTATAGCAACTACGGGAAAACAGGAAAACTATGGCATCCTCCCTTGACAGATAGTATGTGAATTATTTTCTTCTCTATGTAATGTAATTTTGATAGTATAAACGTGAGGATGGAACTCAAGATTATCCCCTGGAGAAGCACCTGAGTGATGAATTGTCAAAGAAACAATTCTCTGCGGAAGAGAGTTAATCTGACAACCTGGACCAAGGGATGTTAGAATATTTACTGGGTTCAAGAGTGGATGTAATCTCTGCACCACAAATAAGCTGGAAATGTGAATGTCCCTCAGCGCAAGCTGTGAGACAGGCACAAGGTGCAGACAGAAAGTGGCTGAAAACCTGCTTGATCAGGAACTGACCACCAATACCCCAGCTGGCCACCAGGAATATTAAAACCTAAAGTTGGCTTATAACATCACATGGAGCCTACGTTTGCAGAAAAAGATAATCAGCTGGTGAATATCAGTCTGGCAAACTGAACATGTCAAGGAAGAATTTGGAATGATCAGCTCGGGACAGTTTGAAACCTAGAGAAGTAGCCCTTGGTAGATGATAAAGGTGTGTGTTTTTGTTTTGTTTTGTTTTCTTTGTTGTTATTGTTGTTTGGATCTAGAGCTGTGCTGTTCAATAGAACTTGCTGTGGTGATGAAATGTTCCATAATCAGTGCTGTCCAATGGGGTAACCACATGTGGTTATTGGGTACTTGAAATATGGATGGTGTGATTAAGGAATTAAATTTTTAATTTTAACTAATTTATATTTAAATTTAAGTAGCCACTCATGTTTAGTGGGTACTGCATTGAGTAGCACAAATCTAAAAACTCAACAATTGGCATAGGACTCAAGAAAGTCAGAACAATTAGTGGTTTAGAAATTAATATGAATCCAAACCAAACAGACATAAACAATTACTAGAAGGGTCTAATAGTCTTAATGAATCTGGCAATGATGCCAATCCAAGTCAACCTTTTTCAAAAGATTTAAAAACTTGGTTCTCTTAGATAAAGACTAAGACAAAGAAATGTCTTTCAGTATATTGTCCTACAAACTGCAAAAGATAAAACCAGTCTATGATAGAAAGTTGTGACCTTTCTACATATGAACTCATTCATTAAAATCAGCACATTTATTTAATACACCCACTAAGTTCTAGGCATGCTTTGAGGCTGTTGCAAGGTTATAGGTCTTCATGCTATGTGTGAGATGACCAGAGTGTGCTGGTAGTACATAGAGAAGTATCTATGATAGGGGATTAAGAAAAGACTTTCCAGAAAATGCAACTCTTGAGCTGACTCTTGAAGATAAGTAGGCAGCTAAAGGGGTTGGGGGTACTATAGAGGGCGTTGTAGGAAGAGGACAAAATTTACACAATGGTAAAAAGGAGTAAAACTGTCAAGCGCATATAGGAATTGACAAGCAACTAGGTGTATCAGGATTATTAAGCAGGGGTAGATGATTAAGTAGTGGGATACGAAGGAGGAATGGAAGGTGAGAAAGGAAAGTCATAGCCAGTGATCCTACTGTGTACTTTACATACTAAGAAAATGGATTTTAATTTTCTGGCAGCATGGGAAGTTATGCATGCCTTTAGTAAGTATTACTTTAAGTGGAATATGCTGTGTACAAAGAGAATTACCAGTTTTATATTTGTGGGGGGAGAAGGCAGTGTATGGGGAGGCATGGTGAGGGGTGGTGGGAGAATGTTTATAGGCAGATATACCACTTAGGAGACTGTTTCTGAAGTTCAAATGAGAGATGATAAGGACCTAAATTAAGTCACCGGTATGGAGGTTGGAAAAGAAGTGAATGATTCAAAAAATATTTAAGAGAAAAATCTACTGTCCCCCTCAATGACTACTTAGGTGTGGGACATTAATGAAAGGAGAATTCATGGACAAATCTGAGGTTTCTGCCCAGAGTGACCAAGTGAGATTGTGAGGCCACTAAGAGAGAAAGGGGTTACAGATGAAGTAGCAAATGGGGAGGGATTTGATGAGTTTATCTTGAACATATTAAGTTTGAGGTTCCTGTTTGAGACATTTCCCTACACACATCTCAGGAGAGAGGTCTGCACTGGAGATGTGGACGTGGCAGTCATCAGCATGAAACAGTGGTTAAAGTGATGATGGTAAACAGGAATCCTGCGGGAGGCTGAGGGAGAACAGTGAAGAGCTAAAGGTAGAGCCTCAAAGAGCCCCAGTGTGTACAAGCAGCTCTAGGGAGGGGAGTCCATGAAGGAGACTTGGAAAAAATGTTCAAAGTGGAAAGAAAACCAAGAGAGATTGTTAAGTATTTGTAAGAAAGGAAGAGACAGGGAACAACTGGACATATAAAATAAAGTAGAAAGTCTCAAATGGAAAGGGCTGAAATGTGTGTCCATTGGATTCAGTATTTAGAGGACAGTGATGACATTGCAGCAGCAGCCTCAGTAGAATTTACATGAAGAACAGAAATGAAACATCAGGGGACTTAGGAGGAAAAGACATAGAAGTAGAATTATGGAGGGTAGCATGGCTGGAAGGAGAAACGCTAAATTTTAAAAGATAGTTTCTCTGGAAGATGAGATGGAATAGTAGGAAGGTGGTGAGTAAAAGGTTTTTAATTCTTATAAACTTTTCACTTTTTCCCACATTATTTCCATGATATGTTTTACTTTATAATTAAAAGCACACACAAAAAAGATGAAAGTCATCATGAAGATAAAATAGTTCTGGGAGCAAACATTTAACCAAGATGGATGACTAAGAAAGAAAACAGGAGCCTTGGCTAGAATCTCTTTCAGAATGATAGTTAAAGTCACAGAAGGTACAAGACTCAGGCAAAGGAGACAGCAGAGGGTAAGAGAGTGAAGGCAGGGATAGATAAAAGGCAGAGAAAATAATTGATATAGCAGTGACCCATAAGGTGAGAGAAAGGATTAAAAGAACGAACGGCAGGGTTGATCTTGTGTGGTGAGACGTGTATCATGTTTAGACATGAGGAAAGAAGGTGGCTGTAGATAAACTTCTTGGCATGTGCATGTAGTGGAGAAGAATTGGAAGGTCATCCCACTTGCTAAGATGAGGAGTGTAAGACAGGGGGTTCAAGAGGAGAAGCGAAGGCTTGGAATGGTGATGGGAAGAATGGGAAAGAGATCTGGCCAAAAATAAGTGAAATAATTGTTGTGCAGCCCTCAGGACTCAGCTGAGGATGGAGGCCACAAATTTACAGTGGCACAAATCCGGAGTGTGTGAGATTCTCTTCAACTGAGCTCAGCAGCCTGAGTATGAAACAGAGACTTTGACTGTCCCCTCGATCCACCACGCTAAGTGTGTTGTTAACAGAAGGACAAGGTTACAGAGAGTGGGCGTGTGTTGAGAAATGAACGTGATGACAAACCACTGGGTCAGAGCTGAGCAGGAAAAGAAACTAGTCTGGGGGAGGCTGAGAGACTGAGATAAAAAGAGGGCTAAGAATCTCCAAAGCTGAAGACAGTTGTGCTGAGAAGGAGCACGTGAGAGAGCCCAGAGCAGTGTCAATTTAGAGTTAAGATCTCAAGGTTTTGAATTAGATTGAATTGGAATCGAATTCCAGCTTTGCCATCACTAGGCGTACGACCTTGAGAAAATTATTAAAATTTTCTGTGATTCAGTTTTCTTATCTGTACGATGGGATAATATCATTTATCTCAGTGTTTTTAAAAAGACTAGATACAATAACCTACCTAAAGCATTTATCATAATTCTTAATATATGGCAAATATTCAGCAAATGGTAGGACGCAAACATGCATGTACACACAATGGAGTTTCAGATTTTGAGGTAAAGAATCTTTGGGATAGCCAGCCTCCAAAATGACCCCCACAGTGATTCTCACCTTCTTAAGTAGAACCCTCCTACACTGAATCCTGTGTGGCCTGTGTATCCAGTAAAATGTGTCAGATGTGATGGTATCTGACTTGCAAGGTTAGATCATAAAATGCTCTGGAGGAAGTCAACCACCATTTCATAAAATCATTCAAGCAGACCAAGAAGTCCTCATGGTGAGGAACTGAGGCATCCTACCGACAGCCAGCGGCTACTTGCCAGCCATATGAGTGAACCGTCTTGCAAGTGGTTCCTCCATTCCCAGCCATGCCTCAGACACAGACATCCTGACTGCATCTTCATAAAAAACCCAAGCCTGAACCACCCATCTGACTCATTCTTGAATTTCTGATGCATAAAATCTATATGAGATAATAAATGTTTATTGCCATTTCAATCTATTGAATGTTGGGAGTAAATTTGTTACTAGCAATAAATAATTAATACAGCATTTGGTACCTAGAAAAGGGGTGCTGATAATAATAAAAACATAAAATGCAGGCAGTGGCATGCCTAAAAGTATATTGAGATGAGTGTTAGTAAAAGTCTAAAAGGACTCAAAGAACCTATTTGCATAAACCTAATGGCTTTTGAGAAGGTGATTAGTGAATGTTTAAAGAAAGGTGAAGACAATGTTACTAGAAACTGGAAGAAAGGTGATTGTTATTATGTGGGGCGGAAATTTTAGCAACACTGTTGCCTACAAAAATATGCAAAGTAGGTAATCTATCCAATGAACTAGGTGATCTAGATAAGATTTCTAGGCAGTGTTGAAGGCACACCTAAATTTTTCATGTTGTTTATAGTAAAACAAAATAAATAAACTAGATATATGGCTTTTAAATATAAAGGAGCCAGAGATTATTTGTTTTGAATGTGTCCAGAATCTCTACATGGTGAATGATGTTAATAAAAAAAAAAAAAAGCTTCTAAGCAAAAATAAAACCTAGGAAACTATCAGAAAAAAATTTGTATTAAAGATTAAACTGAGAACGTGATTGTGAAATCTTTTTGTAAAGACCTCAGAAAGATCTAGGTTGGAGCCTCAGGGAACCACTCAGTGAAGCAATAGGGCTTCTAAGAAGCTTGAAACTGTTGCCCAAGGGCAGAATCTCAAGATACACAAAGGCTTGTCTGGAAGATATTTTTAAATATTTTCTTCTAATAAAGTAAACTCCAATAATATTCCAGTAAGTGACCCACACATTTTTAAACAAATTGTATTGACAGGTATCCTTGCCAGGTTGGATTAAAAAGGACAGAGACAATGCAAAATGAAAAAGATCTTGGATGCCCAAACATCTATAAGAAGCAAGCAGGAAAAAAAAAAATACTTAGCTGCAAACATAGAGGACCTTTAATGGGAAAGGCAGGAGGACTGAGAAGGTAGAATTAAGAGGCTAGAGGACAGAGCCAAGAACATGGAGAATTATTCTCAGGCCTTGAGTCTGAATCAAGGAACTGTCAACATGTACTTTGCTGGATTTCAGAATTACTATGGGCCAGTAACTCTATGTACATCCTGTTTTTGCTTTAGTTGAACAGGATAATCCATAGAGATTATGCTATGCCTACCACACTATTGTATGTCAAATGTGTTTGAGTATGTGTGCATGTGTGTGTATATGTGTGTATATGGGGAGAGCACAGACAACTGTCTCTTTAGTTCATAGGTCTTCATATTGAGAGAAACTGTACCCAACGACTGCATGTAAGGAAACACACTGGAGGAGCTTCATCCTCACCTAGAACTGATGTAAATGACGAGATTATGAATTTGAAGCAGATGCTATAATGGAGTATAACTTTTCTGTGCTTTGGGAGGAAGGGAGTGCATTTTACATTTTGGAGGGATGTGCATCATTAAGATACAGAAGGTGAACTGTAGGAGCCAGTCTCTAAAATGTCCCCAACCATCCTTGTCTCCTGAGGCTACGTCATAAAAGAATCAAAGTTCCTACCATGATCTCTTTCTTGGATCACTGCCATGTCTCGAGGACATTCAAACAGCCTTACGGAGAGGTACACATGATAATGAACTGAAGCCTCCTGCCACCAGTCACCACCAACTTGCCAGTGTACTAGTGAGCAGATCCTCCAGCCTCAGTTGAGCCTTTGTGACCACTGCCCCATCCCAGCTGTTGCATACAACCTCTTGGGAGCTTAAGCCAGGCCCGCCCAGCCAAGCCACTGCTGCGTGCCTGACCCACAGAAATTGACGGAGATGATGTATGTTTATTGTTATTTCAAGATGCTAATTTTCAAAGTGATTGGTATATTACAATAGACAAATCATTAAAATTCCCCAATTTTAGTGATTTGTGGCTGTGGAAAATGAATGATGAAAGAGAAATATACTTTGTTCCTTGGAGATGAAGAGAACATCTCAAAGTCAAGGTGTGGAACGATCTCCGCTAGACACTGGTCTCCTGGACAGCAGTAGGAATGGAACAGAAGAGTGTACTTGCTTAGTGTCCAAATTCTTCAGTGAGTGTGGGTTGGTTGTTTGCAACGAGGCCAAGGTTTGTAAAAATGAGAACAGAAAGCATATTATTAATAAAATGAGTTTCAAAAGAGATAGGTCTCCCCCCTCTTTCATTTTATGGGGGCAAAAGATTAATGCTTGGATAACAATATTGTGTCCCATAGTACTCAGAGTACTTATTTCCCTGAATTTTTGTTGTTTCACAAATATAATGGGAATCACGAAAACAGTAAGAATGAAAAAAATCACACAATCCCATTTTTAACATATCATGTACTCTTTTAGCTCTTATATATGTTAATATTTGTGGATTATTAGTACGAATAATGATATAGCTAGAGCATAAGAAAAATGTATAATTTCCCATTTTACCAATTACTCTGCTACAAACATTTGCATGACACTATATGTACTTCATAATTTTTATTTAAAATAATTCCCTGAATGAATATAGAATAATTTTCTTAGCCATTCCCATATTGCTGACTTTTATCTTTACCTTTTCCCCAATTAAAAAATCATGCTGTGTAGAGAGGTTTCTCCTACTTTTGAACTATTCCTTCATGAAAATTTTTCTTGGGTAAAACTACTGGGTCAAAAATGCCCTTGGTCATTTTAAATAGCAACAAAGCAAGTTTATTTCTTATTCCTTATTCTAGTATAGACTTAGAATAAATTATGAGATACTATGGGATTAAATGAAACGAGAAAGAAGGAAAAAAGAGTTGGGCATCAGAACCAGAGATCAAAGGTGGAAACTGTGTGGCATTTGTTGGACCCAACCCATTAGTATCTCTATGCTCAGAATGCAGTTGAGGAGCTTTCCTATATTCCACTTCTATACATTGCCCTTAATCTTCCACTGTCCACCTCCCATCATCTTATTGGTCAATATTAACCAGACACTTAGCCCACACCCTGTAGGATACCTAGATAATGCTACACTGGACAAAATTAATAACTAGAGAGCATGCATTGAGCATCGAGCAGCATTGCGCACTGGAGTGTTAAACATTACTACTCTCACTTTAGAGAAGACGACACAGGCTAAGAAGTTAAGCACATTACCTGTGTTTGAGTAATAAAGAACTGGTGAAGCCAGGACCCAAACCTCAAAACTCATGTCCATTCTTGCACAGCACACCGTGTCAGTGGGGCTTAATACCTTATAATCAAAACTAATCCAAGTAGCTTGTTGATTCCGTTCTAAACTTAAAAAAAAATCTTTCATGTCAAAGTTCTGTCTAAAGTCATATTTTTTAAATGTCAGATTTTTGCCATCTTTCTAGTGAAAATGATTTTAAGTATATAGTACCACCTCTATGTCATGCTTAGGACCAGAAAATTCCTAAGTGTCAGAGAGTTACATGCTTGTCTGTTGAAGAGAAGAACATAGAGTTTAAATACCTCCCCCACACACACTCATACACACAAGTGTATACACCTTCCACTAATGTAAACTGTCTTTTATTGTTCAGATTCAAGGTCTCCAAAGAGTACTTTGAATGGTTAATTCTATAGAGTATGTTCCTCAACATATAAAAACAGCAATTTGAAGTGTGATCTGTACAGAGAAACATACAACCTGTTCTCCACCAGTCTACTAGATTCTCATTTTGGGCTATGCTTCCCACTACATCTTCCATAGCAACTCCCTATGTCTTCTATAGATTAAGGGCATATTTTGTCACACTGTAGTTATTTGCCGTTTCCAGTGTTTTGAAAATACCAGATGCATTCTTTATTGAAAGTGGTCTGTTTTTAGTCTATGGCAATACCACCCTGAACGCACCCGATCTCGTCTGAAAGTGGTCTGTTTTTAAGTCTCTTATTATTTTGTAGTTGGATCAGCTATTTTACATTAATTAAACAACAAACAAACAAAACTATAGTGGCAGGTGGTGCATTCAACCTTGTATTGTAAACTCTCAGAAAGGTGAAAATGTTAAGAAAGGTTACTAGTGAAGTGGATCAAAATATGCCACCCCAAAATACACCACTTTGGTATAGGGATTATTTTGAGCTGAAGACAACTGAGAAACAGCAAATGGCAAAAATCTCCCCCCGCCACCCCTACAGCGCACATTTGCCTGAAAGCAGGCTTGTACTGTTAATAAACCGAGATAACTCTAGACTCTGACCAGACCAGGAATGACACCAAGCAGAATTTACATACAAAATTTCACTGAGATAACCTTCATCTTTCATTAGTTTCCCCCATATATTTACCTCCCCACATTTGCCACCCCGAAAAGCCCAACTCCCTTTTCCTCTGTCTCATCATCTCTTTACAGATTTGCTGTTCTTTGTTAAGAAGCTACATAAGCCTGAGTTCTAAGCCCCCTTTGAGTCACTCATCACTGTGTTTCCTTCATGTGCAGGCACTCTGCATTTGTGAATAAAATTTGTATGGTTTTCTCTTGTTAGTTTGTCTTTTGTTGGTCTAATTTTCAGGGTCCCAGGCAACAAACATAAAAGCATGGAGGAAAATGGTTTTTGCTCCCGTACACTAGCAGTCTGGAGCCAACTTCATAAACAGCTGTGACGTCTGAAAAAGAATCACCCACAGGCACCAATCAATGAGCTACGGCCAAGAAAAGTCTTACTGCAGATGTAGAAAATTCCATGGGTGGGACATGGTGGAGAATCCCACCAGCTGATAGCCAGATGATGAAAATGTTGTGTATTTGTGTATGTTGAGGGTGGAGGCAAGGGAAGACTTGTGACAAGAAGGATGAAAAGGAAAGATAAGGATGAAAATGTGTGTTCCGAAGATATTAACATTATTTTCTGAATTCCTGAATGATGTTCTCTCTCAAGTGTGCCAGAGCCCAGAGCAAGTTTAGCATCCTCAGCAACGTCTACTAAGTATTATGTTATGATACAAAACCAAAGCTCTTCTACACCCCATTAGGTTTGCTACTGAGTTACGGTACAACTCGGTCACTGGGTCTCTGTTTTGCTTCTTCAACTTATTTCAACAAACTGACTGAGCTTCTACAGTAGAGGTACAGCCATAAATAACGCAGGTGTTTTTATGTGGTTTTTGTTTATTTGTCCCTCCCTTAAAAAAAAAACAAAACTTGATCAGTGTTTCGATATAATCTGCCACTCCCAAATTTGCATAGTGCTTAGGAGAGTAGATGTTATGGAAAGAGAAGACAGAAGAATGTGTCGAAGGATAAGTAGTCAAGAAAAATGCTAAGAGTAGGACAGACTTATTTGTACTACCCACATTTTAGCTGAAGAACTGAAAAAAGCAATAACATATCTATGATGTATCTATTTATATGTTCATTTAATTAAGTCTGTTCCTCCTCTGCCCCTTGGCTATAGGTTCCATGGGAGCAGGAGGACCAGGCAAGCGTGGTTCACTGTTACTTTCCCAGAGCCGTACCTTGTGCCTGGCACATCATAAATATATACATTCCATTAGTGCATATTTGTTGAATGAATGGATTTCTTATTAAATAAAACAACTTGAATGTGGGTAAAAAAAGCAGCACAAGGTGTTAAGTTATTCTGCCCTGAGACATTCTTCAATGTTTCTTCATACCATTTCTGTACCATCTGCACTAGTAGGAAAGAAAGGCCTGGGGAGCCCTCTCAGTATAATTTATTATATTTATGTTGCACCTATCACCTTGCTACTGTATCTAGGTCAGTGATTCCCAAAGTTTGTTTCATAATATGCCAGAATATCTCTGTGGGGCCATAGCTTCTTAAAATATTCTCAAAATAAAGTTAATTTTCATTCGATTTAATTTTAAAAAATAAACACAGTCCATGAAGGGGAGGCGTTATGAAAGCAAGAATACAATTCTAAACTGCAATTTTTCCAGTTGGCAAGCAGAGATCTGTGTTTATTCCAAAGTAGTTATTGATTTATTTATTTGTTCATTTTTTCAACAAACTTTTATTAAATGTTCATTCTGTGTCAGACAGTATACCAGGTACTTGAGATATAGTGACGTGTAGCACCCAGTCCTCGCTCGCTTGAAGGGCGGTATGATGGAGAGACAGTAAGATATGAAACTGAAAGATTCAAATCTAACATCCACTGGGTGCCCAGCATGGGTCATAGACAGTGCATTATCCTATATGTCTTATCTTCGCCTGGTGTCTATATTCCTCATAATTTGCACTACCTAAGGAACCTTCTGATGTGTGCAACCCAGTACGTCCGGAGCCTTACAGAACCTATCCTATTCGTGCATTCACTTCTGTTCCAAAGACTCTGAAATTGAAGTGACCAGACCCAGACAGCATTCAATTCAGTATCTCTATCTTTTGACCCTCTGCATGCCCCATGATCAGGTACCTCAGAATCAAACTAAACATCCTCATCAGTAAACCAATTTTCTCACCCAAATACCTGATTTCTTCTTAGCATACCTAGGTTAAAAATCTGAGAACATTTTTGATGCTTTAGGATATTAGAAAGAGCATGATCCTGGAGTCATAAAGATGCGAGTTCAAATCCCAGCTGTGCTGCTTGTATACACTGAGCAACATGACTAGATTTCTTCTACCCACTTAGAATTATTACGAGAATTAAATGAGGAAACACGTGAGGTTCTTAAAACAGTGCCAAAGACAGTAAAGTTATCCAATAAACATTCTCTCCTCCATATACTATGTCATTATAATATTATAATTTCAACTCTAATCACTAAAAAGGCATCTAAACAACAGCATTGTTCTAAATATATTTTTAAATGATCATCCATTTTAAAAATTGTGTCTTTATGATAATTAAAAAATGACTTGCTTTAGTGAATGGTGCAAGACAATGTGTGATTCTCTGGGCTATGAATGTCTTCAGTGATGTTACCAGAGTGCCATCCACATGGTGCAGATCCTAACAGGTCATTGCAGAGACTTGACAGAGATCTTACTAGTTGTTATGGACTGTGTATTTTGTGTCTCCCCCAAATTCATATGTTGAAATCCTAAGCCCCAGTGAGATGGTCTGAGGGGGTGGGGCATTTGGGAAGTAACTAGGTTTAGATAAAGTCATGAGCATGGGGTCCTCATGATGGGATTGGTCTTCCTTTAAGAAGAGAAAGAGACTAGAGATGGTTCCCTTGGTCATGTGAGCACACAGCCAGAAGGTGGCTGTCTACAAACCAGGAAGTGGGTCTTCACCAGACACCGGATCTGCCGGTCCCTTGATCTCTGATTTCCCAGCCTCTGGAACTAGGAGAATAGATGTCTGTTACTTAAGTCACTCAGTCTGTGGTACTTTTTGGTATAGTAGCCCAAGCCAATTAAGACACTAATAATGCAGAAGCTGTGATGATTCACAATCATATATTTTATATTCTTTATATAATATATAATATATTTGTATATTATAACATATGCATACATATATACATGCAACAACTCCTTCAAAATATTGAAGTGCAATATTATATGTTAAGACACCTATGTCCATCATTAATTCAAAACAGGTTAGGTCAGAATTCCAGGTAAGTTACAATATGTCACAATCAACATTTCCTCTAAATTTTCCCTCTGCCCACTTCTCCTCCTGCTTCCTTCTCAAATTCTTATGTACTCCCAAGATAAATGGAGTCATCAATGTGATTGACCAGATGACGGGACCACATTCCTAACTGGCAGTGTTCCGACGCATTGAAATGTCATGCGCTTGAGTGGACTTTCTCTCTTCCGCTTTGTGTTCAGGAGTTGGTAAGCTGAGCCAAGGCCATTTTCTTGGTGTCCTTCTTTCTCCCTCCTTGATAATGTTGCTTGTTACTTCCACTTACTGAACCGTATGGCAAATGGCAAATACTCGAGATTTAGATTCAAAGAGAAGTAGATTGCACACCCATTTCAATTCTACCAGATTCTGCATTGAAATGTGTTGGAAACTAGAGCAGCCAATGATGAAGTGGCACTTCCCACCCCACTCCACTCTCAGTCTCCTGACATTTCCCTCTGATGCTCTCCAAGAAGGAGAGATTGTGGGAAGGGCATCAGAGCACATCAGAGACAGAAGATCTTTCTGCCTGAAAATATTTTTAGAAACTGCACAAAAGTAATTAGTGAGATCATTGAATTTTCTTTCCTGAAAATATTTTTCACAAAGAAAAGATCCTTCCCATCTCCTTGATCAGACTGAAAGACCGTAAGTACGTCTGTTCCTGGAATCCACACCTCTCTATTGGAATCCAGAATAAAGCACGGATTGATCAAGCATGCTGGTCTGACATTCTTTTTAATTTCACAATATTACAGGGGTACAAATGTTTTGGTTACATGAATTACTTTTGTACAGTTTGAGTCAAAGTTGTAAGTGTGTCCATCACCCAAATAGTGTGCGTTGTACCCATTAGGTGTGAATTTACCCATCCCCCTCTCCTCCCTCCCACCTGCTTGATTTCCATTGAATTTTACTACCATATGTGCACGTGAGAGTTGATCATTCAGTTCCAATTTAATAGTGAGTACATGTGGCGTTTGTTTTTCCATTCTTGCCATACTTCACTTAGGAGGATGGTCTCCAGTTCCATCCAGGTTGTTACACAAGGTATTAATTCATCATTTTTTCTTATGGCCAAGTAGTACTCCATGGTATACATATACCACATTTTATTAATCCACTTATGTACCGATGGGCACTTAGGTTGTTTCTACATCTTTGCGATTGTGGTCTGACATTTCACTCCACATTCCTCAGTGCGGGGGGATGTCTTCCTGAGGTTAAGTTGTACTTGCTTTCCAGAGCGTTCTCCCTCCATGCTCATGTTAAAAGCAGCCTTAAAGGTTTTCCATCATGTCACAGTAACACCTACATGACATATAGGAGCAAAAATATATCTCCATTTATTTATATCTTGCCACAAATTTGGTTCATATTCTAGGAGACAAGAGTGCACGAGAAGACTATTCTCCCAGGCAGAAGGTCTTTCCAGCACAGTGTACTTTTGTATGGAAACCTCATTTGCCTATTCTGCCCATAGTTAGTATTCACTTCATTTTAAAATATATTACAGCTTACGCAGAGGTAGTAGAGCATAAACAAATAATTTGATGACAAAAAATGTCAACTATGTTGCAACTCATTGACTGATTTGGGGCAAGCCACTTAACTTCTCTGTGCCAGTTCAGAGGACTCCTGGCCCATCTTTAATGAACTTTCTTATTCATAAAGACAATCCATGGATTACAACTGGAGTTTCCCTGACAGTCACTAAGTTTCCCCCTTTTTACCTTTGTTTTGATGCTTTTGCCTCCCTGCTTTGAATTCTTAGAATGTCATTCCACCGACTACCTCCAGTCTCTTCAACTCATTCGTCCTAGTGTTTGCACTCAGCCCTCCCCTGAGAATCTGGTCTTGGCTCACTTCAACCTTTAGCTCTACCTCTAGCCGTGAACGATGCTAACCACGCCCTGCAAAGGGCTGAGTGGAAGCTTCCAGGGCTAATCAGTTAAGTAGACTGTCTTTTGCCTATTATTGAGAAAGCAATAAGAGGTGTGTAGATGGTATATAGTAATCATCAAGCGTCTGCTGTTCATTGACTAAAAGTTAAGCTGCGTTAGGCACTGCTGGGGAGAGTCATGTGTAAGACTCCACTTGGAGATATATAGAGGTTTAAGAACCCGACACAATCCATAAACATGTGTAAATTAATACAGTATAAATTGAGCAAATAAATGCTGGGGGACACAGAAAATATAAAGGGGGACAATACTCCACTGAGCAAGAGTTATAAATTCTCACCAGAGGCCACAGTGGCGAAACTAAGTTGGAACTAAAATTCATGAGCATGCTCACTGAAGTGAACAAGCCTACGTAAATACTCAGCACTCAGCACGTGGCAGAGCAGGTAGCTCACCAGGAATCCCCCCCTCCAGCAGAAGTGTCCTCAGGCAGACTGATTGGTGCACACACATTTTCTTGTTTTCACACTCTCACACTCAGGGCCACACATACCTTCTCACACACAGCAGACCTCATGCCATTTGACTGTACTTTAGTGATTGCCCACTTACTAACATGGAGAGGCAGCTGGAGACGATTTCTTGAGTCAAACTCCTTTATGCCTGTGGTCCAACATGACAGACACTTGTTTCTGATACCCCCCAAGAGTTGACTCCTGAGACCATGCTCCATAAAACCCATAGCACAAGTTTTTGATGGAGATGAATTATAGTTTACAGATGATTAAAACATTGTTAATGATGACATCAAGGGACTTGAGGCTCTGAAAGGGAAATTTTGAAAATGAGACGTTATCAGAACCTCTGGAGTCTTAAGCACTTGTCAGTTCACGTTTTTAAAAAGTGCATCGGCTTTATCCAGTATCCACATAACCTTTCTCCTTCCCTTTGCTCTGTTTCCCTGGCAACCATTTAAAAGTACTGCAAAAGGCACTGCTGCCTTGAAAAAAGAAAAGAAAAGGAAAGGACAATAGTCTTAAGCCTCCTTTCTTTCTTGAGAGTTTTTCTCCATCTTCCCAACCACTTCCCTGGCTCTCGGAGGTTGTGCAGTCCCCAGAGCCATCTCACCTTGAATGTGTGACTGTGGGTAATTAAGGAGGCGGGTGTCAGGCCCGGTGGAAGCAGCTTCTTTGAGATTCTGGTTAGGCATTCAGGGTCAACTAAAAGGCTCTATTTCTGGGGTAGAACAGTACTCAGAGCAGAAACACAGCAAGAGAAGCTTTCGGTAAGGCTCCCTCTGCCTTCAAACCTCTAATCTGAGAGAGAGGCTGTGCAAAAGGCAGTGACACTGGCTGTCGGCTGCCACTCCAAAGGAGCCATCCAGATGGCAGATGAGGAAGCCCTGGCCCTGAGGGTCCAGCTGCACAGACCCAGCAAGACTGGCTCTGTTTTGAGGGGCTCTGGAGGCCAAAGCACCTGCAGGTTTGCCCTCACTTCCCAAATACTTCCAGAAGGCTTTTGTTTTTTTTTCAACTAACAGAAAATTTCCTTGTTTCATCAACCCCAAATTTCCTGGCTCTAGGAAACAGACAAGGCAAAATGTGATGTTTTACAGGACTACCCGTCATGCTGAGGACAAAGCCTCTCCTAACCAAGCCTTGAGGCTTTTGTTCACCACTGTTCCAACAATTTGTTAAAGACCCTTTTTTGCAAAAGGAAGGGCAAACATGGAGCACCACCCATGTGCCTGAAACCACGTAAAAGCATTTACATAAGTGATCTCATTTAATCTCCCCAACAAATCTGTGAATAGATACTGTTTCATTAGCATTAGTATTTGTATTTACTCCTCCCCACCCACCTCCTACCTCTCAGAGGTCAAATTGTTTGTCCAAGGTCCGAGAGCATCCCAGAGCTGAGTTTTAAACCCAGATCTGTCTAACTCCAACAGGTCATGTTGCTTCCATTAGGCTTTGCTCCCTCCCTGGCACTGCCTGCAATGCCTCTGAACAGACAGAGGCAGCTAGAGGTTGGGATTAGGTCTTCCATGCAAACTAGATCTGGGTAAGCCCTTGTAACCTTCTCATCTCAGTAATTTGGATCTAGAAAAGAGAACTCCATAGAACGTTTTTCTGGCTGATACTGTTTCAGTAAGGCAGCACCACAGAAGAAGGTTTTTGACATTTTTGATTCACGGTTATGTATAAAGGACTTCCCATATTCTTGGCACTATGAAAACAAAAGAAAGAAGCATGAGATGAAGAAGCCTCCTCAAGGGCCAGAGTGGCTCAAGCCCTGTGGTGAGAACAAGGCCTCAGAAGTCTCCAGAGCTGGGAATGACGATCCAATCTGTTCTGCCAACTTCCTGACTATGCAGCCCTGAACAAGTTCTCTAAGCCTTAGTTTTCGTATTTATCAAACGGTAACAACATTAAGTCCTACCTCAAATTGCTCTGAGGATTAAATGACATAATGTAAGCAAAGTGCATGTTAGATAATAATGGTAGCTTACAATTGTAATAATAATGACATTGGAAGGCAAGACAGAATATGATGACATTCCAAAGGGAAAGGCTCATTTTTATAAGAACTATCAGTGAAAAAAGAGAAGATTATGAGCTGGCACTCAGGACGAATTCATAAAAGAATTTAGCTTGACCTGGGATTTTTGGAGGCAAGAAAGAAGCCAAGAGGTGTTGTAGGCAGCTATGGAACTCATGAACAAAGGTGTGATGTTGGGAATAAGTATGTTTAGAAGGGCCAGTGGTGAAGGAATAGTGACAGATTCTCCTGGGACAAGGAAAAAAGAAAAAGTTGTAAAGGAAAGAAGGACCTGGCTATGGAAGGCCTTAAAGTTGGTACTTGTTCCCAAGATCACTGAAATTTTTTTTGTTAGATAGGATCTCAACCCAGAAGATTCTTGGTAATGAGCAATCTGAGGAAATCACTTCCAGTCACGATAAACCTTGGGGCCAAAAGAAGCCCACTGGACTATGATGTAATGATGCAGAACCAACCCAGAGTATCTTCCTCAGTCCTCAGACTTTCTATGTTTGATGACACCTTTACTCAGTACCTCAGTTGAAAGACCAATAGAGCTTCAGAAGACAGAACTCCAGAAGGGAAGGGAAACTATAAAGAGATAGAAAGTTAACTAGATCAGCCTAGAGAGTAAAGAGGTATTAGTTCTGCTAAGAAAAATCTGTTCTCTAAAGTAAATTCCAGACAGGCTAATGGAGGATGCAATATGCTGTCTTGGTGATGTAGTAGTATTTTAATGGGTTTAACAAACAAGTGCCTAAAAGAGCTTGCGTCATCCTACACCAAATCTTTACCTTTCTCCAACGGATTCTTCTACTATTTTAGCCATTATATTATATTCTTTTATCCTCTGACTGCCTGCTTTTTTTGAAAAAAGAAGTTGAAAGCAAAAGTGAACCTGAGATTATTCAGCACTGATTCTTCTGAAAAGTTATAACACATTGGTTTTAAGATGGGTATGATACTTTAGGGAATTGTTAAAACATTGACTAACACAGGTTTTGGAATTAAGTTGATTTCATTTAGCCATATCGACCCTGCTTCCAGCTGGTTTTGTGGAATCTTGTTTGGCTCATTGCATCTGTCTCTCTTCCTATACTCTCTCTCATTCACAAATATTTATTCATTGCCTGCTTTCTTCAAGGTGCTATTCTAGGGGATGGAGATACAGCAATGACTGCAACAAAGTGCCCAGCTTCGTGGAGGTTATCTTCTAGTGTGGGAGTTAGATTTAAAAATAAAAGACAAATAAAAACACATCTGTGGTGCTCTGAAGAAAAATTAAGTAGGGAAGGAGAACAGACAGTGAAGCAAAGTGCCTGAGTTTGGACTGCACTTGGGTAAAAGCAGAGACTGTGTGGCTGCAGGACAGTGAGCACTGGAGAGACTGAGGGGAGATGCAGCAGAGGGATGTGGAGACGGGGTCCTGGGAGGGGTGGCAGCTCTTTCTTAGGACCTTGGCTCCTACTCTGACAAAAATGGAAAGCCATTGGAGAAATTTGGACAGAAAAAAAACATGAGCTGCTCTGTTTTAGCAGGATTGTTCTTCCACTTCTGTTGAGAGGATATATACAGAAGGGGACTATGAGTAGAAGCAGAGAGAACAGATAGGAGAGGACCACGCATTTCAGGAAAGAGTCTCTGGGAACTTGAACCGGGGTAGTTGAGATGAAGGAGTTCAGAAGTACACAGATTCTGGATATATTTTGGAGGTAGAACTGGTAGGACCTGTTGATGTATTAGATATTGGGTGTTTTATGGACAGAATATTTGTACCATCCTTTCCCTCCTAAAAAAACAATATATTGAAATCCTAATCCCCAATGTGATGGTATTAGGAGGTGGGGCCTTTGAGAGGTGATTAGGTCATGAGGATGGAACCCTCATGAATGGGATTAGTGCCCTTATAAAAGGGACCCAGACAGCTCCCTCACTCTCTCTCTATCATGTGAGAAGACAGCAGTCTGCACCCAGAATACAGCCCTCACCAGAACCCTACCATGCTGCTACCCTCCCTGATTTGGGACTTCCAGCCTTTAGTACTGTGACAAATAAATTTCTGTTGTTTTATAAGTTACCCAGTCTATGGTACTTTGTTACAGCAGCCTGAATGGACTGCATCAGGTTTAAAACACAAAAGGAGAGTCAAAGATAAAACTAGGATTTTGGGCCTGAGCAATAACAAGAATGAACTTGTCATCCATGAAGAAAGACTGAAGGAGGAGCAGGTTGGCAGGGTGTTTGAGTGGGTGGCAGAGGTATGACAATCTAGAGACCCGAGAGGTTAGTTTATGACAAGTGAAGTTTGGAAACCTGTTAGACATTCAAACAGAGATGTCACGTAGGCAGCTGAACATACAAGTTTGGATTTCAGGATATAGTTCAGGGCTAAATATATAAACGTGGGTGTCCTCAGCACACAGAAGATCTTAAAAAATTATGAAACTGGATGAGGCCCCCTCAGAAGCCAGCAGAAACAGAGAAGCTAAGAAAATCAGAACTCAGTTCTGAGAACTCCCATGTTCAAAAATTGTAAGATGAGGGTTTGGTGAAAGAGAAACATTAGATGGAAAAGCAGGGGATTGTGGTTGATGTCCCAGAGGCCAAGTGAAGAAATAGTTTTTGAAAAGGAGTCTTTAAATTTACTCTGACCATTGAATTTAGTAAAGTGAAAGTCATTAGTGTCATTGTCAAGAAAAATTTTGGTAAAATGATAGGTGTGTGTTATGGACTAAATGTTTGTATTCCCAAAATTCATATGTTAAAACTTTAACCACCAGCATGGTAGAATTTGGAGATGGGGCCTTTGGAAAGTAATTAGAGTTAGAAGAGAACTGCAGTCCTCATGACGAGATTAGTGTCCTTATAAGAGGAGACACCAGAGACATTGCTTGCTCTCTCTCTCTCCTTCGTGTGAGGGCACAATGAGAAGGCAGCCACATGTAAGCCAAGAAGAGAGCTGTCCTGGACCCAAATAGGTCATCATTTTGTTCTGGAATTTCTATCCTCCAGAACTGAGAGAAATTAATTTCTATTGTTTGAGCCACTGCTATGGCTTGAATGTTTGTCCTCCCCAAAACTCGTGTTGAAATTTAATCCCCAATGTAACGGTATTAAGAGGTGGGACCCTTAAGGGGTGACTAGGCCATGAGGGCTCTGCCTTCATGAATGGATTGATACATCCATTGTTTGATAGATTAATGGGTTGTCACTGGAGCAGGTCTGTTATAAAAGCCAGTTTGGCTCTCGGTGTATCCCTCTGGCCCAGTGATGCCTTCTGCCAGGTTATCACACAGCACAAAGCCCTCGCCAGAAGTCGACCAGGTGCTTCTGCCCAGTCTTGGATTTTCTAGCCTCCAGAACTGTAAGATATAAGCCTATTTTCTTTACTAAAACTCTCAGGTATTCAGTGATAGCAACAAAAAACAGACCAAAAAAGCCACCCAGTCTATGGCATTATGTTATAGCAGCCTGAGAAAACTAATACAATGTAGAAGCCTGAGCTGAGTAAGTTTAAGAGAAAATTGAATGAAAGGAATTGGAAAGAGTGAATATAAAATATCCTCCTTAGGATTTTTATCATAATGGGGAGCTAAGAAACAGAGCAGTAAGTGGGAGACTGTTATGAAGTCAGGGAAGGTTCTTAATGATGGAAAATATTAGCAGTCTGTGTCTACTCATGGGAACGATCCAATAGAGAAGGAAATTGATGATGCCAGAAGGGGTAACCAGAGGAGGCAGGAGACAGGATCCAGAGCATGGGTGGAGGCTCAGCCTATTATAAAAAGCAAGCTGACCATCCATTGCAAAAGGAAGGAAGGTCAAGTACATGGGTTGGTAGATTTGGGGCAAGGGTGTGTGAGTGCTCTCTTTTGATGGCAGCTATGTCCTCAGCGAAGTAGCAGCAAGCCAGAGAAAGGAAAGTGTGAAGATCTGAAGATCATCTTATTGAATTTCGCTTATGCATACATACCTATTTGTCTAGCAGTGGTTTTGAATACTCTGTACAAATCCACGTACAATATTTTAATGAAAAAAGGAAAATAAGATATGTTAGCCTACTGAAACAAAAGTCCTGACATACTGACAAATACCAACCTTGGCAATACAGAATGTTCTTTGTATAGAAAAGTTCCATCCCATTCTCTCACGGAAGGCATTCCAGGTCTGCCTTATGGGTGTTAACACAGTGTATTTTCTATGCTTCTGAATGGATAATCAACATCCACTTTATGGGTAACATAATCTACTCAGAGGCTTTAGCAACTCACAAGTTGTTCAGGGGAGAGAAGACAGAAATGTTCTCAAGTGGCATCTCTTCACTGGGAGTCACAGGAAAGAACAAAACCTCATTATGGCTAAGTGTCTGGTTTGGGTCAAAATTCAACCTCCATTTCTCCTTCCTTTTCCAAACACACTATAACTTACCTCATTCTGTGTCTCATTTCATGCTGTATGGTCTCTGGCTGTGTTCTGAGTTCACTTTCTGTGTTCCCTGGGCATCCATTCATGGAGTGGTGGTAAACACTCTGTTCCTGAGAACAGTGTGCTCATAAGGTTCTGTAAACACTGACACCCACCTCCGATATCCATCTCAAAAAGGGTGGTGCAGTGTGGATAAGGGTCAAAATTCTTGCTTGTAAGTACTCAGAGATCATTAGATAGAATAAAATCCAAAAACCTTGAGAAGATTTCAGCCAAATACCAGATTCATTGTCTTTGTATTGGTGGACCAAAGGCTGAAGATCTGAATATAGTAAGAGCCTCCATTTACTGAACACATTTTTTGGGGGGGTCCAGGGAAGCACTTTAAATCTGTGATCTCATTCAATCTGCACTCCAGATTCAAGAAATAGGAATTATTAGCCCCATTTTCCAAATGAGGAAACTGAAACTCAGAGAACTTGGCAAAGGTCAGGCAGCTATTGAGTAGCAGAGCTGGAATTCAACCAAGTTCTGTCTGCATCCAAAGCCTATGCTCTTAATCACAGCGTATTTTCTGAGTCTGTGAGCCCTCCATTGAATTGTTGTTTATTCAATCCATGTGTGTGAAAGAGAAGTGCCAGTCAATACTTGAACTGCTCGAGGTGGAGAGTCCAACATTTCTGTTTCTCTGCATATGTGCTTATAACTATTAAGGAGGAGAAACCAGTCTTCACAAAAGCAAAGCCCAGTAACACTATCTCTGCATTTCAGTGGGCAGATTGGGAATTGGACAAATGGTCTAATCAACCCACATGCACACACAGTATTTAAAAGGCACACGATACTACAGAACAATAGTTCTCTAGAGACAGGATGTTGGCAATGAATAAGATGCTAAATAGCTGAACCAAAGGACCCACAGACACAAAAGCAAGCTTGAGTGTGATCAGGCAGGATATGTGCATGGGGAGGAGTGTTTTGTGCAGTTTGGGTGATAGATTGGTTGTGTTAATTAATTATGTATTTTGAAGTTTTTTGCCACTTCACACCAAGCATATCCTTAAAATAAAAAAAATTAAGAGAGAAAGAGAAGCAAAACAAAAAACCTAATCTAATATTCAACAAACATTCTGCACCCAAACAGCACATCTTTGTCTGAAACCTTAGTTCCAAGAACCACTTACAGGCTTTCATCAACACATTATAATATTAATCAAGACTCATAATGCAGAGTGAATTGCATGCCAACAAATATATTTACACTGTAAATTGTTTGTTGAGGAGCCTTGGAGAGAAATGCAATTCACTGCCATAGAACTGAATAGTAAGAAAAATTCCCCATTAAAATCCAGAGAAAATAAAGACTCTGTAGAAGTTGATCCTCTAGAGCCATGAGTAAGAGATTTGTTAGCTTGCCATCCAAGTCCTTACAAAGAATTTAATTTCCAACCTACTCAATGTCTCAAATAAATTAGTTTCACTATAAGTTTAGATGGGCTTTTCTCCTCTTACTGGTATATCTTTTAGAATTGATGCCAGAATTACAGTTTTCATGTGGAGACAGAGAGGAAGACAGATGGATGTACAGATAGAGAGACCTCCTTCTGAGAAGTTCCTGAGAAATTGTTAGGTATCTCAATTGGACCTGTTGAGTCCACCTTCTAAACAATGCCAAATTTCATTCCATCACCATAATCATAGCTACTAATCATCTCCTTCTGGGACTACTGTAACAGCTGCCTTACTGGTTCGCTATATCCACTCTTGACTTGTGGTTCCAGTGTGATAATCTATAGCACCCAAATTCAGTATGAATGATATATGGATGATATGAGACGAGTGTGTATGATAAATCACATGGTCACCTTCCTCATGAGGCTCTGCATTGTCTGGCCCCACAAGCCCTCCACTTACCACTTTCCCCCTCACTCTCTGACCTTCTTACAGCCCTCAGAGAGGCCATACACTTTCCCTGTCTCCCCATCTATCTCAGGGACCCTATTGATACATTCTCTTAGCATTCCGTACTTCCATTTCAGAGCACTTATCACAGTGAGCAATTAAATAATCATTTTTAATTCATTTAATTTAAAGTCTATCTCCCTCATTATAATTCATTTTCATAATGTATTCCTGAATTATGAGAGATGCAAAGTCCAAGAACAATATACTAGGAGAGTGCTTTTGAAAATATAGTTGTCTTCATTCATTTCCCTTTTTTGGCCAATATAAATTCAGTGTTCATTTTATATAAGTACTGTTTAGCTAAGTAACTAGCTAACTAGCTAGATACATACGTCCATATAAACATACATATCTATATGCATATGTATATATATGCATATGCATGTCTACATCTATATCTAGACAGGTGTGTGCCTGTCTAGATATAGACAGGCGCTGTGCTCACACAGGTAGATATAGATATGAATATCTATGTGTCTGCCTATCTACACAGTGCAATGCTGGGTGCATACAAGCATTGTGAGTCTCAGCTGAGGTAGTGTGATCCCTGGGACTCACACACTCGATGGCTTAACCATCAACCCACCAAGATCATCTCTACTGAGCTAAAATACATCACAGGCACAATGGGAAAAAATAATAATCCTTTAATTCCCAGCTGCCTTTGATTTTTGCATTTACCCCTGAATTCCCGGATACTCTCACCATTGCACCTGTCAATGTTAATTTTATTTCCCAGCAGGCAAAGAAAGAGACATGTTAAGTGGTAAGTGGAAAGAAGACCTAGTGGAGTTAAAACCAACCTTTGCATATCCATTGAACAAGCAGGCATCCATTCATGTCTGATCCTTTGCCTGCATTGAGTGTCAGCTCTGCTGAGGGAAGGTAGCCAGTCAGTGTGCAGCTGCAGGGCACAGAGCAGGGAGAAAGTCAGCCCTTTAGCTTCAGCCTCTGACAGTAAAGGACCCTTTCTGAACATACAAAGACTGATTAGGTGTTGCTCTTCCCTTTGAGGACCCACTCTATCAGGAAAAAACAGCTTAAAGAAGTAAGCATGATGATGCTTAATGAGCATTGGGAGATTCCACTAAGGTAGAGGGGGAGGGGTGATACAGGGCCAGTGAGGAAGAGATTGAGGCAGGGGCAGGCTCAGAAGTGGCTTCAAAATCACTGTGACCATGAGCTGAGTTTGGAATGTGAGTGGCTGTCAGAGTGGTGCAAGGAAGTGTGATGTGCTGGGCAAAAGGAAGATTTAAGCAAAGACATCAGAAATGACTTGGCCTGTTTCTGAAAATTAAGTAGTTCAAAATAAGGAAGTTCAATAACGCTTCATCTACAGTGTTCTGGCAGTGGGATGGGTGGGAGGGAAAGAGCTGTATTGAAGAAGTGGGGGTAGAGACCAAGCCGTGACAAACTTTGTACCATACAAAGGTATCTGGAAGTTTTTCCATAGACAAATAGACACAATTAGAAAAGTTTTAATTAAAAAATTAAATATACAGAAAATTAAAGACCAGTATAAGTTTGAACCACAGGAAACTGCTGCTTTTAGGTCAAAAAATGGTCTAACATTGGTAATTTCCTATGATTCAACCTAAATTCAACCTAATGAACACTCGTATATCATCATGTAGATTTAGCAATTGCTAATGTTTTGCCATATTTGCTTCATCTTTTTTTCTGAAATATTTTAAAGTAAATTACAACCACTATGGCATTTCTTACATAAATATTTAGTATATACTTTTAAAAAATAGGTACGTTTATGCAGAAACACAATCTGGTCATCACGCTTAATAAAATCAACAACTGTCCTTTCACATCACCCAATACTCAGTCCATATTCAAATTTCTTCAGTTTCTTCAAACATATATTTTACACCTGATTCATTCAAACTTAGGTTCTATTAAGAACTATGTATAATTGCACTTGGTTGTTACATTGCTTAAGTAAAAGAAGCTTTTAAAAGAGTAGTTTTAAGCAAAGCCATTGGGCTGCTATATTTTATCTATAAAATAATGATCTTAATATATACTAAATGACAGAATGATTTGTATGGTTCATGAATTCATTCCTGAAATAATAATCGTACATAGTCAAAATCTACTTATTTTTTTCAGTTAGGTAATGAGTTACTTGATTTGTCCTAGCTCACACAGTTGGTCAGTAATGTGTCAATATTTTTTAAGTCTTTACAGTAAAAATAAAACTACAACCAACAACAAAGCAACAATATTGATATAAAGTACTGTTGAGGACGCAGCAAGATGGCCGACTAGAGACATCACTTGCCGGGTGGTCCCCGAGGGAAGATTGGATTTCAGATAAAGGAGAGGGGAGAAGAGACACAGATCAGGTGTAGATCATAGAGAGAGGTGCTGGAGCTTGCTGGGACCTCATGGAGGAAAACTGCAAAGCAGAGAAGGAAGCAAATAAAGGAAAAAAGATATTGATGAGGACTAAACCCAGAGAGGCGCAGAGTCCAGTGAAAGAGTAAGGCGGGATCCTTCTCTTCCTTCCACAGGTCTTCAGTGACCAGTGGGCTACCAAGTTTCTTGGAGGCTTTTCCACCCCCACGACCCAGGCATGGTGGCAACATGGAATCGTGGGAGAACTTGCATGACCCCAGAGCTTGCTCATTCACAGTGGGGCTCCCCAACTAGGAGAGTGTCACAAGAGGCTGGAGACCCGGCTTTCTTCCATTCAGACAGTTCCTCTTCTGCCCCTCCCCCAACCACTGCAACTGGGAGTGCAGTTTGAACCGAGAATTTGGCAAACAACTGCTTTTCCACAGTGGGTATCTGCTGCAGGCTGAGGTTCCCATGGAGAATGGATCTCACACCTTTCCACTTGGGGGCCTGTAGTGGACCCAGGGTGCACGATTTGGAAGCTCCCTACCTGCCGGCATTTTGTGGAGATGCACATTAGTGGGTCAGACACACAGACTGGGGGGAAGTTTGAGAGCTGGCTGCCAGATTGTAAATCTGAAACAACCCGCCTCCACAAGCAGACTTTCTGGCTGGTTGGGGCCACGTCAGCTTTTCCCTGGCAGCTTTCCCCAGAACCTGGGAGCAGACCTTTGAACCCTGATGAAACAGCTACCTTACTAGCTGTTGTGGAGCCTGAGGACAGGCTCACTCCCCCTCCCACCTCTGCTATGGCAGAGAATAAGGACTCACATGGAAGCTCCAGGGCCCCCCCACCACCACTTGGGGCATTCAAGTGCTCCACCTGAGGGGCTAGAGCTGGTCACAGGTCTCAGAAACAACACTGCAGCTTATTCCTTCCAGCAAGCACCACCTACTGACAGGGAGGTCAATTTGCACAGCTGTTTATAGGGCATTTACTGTATAGCAATTATGATTTACTCAATCACACAGGGTGAGCTCGATTCTCACCCACAAACACCACCTACTGTCCCAGAGATTAAACTAGGTGTGCCAGTACAATTCACACTGCTCAGAAGACCACGGGGCTGGGGAAAGAGAAAGGATTTCAAAGAATTCCATCCTCTCTCATCAAAGTGAGACAGGGAATCTGCCCACACACATAACTGACCACTGTTATAGCCTACAAACAACTAGCAACTGAGATAACCACCACACTAAGGATATCTATAACCAAGGCATCTACACAGAACTTAGATTGCCATCAAAGCAGCCACAAACAAAGCCAAAGGTTCTTACCCAACATATGCTACAAATACACCCACACAAATGGTGGTGGGGGAAGCCCCATCTAAACAAAAGAAAATCCTAAAAAAGAAGCAACAGCTGCTCCAGATGAAAAGGAATCAGTGAAAGAACTCTGGAAGTATGAAAAATCAGAGTAAAAGGACACCACCAAAAGGGAACACCAGCTCTCTAGCATGGATACCAACCAAAATGAAAATATTGAAATGACAGATAAAGAATTTCAAATATGGATTGTAAGGAAGCTCAATGAAACATAAGAGAAAATGGAAAACCAAATCAAAGAAAACAGAAAAACAATTCAGGAAATGAATGAAAAATTCACTAATGATATAGATATATTAAAGAAAAACCAAATAGAACTTCGGGAAATGAAAAATTCATTTAAGGAAATAGAAAACACAGTGGAAAGTTTTAAGAATAGACTAGACCAGGCTGAAGAAGGAATATCAGAGCTTGAAGATAACTCTTTCAAATTAACTCAGTCAGTCAAAAATAATGAACAGAGAATAAAGAGGAATGAACAAAGCCTACAAGAAGTATGGGATTGTGTAAAACGGCCAAATATAAGAATCATAAGCATCCCTGGGGGTGAAGAAGAAAGCACACAAGGGCTGGAAAACCTGTTTGAGGGAATAATCAAGGAAAACTTCCCTGGTCTTGCTAAAGATTTAGACATCCAGATACAAGAAGCTCGATGAACACCTGGGAGACTCATCACAAAAAGGCAATCACCAAGATACATAGTCATCAGACTGGCCAAATTCAACACAAAAGAGGAGCTTCTGCAAGCCATAAGGAGAAAACATCAAGTAACTTACAAAGGAAAACCCATTAGGCTAATAGCAGACTTCTCAATGGAGACCTTACAAGCCAGAAAGGATTGGGGCCCTGTCTTCAATCTTCTTAAACAGAACAACTGCCAGCCTAGAATTTTGTATCCTGCAAAACTAAGTTTCATAAATGAAGGAGAAATGAAGGCCTTTCTAGATAAGCAAACACTAAGGGAATTTGTCAAGACCAGACCTGCCCTGCAGGAAATACTCAGAACTGCATTATATATGGATCAGCACAATGGTCACCCACCAGAGTAAAAACACCCAAAAGCTATAGCTCAGAACTCATATAAACAACAGTACAAGAAGTAAAAAAAAGAAACAAAGTACCACCTAACTGGATGAACAGAACAGCATCCCACATATCAATTCTATCAATCATCATGAATGGTTTGAATTTCCTACTCAAGAGACATAGGCTGGCTGAATGGATCAAAAAATATAAGCCAAGTATCTGCTGTCTGCAAAAAACACATCTAACCCACAAGGACTCTTACAGACTCAAGATTAAGGAATGGAAAAAAATATTTTATGTAAATGGTAACCAAAAGAAAGCAGGTGTAGCCATTCTTGTATCTGATAAAATTGACTTTAAATCAACAATGCTAAAGAAAGACTAAGATGGTCATTATATAATGGTAAAGGGAGAAATTCAACAAGAAGACATAACAATTCTAAATATTTATGCACCTAACACAGGAGTATCCAGATTCATAAAGCAAACCCTACTAGATCTAAGCAAAGAGATAAACAGCAGCATTGTAATTGCTGGGGACTTCAACACCCTACTGACAGAACTGTACAGATCATCCAAGAAGAAAATACATAAACACTGGACTTAAATAGGACTCTAGAACAAATGGGCCTAATAGACATTTACAGAACATTTTACCCCAAAACTACTGATCATACATTCTTCTCATCAGCACACGGAACATTCTCCAAGATTGATCATATTTTAGGCCACAAATCATGGCTCAATAAATTCAAAAAAATTGAAATCATGCCATGTATCTTCTCAGACCACAGTGGAATAAAACTAGATACCAGCACCAAGAGAAACACCAAATTTTACACAAAATCATGTAAATTAAGCAACCTCATGCTGAATGATTATTGCCTCAATGATGAGATTAAGATGGAAATCAAACATTTGCTCAAACTGAATGACAAAGGGGACACAAACTATCAAAATCTGTGGGATTCAGCAAAAGCAGTCCTCAGGGGAAAATTCATAGCCTTACATGCCTACAACAAAAAGACATAAATATTACAAATTAACAGTCTAATGACATGTCTCAAGGAACTAGAAAAGGAAGACCAAACCAAACCCAAAGCCCTCAGAAGAAAAGAAATAACTAAGGTCAGAGCAGAACTAAATGAAATCAAAAGCAAGAAAATAATAGAGAAGATCAATGAAACAAAAAGTTGGTTTTTTGAAAAGATAAACAAAATTGATAGACATCTTGCTAGATTAACCAGGAATAGAAGAGAGAGGACCCTAATAAGCTCAATCAGAAATGAAAAAGGAGATATTATAACTGATACCACAGAAATACAAAATATCATCTGTGAATACTGTGAAAATCTCTATGCACATAAACTCAAAAAAGTAGAGGAAATGGACAAATTCCTGGAATCACACAACCTCCCAAAACTCAATCTCCCGAAGAAGTAGAATTCCTGAACAGACCAATAAAGAGCAAGAAGATTGAAGCAACAATAAAAATTCTTCCAACAAAGAAAAGCTGTGGACCTTATGGATTCACAGCCAAATTTTATCAGACCTACAAAGAAAACTTGGTACCTATACTGCAGAAATTATTCCATAGCATCAAGAAGGAGAGAATCCTCCCCAGCTCATTCTACAAAGCCAGTTTCACCTTCATACCAAAGCCAGGAAAGGACACTACAAAAAAAGAAAACTACAGACCAATATCCCTTATGAATATAGATGCAAAAATCCTCAATAAAATACTAGCAACCAAATTCAACAGCACAACAAAAAAATAATCCACCATGACCAAGTGGGCTTCATCTCAGGGATGCAAGGATGGTTCAGCATATGTAAATAAATAAATGTGATTCACTACATAAACAGAAGCAAAAACAAAGATCATATGACCATCTCAATAGATGCAGAAAAAGCATTTGACAAAATTCAGCACCCTTTCATGATACAAACCCTCAACAAACCAGGCATAGAAGGAACATATCTCCAAATTATAAAAGCCACATATGACAAACCTATAGCCAACATCCTACTGAATGGGGAAAAGCTAAAAGCATTCTAAGAACTGGAACAAGTCAAGAATGCCCATTTTCACCACTTCTATTTAACATAGTGCTGGAAGTCCTAGAACAAAATTAAGCGTATCCAAATCAGGAAAGAGGAGGTCAAATTATCACTTTTTACTGATGATACGATCTTATATCTAGGAAATCCCAAAGATTCCACCAAGATACTCCTGGAATTGATAAATAAATTCATCAAAGTCTCAGGTTACAAAATCAATGTACACAAATCAGTAGCATTCCTATACACCAATAATAGTCAAGATGTGAGTCAAATCAAAGACTCAATAACATTCACAATAGCTACAAAGAAAATAAAATACCGAGCAATATATTTAACCAGGGAGGTGAAAGATCTCCACAAAGAGAACTACGAAACACTGAGGATAGAAATCCCAGATGATACAAACAAATGGAAAAACATATCTGGCTCATGGATCAGTAGAATCAACATTGTTAAAATATCCATACTACCCAAAGTGATTTACAGACTCAGTGCAATCCCCATCAAAATACCAACATCATACTTCACAGATTTAGAAAGAATAATTCTACACTTCATTTGGAACCAGAAAAGAGCCTGAATATCCAAAGCAGTCTTAAGCATAAGGAACAAATCTGGAGGCATCACCTTAACAGACTTCAAAACAGCATGGTATTGGCACAAAAATAGAGACTTAGCCCACTGGTACAGAACAGAAAACTCAGATGTAAAACCATCCACATACAGGCAACTGATCTTTGACAAAGCAGACAACAATACACACTGGGGGAAAGATGCCCTAGTCAATAAATGGTGCTGGGAAAAGTGGATAGCCACATGCAGAAGAAGGAAACAGGATCCATACCTCTTACCACTCACAAAAATTAATTCAAGATGGATAAAAGACTTAAATGTAAGGCATGAAACCATAAGAATACTAGAAGAAAATGTAGGAAAAACTATTCTATACACAGGCCTAGGCAAAGAATTTATGAAGAAGACCCCAATGGCTATCACAGCAACAATAAAAATAAATAACTGGGGGATTTGATTAAATTAAAAAGCTTCTGCACAGCCGAGGAAATAATCAACAGAGCAAATAGACAACATACAGAATGGGAAAAAATATCTGCAAGCTATATATCCCATAAAGGGCTAATAACTGGAATCTACAAAGGTCTCAAGCAAATCAGCAAGAAAAAATCAAACAACCCCATCAAAAAGTGGGCAAAAGACATGAACAGAAGCTTTTCAAAATTAGATAGGCAAATGGCCAATAAACATATGAAAAAATGCTCAACATCACTAATCATCAGAGAAATGCAAATTAAAACCACAATGAGCTATCACCTTACCCCAGTTAGAATGGCTTTTATTAAAAAGCCCCAAAATAATAGATGCTGGCTTGGATGCAGAGAAAAAAGAATGCTTCTACACTGTTGGTGGGACTACAAATTAGTACAACCTCTATGGACAACAGTATGGAGATACCTCAAAGCAGCAGTCCCCAACCTTTTTAGCACCAGGGACCAGTTTCATGGAAGACAATTTTTCCATGGACCAGGGCTGGGTGTGAGGGAGGAGGTGGAGCTTAGATGGTGATGCAAGCAATGGGTTGTAAATACAGATGTAAATACAGATGAAGCTTTGATCGCTCTCCTGCCGCTTACCTCCTGCTGTGTGGCCCCCTGGTTCCTAAGTTTCATGGAAGACAATTTTTCCATGGACTGGGGATGGAGGGGGGAGCTCTGTGGCCTGGTCCCTAACAGGTACTGGTCCATAGCCTGGGGGTTGGGAACTGTAGCCTCAAAGAACTAAAAGTAGACCTACCATTTGATCCAGCAATCCCACTACTGGGTATTTTCCCAAAGGAAAATAAGCCATTTTATCAAAAAGACACCTGCACTTGAATGTTCATTGCAGCACAATTCACATTTACAAAGATGTGGAACAACCCGAGTGCCCATCAATTCATGAGTGGATTAACAAATGTGGTATATGTATAATACCATGGAATACTACTCAGCCATGAAGAAGGATGAATTAAGGCCTTTCACAACAATTTGGATGGAACTGGAGACCATTACCCTCAGTGAAGTATCTAAAGAATGGAAAAACAAACACCACATTTCCTTGCTATTAAATTGGAACTCAACGATGAGCGCACATGTGCACAGAGGGAAGTAAAACTCAGTGGAAATCAAGCAGGGGGGAGAGGGGAGGAGGGGATGGGCAAAAACCTACCTAATTGGTACAGTGAACACTATCTGGGTGATGGACACACTTATAACCATGACTCAGGCATTATAAAAGCGATCCATATAGCGAAAAATATTTGTACCCCTGTAGTACTTTGAAATAAAAAAAAGAAGGTACTGTCAAATGACAGTTGTCCATACATTGCCAGAACATAGTTAATTCTGATGAGGAATGCACCACTCTTAACTAGAGTGAAGTGGTCTCACACAGCCTTGCCACACAACAGGTGGCTGACAGCATGCAGAGAGAAGTCTGTCCAACTGCAAGGCAAATGCAGAAAAGATCATGTCCCCAGTCTAACTAGTCAGGTGAGAAGCCAACCCTCTGTCTTCAAGATCCTGTAAATGGGCTGTAAGGAATCCTGCTTGGGGAAGACTAACTGTAGTCAGTCACTGTGCTCCAAATGCAACCAATGACCTGTTTCCCTAATGAAGGTGGCGATGGCTCTGTGTCTCAAGCATGAATTCTATGAATCAATTAAATGAATATAGTATTCTAATACTACTAATCGTATGTATATACCTGTGAGGAGGGCATCTTCCTACCTAGCTCTTGAAATAATCTGATGCTAGTGATGCTCCCAATAATAAAACATGGAGTAGGATCATTATAATAGGGACACAAAAGGAGAAGTGACTATTTCTCACATAAGTGAGAAATAACCGAAGAACTTGGAACAAAGAGTTACTTATTATCTCTCAATGCTAAATTAACTGGATTTCTTGGCAGCCAAGACAAAGAGAGACACACAACTAGCATATAAATTCTCAGGCTTGCATTTCCTTTCATAATAAATTGTCAATGTCATCATCATCATCATCATCCTTTCATTGCCATGTCACTGCCAGGTGCATTTGTATGTAATACTTAGTGCTAAGGACAGCACCTGCAAGATTAACACCTCTCTTTTAAAAACCTGTGTCATCATGTTTCAGGCATATGCACTGTGTTTTGTATCGTGAGAAATAAAATCATGAGTATATCTGTGGCTTATGTGGAAATCAAAACAACACCTCCAAAATGAGGTACTTGTTGGCAATTGACTAAATAATTTTGTGATAATTAAAATAAGTATAATTTATAGAGTACCCTACTAAGAACTAGAACCTATTCAAAGTCTTCACATCTATTAACTTACTTAATCTACTTAGCAACACTGAAAAAAAAACACTATTCCCATTTTATGGGAGGAATTTGCCATCCGCAGTAATTAGAACCATTTCCTGAGGTTCACAGCTAGTAAGTGGTGGAGTTAGGATTACACCAACTTTTGCCTAACTTGAGAAGTCATGCTCTTTCCACTATGCTCTGAGGCTTCTTATGATCAAAATGTTCTTTTAAATGAGATGTCCAGGAAGAGTTAGCTGGGGGCAGCTCTAGGGAGATACTGTTAGTGATGTATATAATGACCACATCTGATGTCATGAGTTGTAAGTATCTGAAAAAAGCTATTGATTAATACAGAACAAGAGAAGGAATGGGGAAAAAAAAGCAGACAGACACCCAGCTGCTAGAATGTCCCAGGTTCCTGTGTGGTAGAGCCTTGGCGAGAGCTATTGGCCGCGTTAACACTGGCCAAGCAAGGCAAATGAGTTGTCATTCCTAGGAATGTGGCGACTCTAAGCTGGTGTCTCCCTGGCTCCCCCTGAGCCATTCCTTCCCCTCTCTCCTTTCTCGTCCTCCTACAAAGAGAACTCATTTTGCTCACAAACACAAAAGTCCTATGCTAAATAAATCAACTTGAGAAGCCAACAACCCTCAGAGAACTGGCTTTGCCTGGTGACTACCCAGCTCTAGAACTTTGGGACTCAAAGGGATGATGCCAGTTGCTGTTATTAGGAAATTAAAATGAGTATTTTGTGATGCTCTTTAAACTGCAGGGTAGCTAATTAGCAGGAGGCATAGATCTCCCAGCACAGAGATGTCCTAAAGAGGGAGGGGGAAATAATCAGGAAATGAAAGAAATACCTTTTAGCAGTTTCTCTTTGGTTGTAAGCTCTATGAAGAGTTGTTACTAACGTGCCTGTGGCTCAGGAGCAGCTGGGACTTGGAACTGTGGAATGGTGACATTCTGTGTTTGATATATCTTATCTTGAGACACCCCCACCCCATCACTGCTTTTCTCCCCCACCCAACATGTGTGTGCATAGCCTGTGAGCCTTTCCTCACTGGGTTACCCCACACTACCTACTGGGGAAGTAATCTTCCCTAAAACTGGTGGTGTTCCCTAAAACTAGTGACTAACCACATGACTCTGCAGATAGAAGACCTGGGCTAAGACATGATTTTCCATGTATGAGCCATAGAATGTGACTTAACCTCCAGGGCTCAGATTCTCCACCTGTAAAATAGTGATGTTAATATCTACTTTATAAGATTGTCATGAAAATTAAACCAGGTAATGCATGCAACACTCTCATCATAGAGTCCGGCATATAGTAAGAATTGAGGAGAAATACGTATCTTCTCCTTCCTGCCCGTGTTTCCATAGAGGACTTCTGCTCCGCAGAGAAGCAAGTAGGATTGGATAAGCACATCTGCTAGCTCTTTTCAGCCTCTCACACGCTCGTCTCTAATGAAGGAGGAGTGACTTCACTGATTTGTGAGAGTCTGGCATTCCTTGGGCCACATTTAAGGGTAATTAAGCTCAAATGTGGTCTGGCGTTTTTCCCTTGCTCTGCCAAATTCACATTCTAGCAAGGTGGCATGTTCCTTGCTCTCTCAGGGCTCCTGCACAGCCAGCATAGCCCAGGTGGGGCCACGCCTGCCTCTGAACGCTGATCTCGAAGCTTCCTTGCCCTTCATGCGGAAAGACACAACCCTCCGTCCAGACAGCAGATGTGACAGAGCCTGATGTTCATTTTTCTGACCAGCTTCTCCCCAGCGAACGCCACAGCATCTACACATGATGGTGGTAGCAGGAGGCCTAAGATGCCTCTTCCAAGACTGTATGCCAGGAGCCCTGGGTTTCAGAGTAATAAAGTTGTTACTGGACTTTGAGCCTCATCTACATTCTCATTTCTGTTCTTAGTTGCCCCAGGACTTGCAAAGGAGGGTTGATGTGAGCAATAAGGAAAACAGAAAGCAGTCAGTGAGCACAGCCTATAATGTAATTACCATTACTAATATCAAATAATAATATTTTTATTATCCAAAATGTTCCCTAACGAAAGAGTACTCTCAGGAACTTTTGAACTTTAATGTGAGATTTCTAAACCTGTGACATCACAGACCACAGACATTAAAATTGATAATGGTTATACCTGTAAATACCTTATGACAAGGCTCCCTGTTATTTCCTCCTCATAATTCCTGACATGAGCAGCCTCTTACCCTGTGATGTAGTTTGGATGTTTGTCCTGTCCAAATTTCATGTTGAAATTTGATCCCCAGTGTTGGAGGTGGGGCCTGGTGGGAGGTGTTTGGGTCATGGGGGAGGATCACTTGGCTTGGTGCCCTCCCCGCGGTAATGAGTGAGTTCCCCCTTTATTAGTTCACAAGAGAGTCGGTTGTTTACAAAAGCCTGGTGCCTCCCCCTCTCTCTCTTGCTTCTTCTCTCACCATGCCACACCTGTTCCCTCTTTGCCTTCCACCTTGGTTGGAAGCTTCCTGAAGCCCTCACAGAAGCAGATGCTGGCACCATGCTTCTTGTACAGCCTGTGGAACCGTGAGCCACATAAACCTCTTTTCTTTATAAATTACCCAGCCTCAAGTCTTCCTTTATAGCAATGCAAAACGGGCTAAGAGATCCTGTTTGCTCCTGAATTTAGGCTTGAGGATATTCTCTACTTCTTAGTTGTCAGAAGAACCAGAACAGTGGAGTTGATTATCTTTCTAAGCTTCACAGTCCAGATTTATAACAATCTTTCTCATCAATGAGGAATATGAGTCTAATAGCAGGGCTGTATAAGAAAAAAAATATTCCAGAAAGAGATTTTAAAAAATATTTTATCTCTTCCTATGTCTGCTTTCTAGAAACAATGATGCCCCAATAGCATTGAACACATTTAGCATCCTGTTCTTGGTTCCTAAATACCACACCTCACTCAAGAGAACTAGGTTTTGTTGGAGACATTCTTGACCTCAGTAGTAGGGAAGAGAAAGCACAGATGAGTCTAAAATATCCTCTTGTGCCAGAAAGCAAGGACATGTTCAAATAATGATGAGGACACATCAAAAGGACACAGGCATCAGCTTGATGGTACACTAACTGAATAAATCTAGGAAAAATGAACATTTAAACAAACAAACTGATTATAATCCTTTGAATTAAATAAAATGTCATGATCCCATGCTAAAAATTAACAAACAAGCAAACAACTAAATAAATGTTGGAAAATGGAAAGCTCTTCCTTACAGAAGTATATCAACTAATAACTGTATAAGGAATGATGGAATTAGAAAAAGAAAATCACCATTTTGCAACCACACCCAGTAACAATTGACTTAGGTGGGGATCATCACTGGATGAAAATCCAATGGGTAAAAATGTGATGAAGGTAAGTTATTTACATAGTCTCAAAATATCTTGCCAGCAACTACTTACTCATTTTAACTGGAAAAATAGTGACATTATAGTGGAGAATCCTGGCACATACCATCCTAACCAAATGATTGATGCTAGTCGCCAATAGTGAAACAGGTCAACACCATGGGCCTCCTACCATGATACATGAAGAAGGACACATCATATATAAGGTATTCCTGCCCCAAAATGCATAACCTGAATCCAGGCAGAGGAACATATCAGACAAACTCTTTTCCTGTAACCTCATGTGGTAGAAGGAGCAGAAGTCTCTCAGGAGCCTTATTTATAAGGGCACTAATCCCATCATGAAGGCTCCACCCTTATGACCTACTGGCATCCCAAAGCCCCCACCTCATAATACCCTCACATTGGGGATCAGGATTTCAGTATGTGAATTTTGAGGGGACACAAACACTCTAGACCCCAGCAGGTGTAACAGAGTAGTTGCCCCCCTCCCATAGATATGGAAGCGTAAAATTGAGAGTGGGGAATGTGTACAGAGGGAAGGGCCTGGGAAGAAAAGGCAAAAGATGTTTTCTGTCTCTTTAAAACTTCCCCCACTCTTTTTGGGAACTGAGACCTGCATCCCTGCCTTGGACAGGTGGTCTTTTGTTCTTTGTGCTGCAGGAGATAGCTCACTGGAGGTCTGGGTGGGCCTCCCAGGAAGGTGGAGGTCACAGACTTTGTCTTCAGCAGAGATGGGATGATTAGAATCATTAACTGTAGTTAACCAACAATAGCCTAGGACTGAGGGCCCTCCCTTTAAAAGCTCTGTATTTCTGCTTATGTGTAGGAATTTGGGTTTTGAGATCATAGTCTACCATTTTCCTCCTTTGCTGGCAAAGTAATAAACTTCTCTTTCCTTCTCTTCAACCACTTATCCTTGTTCTTCTGATGCAGCCTTGTGGGAAAGTGCCAAACTTTCAGTAACACAGGGACATTCTACAAAAATGTCAGTGTCCTGAAAGACAAAGAAAGACTAAGAAGACTAAAAAGATATGACAACTAAATGCAACGTGAGATCTTGTACCAGATCATGGATGGAAAGATAAAATGTTATAAAAGACATTACCAGGAAAATTAGAAAATTTCAATAATAATTGTGTATTAAATAATGTTATATAAAGGTTAAATACGCAAGTTTTTATAATTATAAGAGAATATCTTGTTGTTAAAATATACACACTCAAGTGTTGGAGAAAAAGCCTATGATGTTTGCAGCTACCTCTGAAATAGTCAGAAACATGTTTATTTACACAGATAAGTGTATTAACTATATGTATCTATTTATCTATTTATCTGTCCATCCCTCCATTCATAGAAAGGATGATAAAACAAATGTGACAAAATGTTAACAGTAGGCAAATATTTTGAGGGGTTAGTGAGTGTTTTTGTACTATTTCTGCATTTATTCCTATAAGCTTGAAATTATTTCATAGTAAAAAGTTTAAAAAGAAGTTTATATTTGTAGAGTATAGTTGCCAGAGCAACGAAACATATTAGTTTATTTGATTTTCTTAAAAGAGCCGTATGGTCTGTGTGTGTATGTGTTTGTGCACATGTATGCAAGCTCACACAGGTTGGTAATATCCTCTTTTACACATGAATAAACTGAAGCTCAGAGAGATTATGTGATTTGTTTGAGGTTAATAACTAATATGAGCACATAAATTCAGAAACCTTGAGTCCAAGTTAAGCATGCACTAAAAGCACTCCACTAACTTCTGCTTAACTTCCATCTAATTGACAGGCTGCATTACCTGGCCTCCCTACTCCTGTCAGCCACAGAGTCTGAAGTCCACAGCAGGCTGAATTCCTATTCTACGCCAGTCACTTCCCTCTGGCTTACCTAGGCACTAACGCATTTACTAGTGAAGCCATATGCTTACCAAAAGTCAGTTGCATCATTTCCCAAATCTGTTCATTTAATTACATAATTTACCTAAACTCCTCGCAAACTGATACAATCTGAGTATGAAAAGAGAATTGCTATTTCTATGAAAACTAAGTAGAATATTTTGGAAAGATTCAATAAAATAGGTTAAAAGAAAAAAAAAATCCTGCAGTTGAATTAAGCGTGGGGAAAAAAACCTGTAGTAGAGAAGGGGAAAAATCATAGAGTCTGGAAATATTTTGCACTCAGATTGCTTCACACTAAGAAACTTCACCTTCATGCTGGACTTTAAACAAATCTAAACCAGAAATCAGGAGTGATGCCTTTTAAATATTGTCTATTCAAGCAGACACCAATTCCCAGTCAGCAGATTCACTCTCATATCAAAGGCTTTCACCTTGTGTCAAAAGTCAAATGAAGGTTCATTTACATGCTTTGTTGTATGTACAATGCTTCTACTGTTGTTTGTGAACCACCAGTGTATGTAGCTTTTTCTTATAACAAGCTACTTGCTCATCCCATTTGGTACTATTGTACTGATTTTAGACAAGCCTCAGTTCCCTACAACTCCACTCTCCTAGGTTTAGATTATGTAGCAGTCCTAAAGACCACCTGTGATTCAGAACTGGGGAAGGGCTTGTCCCTCATTCCCTCTATATGTGACGCCATCACCCAGGCTGCAGTAGCATGTGGTGTGATTCATCCAACTCCTCCCCTTGCCTCCAGCCCACTGAACTATCCATTCTGTAAATTGTGAGTTCAATTAAAGCAAGATGGGAAGCCCTGAGATTTCTACAATTTGGGGGCCTGTTAATTAAAATAATATATTTACATATATCCATATTGGGTCCTCTCATTATTCAACCTAGGGAACAATTAATGTGCATTGCTACCATTTGCTAACCATTTGGGGGCTCTGAATGCTTATAATAGATTTACTGTAAGTATCGCTCTGACCTGGCAACCTAGAAAATGCTCAGTACAAGCTGATGCATTTCAAAGAGGAAAAACACCATTATCTACCTTCTCTCTCAGAAATTTCTGCCTGAATAAAAGAATAAACAATGCACACACCTTCTGCTCTGAATGCCAGCCTGGCCCCCACCGAGGAGTCACAGGCTAGCCCCCTGATGGTCCCTAAGTTTTACATCCCTGCCCCACGCATAGCCCACAGGTAGGTGGGAGCAGCGAGTGATGGGAGGAAGGCAGGAGGAGAAAGTGGGGTGCTGGTGAAAGCACTTTATTTGATAAAATTGTAAAGAGCAGCTTGTACTGTAGAGCAAGAATCTCTAAGTAATAAATGTCAGGTTTATGAACAATCGAGCCTCTCAATTCCTGACTGAAATTGCTCTTTAAGGTCAGCTCCGTAAGTGCTCCCTGGGGTGACAAGGCTGTTCTGTTGAGGGGGTTTGTGGAGGCTTCGGGCACTACTAGGAATGGGGAAAGGAGGCATGGGGGTGCTGGGCTTGCCCATGGTGTTATTAGCGTCTGAAAGAAGTGATAAATATCCTGAGTAGTTTTAATAAAGGTGAACATCCAAGCACCCACACAAACAAGAGTTTGTGACTGGAGCCTCAATAAGTGGGTATTTAACTTAACCCTAGGACCACACTCAAGCAACAAGAGAAAATACCCTCCTTAGCACCAGGCTTAGCACCCACCCAGTGCTTGAATGCAGCTTTTGTTAAACCAAAAGCAATTAATGGGATGGAATTCTCATTTCAATATCTGCCCGCTACCCTCAAAGTAGATGCCGCCTTTGGGTGTTAAAGTTAAGTTAGTACGACCAAGCAATATAAACGCTCAACATGTAAAGGGGAGAAGGGCACAGATAGCACGCACACATGCACACGTGAAAGTGAACGTGCACACACCAAAATTGACTTTGATAGTTAAAAGTGAGAGTGCCAGATTCCTCTTCTTTTGTGCCTATGGCAGGGACAAACACAGCTTTATCTCATTTCCTCACCATCTACAGAGAAAGAAAATAAGTGGAGTATGGGTTATGGAAATATACAAGATGCCGGTCTAGGGAAACCCTGCACATGGGAACACAACAGTGTCTACTCAGAGACTGTCCTGGAGATGTTCAAAGAGGCATGATAGGGAGAAAACTAGAACCAACGATCTCAACCCTGGGCAATTGTGTGTTGAGTGTGACCCTGCAAAAGGTAAGGGAATGGCAGTAGTATTAAATGCTTCTGAAGCAAGATTACTCAGATTTGATTTTTTGGGATATTATTAGAGGAAGGAACAAATTCAGAATTTCAGATTTTATTATCAAATGTTATATAGTTATTCAGAAGTCAGCAAATACTTGGTGAACACTTCCTGTGTCCCAAACACTTGTCTTACATGCTGAGGGTACTGCAGGACAAAACAGATACCAATTCCTGCCTTTCTGGAATTTGGATTTTAGCTGAATGTATTTAGCCCTGTTATACCCTTGCTGAAAAGGAAGCAAGCATTTGAAGTCAGTTCGCTTTGTGCTGGAGTAATCCAAATAAGGCAGGAAGGAGAGAAGGGAGGGATGGAGGGAGGGAGAAAGGAAGGAAGGAAGACAAGACAAGAAATAGGTACTGAAATATGTCTTTACTCCCTCAGATGATCTGTTCCCAATTTCCCCATACTGGGATCCAGGTTTACTTGCTTGTTAAGCACCTAGAAAGGTAAGCTTTTTATTGGCGAACTAATTTCACACCTGATTTTCCTGCCAGGATAGCTGACTCACAGGTGTTCGAGTCACCTGCTGTAAGGTTAGGCTAAGGAAAATCCCTCACTCTGGAATTTGTAAGCCAAGGAGCCTTCTGCTTCTTCGTTGTCCCCTTCAACCATGTGGCCCTTTTGAAACAAGTTTCCGAGGAGCTCACTAGAAGCAGTGGCAGCTGGAATTGAACCAGCTACTGCAGAAAAAGCCTGTGGCAAAAATTAGTGCAAGAAGGAGCTAGGGAAGGGTGGCCTCAGGGGGTCCAGGGACTGACGCAATAGGAAACAGAGATGGTGAGCAGCTCTGTGAGTTGATTTGTATTTCCTGGGGTTATTGCAGCAGGGCCTTGATAGACCATATGGTCTGGCCTTGACCCTTAAATCTCTGCCTGCCCTCAGAGCAGCAGCCCTCACTGTAACTGGCTCCCTCTTCTTGTTATTCTTGGCACTAGGAGTCCCGATCACAGGGTGGTTCAATATCATAATCCAAAGAATTAGATAGAAACCATCTGGAAGAGCAACCAACTTTAACCTTGAGGGCTACTTGAAAATAACCTTCATCCACAGAGCCCTGTGTTTGCATGGAAAAAAAGGTTAGTTACAGCATATTTCAAAAAGCACCAGGGTCTTGGGAGCCATCCACCTCAGAAGAGACCGACATTTAACCACTAAACTTTGATATCTATAGAATGTGTTTTTTCCCATCTGCTTAGTGCCAACTTTCCAGTTTCTTGCACGATGGGGATGCAATAAACAGGGCCAAGAAGGTAACAAAACTCACTGCAGGATGCTAAGGAACAGAAAGCAGAAAAGCCACGCCTGTAATAAATCAATTAGCCGATTATTCAACAGATGAAATGCAGTTAAGTAGACCAGTGGTTCTTACTATGGACTCTGAAGGCAGAAACAGGAATAGGTGAGGAGGCAAGAAATGCAATTAACCCTATTATTGCCATTTCTTCTTTATGTGCAGACCCCCTAGAGTCCCCACTTCAGTTCACATTGAACACATCTGTATCTGCAGGAGCCTGTACAGCACTGTTCACACACACAGCGCTGTCAGCATAAGTCCTACTCCCTGGTAAATTTGTGAGACTTCATCAATTAACAATAACAGAGAGGAATGTATTATAATTCTCCAAAAAGCCACAGAGTAAGTCAATGAAAATACATAGAATATAAACTCAGAGTTCTGTGTTATGGTTCTCTGATTTAACTACCTGGACAGCAATTCTACATGAGAAACTCTCCTCAAGGTGACCCTCTCAGGAAGGAGCTCAGTGTTGTTAGAAAAAAGGTTCCATCTCACCTCTATTTACACCGCATAAGATAGGCGCTAACACTGCCTCTTCTTGTAAATGAAGCAGAACTGTGCTCCGTTAGGCAGGATGTGGAGGCAACTCGGGACAGAGCCAGGAATAGTCCCTCTGTTCTCTGGATGACAGCCACGCAGTCCAAAGCCCAGAATTCTACCTTGGGCACAAGCGTTTTAGGGTAAATGCCATTTTCCAAAACACCGATTCTTGGGTCCAAAATGCTTCGACTAATCTGCATTGCTGTGCAATGAAATGCTGGGAGAGATAAGATACTGGGATAAACTCACCTTTTCTGCCACCTGATATAGCAAAAAGAGGAAGAGTGAATAATTATCAACTACTATTCTTTGCCAAAACCCTTCTCTGGAATAGTAAGAACCTTGCTATCGAAGATCTAAGATCTAAAATTGTGTCCTAATTATGACCAGCCTGGAAAGTGCATATAAAAAACGCTCAACAAAATAGCGCCTGGCCTGCTGGGTGATTAACAGTGAGATAGGCACTAGGAAAAGAGTGTGGCTCTTTTGTGAAAATTTAACAGGACCCTACCTTAGAACATGGGATTTCAAGGGTCCTAGGGGAGATGGTATGCCTTCCAGGAACTGGGCATAGCCTTTGCTAGCCCATAGGGTTTCTGTGCGTGACTGTAAGAAAGGCTCCTTCCTCCAGCAGGCGGTGGCCCTGCGGTCCCGAGCGGGGGTGGGGGGCTTGGGGGGGGTGGAGCAGCTCCGAGGGCTGACTCCAGCCTCTTCTACCCTCCTCCTCACCCCTCACAATAAGAGCACATTTGATTCTATCCATTTACATAGCGAGGTTATCAATGATAATTTATTTTCCAGAAAATGATTCCACAGCTTAAATAAAAATGTTGAAGGCCACTGTGAGAGATAGATTTCAAAATGATCCCTGAGGGATATTTCCCACAGCATTAGCTAACTTGCAAAAGACATCTGCATAACCTGGGAAGAGTCTCTGGACAGAAGGCAGAGTGTGATCACAGCCCAGCTTAGCTCCCCTTTAGTCTGAATACCTATCTTGAAAGTATTCAGGTATTCAGTAGGTATTCAGACCTGATGGGCATCGGAGAAGGAAAGAGAAACTTCTTTGGGGGCTCTGGTATCACAGCGGTTGTTGTCTTGCCCTGGTACGAGATAAAAATTCAGGGCACAGGAGCAAAACACAGAGGAGCAAAAGGAAGGTAGAACTGATTGGCAGGGAGGGGCAGAGACCTAGGCAGGGGCACGGCGACAGACAGACAGCCACAGAGGCACCCTGAGAGGTGACATATGATGACACATCCTCTCTTCTCAGCCTGCAGCTCCCTTCTAGGAAGGAGGCCAACATAAATTCTTCCACTCAGCAGTGCCGAGATAGACCCAAAAGAAAACAAAAAGGGGATTAATCTTGGCATTGCAGGTGCCCCTCAGCCACATTGCTAATACTTGCTTTCCATCGAGGGTTTTATTTGAGGGCTTTGCCAGCAGCTGAAATACCAACCACAGGCTCCCCCCATCCCCCACCACATTTCACTTTATTTCTATCAAGCCGTGAGTCTGATTGCCTCGCTCTGAAGGGTTGGCAGCGGTACATTAACCTGCCGGATCTTGGTGCGCGATGTGGGCTGCCAACGTGGCTATCAAAGGACCACTTCTGTCTTTGCAGGTTCCTGGAGATGCAGACAAAAAGCAGCAATGGAAAAGTGTCAGCAGCATGGTGGCATTTTCTTGCCTGACAGTTAACCTTCACATTGGTAAACATGCAATAAGCTTTGCATCGAAAACTGCTCCTCATCCTGATACTAGAAGTTTCTTCACTTTGAAAATGGGCACAATGCAAAAATTCACAAAGGATTACTTTCCATCCTCTCTCACTCTTGTATGTCACAGGTTCAATTATTTTTCTGTGTCCCCTTTCTTGTGGATGTTATCAGCCTCCTCTGGCTTTAAAATTTTTATGGCCTCTTTTTCTTTCGCACTTGTGCATGTCCCACAATGGGTTAAGTGATTCCATTGAGCCTAAACATTCTTAGAAATAACTCTATTAATCACCACAGGAGCTCTGAAAGGGGAGATTATTGCACATGCACATTTTAATTGAGTTTTCTAAAAAGAAAGAGAGAAAAAGCTCTGTACCTAGCACCCACTAGTCTATAGTCATAGCAGAAGAGCAAGGATTTGACTTTCAAAGATTTTGGTCCAAAATTATGTCCTACAGCTTAGCCTGTCAGGATAGGTCTTGTGTCACACTGTCAAATTTTACCTATAGTTTGGCTTATTTTGAACAGACTGTACTCTACATGTTAAGCTTCACTAGCGTCCATTTTAAATGAGGCACCTCCTAGAAGGTTATTTGACACATACAAATGCACTGCTGATATGTTCGAAATATGCAGCCTGGTCTATTCCTCCCTGCTGTTCTGATCCACACACTGAAATAATTCCCACTTCTTGTTAACTCTATTAATTTATTACTAATGCACTAAATGGCATTCTAATGGCTTAGGAGCACTAAATTACTTCCCCAGATACCTTATATCAACCTTCTAGGTGGCTCGTTCACCACACAGACTCTGACCAATAAGAACAGGCAATGTTACAAAGACGAAGTGGGACATTGAGCTGGGAAGCCAAGAGCCTGGTCCCTCTTCACCATGGACATCCACATCCGAGCCTTGGGTGATTCTCATTCTCTGCTTACAAAGTGAAGTTAAGATTTATTACTTCAACCCCAAGTGGTAGGGACAGTATAAATGGAAATTGGATGCACAAGCACATTGCACAAAATTTCAGCTTGCTGAAGGTTTATTTCTAGAATTAAGAATTAATCGGCTCCCCTCTTTGTTAGACATCACCCTGTCATGCCCTGTCTTCCTCATGGCCTCACTGTGTTCTTTGCTGTCTCTAGCAGACTGTGTACTCCTTCAGGACAAGGATTGCTGTTTTCTGTGCCTTCAGGACTGTGTACATCATCAGGGCTGATATACGTAGGATGATAATCTTGTGATAATCCAAGAGATTCTTGACCCCACTATATTTTCATTTGTTGTGTGCTTTTGTCCCAATCCACTTTGGAGGGCAGGCACCACATTGTATATTTCTCATGTTTCCCCATCCAGCCCTGAACTGGTTCGCCAGGAGCATCCAAGGATGTGATCAGATGAATATGAGAGCAGTTGCTTTGTACATTACAATTGATATTTTTTCTTCTAATTCACAGATGATCTCAGTATATTACTGAATGGTTAATTTAATCATTTCACTTTGCTAAGTGAAGATAAATTGTTAACTGGAGCGGCATCTTTGTGGATGCTAAATTACCCAGCTAGGCTTGGAAAGTGCATCAGTGACTACTGTAGCTGGAGCATAAGAGTTAAAGTGTTGATTTAAAGCTATCAGAGCTACTTATACTTGGAGTTTTGCTTGATGACATTGAAGGTTTGCTTGCTTATTGGGTTTGATTATTTGCATTGCGTGATTATAAGGTATATCGCTCCCAGAATTGATTTGATGTGTTGTGATTGCAACAGCTTTTTGTTATGTGACCTGATAACTGATTGGTTCAAGTGAACTTCTCTACAGATTTATCTATTCATTTTCCTTCAATAACCAACAAACACATACAAACTCACTGAGAGGAACAACGACAAGCTGTTCGTATGTAACATCCATCACCCAAGCCTTCCTGGCACTCTGAGATAGCATTGCCCCTCTCTGGAGCAGACCGCCAGTCAAGTGCCACTGTAGAGTCTCCTCTGGCATGTGTGGCAACATCCTCACACCAAAGTTTCTTTCACTATTAGCATTACTGTTCCTCAGTCAGCATTCACTAAAGTGCCACAGGTTACTGGACCCCAGGCATTCTGCAGAGGCTCACAGAATACAGCAGAGCCCCTTGGCCTCTTTCAAAGAATGCCAGCACATGGTGATGGGGGACACTGGCTGTCCCACATGGCAGAAATGTTGCCTGCCGCATGTGAACCACAGAATGTTGCTCTTTTAGGCCACGTAGAAGAGAAGTACCAAACAACAAAATCTAAGTAGAGGGAGTCACATGACCCAAATGTATCCTGTTTCTTTCAGGAACATTTCTTATGGTGTTATTTAACATTTTATGGCTTAGCTATCAACATCATGCTTCAGCACTTTAGGCATATATATGCCACCTATACAACAAACCCTGGTGGTAAGTGTTATCATTCCATTTCACAAACAAAGACTGTGGCTGAGAAAGGTTATACAATGTGTGCAGCACCAAACAGCTATGGAGCCAGCACTGGATTCCAGGGCTGTGTGAGTAGTTGTCGCTCCTTGTGCTCTGTTGAGCCTTGGAGGACTTAACTCTATCAAAGGCCAGAGGGATTGTCTCATTAGCCCCATCTTCGCAAAAGGAGCCTGAGGTCCAGAGAAGCAAGGTAGCCAGACAGAACAATAATTAGCTGCAAAGCTGGGGAGATGTCCCACATTACCCTTTACCATGTTCCAGTGCCAAATGGAGACCTGGCTTTCCCAATTAAATTATAAGTTCCTTAAGTACTGGAACCCCATTTTATTAACTTTGTGGTACTCTCTAAGCACTAGTAGAGCATTACCTGCAAAGATACTCACCAATCAACAATGATTATTTATATTCTAAGAAAAGGAGCCCATCCATTGAATGCTCAGTCCAGAAAGTGTCCACTCTAGAACCTCAGCTGGGTCTACTCAAGCACATGCACTTCCTTCAGGACAGTCTGTGTCAGGATGTCTGGCTCGGGTGGTCAACTCCCAGAGACATCTAGTCAGAGCACTGCACAAAGAAAGCTTCATCAACATTATTTTTTGATGCCAAAAAGGTGATACCCTAACTGTAAGGAGAGTGAAATAAAGCCAGTGGGTCCTTTATCTGAGAAGAACTGGGGCATGGCACTCCAGGGAGCCACAGTCACCCAGTTGAGTTATTAATATATGAACTTTGCCACTGCTCACCCACACTGCCTGCTGATTTTTATACTATGTTGCATAATTACTCTGTCAACATTCTGTGACAGAGCATAAATATTAATCATATGATCACACAGTTAGCTGTTCCCTTTAAAATTGAACACCGAGGAGATAAATCGGCCACTTAATCTTGCCAGATTCCAAAAAGGGGAGGAAGGAGTGAGAGAGGAAGTGGGGACAGGAAGCGGGAGAGGAGGAGGCGGGGACTAACTGGGAGTGGCGCATCCTTGCTCGAATCCGGTCTCACACTCCTGCTTTCAGGTAGATGTTTAAAAGCACACAGCACTTGAAGCTAGCTTAGTTCTTTTATTCCTTCGTAATGAGATCAACCTTTTCTCTCTCTTTTTGTTTTTACTCAAGGGACAGAAAACTCTCGTCTTTCCACCTGGCATTCCCTGTCTCTGGATCTGCATGAGCAGCAGTAAATTCCAGTAGAGACCTAAGCCAACCAACCCTTCTGTTTCCTGAAAGAAGAGAGGTTTATGTTCTCCCGGAAGGCTGACCAGCACTAATTTAGGGGATCCACAGGACCACAGCAGCACTGAAACGCAGATGCAATTAGATAAACCAGGGAGAGAAGCATGTTGTGTCGTTATAACTTTACATCCATTCGGCTTGCCAAGTGTTCTCTGTTTGTACCAAATGGTTTCTAAAAATCTACAATCATCAAGAACTCTACTGAATTGGCCTTTCCTCAGCCACCATGCTGGCCCCAGGCTACCATACCACCAGGTGCTCTGTCAAACCTTCTTCTACCTTTCACTTTTACACATCCACTTACTCAACTAAAAATATTTCTTGATCATCTACTTGGCAGTTGGTATCCTACTAAGAGTCATGGGAGATTAAAAAATAAAAATTAAAAAAAGAATTAAATGCAAATCATGACCTCAAGGGACATAAAATTTAGTGTAAAGGTAAAATAATAGCAGCAACTATTACATAGATAGGAAAATTATTTGTATAGCAAGAAAAATTCAGAAGCATTTTACATCCTTGTTTTTCTATGCAATTTTACAGTCTCATTCTGGTAGTTATATTCTTGTTGTACCTTGTATTTATTTGTCCATTTTACTGTTACTATAATTCTCTCTCTAGGGTGCCACCAGCAAATAAAAATGTGGAATGAAAACTGAAATGGACCTTTGAGATTATCCAAGTCATTTCACAGAAGAGAAAATCAAGGCCCAGAGAAATTGAAGGATTTGTCCAGAGTCAGAGAAGAAGTAGGATCAGACTACTTCCTACCAGGAATTGGATCCTAGACTAATTCCTTCTAGGAATTGGATCCTACTTCCAATTCCTAGAAGAAGTAGGATCAGACCTAGGCCTCCTCACTGTCAGACTTAGTATTTTCATTGCCAATGTTCCTTCTAATAAAAAATATAAATGGGAGAATTTTAACTGCATCTCCTTTTCATCTAATTCTGATATATAATTAATAACACTGTGAGTCACATGTAAGTTGTATAGTTCTTTAAGTTGAAATGTGCTACAATATATGTCCCATCGAAAGGGTCTGAAGATAGCTTATCTACAATATCAGTACAGATGTGGGGGTGATATTGGCTTTCGCCTTACTCTCAACATCACAGCCCATGGATGGGCTTCTGGGGGTCTCTGTATCTCCTAAAACTATCAAAATTTGAATGGGTAACCTTAAGTACTTTTGTGGGGGGACCGTGGGAAATTCTTCAGAGATTTTATTGTATTTTTCAAGTTATGAGTGATGATAGATAGATAGATGGAAGAGAGGAAGAAGAGAGGTGGTTTACATCAAGCTGAGAGAGACCTCAGGGCTGCCCACACTGTCCTACCCGAGCTTGCAGCCTGGCTGTGTGGTCCCTGACTGCAGCGGAATGTTAATGAGGCCAGAACTCCTGTCTGTGTAATACAAATAAGGAGCAATGGCAGATTCTGCCAGCAACTCTCCATCATTTTGTTTTACAGGGTACAGAAATGAAAGGGATACTTTAGATTAAAAGATTTGTTTAATGGTCTGATTAATTCATTCCAAACAGACCGAAACTGTTCTACCATTCTCCTTTGGCTCTTAACCTTTTCAGCTTGTTTTCATGCATGCCGACTTTCCTTTCTTCTTCCTATTTTTTTTTTTAGTAGTTTAATTTAATATTCAGTAACCGCTGCTCTGATTCTGGTGTAGATCATGTGGTGTGTGAGAAAAATGGAATGTGTGTGTTTGTGTGTGTTTCCCATGAGAAGAGTCCAAATGCTTCCAAAATCCAAATCTGCCATTGCAATACTCATCAAAACACATCATCAGGCCTTAAACAAACACTGTGGAGCCCAGTAAACAATAAAAGTACATGTGCCTCTCCTGATCTGTACCGTGGATGGAGCCCATTTTCTTGCCACAGTTTGCAACATTGGTTACTGGTGCAGATCTCTGCCCCATGTTGTATGTAAGACATTGAGAGGGATTTGCTAGCTCTCGTGAAAGTGAGGCGCGATAAGTAGAATCAGCAGGTGCCAACAGTAGAAGGACCAAGGACAGAAGCTTTCTGATGGGACATTCAAGGTCTTTTCACCCCAGTATACTAGCAGTGGCTTGTTTTTCTCTCTTTCAGATGTTTTCAGTGAACACCACTTTCACAGCCCTTTCCAAGCTTGACATCTGGGAAAATGGCTATGACCATTGCTTGATGCTGTTAGATTTTTGAAAGTGGATGACAGGAAAATATGGATTAATCTCCTTTTGCAAATTCATGAGTCCACAGATTCAAATAACTCAGAATAGGCCTGGGAGGTATCAGAATGTAAGCAGGTAAGAATTCTTACGGAAATCACTAAGCAGTCCAGGGCCCTGTGTGAGAGGGAGGTTGTGAGTGTAATACTGAGTTTAACCCCATTTTGGGTTTTGCCACAAATTGGCATGTGTAGGAGGGGCTGGATTGCTTACTTATTTATTGTTAGGAACTCTCAATAACTAACTAACTGCAAATAGTGCTATGAATTCCTGATTAGAGGGGCTTGTAAACAGACTCAATGGGAAAAGTTCTATGATACAAGTTACAAAAAAAAATATTGTGAATCATAACAAATTTTCCCTATTTATCTATATTTTATGTTTTCCCATTTATTTATTTATGCTCTGTTCCTTTCCATAAACGATTTGAAGCAGCTTATCAGGTACTGTCTGTTAGTAAGGACTATTTTAGAAGTTATCATCAAACTAGTGCCCAAGAAGGACAGGGAAAGAAACTGTGATGGTTAATTTCATGTGTCAACTTGACTGGCCCACGAGCTACCCAGACATTGAGTCAAACCTTATTCTGGGTGTGTCTGTGAGGGTGTTTCTGGATGAGATTAACATTTGAATAGGTAGGTAGACTGAGTAAAGCAGATTGCCCTCCCTAACGTGGGGGGTGGGGGACCCCATCCAGTCAATTGAAGACCTGAATAGAACAAAAAGACTGAGCAAGACAGAATTACTCCCTGACTGCTGGAGCAGGAACACTGGGCTTTTCTTGCTTTTGGACTTGAACTAAAAAATCGGCCCTTTTTGGATCTCAAGACTGTCACCCTTCGGACTGGAATTTAAACTATCAGCTCTCCTGGGTCTCCAGCTTGCCAACTACAGACTTGGGACTTCTCAGCCTCCATATTGTGGGAGCCAATTCTTTATAATAAATCTCTGTGTGTGTGTGTGTGTGTTTATATATATATACACACACACACACAAACACACACATATATATATATTTCATCCTATTGTTTCTGTTTCTGTAAAGAACACTGGCTAATGTAGTAACCATGGGGTGTTCACCCAGTTGCATCTGGGCCAGAGCAGTGATTGGCTATTTCTTCAGAACAGAACATAGAAAGCCTATACAGAAGAGAAGCCATTTGGGATACTTTTATGAAACCAGTAGGAAAACAATCTTTAGTTTAAATAAACTTTTAAACTAGATCTCAGTACAAATTTAACACTCTCAGAGACCACAGATACACAACTAAAGCATCCCATGGTGTCTTCCATCAGTGACTTAAATGACAGAAATAGTCAAGATAGCTTGCTGATTCTGCTATATATTATATACACACACGTATTTTTTTATGTCGTGGGAAGGAGCAGCCAGAATAATTAAGTCATTCAGTTCAGACAGGGCTGCTACATCTTTAGTTTCATCTGCAGCAGCTCTGTTCTGCTCTGAGTTTCTGTAAATTTTTAAAATGGAAGTTTTATTTTTCCTTCAGATCAGAACCTTGAGCTGCTGTCCGAGTCAGTGGTGACAAATCAACTCATTTAATAAAAAGATGTGAATGAAGTGATGGGGAGGAAGCAAATGTGCTGAGACTCGGGAGCTGCAGGTGTGTCTCCTTGCAGAGCCATTGCTCACTGTTGCTGACTGGGTTTCCATGGAGACAGCTGGGCACACAGTGCCCAGGCCAGCCCATCAGTCCTTGAGTGGCATCGGCACACTCACCAGTGGAGATGGGTTACGCTAATGAGGGCCGACTTTTCTGCAGTTCTCACAGGTTCTGTATTTCCTCATGGCTGCAGGATAGAGGCTTCTTAGCAAAGTGAATGCTCAGCAACGAGAGTAGCCTTGGCCAGAAAAATGCTAATTCTGTAAAGGCATTTAATTATACTAAGATGTGACCTCACTTACACATGAGCTCATGGTTCTGGCTTCTTTATTCTTTTTTGTCTTGCTGTTTGGTTACTGGAGAGATTCAAGTCATATAAAGTACAAGTGACTTGCCAAGTCCTGCCCTAACCTCTCAGAAGAATAAAAACTCTCTCCTGAGGATTCCTCTCCTTAAGGATGGAGAAAAATTCTTCTCTCATTTCTTTATAACAATGGGCAGGCAGAAACAAAGAGTCAAAGGAACAATTTCGTTGTTTAATATGTGTATGTATAGCCACATAGTTACTATACAGATAGTAAATTATACTGACGTACTATATCTATATAGATCTATAATATAGATATATATAAATAATATATAATATAGAGTATATATATTGTATGTGTATTTATATATTTACATATAATCCAGTTGTACTTTCATTACTTTCAGAAAGACACAACAGCTTTACAGGATAAAGCAGAAACCTAATTTCTGCTTTTGGATCTGCTTTTAGTTCACTGTGGGAACTTGAAAAGGTCAGTTCACCTCTTTGGGTTCCTATTTATTCATTTTCAACTTGACAGTTCTGGAAGGGTTTGTCCCTGCAATCGCAGTCATTGCTAAGTCTAGGAGCCCCATCTTCCTGTGTATGGTAAGTGAGAGCAAAAAAGCCAGATGCAGATTCAGAGCTTAGTAGATACAACATGAAAGCCGGTTGCTAAACTTGGCCTTATTTGTCTTCTTGACCTCCAGAGTCATAAATTTTCGATGTAACATACCTCCTTACTCTCTCAGTATATCAAACTTCTGCTTTGGTGGAGTTAAGTCATATGCATAACAGACTAATATCCCAAAAGTAATAAATGTGACACAAGAGGCCAAATACAAAGGACACATAATAACAGTTCCACAATGGATCATCATATTAGAATAGTTAACTCTTAATTTTCCTAGGTGGCTTGCTCCTTGACAGATTTTACTCGTAAACAATTAATATCTATCAAGTAATACATTGTGGAGTTGTCTTTCTACCCGAGTTCTACCTGAGTTCAATCATACAATTATATCATAAGCAAAAAATCCAGGGGGAAAAAATAAACATCCAATACTCCCCAAAGACATTAATAAATCATTTCCCAATAATATGTCCTTTTCATTGATCTGATTCACCACCTTTCCCCTGCTCTAACAGCATAGAATTGTTAGCTAAATGTACTAAAAATCTGAGTTGAAACTAGGTACAACCTTACTGTAAACCCTGTGGGAGAAAAAACACCATGCATTAAAATAAGCTCTGAAATCAATTTGATTCAAAATACTTATTCATTTCGTAACTACTTGGGGAATATTTTTAAAAAATCAATGCAACTTTATTACTTTTAGGTAGACATTTTTATCTTACAGAATTTCTAAGCACAAGTTTTAGCCACCCTGATTTAATGATCTGAAAGGCCTGATTAGCAAAAATCATTTGCACACTGACAATTAATAGCATGAGAGACTAAATATACTGAATGGACAGTGAATAGACCATATATAAAAAATAAATCTCTGATCTGCAACCTGCAGCAATCTGCCTGGAAAACCAACCTATTATTTATAGTAACCAGCCTAGGAAGCCAGAGTATTGTATGTCAAACTTATAGGAAATCAGACCTCTATCTCTACCAACAATCCAAGAAGCCAAACATTAACCTCTGTAACAATCAGCTCCAAATAATCAGGACTTGATTAATAATTAATAGCTTCCCTAATTTCTGTACCCAAAGTTTATTTTCTTTTAAGTAGGTTACACACTATCCTTGACACAATGCACATATGATTTATTTGCTTAGAAAACAATTTCTACTAATATTGTACCAAAAGAAACTAAAGTTGAATCCACATAGCATTTTCACAAATAATAATGATAATGCTGATGTCCTAATGGTGACCACCCAAACAATAAACTCACTATGTGATCAGAGCACTTTGCACATAGTAATTCATTTACTTCTTAGAACAGTTCTAGGAGACAGGGGTGGTCATTCGCTCCATTTAACACATGTGGGTTCTGAGTGGTCAAGCAACTTGCTCAGTTTCACCAGCTAGTAAGCAGCAGACGGGGCCTTATTTAATAGCAGACTGCTTCTGCATCCAAGCGTTTTACCCATACGGACATAGTCCAAGTTAATGAGCCTTGTTGTGGCTTGAAACAAGAGGAGAAGCATAGAGGAAGAGAAATGTTTCCATAAAATAGCCACAATTATGCCTTTTTCTCATTTAAAAGAGATAAACAATAACAACAAAGCCAGATACAAAGCAATGTTCCCTAGCAAGTACATAACAGCAACCAAAACTACCTACAGAATACAAAATATTTTTTAAAGTGATCGAAAGGAAAGGTTATGCCAATATCCTAGTATCACCACCTCTGTGAAGTACACACATGCCTAGGACCCACCCCAGGCCTCCAGGATTCGGGCTTGTTAAAAAACTCCATAGATTCATAGATCCCATCTTTGGGATGGAGACCTCGGATCTAAATTTTCCAAATAGCCAGGTGATCGTGTAAATGAAGCACAAAGTTGATCAGTTGACATTTTAAAAAACAATTCATCCAGGGAGTTTGGAGTTGTACAAATTCAGGGTTCCATGCTCACATTTCCACACCTGACTGAGCTGGGCTCAGGGTGGCAGTCTGCTTACGTGGACAGTGGGAGAGGATACACACACAGGGACACGTCAAGGGTTCTCTCTATCCAACCAACATTGCCTCACAATTCACCCCATTCCGTCTCCACCTGCTCTCCTTACAGACCAGCAGGCCTTGTAGAATTTTCCCTTTCTTAGACTTTTCTAGCTTTGAAAGCTTTCACTATGTGGCGATCGTGGAAGGGAAGAGTAATGAAAATTGTCATTAATGAAAGTAAATACTGTTCATTAACTTTAGCCGTAACTCATCTAAAAGCTAAAATGACTTCATAATTAAGCTAACCAAAATTAGGCATTAGAGTATAATAATTAATTTTAAATTGCACACAATAGTGCAAATCTAAGGTAATAACTAAAATGAAAAGAAATAGGGGAATGATATTAATGCCACAGGTGTCTTTTGGATAACTCCAATAAAGGAAGCGATTTCACTGTCACTTCTAAAGAAAATGAATAGTTTTGATTCTGACATCTGGCATTTCCCAGTGTGGTTCCCTTTTCCTTTCCTTACCCACCTGGCAGGTAAAGATAATAACATTTACCTTTGTGCCTCTCAGGAATATTAATATTTTAGAAGGACTTTGAGATCACTATGGGAAAGACACTTTATGGAGCAGACGATTATTACAACGCAGATTTAGGTTGTTATAATTTGTGGACTAAGTTTGTACAATGCAGGTTTTTTTAATCCAGTCACCAGATGTAGGCACTCAAGTAATATCTGCTGAACTGAATGTATTTCACTTCTTTTGTATAAATATTGCTTGTTTATCATTCTTCAAAAGTGGCTCCCCACCACTTAGAGTTACACAGATAAACTTTAAAGCCTTTAAGTTCTGTGGTCCTCAGGGTGTGTATGAGGGTCTGGGTGGCGGGGGTGAGTCTTTGAACTCAGAGGAAGTGTGGAGCATGGAGCAGGAAGTTCTAGTCCAGATGAGTCTTGTCTCCAATGTCAGCGAGTATCAGAATCACCTGGAAGGCTTGCTAAACACAGACTGTGCCACAACCCAGAGCTTCTGAATCTGTAGGCCTAGGGTAAGGCCTGGGAATTGGCATTTCCAACAAATTCTCAAGTAATGCTGATGCTGCCAGTCTGAGGACCAGACTTTGAGAACCAGTGATCTAGACTAAAAGAAACCTTCAATATTCCCCAGTAACTGGGTATATGTACTCTAGCATCTACTCTGCTATAAACAGATTGCATCCCAGATTCAACATGCACATTAGAGATAAAAATTCTAATTGTTTGACTTGATGTATGACTGCGAGCAACATCTCTGAGCCTAAATTTTTTTATTTGAAACAAAAATATGCACCTAGTTAATAAATGGACATACTATAGAATTTATTATATAAAACAGTAACTTTGGTTGTAAACAAAAATTAATTTATGAACACTTTCTACAAATAATTCAGTCTTTTACTAATTAAGGATGAATCACAGCTTTGTTCAGTTTTCATGTCTGTATAATGGGGATAATAATCCCTGACTGGCCTATCCAATAGAATCATTGTGAGGATAAGGTCAGCTGATGTTAAGAAAGAGTACTTTGAATATTGCAAGAGCTACGCAAGCTTTATGTAGTCCCAGTAATATTTTATGTGCCTATTTAGAGCTGACCGAAGCAGGTCCGTATCTTTTGCAGACGTCTATGTTCAACTCCTAAATGTTAAAGGTCTTTAGAACTTAGCCTTGGGCACTCTTCTCTTCCGATTATACAGTTATTTTAGGGAATCTGCCCAATTCAACCTTGTTGCTAAAAAGTACCAAATATGTTTTTCTGGCCTAGAACTCTTTGTGTTCCTGACCTGTACATCCAACAAGCTCCTTCACATTTCCACTCAGTGATTTCAAAGGCATCTCTGACCTAATATGTCCAAAACTGAACTCTTGCTCTTTTCCCTGAAAATTCTACTCTTCTTGCAGGAAAGGGTACCTCTATTCATCCAGTTAATCTTGCCCAAAACTTGGGAATCACCCCAACCCCTCCCACATCACCAAATCTATTTATTCTGCTTCCCAAATATACTTCTAATCTATTCATCTCTCTCCATTCCTACTGCTGTTCCCCGGGTCTAGGATAGCACCATCTGTCTCCTGGACTAGTGAAAGATCTCCCCTTAATTAGTCTCCTCACTTCCCCTCTTCCCTGATACACCTGTCCTTATAATCTCACTTCCAGACAGCAGACACTGGGATCTCTTTGAAATGCCACTGTCATCACCAGCAGCAGCATCATGATCATCTAACATTTACTCACCACTTTCCATAGGACAGATACTTTACCAAGAACTATGTATTTATTAAATTATAGAACATCAACTTTTGAAGCATTTTCATCTTGCTTTTTTGAGATGAAATGAAAGCATGGAGAGTGTAACTTGTCCAAGGATAGACAGTTTGTAAGGGGTAGAGCTGGCACTCAAACCCAGGCCATCCAACAGAGTCCGTGTGATGTTCTACTGCCTTTAACATGCTCCTGAATATATCACTCCCTGCATTGAGACCTGTGATGGCTTCCCATTGCTTTTAGGACCCAAGCCACTGTCTTTACTAGGAATTTCAGGGGTTTGTACAACCTGGACTTAGCTTTCTTCTGTAGCTTTACGTTCAGACTTTCTCTCCTTTACATAGTGTGGGCCAGCTATGTCGGCTTTGTTCATTTATGTAAATGTGTCATGTGTCTGTCTCCTTCAGGGCCTTTGAACATGCCATTCCCTCAGCCTGAAACTTATCACTTTGGAGAAGCTTCCACTGACCCTAAATTAGGCTTTCCTCTTGTCATGTTAATTATATGTTGTCTTTTCTTTGATGGCACTCAACATAATGTCTATGTATGTATTTGTGCAATTATTTACTTCCTATCTGTCTTTAGCACATCAGGGGCCAAGTTTGCCTTGTTCACCACTGTCTAGGCAACATCTAACAAAACAGGTGCATTTATGAATACAAATATCTTAACAGAAAACAATAATATGGAAACAGAAAGCTGAAAAAGAGGCTGCCAGTATGTTGGGAAGTAAGGAGATAAGAGGCAATGAATGGATGCTTAGAAATCGAGTTGGAAGTGAGAAGAGGTTAAATTTCCAAGAGAATCAGTTGAGTTGGTTTAGACAAAAGGCGAGACAGAATTTGATACTGATGTCAGTCGGGGGCCTAGGAAAAGGGACTGATGTGAGCTATTTCTAGACAAATGGACCAGGAGGAATAGAGCAGACTAGGTCTGAACCTAAAGGTTGCACTTAGGTAACAAAGCAGAAGGAACAGTATTTCCCATGGGAGGGAACACCAAGAGAAAGAACTCCCAATATTCAGGAGGGAGTGCGTCTGAAACAACATGTACAAAAGAAAAGCTAAATTCATTTTCTATACTGTTCAAGGCAAGACTCTTTGTTGCAGCCAACCTGTAATTAGCCAACATCAGCATCTGCCTTCTCATCTGGCAGAGTGCTTATATGGTTGAAGGTTTTGTCCAAAGGAGGGAAGGAATTCCCAAAGTTCCTTCCTAAACACTGCCTTATGCAACTGCATTGGACCACAGGGGCTGTATCCTAGGGCATTACCTCTGATAACCTTGTAAGATATCTTAGACAACCTGCAAGGAATTAAGACCACAGAGTTCAAATTTCTTCAGAAATGTAGGAAAACAGTATGGAGATTTCTCAGAATACTAAAAACAGAACTCTCTGCTATGATCCAGCAATTCCACTACTGGGTATTTATCCAAAGGAAAGGAAATCAGCATATCAAAGAGATATCTGTACCACCATGTTTATTGCAGCACTATTCACAATTGCCAAGATATGGAATCAACATAAGTGTCCATCAAAGGATAAATGGATAAAGAAAATGTGGTGCATATACACAATGGAATACTATTCAGCCATAAAAAAGAATGAAATCCTATCATTTGCAGCAACATGGATAGATCTGGAAGTCATTATATTAAGTGAAATAAGCCAGGCACTGAAAGACAAATATTATATGTTCTCACTCATATATGAAAGCTAAAAAAGTTGATCTCATGGAGGTAGAGAGTAGAATGGTATTTACCAGAGGCTGGTAAGGATGGAGGAGGCAGGGACAAAGAGAGGTTGTTTAATAAGTACAAACACATAGTCAGCTAGAAGGAATAAGTTGTAGTGTTCAATAGCACAGTAGTGTGGCTAAAATTAACAATAATTTATTATATATTTCAAAATAGCTGTAAGAAAAGAGTTGAAATGTTTCCAACACAAAGAAATGATAAATGTTTCAGATGATGGATATCCTAAAGAGTCTGATTTGATCATTGTACATTGTATGCATGTATCAAAATATCACATGCCCCCATAAATATGTACAATTATTATGTATCAATTAAAGAGGTCAACCAAAACGCCATGGAATAACAGGCTGGCGCTCTTACTGGTTCCTTTAGAAATTCCCAGGATCCTCTCAGTGGTTAAGCAGTGAAGTGGCAATTGTCTTTGTCATGCAGGACAGCATGTGGCTTTCATGAAGTAGATTTGCAGGAACCTCTGATGCTAGAAAAGGTCTGCTTCTACCTCTTCAATCAGAGGCATACGTACATGCATCTGCATGCCACTCACAGGGGGCCCAACTTGGATTCCTGACTGGTAACAGCCTTCCAATATTTTGGTTATACTGGAAGAGTGAGAACAATGTCATCTACCACAGAAGTCACAAGGAAAACAGAGTCAGGGAGAAAAGAGACGACTTAGATTTTGGCTCTGCTGTGAGGACATCATGAAAACCCTATAGTCATAGTTCTGCAATGGTAATTTGTATATAAAGAGTACCAGCAGTGGCAATAGTAATATCACTAGTATTTCCTTATGTTTACCTGTTACAGTATAATTTTCAAAGTCCATCCTTTTGCTGAATTGGCTGTGGGGTGTTGTAAAGCTCCTTTCTGTGGGATGAATTGTGCTTCCCGTGGGACCCTGCGTGGTCCTGAGTTGCTGACATCAAAGCCATATTACAGCCAGGAAAAGTGGGGGCTCAGCTAGATGGACTTGTCCAAGATCACACCGTTGCCACTGGGGAAGACTAGCACCACACTTCTATTGGGCAACTCACCTGAGTCTGATACCAATTTCTCCTATGTTAGGTGACCTAGTGCCTCAGGGTTGCAGTTTTCATTGAGATGCCTCTCTCCTGTTGGAGTCTGAGCTCCTTGAGGGAAAGTGATGGGTACCCCCAGTGCTTGCTGCCTGTGATTAGTACAGGGGCTATCACATAATGGGCACCCATTTTGCAAAATAAAAAAACAAATAAGTGAAAGAGTCATGAATAAAAGCCAGACCTTGAATCCATAAGAGAACACAGTGTCTCTCTGGACCATTTTACTCGGTTGTAAAAGCCAGATAGTGGGAATCCTCTTTGTTACTTTGCTTTTCTTTTTTCATTTTCTTTAAAATAGGGCTTTTGTCATTATTGCTATTCCACCTTGACAATATTAAAAAGCAGGGCATTGTTTTGTGGGGAGAAAAACTATTGCTACCTGTGATCTGTGTTAAAACTACTTATTCCACCTTGTTGCTCTCCACTGCCAAAAAGAAAAAAAATGGTGGTGAGAGAGTATGGAATGCAGTGAATTAAAATAAACTTTCATCTATTTTTATTGTAAACACTTCATTATATTGAGAACTTTAACCACCTCTGTCAAAGTCAACTGGATTCTGAGAAAAAGGGAAGAGTTTAAAGTTTGAAGTAATTAAGGCTTTTGGTAATCCCCACCCTGGTGCAGGCAGCACGTAGGTTCCCCCCCACCTCCAGTCTCCCATTTCCAAGAAGAGGGGTGTGGGCTGGGCATTTGTACAAGTTTTTCTTCCTCCTCTCTTCTGTCTTCTGCCACATTTCCATAGGTCCCTTTACAATGGTGCACGTGTTCACCGGCCTAGGGAGTTTTGGAAGAAGAGCGGGCCAGGACGGAAGGGTGCAGGTCCCCTCCAGGAGGCCCCCCAGGAGAGCACGCGGCCCCGGGGACTGAAGTGGAAAGCCTTCCCGCAGCTCGGGTGTCACATTCAGCTGAGTGAAAGGGTGGCTCCGGCAACCCCTGCCTGTCATTGTGTTTGTCTCCAGTCCATGGAATTTTCATTATTCATTATTCGCTGGGCACGGGCAGCACAGTAGCACCAGCTTCTGTCTAATCCCCACCTGATAATGTATTTCTGATAAGCGTGACGGAGCCCAGTGCTCCTGACAGGATTCACATTTCCAGCCGGATAAAGTGCCATTTACATGAAGCAGGCACTGTGCATTCAGATCAGGGCGATAAGGGCAGCGAGGCTCTGGCTCCGGCTGTGCCGCCGGGACTGTGGACTAGGGTCTGGGGGCTCCTCCTGCTCCATCACTCCCCCACCCTGCCCAGGCAGGCACTCTGGCCGCTCGGGGCATTGACTCCTGGGGACTGATGGGGACTGGCTACTGTTGGCTCTGCCCACCCTGACTCAGTGCCCTTCACCCCACACCCCCAGCAGATGAAGTCACCTAGACCACAGCTGCCCTAAACCAGAGGGACAGAGGGACACATCATTTTGCCTTTCACAAGGTCACAACCCACCCAAAGAAATTACAAACCCTTTACTACCAACTCACAGTCTTGCATATGCATATGTTTCATTGCCCAAGAAAGTTATTTACATGTCTTCCTCACCAAATACTAAAAGATGTCCCAGGCCAGGAACCTCTCAAGGCTCTGGTTCCATCCCCATGTCCTTAAAGCCAAAGAGAATGTGTCTGATACGTCTGTGAATTCTTCAACATCTTTTGTGAAAAAGGCAGGATTAGCACCAACCAAGGGGATCCAATTAATTCAGATCATTTGAGGGTGTTTAATGCTCTTTGGGGCTAAGGCCAATTCTATTTTTCTAACTTAGACGTAGCCTTAAAGTGACCACTTCTGAGGGTATGTGCAATTGTCAGCCCAACAATGAAAGCACATGCTCATGATGCCAATGTCATCTCCTAAATATTTCTCAACTCTGCCCCCCATCTCTCCCAGGGGACTCCTGCCCTGGGTCAGGTCTGCATCATCTCCTGCTGAGTTCACACTAATGACTTCCCATCTAAATCTCCTGGCCTCAGATCAGAAAGACCTCTGCCTCCTGCTACCTCTACAGCATCCAGGTGCCATGGGGCCTGGCTGCATCCCCAGCTGCTTCAAGCCTGCAGAGGATCCCTACACCCATGTATAAAGATGGCTACTGCACCAAGCCACCCACACCCTCAGCTCAAACCAATCACTCATGCCTCATCTTCCAACTCTGGCTAATCTCTTTTTTTTTTTTTCCTTAACAATAATACTTCATCTGAAATCCCCATACCTCCATGGTGCTATGTATCTCACGCCGTTGTTTGTGCCCTCCTAAGTTCCTCAAGTCTCCAGGCAAACTCCTTGTTAACATGGAAGCCATAGTCGAATGCGTGTCCCATCCCCACACTACCATAATATGCTGAGCATGTTTCAGCATGGCACTACATTTTATTCTAACACTGTCTTTAAGAATCTGTTTCTGATAGAAGAACTGAATTCTGTGTACTCCTAACATCGGCAGGGCCCAGGGCAAGAGTTCAAATGGAGGCCCAGCTGCCAGGCCTAAAGATTTAGAAGTTATAAGTCAAGCCATCAAATTGTTAATTAAAATATATCTTACATTCCTACCTTGATAAATATTCTTTAATAATGACTTATAAGGCCAAGTTCATATTTAAAATTCTTGGATTCCTCAGGGTTCTTCACTGGATTATAGTAGTACCAGGGAGACTGTGCTGCTGCCTGACTCTCCCCTACTCTCCCCTGATCCCAGATCCATCCTGCTCTGGGAAGGACCTGTGTGTGCATGTGCAGACACCCCAGGCCACATATCCAAGCTCTGCCCAGAAGCCCCCAAAATAACCACCCCTTGAGCCTAGAGGTGCACATGATTGGTCTCAGAAGGACATCCTTGGGGAAGAGGTTGGGCAGGCCATGGAAAGGGGCTTGGAATGGTTCTGGCAGGGAACTTGGTGATCTCAGTACACAGAGCACTTTACAAAAGGGAGGGCCACAGGCTCCAGGTGGTTGTGTCTCTTGGATCAGTATATTTCTTCTTTGAAGGGAAGAGACACAACCAGAGGAGGCTGGAGTGGGGTTCCATGGTGGGCATCTCTCTTGCCTAGGCCAGGGCAGTGCCGTACAAACTCTAGCCAACTGCTACCATCCAAAAGGAGCTCAATAACTGTTGAATGAATAACCAAATGAAAGAGTGAATAAATCATTATTTAAAAGCACATATGAAGTTGTACCGTGCAGGACACCAATGGGTAAAGTAAAGCCTAACTATACCATTTGAGCACAAATAAGAATGGGTCTCTGAGTTTGGAAAAGAATGGGCATTTCAACATTATCACAAACTTTACCTGTGTAGTTAGAGAGTTAAATCTTTTCTTCAGTTAGGGAGGTAGTTCATTTTTGTTTTAAGGTGGCATAGGACATAGTGGGAAGAACAGACTATAAAGTCAGGCTTACTCTCTACGGGCTTTCGTTTCTCCATCTGTTTGGTGGGAGTGATAATAATACTATACATTGAAAATATAAGTCGAGCATCTTGCACTGGGTCTGGCAAGTAAATGTTTTCTCCTTGTCCTATTCTTCTGAACCTCAGAGAACAATTTTATGAGTTTCAGGTTGTAGGGCTAGCAGGGTAGGCACTCCAATGTTTGCTGAACTTTAATAAACCAAAGAATAAAATCTCCCGTGAACTCTGGTCCAGGAACTTTGGAATACCTGAGGCTTCCATAAAACAAATGCATAATATGTCTTTAGGGAATAGGTACAACCCAGGGCACATGAGTGGGACTCCCACAGGAAACAAAGAAACCAGTGGACAGCCCACCCCATTGAAATGAGCGGACCACAGAAAATACACCGAGGAAGCAAACCCCTGTGGCGTGGGCCAGGGCATGAAACAAGGGGAGTACTGGCACCCCAGTACCAGAGCTGAAAGAAACACACTTAGTATTTTATTATGTTTAAAGTAATTAAAACAACAAAAGAAGAAATGGAAAGGCTGGGAGGCTATTTAAAAAGTAATAGACAGCTTGGTTTTTCAAAAAAATAAATAAATAACAAAGGCAAAGTGGTTATTCAATGCCGGACGCTGTAGTATTATGCACGTATTAGCTCTTCTGATCCTTTTAATCTTTGCAATGACCCTTTGAGGTAGATCAGATCGTTATGTCAATTCTAGAGATGAGACTGGGGTGCAGAGTGCTTAAATAATAAGCTCAAGACCATACAGCTCTTAAGCACTGAATCCAGAATTTGTACCCTGGCCATCTTGTTCTGGGAAGTACTCCTTTAACTACCAACAGTATTTGTGGAATTTCAGGAAATGAAAAGTATAGTCATAAAAATTAAAACTCAATGGTTAAGCAGAAGATTAGATACAGTTGAAGAGAACAATAGGGAAATGAACAATACATTTGTGGAATCTGTAGATCAGACCATGGAGAGGTGAAGATATAGAAAATACAAATAAAGGGCGGAGGATATGGAAGACATAAAGAGGAAAATGCAGAGGTACAACATATTACCGATAGGAATTTCAGAAGTAAAGCATGAAACCTTATGCTTTACTTATGAAGGATACTCAATCCGAAGCAGAAAAAATAAAAACAAATCCAGTCTAAACACGAATGTATAGTGAAACTACAGTACACTAAAGACATATAGTTTACCTTACCTTAAAAGCAATATAAATATATACAAATATAGAGGAATATATATGGAAACGTAAGTCAAAAGACAAGCCATAAACTGGGAAAAGGTAGTAGTATATAGAGTACATCAAAAAATCCTCACAAATCAATAAAACACAGGGAAACATCCTAACTGGAAAAAAACATGCATAAAGCATATGATCAGGCAGTATGCAGAAGAATAAACTTGGATGGGCAATAAACACTAAAAAAAATGTTCAGCCTCACAGGAAGCAAAGGAATTTAAATTAAATCCTTAATGTTAAGGATTTAAGAAGGAAAGAAGGGAGGGGAGGGGAGGAGAGGAAGGCTGACAGTACCAGTTGTCAGATAGGATGTGGAGAAAGAGGAAATCCTACACGCTCCTGTTGAAAGAGTTAATTGGTTAAAAAAAAAGTGACTTTAGAGACTAATTTGACATTACCTATCCTCCTACCATCCAGCAGTTCCACTTTCTGGCATATGCCTTTGAGAATTCATCACACATATGCAGTGATACCCTGCACGTGAGCATCATATGTCCAGTACTATACAAAGATGTAATTGCTGTATTCTTTCTAAGAGTAAAAAATTGGAAACATGCTAAATGCTATCATTAGAGAAAAGGACAAATAAGTTTTGTATATTCATATAGTATAGTCCTTTATAGGACTTCAAATGAATGAACCAAATCTAACCTATCAACCTGGCTAAATCATGGAAATACAATGAATGAAAAACAAATGAAGCTGCAAAAGGTATGTACAGCGTGACGCCAACCCAACACGACATGTGTAGGGCCCCAAAATGTATGAAAAAATAATAAGAACATGGATGAAAATGACATATTCATCAGAGTGGTAATATCTGGAACAGAATGGGAGAATAGGATGGAAGAATAGGGTACCGAAAGAGCTTCATGGGTACGTATTCATATACATTTAATATATATTCATTTTAATATATAAAATATAAATATATATACCAATGTATACAACAATAGTATATGTTATATATACAAAGATCTGAGATAGAAAATGCAAAAAAAGGGTAACATTTCAAATATCTGGTCGATGAGTATATGGGTGTTGGGTGTCATATATATCTTACATTTGACTTTTTCACATCTTTCAAATAGTCCAGAATTTTTAAGATTTAGTGATGCTTAATTTTGGATATTTATATTGAAGAAGTCTCCAAATGAACGGAAATTCTGGGTTTTTTGTTTGTTTTTGTTTATTGGATTGGCTTTATTATGATATTTCAAATACATACAAGTCACCCATTTAAAGTATACATTACAATGTTTCTTAGTATATTCACAAAATTATACAATCATTACCACAATGAATTTTAGAACATCTCCACCTTCCCCAAATGCAAACCCCATGCCACTGAGTAGTCTCCAATTTCCTGCACTCCCTCTCCCTGCCCTAGTAAACCATTTATCTACTGTCTGTATCTATGGATTTGGAAACCCTAGATATTTCATATTTACATTTAATATAAATGAAATCATACAATAGTGTTTTTGTGTGAATGACCTCTTTCATTTAGCAAATTGCTTGCAAGGTTCTATGAGGTAGGTGCTATTATTATTTCCATTTACAGATGAGACAATTTGGTCTGAGCTCATATTAGCTACAAAGTGGCATAGTACTGACTTAACCCAGGTCTGCTTGAGTTTTAAGCTGATACTTATAAACTTTACACAATACAGCCAGCCCTCTGTATCCATGGGTTCCACATCCTTGGATTCAACCAACTGCGGATAAAAAATATTTTTTAAAAATTGCATCTGTACTGAACACTACAGACTTATTTTCTCATCATTATTCCATAAACAATACCGTTGAAGAACTATTTACACAATATTTACATTGTGTATTAGGTGTTAAAAGTAATCTAGAGATGATTTAAATTATATAGGAGAGTGTGCATAAGTTATATGCAGATTTTGGTATCTGAGGGAGGTCCTGGAACCAATCCTTTGCAGATACCAAGGGACAATTGTATTTCATTTATTTTTAGGACTAAATAATATTCAATTGTATTGGTATAACAAATGTTATTTATCCATTCATAAATTGACTCCACTTTTTTTTTTTTAATTTATTTTTTTAATTTCAGAATATCATGGGGGTACAACACTTTGGCCATACACATTGCCCCTGTTCTGCCCGTGTCAGAGCCACAATCGTGGTCGTCTCCCAAACTGTGCTCCCCACATCCATTCAGTGAGAGTTTTTCCCATCCCTTCCACCCCCCTCCTGCCCGCCCGCCCTCAGATGAATGTTATTGCCCTGTGTGATGTAAGTGTTCATCAGTTAGTACCAGTTTGATGGTGAGTACCAGTGGTGCTTGTTTTTCCAATCCTGTGACACTTTGCTTCGAAGAATGGGTTCTAGCTCCAACCAGGATAATACCAGATGTGTTAATTCACTGTTGTTCCTTATTGCTGAGTAATACTCCATGGTATACATATACCACATTTTATTGATCCACTCGTGTATTGATGGGCACCTGGGTTGTTTCCACAACTTTGCAATTGTGAATTGTGCTGCTATGAACATTCGAGAGCAGATGTCTTTATTATAAAATGTCTTTTTTTCTTTTGGATAAATACCCAGTAGTGGGATTGCTGGGTCAAATGGTAATTCTACTTTTAATTCTTTGAGGTATCTCCATATTCTTTTCCATAGAGGTTGTACTAATTTGCAGTCCCACCAGCAGTGTATGAGTGTTCCTATCTGTCCACATCCCCGCCAACATTTGTTATTTGGGGATTTTTTGATATGAGCCAATCTCACTGGAGTTAAGTGATATCGCATTGTGGTTTTGATTTGCATTTCCCTGATGATTAGAGAAGTTGAGCACTTTTTTATATGTTTGCTGGCCATCATTCTGTCTTCTTTGGAAAAGTTTTTGTTCATGTCCTTTGCCCATTTTTTAATAGGGTTGTTTGATTTTTTCTTGTTGATTTTCCTAAGTTCTGTATAGATTCTGGTTATCAGCCCTTTATCAGAGGTGTAGCATGCAATATTTTCTCCCATTCTGTAGGTTGTCTGTTCACTCTAGTGATAGTTTCCTTGGCTGTGAAGAAGCTTTTCAATTTGATCAGGTCCCAGGTATTTATTTTTGTTGCTGCTGTGATTGCTTTGGGGGTCTTCTTCATAAATTCTTTGCCTAGGCCAATGTCTATAAGAGTTTTTCCAACGTTTTCTTCGAGAATTCTTATGGTTTCATGTCTTAGGTTTAGATCTGTTATCCATTGTGAATTGATTTTTGTGAGAGGTGAGAGGTGTGGGTCCACTTTCAGTCTTCTACATATGGCCATCCAATTTTCCCAGCACCATTTGTTGAATAGGGATTCTTTTCCCCAGTGTACGTTTTTCTGGAATTTGTCAAAGATCAGGTGACTGTATGAGGTTGGTTTTATATTTGGGTTCTCAGTCCTGTTCCATTGTTGACTCCACTTTTTTACTCCACTCCATTCCATTTATGTTGACTCCACTTTTTGGCTATCGTAATTAATGCTGCTGTGAACATCTGTGTACAAGTTTTTGTGTGGATATATGTTTTCATTTCTCTTGAATATATATCTTAGAAATAGAATTAGGAAGTCATGTGGTAACTTTATGTTTAACCTTTTGAGGAACCGCCAGACTGTTTTCCAAAAGTGGTTAAATAACTTTGCACTATCACCAGCAGTATATGAGGGTTCCAATTTTTCCACATCCTCACCAACACTTTTTATTATAGCCATGGTAGTAGGTATGAAGTGGTATCTTACTCTTATTTTAATTTGCATTTTGTGGCTAAGGTGAGGATTTTTTCATGTGCTTATTCGCCATTTGTATATCTTCCTTTGGAGAAATATCTGTTCAAATCCTTTGCCCACTTATAAATTGGGTTATGTGTCTGATTATTATTGAGGTACAACCATTATTTATATAGTCTAGATAAAAGTCCCTTAATGGATATATGATTTGCAAATATTTTCTTCCATTCTGTGGGTTTTCTTTTCACTTTCTTGAGGGTGTCATTTGAAGCACAAAAGCTTATAAATTTGATAACATATAACTTTTTTTCATTTGTCACTTGTGTTTTTGATGTCATATATAAGAAGGTTTTGCCTACCAAATGTCATGAAGATTTATTTACTCCTATATTGTTTTACAGCAATTTTATAATTTTAACTCTTACATAAAGGTCTGTAAGCCATTTTGGATGAATCTTTGTGTATGGTGTGAGAAAGGGCTCCAACTTCATCATGTTCATGTGCATATCCAGGTGTCTCTACCGCGTTTTTTTGTAAAGACTATTCTTTTCCCCATTAAATTGTCTTGGCAATATTTTCAAAAATCAATTAACTGTAAAAGTATTTATTTCTGAACTGTCAATTCTATTCTATTGATCTACAGGCATACCTCAGGGATACTGTAAGTTGGGTCCCAGACTACCTCAATTAAGCAAATATCACATTCAAGCGAGTCATACAATTTTTTTGGTTTCTCAGTGCATATAAAAGTTATATTTACACTATACTGTAGTCTATTAAGGATTCAATAGCATTATGTCTAAAACACAATGCACATAATTTAAAAAATACTTTATTGTTAAAAAATGCTAACAATCATCTGCCGTCAGAAAGTCATAATCTTGTTGCTGGTGGAGGGTCTTGCCTCGATGTTGATGGCTGCTGACTGATCAGGGTGGTGGCTGCTGAAGGCTGGGGTGGCTATGGCTTTTTTTTTTTTTAAGAGACAGGGTCTCACTCTATTGCCCAGGCTGGAGTGCAGTGGCGTGATCATAGCTCACTGCAGCCTCAAACTCCTGGGCTCAAGTGATCCTCCTGCCTTGGCCTCCTAAAATGCTAGGACTATAGGCATGAACCATGGCACCTGGCCTGTGGCAACTTCTTAAAATGACAACAATAAATTTTGCCACATCGATTGACTTTTCCTTTCACAAAAGATTTCTTCTCTGTAGCATGCAATGTTATTTGATAGCATTTACCCACAGTAGAACTTCTTTCAAAATTGAGATAATCCGCTCACACCCTGCCACTGCTTTATCAGCTAAGTTGACATAATATTCTAATCTAAATCCTTTGTTGTCATTTCAACAATGTTCACAGCATCTTCACCAGGAATAGATTCCATCTCAAGAAATCACTTTCTTTGCTCATCCATAAGAAGAATCAACTCCTCATCTGTTAAAGTTTAATCATGAAATTGCTGCAATTCAGCCACATCTTTAGGCTCCACTTCTAATTTAGTTCTCTTGCTATTTTACCATATCTGCAGTTACTTTCTCCACTAAAGTCTTGAACCCCTCAAAGAGTTGGAATCAACTTTTTCCAAACTCCTGTTAATGTTGACATTTTGACCTTCTCCCATGAACCACTACTGTTCTTAATGGCACCTAGAATGGTAAATCATTTCCAGAAGGTTTTCAATTTACTTTGGCCAGATCCATCAGAGGAATCACTAGCTATGGCAGCTATACCCTTATGAAATGTATTTCTTAAATAATAAGACTTGAAAGTTGATATTGTTCCTTCATCAGTGTGCTGCAGAATGAATGTTGTTAGCAGGCGTGGAAACAACACTGATTTTCTTCTATAACTCCATCAGAGCTATTGGGTGAACAGGTGCACTGTCAGTGAGCAGTAATATTTTGAGAGGAATGTTTTTTCTGAGCAGTAGGTCTCAACAGTGGGCTTAAAATATTCAGTAAACGAGACTGTAAACAGATGTGCTGTCTTCCAGGCTTTGTTGATGTATTTAAAGAGCACAGGCAGAGTAGATTTAGCACAATTCTTAAGGACCTTAGGATTTTCAGAATGGTAAATGAACACTGGCTTCAACTTAAAGTCGCCAGCTGCATTAGCCCCTAACAAGAGAGATTCAGCCTGTCCTTTGAGACTTTGAAGCCAGACATTGACTCTCTCTAGTTATGAAAGTCCTAGATGGCATCTTCTACTAATAGAAAGCTTTTTTGTCTACATTGAAAATCCATTGTTTAGTGTAGCCCCCTTCATCAGTTATTTCAGCTAGATCTTCTAGATATCTTACTGCAGCTTCTGCGTTAGCATTTGCTGCTTCATCTTGCACCTTTATATTGTAAAGATGGCTTCTTAAACCTCAGGAACCATCCTCCACTAGCTTCAAACATTTCTTGTGTAGCTTCCTCACCTCTCTTGGCCTTCACAGACTTGAGGACAGTGAGGGTTTTAGGGAGAGGGAAAGAGATGAGGAAACAGCTGGTGGGTGGGTGGAGCAGTTAGAACACACACAATATTTATCAATTAAGTTTGTCATCGTACAATGGGTGCAGTTCATGGCACCCCAAAACAATTATAATAGTAACACCAAAGATCACTGATCATAGATCACCATAACAGATATAACAGTAATCAAAATGTTTGAAGTATTGTGAGAATTACTACAATGTGACACAGAGACATGAAATGAGTACATGCTATTGGAAAAATGGCACCGATAGGCTTGCTTGATGCAGGGTTGCCACACACCTTTGATTGTGAAAAACACAGTATCTGCAAAGCACAATGGAGTGAAGCTCAATAAAATGAGGTACACCTGTGTATGTCAATTCTTGTGCCAGTGTAACTTTGTATAAGTGTAACTTATATGTCCATATAAACATTATTATTACTTGTGAAATTCAGAAAAGTCAACTGCGTATTTTCTTATGAATTATGTTGAATCTTGATCAATTTGGGAAATATCGCCTCTTTAGCAATATTAAGTCTTTCATTACATGAACATTGAATATCTTTCCATTTATTCAAGTCTTATTTATTTCTTTCAATAATGTATTATAGTTATCAGAGTATAAGTTTTACACTTCTTTTGTTATATTTATTCCTAAGTATTTAATTTTTTTATGTTATTGAATATGGAATTGTTTTCTTAATTTTATTTTTGGGTTGTTCATTGCTAATATATAGAAATACCATTGATTTTATATATTGATTTATCCTGTAGTCTTGCTTAGCTCTTTAATAGTTCTAATAGTTTTTGATGGATTACTTAAGATTTTCTATACATAATATCATGTTATTTGCAAAAGATTATTTTACTTCTTCCTTTCTAATCTAAATGTTTTTGTTTGTTTGTTTTTTGTACTAATTTCCCTAGCTAGAACCCATATTACAATATTGAATAGACGTGGTAAGAGTGAACATACATTTTACCATGAAGATGTAAGTTATGAATTTTTTGAATATGCCCTTTATGAAGTTGAGAAAGTTCCCTTTCACTCTAATTTCTTGGGTGTTTTTATCATAAAGGGGTATTGGATTTTGTCAAATGTTTTGCTTTATCAATGAAATGATTGTGTGGCTTTTATCCATTATTCTATTAATGTGGTGAATTACATTGATTGACCTTAAGATGTGAAACAAACCTTACATGCCTAGAACAAGTCATAGTTAGTCAGTCATAATGCATAATCCTTTTATATATCACTGTATTTGGTTTTCCTGGGTTTTTAAAAAAATTTTTGAATCTATATTCATAAGAGATATTGTTCTGTAGTTTTCTTTCTTGTGATGTTTTTGTCTGGTTTTGGTATTAGAGTAATAATTACATCATAGAATGGGTTGGAAAGTATTCCCTGGTCTTCTGTTTTTTGAAAAAGTTTATGAAGAATTGGTATTATTTCTTCTTTAAATGTTTGATATAATTCAACAGTGAAGCCATCTGGGCCTGGGATTTTCTCTGCGGATAGTTTTTGGATTACTAATTCACTTTATTTGCTTTTTATAGGGCTACTTAATTTTTTAACTTCTTCTTTGGTCACTTTTTGCAGTGTGTGTCTCTCTCGGAATTTCCCATTTAATCTAAGCTATCTATTTCATGGGCACAGGGTTATTCATTGCATTCTTTTATAATCCTTTCTGTTTCTCTAAGATCAGTAGTGATGTCCTCTCTTTCGTTTCTGATTTTAGTAATTTGAGCCTTCTTTCTTTTTCTCTTGATCAGTCTAGCTAAAGGTTTGTCAATTTTGTTGATCCTTTAAAAGAACAAACTGGTAGTTTTGTTTTAGAAATATTTTTGACACAGGCTTCCATTTTATCACTTTTATACCAGAACTGAGAAAGATCTCAAAGACTTATGTGTGGAGAGAACACTAGGTCTTCCAGAATGAGTATACCAGTTCTCTGTCCTTCTCACTGTACATCAGCATGAGATGTATCCAATTCCCAATATAATCAAATAAGAGGAACATTAAGTGGTCTGTGTCTTCCCATAATTCTAAGAAACTATTCAATCCAAACAAATAAAGTTGTATTAAATATTAGCACTTAAAGAAAGCTCTGAGGTTAAAATGTTAAACTGCTTTTTACAGAGAAGAAACTGAGACATAGATAACTTTTTGTCATCTTTAGCTTTTTCATTCCTGTGTTTAAAATAAATTATACATGCTGATGTGTCCCAGGTTTAAGTCTCAGCCTATTCTCTTGAGTTTTGACTCATAAATTCAAGGAATATTTATTGAGTGCTACTATATGCCACACAATATTGTAAGTGCATATTAGGACAGGTGATGTCCCTGCCCTCTAAGCAATTACATTTTAAATTCAATGAAATTTCCAACTTTGGACCTTCCCTCTTATATGATTCTAAGGCATTTTGAAACTAATATTTCCCAGATGCTACCCTTAATTTCTCTCCCTTCAAATCTGTCATCTTCCCCCAACCCTCCCATCACCCCCAAGCCAGCCTTCACCATCTCAGTAAATAGTACCAATAATCACCAAGTTCAAGCCAAAATCATTCTTGGTTACTCCCTTTTCTTCATGATCATCAGAAAATCTTGCTTCTTCTGACTCAAACTTATATATGGAATAAGTCCTCTTCTCCCCACCCTTACTAGTACAAACCATGACCATCTCTGTCCTCTTAACTCCTTTCCCTCCTTCCCTTCTTTCCCATAGTCCACTCTTCACCCTGAACCAGATCATGTCACCCCCCACCCGCAAAGCATTGTCATGACTTCCTACTGTGCTTAAAATTAAATCTGCGGTCCTCGACATAGACTGCTTACTCAGGCCCTGCTTACCTTTGCAGCTTCACCATGAATTGCCCCTTCCATACTCAGTGTGGTCCGTGCTCACTAGCCCCCAGGTACTAAATAAACATCTACTCAAGAAATGAATGGAGAACTGATTCTTAAGGATTTCTAGAAATGATTTCTAAGACCTTCTTTGTGATCCAGTTACAACATCTTAGTTATCTCCCTATTAGAGAGATTTCTTGAACTGCATATCTTGAACATAACAACAACAAAAAAAAAATAGCAGAAAATATATACAAATTTAGAATATATTGTACTACAGAAAATTCACTGGATTATTCCAAACATCAGAAGATGTGGTTTCAAAGATGGGTCTGCATTCCCATCCTGAACACTAGAATAGTGCATCATGTCAAAAGTATGTCAGGGATTAAATTGTCTACTGTTTCCAGAAACATAGTAGAGAAAAAAATCCCTCAGTTTCCTCTAGGAATAAAATCTGATTCCCGTAGGTAGATGGGAAAAGGAAGGGAGGGGGTCTTTGAAGCAATTTATTGTATTATTTCCCACCCTCTTCGGAAAGCTAAATGCTTTTTCTTTCTAGCACTCAGACATGACTTAGAATTAAAGGTGAAAAAATAAGAACCATAACTTCTTTCTTCAGATGATCATAACTGCTTGATAGAAGGTCTTTAACAAGCTCCCACTCTAACAAGCGGCTGTTGTTTTTATGTTTTGGAATGGCTTAATCCCGTACATGATAACATCCTCAAAAAGCAAGTGCATTAAGCTGTGACAGCTTTCCACTGACCTAAGCAATTGCATTAGGAAAACGCCATTAGCAGTTCCCTCTCTTCATCTATTCTCCCCTCCTCCTCCCCACTAGTAAAAGCTATGCTCAATACTACTATTAAATTACTCTTAGAAATACGCTCCTCAAAGAAAATCAATGCACATGTGTTTTAGCACTTGTCACAGATAGATCAAACGGCCAATCTAGCATATATTATTCCACCTAAAGGTTTACATTTTAAACTAGCTTCTTTTGGTGACTTATTTTATGAGCTCACATCCAAACTAAGAAAAAGAAAAGATAGTGGATGAGGATGGGGAAGAGAATAAGAATGAATCTCAGTATTATTCCAAGCACTTTTTCTCTATCTATGTAGTACTTGATGGTGAATACAAAACAACCTAATGAAATGAGGTAAACATGGTGGGACATGGTAGCAGGGAGCCAAAGGCCTAAAGCCCAAACTTGCTGTGACTCAATTTATACTACTCATCCCTTTACTAAAGAATTTGAATGTGCCTCCATTGTGACCATTTCCCCTTGTTTAGTCACTACCCACTTTCTACCAGAAGGTAGCATAGTACAGTTGTTAAGGTATAGGAGCTAAAACTAGGGCATGACTCAATAGCTCTGTATATGTATAAACTCAAGCAGTTCACTTACTCTGTGTGTCAATTTCTCTACTTAAAAATAGGGATAATAACAGTACCTAACTTAGAGAGTTGTTGTAAGAATTAAGTGAATTTAATAAGCAAGGCATTCAAAACAATGCCTGGCATAGAGTAAGCCATGCTAACTATCAATTATTATTATTTAGCTGCTTGCTAAGAAGAAAATTTATCATTCCTGATGAGGATATTTGATACAGATTATATAAATATTTTCTACTTTCAGCCATAATTGAACCTTACAGCCATAAACAAGAATGAAATATTGAGTACAACTGCTTTCATGCAATGAAGAACCCGCAGCACAAGACTGAAACGGCTGAGAGGTGGTGAGCCCTGCAATTTCCCAGGTTTCTACCTGAAGGCAGTTTCCCAACCACATTGCAGAAAGTGGGGGTCAAAGCAGAGCTCTGTGCTTCTGCTGAGCTGAAATGGCAGAGATCACATTTCAAAGCAGCTGGAGATTCTGAAATCTACAGGGTGGCAAACTGGAGAGGAGGAAACTTCAAAAAAGAAACCTCACCATTCTCTCTGGGAGTTCCCTGCAAGTCTGGGGCTGAGGGAGTTCCCCACTGGGCAAAACAACCAGTTTACCAGGTGGCAGCTGCTATGGAATTAAAAGCAGAACATAGCTACTACAGGCACTGCTAGGGGAAAGGCAGCAGTGCCTGGAGATTTTGGAATTTGTGCCCTGCCAGAATGATTAGATCTACTCCTTAACACACTGCTGTCTAGCTGAGACACCAAAATGGTGGCCTTTAAGAGTAACAACCACATATAGAGCAAGACTTATGCTAGACCCCCTCCAGTAAGCCTAAAATGAAGCCCTGGCAATATCCAATGTGGATATAGAATTTGAGGGCTGTCTTGGCAGATTAGATCAATGTGATCAGCCAGTAATTGAACTGCCTGCTAAAGCAAGCATCAATAAACATCCAAGTAAGGTAATGGAATCTGGAGACTCTAATATGTATTGTCCGTAATACCAATATTCAACCAAAAATCAATAGACACAGAAAGAAAGAGAAAACTGTGATGTAGACTGAAGATTAAAAGCTGCCAATAGAAACTGAATCCAAGATGCCAGATGTTAGACTTAGCAGACAAACATTTAAAGTAGCTATTATAAATATATTCAAAGAATTAAATAAAAATGTGTTCACAAAATTATAGGAAAATGTGATCTAAATGAATGAACATAGATAATCTCAACACAGAAATGGAAACTATAAAGAAAGAACCAAATGGAATTCTAGAACTGAAAAGTAGTACATCACTGAAACGAAAAACTCATTGGATGGACTCATTAGCATATTCAAGATGACATAAAAAGTCAGTGATTTTTAAGTCAGATAAATAGAAATTATCCAATTTTAAGAACAGAAAGAAAAAAGATCTATAAATTAAATAGAGCCTCAAGGACATACAAAATACTACCAAATGAGCTAATTTTTGTGCAACTGGTGCCTAAGAAAAAGAAGAGAGTGATATTGTACAAATATTTGAAGATATAATGGCAGAGAACTTCCCACATTTTATTTAAAAAACTTGATCAATCTATTGATCCAAGAACTTCAGCAAGCATCAAACAGGATAGGTATAAAGAAAACCACAGCTGGGCATATCACAGTCAAACTGCTGCAAACCAAATAAAAAGAGTACACTGAATAGAAGCAACAACAGTAACAATACTCCAACTTACTCCCGAGAACAATAGAGGATAGAAAACAATGGGACAGTCTCTCTCAACTGCTAAAAACAAAGTGAAAAAGTCAACCCAGAAATTCTACAGCTGGTAAAAATTTCACAAGCAAGAGTGAAATAAAGACCTTTTCTTTGTATAAATGAAGCCTTAGAAAAGGTGTTGAGAGCAGATATGCACTGTCAGAAATGTTAAAAGATACTTTTAAATTCAAAGGAAAATGATGGTAGATGGAAACTCAGATCTACAGGTAGAAATGGTAAATAAGTGGGTAAATATAAATGACTATGTTTACTTACTCTCATAAGTTACTTTAAAAATCTACTGTTTAAAGCAAAATAATAACAGTATAAGGGGCCCCTCAAAACATACAAAGAAGTAAATGATATGACAATAGTCACACAGAAAATAGGGACAGGTAAATGAAATAGACAATAGGAATTGAGAATCAGGAAGTATCAGATGTGAAGTGTGAGAGGTTAATGATGTGTACCATTAGTTATAGAGAAACCACAAAATAATAATAAAAAAAGAGAGTTATAGCTAAGAAGTTAATAGAAGAAATAAATCGGCAATTTAAAAATACAAGATTAACATGAAATGAGTCTGGGAAAGGAATAATAGAAAACAACAAAAGAAAAAAATACAAATGAAAAATAAATAGCAATAAGATAGACTTAAATCAAACCAAAACAATAATTTATGATATGTAAATGGAGTTAAATTCCCAACTAAAAGTCCGAGATTAAGAGACTGGGTAGAAAAACAAAACTCAACTGTTGGCTGTCTACATAAGACACATTTTAAATATAAAGAAATAGGTAAGTTGAAAGTAAAAGGATGGAAGAAGATATATCATGCAAGCAGGAAGAATAAGAAAGCTGATCCAGATGCATTAATATCAAACAAAATAGGCATCAGGAAAAAGTACATTACAAGAGATGATGAGAAATATTGCATGATCAAAAGAGCAATTACCGGGAAGACACACTAATCTTAAATATGTATTCATCTAATAACAAAGTATCAAAATCCATAAAGCAAAAACTGACAAAATTGAAAATAGAAATAGACAACTAAAGTTGGATATTTTAATTCTACTCACACAGAAATTGCTAAAAAAGTAGGCAAAAAATGACCAAAAAAGTAATATCTAACTAAACATGATTGTCACCCAACTTGATCTAATTGACATTTATAGAACACTACACCCAACAGCATCATAATAAACATTCTTTTCATATGTATAGGGAATGTTCACCAAGATCTTGGCCATAAGATTAGTCTGAATAAATTTTAAAGCCTGAATTGTGAATTAAAAACAAAAAAGCACAGATTTCTAAATAACCCATGGGTCAAAGAAGAAGTCACAGGGAAATTACAAAATACTTAAAACTGAATAATAGTGAAACATAGCATATCAAAATTTGAAGGATGCACCTAGAGTAATGCTCACAGGGAAATTTATGGCTTTGATATGCTTATGTTAGAAAAGAAGACTTACAGTAAAAAAAGTCTATATTTCCACCTTAAGCAGATAGACAAAGAACAATCTTAAATCTAAGTATATAGATGCAAAGAAATAATAAATGTCAGAGCAAAAACCAATGAACTAGAAAACAAGCAATAGAGAAAACTGATAATGAAAATTTTGGGTTTTTGAAAGAATAATCCTGATGAAAAGAGAGAACACCAAATTACCAACATTAGGAATGAAATTGGAGCTATCACTTGAGATTCCCTAGACATTAAAAAGGATAACAGGGAAATAGCATTAACAACGTTTCTCCATAACTTTGACAACTTTGAAATAAACAAAAAATTTCTTGAAAAATGCATTTTATAGAAAATATGAAAGCCACATATCAATTAAAGGAATAGAATTCATCAATCTTTGGTAGAGTCTATCATTCATGCAAGGATAAAGTAATACCAATCTCACATAAACACTTTAAGAAAATAAAGAAGAAATTCTTTCCAGCTCATTTATAATGTCAAGAAAACCCTGATTCTTAATCTTACATTACAATGAAAGAAAATCACATATTACATGAGTAGATGTGGATCGTTCATTCATTCGCTCAGGAGAGATATTTTTAATAGTTCTTTATGACAGCAATGTATAAGATTGAACCACATGAAATTACTGTATCATATGGCTGTAGGTTAAAAAAAGTCAAATATCAGCAATTTCATTTGATTCAATTTTATACTAGGGTCTGAGAATCAAATCCAGTTCCCTACCTAAGGAAGTTCACAATTTAGAGAAGGCAGGCAGACATCTCTACAGATGATTATAAGAAAATGTGATAAATGTGCCAACTCTATACTAATAGTAGGTTGAGGCACTAGAATAGCATGGTGGGAGCCAATGAGAAATCCCTACCTGCTCTGTCTTGATGTGCAATATGCATAAGAGTTCAGCAGGCAAACATGATGGAAAGGAATTCCAAGCAGTGGGAACAGAATGAGCAAAAGCATACTGCTACCAGAAAACATAGCTGGTCAGGGAAATTTGAATAGACTGATACATATAAAATTTAAGAAGTCCAGTGGAGAGGATGGAGCATGGTAGTGGGATCATGGCACATGCAGAGAAGGCTGGAGGCTAGATCCTGAAGGGCAACATATTTTTCTCAAAGAAATTTGATGATCATATTTTGTGATCATATTTTCCAGAGTTGGGTATAACACAAGTAATAGTTTCCACTTCACTAGTGAGTGAAAATGAAACACGACTGTAAGCAGATAGGATTGTCTTCTTCCCTTGCTCTCTTTTCCCCTTCCGCAGACCTGCCGCTGACTAATTATTGGAGCAGATTTGAAGCAATTTGGGATTGCATGGAATTTCTCTTGGCAAAGTACAGGGGATTTCAGAGCTAAAGGGAACTCTCCTACAAAGCAGTAACACATTATTGATTATCCTATTAATATGTTTTCCAGCCTGCATGGAGAAGGTCTCTGAGTGATACCCAGGACCTCTGGCCAAATGACTGCACTGAGCTGCCCAAAGCTTCCACTTTCAGATATGAATATAACTCAGATGTCAATACTTTGTATTCTGAAAGTCCACGGAGAAAAGTTTTGCTTTGTTTGTTTTGCTCGCTTGTTTGTTTGTTTTTACCCAACTGACAGCCTCTGGAAGACTACAGTCAAGGAAAGAAGCTGTCTAGAAAGCTTAAAGAAAGTGCCACTCACTCTCAGGATTTAAAAGGAAAACCAGAAGCAGCAAAAATTAATGCTAAAATGATTTTAGTCAATAATGCTAACCACCTTCCTTATTAAACTGTTCACTGATGCTACAAAGCAGCACAAATGGCTAATTAACCATTCATTTCTTTTGTCCACTGTGATGATAGTGGTCATAGCAGGAAAACAGCTGCACAAACTAGGAAGAGTGAGGGAAGCAATGAGCACAAATGTCAGGGGACTAGATAACCCAAACATTAGCACCCCCACTCCAACCCTGCCCCCATAATCAAGGGCTGACTTCGGAACCACATTTGGACAAGTAGATACATGCAATAATTAACACTTAGGGTACGTTCACTATGTGCCAGACTACCTGCTAAGTGCTTTACCGGGATTATTTTATTTAAGTTCATGTGGAAGTATGAAGCTTACTTTGAATGTTCCTTACTATAGATTGTAAATCTTAGCAATGTTTTTAATATTGTATTTCTACATGTTCCCTAGGGTTAATAAGAGACTAGAGTATCCAATAAGCATAATACACTGATAGCCCATTTATCTAAAATTCCATCTTAAAAAATAAAAATTTTAATTAAAAAGAGTGCCATCTCCAAGTATTTATTTATGATTTATAGTTAAATCCTGTGAGAACCGGTCTCTGAATAGTGCACATTCATCCCCATTTAACACACACTGATTGTGAACGGGGCTGGCCAAGAAGCCAGCCGCATCTTAGAGCTCTAAGTTCTTTAATGTGTGGTACCAGGTTCACAGACTCCTCTTCCTACATCTCCTGACATAGGTTTCAAATGGCCACTTCTTTGTGTAGGCAGCCAGACCTGCCTGAAGGGAGGTCAAGGAATCGTGGACAGAGAAGGGCAGGTCAGAATTCTACCTAAGTAGAACGCTGCCCTGGGACTCCTTCCTGTTAAGTGTCCTGAATTCCTATTCTGAGGTAAACCCTGCCCAGGTGGATATAGCAGTGGAAAGAGAGGAAGGGCTCTAGCGATGGAGATTCCCAAGCAGCTAGACTTGGGTCAGAAGAAAATACCAAAGAGTGATGTTGAAAATGAAATCTGGTGGCTGAACCTTCAAACTGTCTGCTCTTGGTACCTCAAATGAGTAGCTCCTGGGGTTGAGGGGGGACAAGGGTTGCCTGTTACTCGTCCTAAGGGCTGAGTCTTTATAGAGCCACCCTCAAGTCAGGCCAGCTCCTTGACCTCAGTTTAATGAATTTCTTTCCTGCTTGTAAAAATCTTCAGGGGGTGCTGGGAGGATAATGAATCCCCTTCTTGGGCATTCATGCCAGTGTTTAACAATTTCCAGAGTGCTTCCTGAAACCTGAACCGATCAGCCCACTGTCAGTGTCAGAGGGTTTTGTATGCAACATCTGCCACGTTTTTAGGTCCCCCCCCAAGAGTTGTGCACTAACTACCTACCAGCTCCTTATAAAGGTCTTAGTATCTTGTAAGGGCCCCCAAAATATCAATTAACCAATCAAACTGCTCCCAGCTGCAATTTGAACTCGTTTCTTCCCTAGGTTGGGAAACAGAGAATGTGGTCATTATTCTCTCCATTAAAATTCTGTCCAGGCATAACGATTATTATTAAATTCCTCTTTCTTCCCTTTTTGACACCAAGGGACTTCAATTCTTTTCGCCTTTTCTTAGAATTGCATTTCATAGAGTCGCAGGTGCAAAAGGGATTTAACAATATAACCCAATCAATAATTATTTCCAGGGCTGATCTAGACCCCTCAGATTTTCTCCCATACTGTGCCATCCCATCCAGATGCAGTTTTCTGGAAGAGCCTGATTAGGTCCCAGGAGAGCGGTTGTTTTGGTTTAAAGATCTGCCCTGGACGTGTCAACACTTCTTTCTTTTGGTTATGGTTCTGTGTGTTTTTTCTTATATGTCTATATTTATAGCTTTGTTAGATAGCAGACATAAGGACAGACACAGATCTTTGCTGGCTAATTAGAGCCCCACGTGGTAATGAACTCCCACCACTCTGCTGCCTTAGAGTGTTGGCAGCCCCACAGGAAATTAATAAAAGCTTTAATCACTCAGAGATTGGAAAGGTCAGTGCTCACTAAGGGTTCAAATGCAGAAACGGCAGCACAATCATGCCCTATTTTAAAAGCATAACAACAACTCATGGGTATGAAGAGTGTAACATTCCATTCACAGGCAGACGGACTAAAGGAACATAATCGCAGAACAATTAGTTGCTTATTGCACAAATTATACATGCAGCAATGTTGCCATCTCTTCTACCTCTTTGTTCATTTCTGCAGCTTAGATGTAGTGGCTTGCAGCATGAAATACCTGTAGTAGACTAGGTCCTCCAGAATTTTAGCCTAACTTTTCTCATTGCTAGCTGTGCACCAGCTTCACCAGTGGCCCTTTTAACCCAACTTTATGACATGAGAGTCTTAAGGAGTACATGGAACGAGGAGGAAGCGTATTCACATTCAGGCCATTGCCTGAGCAGCCAGGTTGAAGATCACTGATCTATGCCATCTTCCTGAAGCCAAGAGGGAAGATCCTTACCCTGCCCATTGCAGACTGCAGACAAGTTCCTCAGTTTTACTACCTATATCTGAGAGGTGAAGCTGAGCAACAGGAGGCAATACAAGGTAGGAATAAGGCATGATACAATCCCCTGCACAAACTGTTCCTGACCCACACTACAGAAGGAAGGAAATCCAACCAAAGAAATAGTGTTGACACTCAGGAAACTGACAATGTAGAAACCAGGGAGGGAGAAAATTTTAAAGTCAAATGCTGCAAAGAGGATATGAACTGAAAGCTGAGGAAAGACTATTAGAGATAGCAATTAGGAGGTTATTGGAAATGTTTTAGAGTATCGTTTCAGTAGCATGATGAAGTAAAAAGCCAGATGGTCTGCTCCCTTCTTTTATCTGTCTATTAAAAGTGGATCCAACATTTAGAACTCGGCTAATATTCCACTTCTAACTAAATTTAATAGCCTGTTCCTTGGAACTACAATGATCTTGATTATCTTACCACTAATTCATCTCCTACTCTGTTATTACAAAGACTGTTATTAGTTATCATTTTGTATCTATCTCCCTCACTAACTTAAATTCTCCTTGAGGGCAGGAGCCAATTTTCACCAGTACTTTTCTGTATTTCCTTTGCACTCAATACAGTGATTTCCACAGAATGTGTGCTCAAAAAATATTTGTTGAAAGCAAGATGAATTAGATCTACACAGAAGCCCTATAATTAGAGATTTGCCCATCTATGATTTAGTAAATGAAACCTCCCTGAAAATATTAAGCAGTTCTATGTAAGTTATAAACTTTCAAGTTAATTTAAAATAAAACTTTTATGAAAATCAATAGAATATTCCCTTTTGACTCAAATTGGTTCTTTTTAAAATAATTTCATTGCTTTTGAATTTAATTTCTGTAAATTTGGTACACGTTTCCTTTTAGATAACTTCACATTTTGATGATGTCTTACAGAAATCTTAGTTCAGACTTTTTAAAGCTCAAAGTTCATGCCCATCTACATATTTCTTTTAAAAAAAAGTATACGTGGAAACGACGTCTAAATTACAATTAGGTAGTACTTCTAAAGTCCATTTTAAGGTGATAATTAGAACTCTGAACATATTTGCCCATCAAAAGAGTATTAAGAGGGTTGATTAATTTATCAGGTGAGCCCAGAAAAGCTTCTTTAATTCTACAGAATTACTAATATAATGACAGAAACTAACTACCCACAATAATCATTTTATTGCATAATGTACACTGCAAATGCAACAGCGGAAGCCCCATGATTAGTACCACAGTGCCATAGCCTGCAGTAGGAGCTTCTCTCTGCTCTTTTGTATCCTTGTCTTCAATCTAACTCTGAATTCTATCTTAGAGAGAACCTCTTTAAAGATTCATCACTGTTGGTTCACCCAGCATCAAGCCCAAACCCCTCAGTATAGAAACCCTTCCTGATCTGGTCTTTCTCTAGCTTCATCTCTCATCATTAGCCCTTGGATAATTATAATTTGCGTCAGCCTCATCTTAAATCTAATCTCTCTCTGGAAGCCAACATTCCTCTCCCTGGTCTGAGATCAGTATTTGTTTTATACACACCAATAACACCCTTTTGAAGAATGTGTCCATCATATTCACATTATTTCTTTGGTGGCCTCCTCCACAAACTAGACTCTAAAACTTCTAAAACGAGCAACCTTGTCTTTTTCACACTTAAATCCCAGTGTCTAGAACAGTTCTTGTCACAAAGTATGTGTTTAATAAATAATTAATAAACATGAATGGCAGCAGCCACTTGTAAGTGCACAGGCTTCATTGATTGCTTGTTCATTCATTCATGCACCATATTATTGAATGCCTGCTATATACCAAGTGATATGTACTAGAATCTGGAGAGTAATGAGTTGGACTCCTTGCCTGCTGTATTAATCAGGGTTTTCCAGAGAAGCAGAACCAATAGGAGATCAAAGATATAGATATATAGACAAATAGATTTATTAATAGAAATCGACTCTTTTGATTATGGAGGCTGAGAAATTCCATAATCTACCATCTGCAAGCTGGAGACCCAGGAAAGCCAGCGGTGTAATTCAGTTTGAGCCCAAAGGCCTGAGAACAAGGGGAGTTGATGGTATAAATCCAAGTCCAAGGGTGGAAGAAGATGAGATGGGATGTCACAGATCAAGTAGTGAAGCAGAAAAAAGGAGAGTGGGACAAATTTCTTCTTCCTCCACCTTTTATTCTGTTCAAGCCCTCAATAGATTGGATGAGGTCCATCCATATTGGAAAGGGCAGTCAACTTTCCTAAGTCCACTGATTCAAATGCTAATCTCATCCTGAAACATCTTCATAGACACACCTAGAAATAATGTTTAATCTGGGCACCCCACGGCCCAGTCAAGTTGACACAAAAAATTAACCATTATACCTACCCTAATGGAGTTTATTGTAATGGGAATTTACTATGGGGAAGTATGGGACAACTCAAATTTTGGACATAAGACTTCAGTGGAATAGAAGATCCTATGGCAGCAGGTCCACATAAGGCAAGGATTCTCAGTGGTGTGGATGAAGTGTGTCCTAAATACACTGCCCCCAATAGCACATGGTTACTCATAAATGTTCTGAACTAAAGGGAGTATGACTTCTTTAGAAGTGAAAAGGTTGTAGTTAATCATTACGAAGCCTTTATTGTGAACTTAAAAAGTACCTTTCCCCAAAGAACTCCATTTCCTTTCTAACCTGATTTTTGTGATCCCCATAAAATCTTTTGCGATAAAGTTGAAGCCTTTGCCCCATCTGAACTATTTTAATAGGTTCCTAATTCATGTCCTTGCTTCCAGATTAACCAAATTAAATGCATTCCTCATTCTTTCATGAGTCAGCCTTTCCAAATCATCTATCAGATTATACTTTTCTTTTTTTGGTGATCCACCAGGATTTTCAAGTCTTTTTATGAGAATACAGGACTCATCATCTTGACCTATTGGTCCACTGAGTATTTGTAGATCCTCTATTGTAACTCAGATGGCAGGGGCTTCTTGCAAAGTATGCGAGGATGTGAGGGGGCTACATAAATATGTAATACATCAGAGAAAAGAATAGATAGGAAATAAGGTTGAAATGTTTCAATGGCTGCTCTTCACTCTTGGGATTAAGTTCAAAGTCCTTAGCAATGGAATTTAAGGTCCTTTTGGGCCTGACTCCTCCTGCCAACCTTAAATTCTTTTAGATTTTATGCCCTTCCATGCCTCTCTAAGATCTGTGTGGGCTGATAAATGAAGGGGATGTTTGAAAGACTAAATATAGAGTACCCTTGCAAGTGGATTAGGTGTGAGAAAAATGAGGAAGATAATTGTGGCTAAAGGAAAACACAGGACTGAGATAATTTTTTAAATTCTTATTCATTTTTTTCCCTTAAAAAATCATGTTTATGTGTTGTGACAAAATACAGCCAGTCAAGGTTGAAGACTTAGAGGAAAAAAAGGGATATTTGATGGCATAAAATCCTGGAAGAGAAAGCAATAGAAATAGATGTAGGAATGTGTCTTGACTGCTAAAATGAGATATCCAGATGCTAGATGCAGATAAGAGGAGGAGGGGAAGAAGTAGCTGGAGGTAGTTCATACATGTTGACCTAATTCACTCTATGCTAAATAGAACATGAAGTCAGCTGGTGAGAGTGTGAAGAGTGGCAAGGGAAGATTAGAATCTTGAGGAAATGAAAAGGCTTGGGATAGCTGCACTGGGAAATAAGAGTGGTATTGGACTAAAGATTCAGAGCCTTTCTGAGCAGCATGAGAAATCACATGGGATGATATTGATTCGGATTTGTATGAGATTGCAAGTTAACATGGGTATAGACAAGCAGTATCTCTTAGGTCAATTTCTGTTTTGAAACAGAGATTGGCAAACTATTTCTATAATGGGCCAGATACAAAATCCTTTAGGCTTTGCAGGCCAAACGATCTCTGTTGCAAATACTCAATTTTGCCATTTAAAAACATCCATAGACAATATGTAAATGAATGAGCGTGGCTGTGTACCAATAAAACTTTAATTACAGACACTGAAATTTGAATTTCATATGATTTTATGTGTTATGAAATATTCTTCTTTTTATTTGTTTTCAATCATTTAAAATGTAAAAAAGAATTAATAAAAATAAAAATAAATTATTTCTTCATGGGTCATACAAAACCAGGGAGCGTGCATTTACCTCCAATTGCAAATAAGATTTCTTATTTATAGCAGAAAGAGGTACCTGATACAGGGAGTGAGGCTACTACTCATCAGAGATGAAGAAAACTGAGAATCACTAAACAAGTTCAAGAGTCCTGAGTGAGTTTTTGGTTTATTGTGGGATTGCATTACGACATTGTCATGACCCAAATATAACACAAATGCAGCCTGCATTTTTTCTTTATTTCAGGCTACAGATAGCAATTTCTCTATCCATAGCTATATCTCTCTTTTGCAAAATCAGTGGTACAGAGGGAAGGGAGATGTAGTCGACAAATAAACAAGGAGAGTTTCAGTTCTTTATTGACTTCATAAAAATCAGAGGTGAGTAGGGAGCTAGCATCGAGAGGCACCAGGATTGAAAAGAAACAGTTTCCCCTCATAAAAGCATTTCTGTGCTCCTGTCTTCTCCCAATAAAGGAAATAAGACCTTTGGTTGACTTGTGGACTCACTGGAGAAAGAAGTAAGCAGCAACAATGGATGCTGGCTCAGGTGGTGTTAGATGTGGGTAGCACTTGTAAAGATGATGGATGTTGCCAAATGGTAATTTTCTCTGTGTGGTGGCTATGATTGATCTGTGGCCTGATGCGATGGTTGAGGCTTTCATATTCAATCTTAAAGAAAAAATATCATGTCATCATGCAGTGGGAGTTTCAGGTGACTGGGGTGGAGGTGGGGCTGGGATATTGCTTTACTTTTAAAGATGTTACACTTTGAAAAAAGAATGTTTTCCTAAACTTAAAATCTACCAAACCAGTGGAGGACAGTATATATAATTTTATTAATGTAGAATTCCAAACAAATTTCTTCATATCTCTATTGACCCTGTAGTCCTAGGTAGGAAACTGAAGGTCTTGGGGCCACAGGTGGTGCTTTCATTGTTTCTTTTTTTTGTCTTTGGAAAATATAAAAAGGAACTGTGAAGCAGACAGCTGGCCGGGTAAATGATACTAAAGGAAAATAAGGTTTGCTTTTCTGGAAATATGCCTATGCCATCAGAGGTGATCTCATAACAAGGGCAGAGAACATCTCATAATTCCCTGAAATAGAATAATGAATTTGGCAGGAGACAACTCAGCTTTACCAGGAGGGCTTTTAATTTAAATTTCAGAGGCAAGGGTGGGGATTAGATAAATCCATATTTTTAGATGATAGTGAGTACCATCTAACCCAAAAAAGTGTAAGGCAAGAAGTGTCTAGTAATTATCAAGAGAAAAATACTTATGGCTACAGAAGTTTATATATCAATGCAAAGAGTATTTTTAATACAAAAAATGAAATTGAAACTTTAAAGAGGTAAAATAAAATAATTTAAGTATCACCAAGACATTATGAAATAGTGACCCCAATACAGCACTGTACAGAGGTGAAATTCATCCTAAAGTAACACCTGATAGAAGAGGTGGGAAGCTGCATTTTCTGTTAAGAAAACATCAACCTGGACAGAAGCCCACAAACCTGAGAGGCTCCATGACTGCTGGAGCCTCACTGACAGTATTGGGTTATTCTGGGAACTAGGAAAAGAGGTTACAAGGCCCAATCATTAGCAGGTGAAACAACTGCAGAAATACTGAGCCTGGAAATAGAGAAAATCCTTGATTCCTTTTATAGATGTTAATATCTACTGAAATTCCCCATCCTTTCATCTATTTTATCAATATTTTCTTCTATTTCTTAAACATGTTATGATGGTTAATTTTATGTGTCAACTTGGTGGGGCCACACTGCCAGATATTTGGTCAAATATTATTCTGAATGTTTCTGTGAGGGTGTTTTTTGGACAAGATTAACATTAAAATTAGTGGATTTTGAGTAAAGCAGATGACCCTCCATAATGTGCGTGGGCCTCATCCAATCAGTTGAAGGCCTGAATAGAGCCAAAGTCTCACTTCCCCAGAGCAAGAGAGAATTCTGTCAGCAGACAACCTGTGGATGTGAATTCCAACATCTGCTCTTCCCGTGGTCTCCAGCCGGCCTGGCCACCCTGCACACTTTGGACTTGCCAGTTTCCATGATCAAGTGAATCAATGCCCTAAAATCTCTCTATAGAGAGATAGGTAGACAGAAAGAGAGAGTGAAATTGTGTACATATTAATATGTGTGTGTGTGTGTGTATGTGTGTATGTATAATCATATTGTTTCTGTCATTCTGGAGAACCTTGACTAACACGTGTCTTAATCATAGTTACTTCAAAGTTCTTGCCTGTTGAACCCAATATAGGGACCATATGTGGGATATCTCTATTATCCTTTGTTCTACTGATTATCAGTCATATATCCTTGCCTTTTCACACATCTAGTATTTTTTTCATGCCAGATATTTTGTGCATGACAGAAGGAATAGGCAACATCTCTGGAGGAAAATAGTATCTGCAGGTTTATGATCCCTTTACATGCAATGTCTGGTCTGTACTATAACATCACTAGCAGCAAGGAAATATGACTGATAATTAAGAGGGAAACAAATATACAGAGGCAGACCACAAGGTGATACTTACATTGGAGTTAGTAGACAAAGACATTAGAAAACTATGATTACTTGGGTGAAAAAAGAAAAGGAAAAAGAAAAAACAAAATAGAGAAAACATAGATGAAATCAATGGAAGAATTAAGAATTTCAACAGAGTATTTGAATGAATTAAAAAATAATTGCATAGAAATTCCAGGATTAAAAAATGCAATATCTGAAATCACTAATCCAATGGATGAATGTAATAGTGGTGGTTTGACACAGAATTAGCAACCTGGAAGACAGGCTAATGGAACATAACCAAACTGAAGAACTGAGAAGAAAGAACATTGCAGTGTTATTCAACATGCTACCAGTATGGATAGTTGTGTAGTATTCTCCCAAGTTCATTAGGACACAATACATGTATGTCTGTACATATGATATCACTGTTTATTTCTGAGTTGTAGGATGAGTGAGTTTTACTTTTCTTCTTTTAATTACCTATACTTTCCTCAGGAAATCTAATAAGGGACATCATCAGCCAGTCATTTTAAGTATATTCTGATTTCCAAATAACCAAACAACTCGCTAAACAAAGTACGTTTGTAATTGGGTCTGTTATGCTGTTTGTAATGCTCTGGAGCAGGAATATGATAAAACTTCCCTTAGTGATGCACATTAACCCACAGTCTTCAAAGTCTGGATGCTGTTCTCAAAGCTTATCTTCCCCCTCCCATTCCAGAGATTTCCCTTTCTGCATCCCCCCTCGGGGAAAGTCCTACAAATAGATTGAGCACAGTAAAAATTGAATGAACGCATAAGTAGATGAAGGAAACAGAGGAGGAAGTAAAGAAAATGAAAGGTGGGATGTGAACCTCCTTCCTGCCACCTGGAGCTCTTGGGGGCTGATAATAGGCAGGGCCATTAGCCTCTCACTAATGAGGCCCCTACTTTCACAAGCAGGCCTGATAATCAGATTACTATAAGGTCTTACTACCTGCCTCGTCATCACACTGCCAACCACAAAAGCAGGAAAAGAAGCAAAAGTATTTCCTATTCCACGTATAAATGTTTGAGGTGAAATCTAATTAGGTTGCCCAGTGTATGTGCAGGGCAGCGGTACGTGTCGTACAAACACCTAGATAGACATTCAATCAAGTTCCAACTTCGAGAAAACCAAGCACCTTTTGAAAAAATATTGTCAAATGTTACAAGCTGTGTTGCCTTGCACTAATTCACCGAAAAGATGTGTGCCACTGGAAACCAGGGAGTCTGATGGCATATGAAGTGGGGAGGAGGCACAAGCAAGGTTTCCAGAAACTGCTGAATTCACTGCACACACCTAGACAGTTAAAGTTATATCTCAGGCAGTTTGATGACAGGAGGAAACACTAGCAATAGAATTATTAAAGCTTTCCCAAAATTATAAATGAAGAGACCATTTTAACCTGCCTTTGCCTTACGAGGACATACACTTCATAGTGTACACTTTCCCCTCACCTCCTCCCCCAAGCTTGTCCTTCTGAGGGGCCCGATTATAAACACCTGGCTTGTGTGTTAGTCTTCTCCACCATGCAGCACCATGCATTGAACAAAAAGACTACACTTGTTCAGTGAATCTAATTGCACATCACTTGAATTTATTATAGAGTCCTTGGGTGCTGGGACCATGAGGAAAGTCTTCCCTGGTTAGAGAGGTGGGGTCGTAGCAGCTAGGACTACTTTTTGGGCTGCTGTATCATGCAAATGTATCATTGTCTTAAGTAAGAGCTTCAGATGCATTTCCAGTGGTATCTGGACTGTTAGCATGACACTGGCAAAATAAAGCTGAGTTTCTCCTGCTGGCCTCGACAGCCTGGGGCCTGGGAGATGTCCCTGGAGTCCTTTCTCTATCATCCCTAGTAAGGAGATCCAGATGTCCCTTAGGCACAAGGCAAGACACGGCAGAGGTTCCTTGGGATCAGCCACAGCTCTCCGTGGAGGTCAGTCCCTTCTGTACATTCCCCAGCTGCCTCTGGAAGGACGGGTGGGAGACCAGAGCCACTTATTTTGGATGACAATCAGCTCCCATGTGCTAGACAAAACAAGAACTCTGGACAGCTACAGGAAAGAGGAACAGCCCATTTAACGTGCTCTAATTCCCTCCTGGAAAGACTGGAAAATTATCTGCTTGCTTCAAATATCTTCATTAAAAATGCATTTAAGCTGTGAAGCTCTACGAAGGAGAGACCTGTAATACATGAAAGATTAGCCCCAGATTGCTGATTGGACTATTTTACATCATTATGGTAATTAAGCTAGCAAGGCTGTTGTGCTGACTTCAACACTTTTCTCCATTTGCCTTTGTCTCCAATTGAAGGTATTTTCCCCCTCTTCCCATCTTCCAGCCTTCTTCCTTTCCTCCCTTTCCTCCGCGTCCCAGCCCTCCCCACCAAACATCTCCTCGGAGCCTTGGCGGGTCCTGCCTCATGCATATGCATTGCACTCCGGTCTGATTCAATCTCCCATGGCTTCTCTGCCAACCTTGTCTTGACTGTGCAGAGTAAAGGGAAGAAATTAATGGTAATTACAAGGTGTGAGTGGATATTACAGCTCTCTATCTGATTGCCAGTGAAACCAAATAAAAATGGAATGTAATCAGCCAATTATTAAAACACAGAGTAAACAAAAGGAGACTTGTCTCTTATTCACCTTCCCTTGCTTACTTTCTATCCTGAGACCAGCAAGCCTGGCGCAGGGCCATGATTAGAGACACCCTCGATATTATTTTGCTTACCTCCCTGGAACTCCGCTAGAGCTAACACTACACAGGCAGCGTGCAGGGCCACCTTCTGACTCAGAAGACCAAAAGAGCCTGTTCAAAGGCCCCTCACGGTCATATAGATGCTCTGTGCCTCCCCACCCCCGCCCCCACCACCACCTGCCAGGGTTGTCAGTACTCCCGAGTGTCCCCGTGGGCAGAAAGAAGTGGTTCCAGATTTCTTCCTACCGTTTGTAAATACGTGAATAACTTCTAGCAGTGGATGCAAGACCCTGCGCTCTGTGACATTCCCCTGGGGAATCAGGAGTCTCTGAGGTGGTGAATGGATTACAAGAAGAAATAGAAGAGAAAAGCTTTTCATCTGTGACAGACGACAAGAGAGTGAGTGTGTGTGCCATTGCACACAAAAGCACTTCTAGCCCATGGCATGACCCAGTCGGCCTCGTCCCCTTTCCCGGCAACTCAAGACCCAGATCACTGATGGTGGAGGGAAAGACAAAAATCAAAAATAAGTCCCTCTCTTTCCCTCATCTTACTGTGGCATGCAGCTGAGATTTTTAATAACATAAAAATACTACATATACATGTTCACACCCACAGCTCAGTTATATTCTAAGGAGGCAGCTCAGCATGGAAGTGTGAGGTCACAGTCTTTGCCATTAAGGAGACTGGTTTCTACCTTTTCTGACTAATTTACTAGCTGTGGGACCTTCTGTAGCTTACTTCCCTTCTCCTAGTCTCAATTACCTCATTTAAGACTGTAATTGTATCGACCTCGTGAAGTTGTAAGCATGAAATGAAATAACGCATGCAAAGTGTGCTTAATGAATATTCATTGTTATCACACTTCAATATATAGAAGAGGTAAGTCAGTTTTTAATCTCATAATGTAATTCTTCATAGATTATATCTCATGCCAATTATCTCCAAAGAACGCCTTACTTTACTTACTCTTAGGACTTCAACTGGCACCCCACTCTGCCCAGCCATCCTGCTGTCCCTCCCTGGTGGGTTTGCCCATTTGCTTCTTCTGTCTCTACACCATTTTTTCTCCTAGGTTCTTCAAACCTTCATACCTCCACACTCCCTGCCATTCCTCCCTTCCCAGCAGAACCTCATTTCAAAGGCTCTTGAGGACACGGAAGCCCTCATATGGGGAACAACCTTTTCTTCCCACCAACGTAGTTGGGAAACTGTCAGCACCTGTCCCCACACCCCTTCCTTCCACTTGTTGAAAGAGTTAACATGTCTCAGCCACTGTCGGTGGCCAACACCTTTCCCTGCACCCTGGATTCCAAACCTCTGGCCTGCTTGCTAAGAACTTCACCCCTGTGGTCACTGCCTCTCTCTCCCCAGCATCCTCAGTATGCTTCTCTGTGGGTCCATCCCAATCAGCACCAAACATTATCTAGAGTACTTCATCTTGGAAAGGAAACAACAAAACAAACTTTTTAACTAACCCTTGCTCCAGTTACCACTTCATTTTTTTTGTTCTGTCTCACAGCAAAACATCACAGAAGAATTCTCTGCACTCCCCCAGTCCATTTTCCCTTGGACACACCCACCAAGTCTTCATCTCTACCTCTCCACTGAAATGGCTCCTGAGGTCACCAACTACGTCCCGTGTTCTGCGACACAATGGCAGCACTCCGCACAGATGACCCTACCCTTCTTCTTGAAAAGCATCCCTGTGATTCTTGTGACACACTCTCTTGGTTTGCTTGCCTTACTGACTGCTCCTACTCTGTGCCCTTCACTGACCCGCCCCTCTGCTGCACGTCCATCCAACTGGTGGAGTGCCTGCGGACTAAATCCTGGAGCTCTTCTCTACCTGTTTTTCACTCATTAATGTTGCAGACTCTTCAACTTAAATCTTAGCCCTAAATCCTTGCAGAATCTCCCCATCTTAGTTAATTTTATCTAAAATCTTGCTATTTCTGAACCACACCCACTCCTGTCCAAAAATGCTAGTTCTCCTTCATTGGCTCTCATTCTGTCACTGACAACAACTGCTATTCATTTAGCCATTCCAGACAAAAACTTGATCATCACCCTTGACTTCTTTCTTTCCTTCCTTTTTGCAAATCTGATCCATCAGTCATCTCCGCCCGTCCCAGCTCCAGTGTGTATCTAGAATCTGACTACTTCCCTCCATCCTCTCTGCTACCCTTCCTGGGCCAAGGCGACCTTAGGTCTCACTGGGACGCTGTAATGGTATAGTTGGTCACACTGCGTTCATTCTCACTTCTGTGCGCACATCCCCACCCAGCAGCGGCCTTTCTAACCTGAGAATCAGAGAGCATTCCCCCTCAAACAAACCTTCCAATGGCTTTAAATTTCAATCATAAAAAAAAGAATCTACCACCTTTCCATGAGCACCCTTCCTCCCTCTCTGACCCCACCCACTGCTCCCCGTTCCTCTAACTGTGCACTGTCACACTGCCCTTCAGTTTGTTCACCTGTCTAAGGCCTTTGCACGCCTCTTCGCTGTGTCTGGAAGGCTCTTCTTGCAGATCTTTGCACATCTAGGAAGATGGCCCAGGAAGATGGTCTTTGAAGTCGCAGACCAGAGAGGGCTTCTCCAACTACACAAGCAAAAGGGGTCTTCATCCTACCTCCACCTGGCTCTGCCACATTGTTATTCTTCCCACTCACCATCCCCTTTAACATTATCTCACATTCCCTTTTAAATTATTTATATACTTGGCTATTATCTGTCTTCCTTTATTAGCTCATGAACCCCTAACAGTAGGCACCTGTCTTTTCTGTCCCTCTCCAAATTTCTATCAATTTGAAAAGTGCCTGGTATGTAGTCTAATTTAATGCATATTTATGTATTAAATTAATGAATAAATGACTTAGAGTCTAATTTTCTGGCTATATATGAGCCTTTGGATACCCAGCAATGGAAGGACACTCACAGCCCAAATTAAAAAACCTCAACTGCGCCTGCCCTGAGTATTTTAGACCATTTCCTTTGTTACCTCCTCCCTAAAAACTCCACTTAACTAGGACAGACCTGGATTTAAATCCCACCTCCTCCATTGGGCAGGCTGATATGGGACAAGTTTTTAAACTCACCTATGCTTCCATTTTCTCAAGTGTAAAATGAAGTACTAATACTTTGAAAAACTGTTGGGAAGGCTAATGAGATAAAGTTTATAAAGTAACTGGGCCTGGCACATATTAGGCGCTCAATGAATGGCCATTCCTTTCTTCTTCCCTCAATGTAGATGACTTTAGCTTGCCATTTGGAAGGGGGGTTGAAGAAAACAACTCTAATTAAACACATTTACACCAATGTGTGAATGACTCTTAGCCCTTCAGCCCTCCCAGTGGAAGCTTATTAACCTAAATGCATTATTAATTGGTAGAACTTCTGTTGGTTTAATAAAATGAAGGGAAAAGTTCAGGCAGAGAAAGGAATATACCTTTGGGCTAGGAGTCACATGTGACAAAGCTAAGGAATGAGCCTACGGGCTTCTGGGTACTGGGGTCACCTTCCAGTCAATTATTCTTGCTTTTCTTGTTGCTTCCTGTTTGCTTGTTTATTTTATTTTTGCTTTTATTTTTCTTTTTGTCCGTATCTGGACCCACTAATCTCCCTAAGCACTCAGGTTTTTGTTTTTATTTTCACAGGCTCTCTCAAGAAAACGGTTTCCACAAGCATCCTACACCCAAAGATGTGGCTACGGTTTTTATGTAGCAATTCCGTGAAATGTCTGTCCTGTCTATCTCTGTGATGAGTATGTGTAGATATAGCTTCTGCTCAGGTAATTATATGCACAGGTACGCTTTCCCATGTGCTTGTACATATTTAAGCATGTTTGCTTGTCTGACACACAGTTAGTCAATCATCTGAAATGTCAATACAAGACAAACTCCTGTTCACCTGGAAACTATGAAAAATGCATTTGAAAGAGCAAGTTTTTGATGGCAAGTGTCATTAACAACTTTATTTCCAAAAGCATTTCACAGTGCATTTCATGCCAGGAAGGGTTTCTTATCTTCTGAACTTTAGTCTGCCAATCTGAGCAGGATGGTGACAGTTTCCTTTGAACACAGGTAGTGAAAGAACCCCCGGTGAATGGAAGCCGCAAAGAAAAAATGCAAGGGGGTGGGTAGGAAAACACAAGAGATATCCTGTTTGCCATTCCAGACACTTCAACAGCCACGTGACCTGTCCTTTTCCCTTTCTCCTTCTCGAGATTCTTCCACAGAGCAGAAAAGCCTACTGGATATCACACGGCCAGAGTGCTTCAACAGCCTCAGCTGTTTTTAGTTACCAGTTGTGCACTTGTCTGATTAGAAGATAATTCTCTTCGTTTATGTCTTACTGCATTATTATCATGGATTTTCTTACTCAGTTCTGATTGTTTCTAAGTCTTGGCAATAGATAAGAAGGTTTGTAGACATAGAAAAGGTGGCATGCGTTATGCTTGCTCTAATAAGAGGTAAGTTTGGGAAGCTCATTTGTATGAACACATACAAAGCAGATTTATCTGAATATTTTTAGTGTCTATAAGTAGCCTTTACCAGGAATCACTACTCACTGAGCCAGAGCTCCTAAGGAAGAAATATAAATTTTAAAAAAAGAGAAGGAAAAAAAGACAGAGAAATAGCACGTCTCCAGTAAGTCTCCAAATATCTACCCTTTCAGCATGAGGTCCTTCTTAACACTTTGCAACTTAATTTGTGATCAGAAGTTTTCTCGTACCATGTCTGTTTCTTTTTAAAGACAGAAAGTTATCTGTTTAAAGTTCCATAAACTATCAAGAGAATGAGAAGACAAGACACAGGCTGGAAGGAAACATTTGCAAAAGAGATATTAATATCTGTTAAAGGATTGCTTTCCAAAATATACAAAGTACCCTTTAAACTCAATAATAAGAAATAAATAACCCAATTTTTAAAATGAAGAAAGATTAGACACCTCACCAGACATGATATACAGATGTCAAATAAGCATATGAAAAATGCTGAACATCATACTTCATTAAGGAATTGCTAATTAAAACAATAAGATCCACCCCACACCTATTAGAATGGCTAAAATCCAAAACGCTGACAATGCCAAATTCTGGTAAAGATGTGGAAAAATAGCAACTCTCATTCATTGCTGGTGGGAATGCAAAATGGTACAGCCATCTTGGAACACAATTTGTCAGTCTTTTACAAAAATAAACATATTCTTACTGTATGATCCTGTAATCATGCCTCTTGATATGAGGTGATAAAGCACGTCTACACAAGAAGTCTGAATGCCAATGTTTATAGCAGCTTTATTTATAATTTCAAAAACCTGGAAGCAACCAAGATGCCCTTCAATAGGTGAATGGATAAATAAATTGTGATACATCCAGGCAATGGAATATTATCCAGCACTAAAAAGAGATGACCTATCAAGCACACACACACAACACACACACACACACACACAAAAGACATGGAAATTTAAATGCATATTGCTAAGCAAAAAAAGCCAATCTGAAAATGCTACATACTGTATAATTCCAACTATATGATATTCTGGAAAAGACAAAACTATGGAGACAGCAAAAAGATCAGTGGTTCCCAGGAGTTTAGGGAGAGGGAGAAGGGAGAAATGAGTAGGTGGAGCACAGTAGATTATTAAGACAGTGAAACTACTCTGTGTGGTACTATAATGGTGGTTATATGTCGTTAGACATTTGCCAAAACCCACTGAATGTGCAACACCAAAAGTGAGCCCTAATGTAAATTATGGACCTGTAGTTGCAAATGATGTATCAGTGTTGGCTCATTAACTGTAACAAACATACCACACTGATGCAGAACGTTAATGGAGGGAGAGACTGTGTATAGAGGGGGCAGAGTGGGAAATCTCTCTCTCTGCTGCTTAATTTTGCTAAAACATCTCTAAAAAATAAAGGCTATCAATTTGAGGAAAAAAAAAAAAGTTCCATGAACCAGAAAACAAAATCATCCTATTGTTTACCAATAGACAAAAAAAAAGTTAAATATTTCAATTGTATTGTTAAATACTACCATTTTCTCATGTCTGTGTAAACCATAAACTTTTGGACATAAAATGTTGGCTAGAAAAATTCTGTCTTGCCCCAAAGAAAGCCAGTGCTCATTTTGAAGTTGTCTAGAATATCTGGCTGTGTATTATGAAGAAATGACAGAATTCTCAGTGGATTTCCCAACAAATACCTAAGGAGGCAGGCAGATGGGGCAGGGAATGTGATGTCACTGGTTGTCCATACGCTGGACACTGAGGCAGATGTGAAACAGAGCAGGTGGCTCATTTTCTCTATACAGCAACCTTGTACAGAATACCCTCCTTTGAAAGATAGTTGCATGGAGGCAGAGAAAGTTTAAATAACTTTCCCAACATAGCAAGAATTTGGGAGAACTGACACTCAAAATGCAGATTACTCCAACTTCAAAACTCACCTGCTTTCATCAAAAGGTTTGAGTCATGTATATTATTTATTCTAGTATTAGAAGAATCAGGGCAAGTTATACTTCTGTCTGCTAGCCCAAGTATAATTTGGCATCTCTGGAGGGGCCAAATTAGCCCCAAACAGTGGTCATCTTGAGCTAACTCAAATGGAAATTTGATTTAAAAATAACAGCAGCTAGGATATACTGTGTGCTTATCATGGGCGAAGTGTCTCATATGAATTAACTCATTTAATCCACACCACAACCTTCTGAGATAGAGACCATGATCTCTGTTTGACAAGCGAGGAAACTGAAGCAAAGAGAATGAATGAGTGATGTAACTGAATAAGTCAGTACGCGAATGATGGAAAGGTGAGGTAGGGACAGTAAAAGCACAAGCCTGAAAACTTACATGCAAAATAGCTCCCTGTGCAGACAGTATAGGAGAAAGGCCTCTGGCCTCCCTTGCGGACTCATCTCCCAAGGAGAAGCAAAAAGATCAGAGATCTAAGGGCAAAAGATCATGCTTCTAAATCTCCTATCCAGTACTGGCTTACGTCAACTGCCTCACGTCTCAGCTCTGACCATACCCTTCGTCTCTGCCTGCCTTTACTGAGCATGGAATTCAATGGAAAGCTTTGCTTTGGTTTTCTGGCTGTAGTCAAAACCTGTCCGGTAAAAACCTCCTTGTTCTAGGATTAGAGTTCACAAACTATATTTTTCTGGTGTCTTCCCCATAAATGGTTTGAATCCCTGTATTTTGGGTCACTGTCTATCTATGCCTGTTTTTACTAACTGTGTATTGATAATACACCTTTAATATTACCCCTCCCTTCTATATTAACTGCATTGAAAATCCAGATTTCAGCCCAGGTGATATAGGCAGAGAAAGAAAATACCCTACCTTAACATTTACAGTAGCACAATTAATCTGGAGGCGTCAGGGTGTATGTAACCTCTAGTTTGCAACAGGAGAATAGAATCTTCACTGGATAACTCTTTTTCCCCAATCTGTATTATTTTCATGTGCATATGTTGCATTTATACCAGTTCATGCAGTGCTTCTCCTCTATTCATCAATTTAGCCTATATCATGTTTTTTTAATCACTTGCCCATAAGGTTACTGCACATCTGCTGTTTCTTCCAATTACTATAGGGATCAGACTTGACTATGCCAACTTCTCTGAGCTTTTAGATTTCCCCATATGGTGAGTATGTGATTGATAATTTCATCTCAACATACACATACAGCTGTGCTGGACTCTATTCTCTAAATGAATGGAATCACCCCTGCCTGGACATGGAAGGTTAGGACTGGCAGAGCATGTGAAATACCAAATAGTTGCCTTGATTTGATTAACCAGCTCACAGCTTGAGCCCTTCCCTGCACTGGAACATTGTATCCTGCCGTGTTGGTTCACCAGGGTCCCTTCTGAAGTCCTCACTTATCATCAGCCCCTTTATGTTTGTACTTTCCTCCGAGGATATCAGAACCCAAATCATAATGCCCAATTACAGACAGCACCAGGAGGTGCTGGCTCATGGATGGAACCCAGAGAGATTTCTAAGGAGATTCATTTGCAGAACACAACCCACGAGAAGCAGAGGTTGGGGGCGGGGGGTACCTTTCTCTGATGAATTCTGCCTCTTTACCTTTTTCCTTAAATTGTACATGTGTCTACCTTTCTAAGGACAAGAAATATACATGAGTGCTTTCTCCAAAGTGAAAAACGGAAAGATGTTTTAATTTAAAACTACAAGTGAATGCATCTCTTTTCACTCAGCAATCTTGGTATTCAGCAATATTGGGGAAAGAAAGTGCAGAGAAAGCATAACTAAATTCAATAGTTTTGATGCAATAGGATATATTTAGAATACGTCTGTGTGAGGCAAGGTCTCTTTAAGTTCAGAATCAAATTTCTCCCACCTGCAATTTTTTTCCTATAACTGAGCCACAGTCATAGACTCAGATAATGAAGGCTTAATTTTGCTCACTGACTCGTATATCCCAGTATCATAAACCTGTCTCACTACATGTACATGAAAGCAATTGGGCAAATCACAGCAATTACACTTGGCATTTAAAAAAAAGATCCACACAAAATACAAGAGGAAATTTCAAAAGCATAAGGTTAATATACCTCACTATCACCCAATGAACAGAGGGCCAAGCTCCAAACAACAAATTGATGTTTAAATGCTCATTTAGCACACAATGGAAGGCAGCGATTCACCACCCTTGGAAGAAACCAGGTAAAATGATTTTCAGTCAAAGGGGAATAATCTACATTCACAGGCCCACAGGTGATGAGGCACCCCCCCCCCAGCTCCATCACAGGCGATGAGAACTGCTATTTTCAGCCACATTAATGCAGCTGTGTCAGTTTGTAGGTGAATCAGTCTTGCTTCATCAGGCACATCAACAGCCAGAATCGGCACTGCCATTTTCCCTCTACTTAGACATATTTTCTTAATTGCCATCTTTAAATAGACACTCTTCCTCCTGCCTCTCCCAACCCATCCATCACAACTGGTAATAGGGCCAGAAATGACCACGGAGTCCTTTTCTCTTGACCCTCTCCCCTGACTCCCTCTCCCCCATTCAGTACCCCCCTCTCTCCTTTCCTCCCTTCAAGTTTTAAGCACTTCAAAGTTAGGCTGTCAAATTCATAGAAGCACAGAAAGCCCTGTACAAACCTCATGGCAGTGAAGATCTTTATTGTCATTTGAGGAGTTTTCTTTTTGTCCTGTCCTACAAAATATGGTCATTAAACAGCAATCGCTTTGTCTTTCCAAGCTCACTCCTGTCTGCCCTCTTCATTTCCTTCTTCTGCCATCTCTGGGCCTCCAGTAACCTCTTGCCCTCCCTTCAAGGAGAAGCAGGCATGCCTCAGGTCCTTCCCACAATGCTCACCTCGCCTGTGGGACCTTTGTTGCGTGACAATCCTGCCTCAAACAATGACTGTGGGGCCAATGGTCCTGTCGAGCCACAGCCTTCTACTGCGAGGCTTTCAGTAGCTAAAGAACACCCAGTCACGTGCCAAGGTCTACAACCCTCAGCATCGTCAAAAGGCAATTAAGCACCTAATTGCACATTCATTCCCAACCTCTTTTTATTTGCTTATGATGAAAAAAAAAAAGATCATGTTACTTAAACTGCCTGAATAACCAGACCAAAATAAAAAAAGGGAAGATCAAACCAATATTCTTCACAGCTGGAAGCCTAAACGTCAAACCATAATGGAAGAGACCTAGCCTATGTTAAAGTTTAATGTAGGATTTTTCTCTGATGTCTTTATTCCAACCAAAGGATAGATATCCACCATTTGTGGACAATTATTCAGCTCATATGGACAATGGGTAGGCTTCCGAAATGATGCAATTTATGTGCACACACACAAGTGCACACATCTCAATAGCGTTAATCAGATTCTCAAAAGAGTCAAAACTTTTTAAAAAATAGCTCAAACAAATATCTGAGAATCTGACTCATACCTATTCCTACTATGTATGCTTTTAAAAATTTGCAATGAGCAAGACTTTTCAAACATATTCATGCATCACTTAACAATTGGGATACGTTTTGAAGAATGTGTCATTAGGAGATTTCATCTTTGTGTGAACATCCTAGAGTGTACTTACACAAACCCAGAATGGCAAAGACTACTACATACACTCGTACCTAGGCTGTGTGATGTAGCATATCACTCCTGGGCCACAAACCTGTACGGCGTGTTACTGTACTAAATACGGTAGGCAATTGTAACACAATGGTAAGTATTTCTGTATCTAAAATTATCTAAACATAGAAAAGGTACAGTAAAAATAAAGTATAAAAGATTAAAAGAATGGTACACCTGCATAAGGCAGTTACCACAAATGGAACTTGCAGGACTGGAAGTTGTTCTGAATGGGTGTAAGTGAATGTGAAGTCTTGGGACATTACTGTGCACTGCTGTGCACTTTATAAACACTGTACACTTGGACTACCCTAAATTTGTTTTTTAAAATATTCTTTCTTCAATAATAAATTAACCTTAGCTTATTGTAACTTTTTTACTTTATAAACTTTTTATTTGTTTTAACTCTTGACTCTTTTGTAATAACTTAGGTTAAAACTAAAACACATTGTACAGCTGTGCAAATATTTTCTTTTCTTTCTTTCTTTTTTTTGAGACATGGTCTCACTCTTGCCCCGGCTAGAGTGCAGTGGCATCATCATAGCTCACTGCAACCTCAAACTCCTGGGCTCAAGTGATCCTCCCGCCTCAGCCTCCCAAGTAGCTGGGACTACAGGTGTGCACCACCACACCAGGCTAATTTTTCTATCTTTAATAGAGACAGAGTCTTGCTCTTGCTCAGGCTGGTCTCAAACTCCTGAGCTCAAGCAATCCTCCCACCTCAGCCTCCCAGAGTGTTAGGATTAAAGGCGTGAACCACCATGCCCAGCCGATATTTTCTTTCTTTATATCCTTATTCTATAAGCTTTTTTCTATTTTTAAATTAATTTATATTTTTATATTTACTTTTTAAGCTTTCTTGTTAAAAACTAAGACACACACACATTAGCCTAGGCCTGCACAGGGTCAGGGTCATCAGTATCATGTCTTCCACCTCCACATCCTGTCCCACTGGAAGGTTTTCAGGGTAATAACATGCATGGAGCTGTCACCTCATATGATAACAACACATTCTTCTGTGACACCTCCTGAAGGACCTGCCAGAGGGTGCTTTACGGTTAACTTTTTATTTGTAAGTAGAAGGAGCACACTCTAAGGTAGTGATTAAAAAGTGTAGTATAATAAATATATAAACCAGGAACAGCACAGTCATTTGTTGTCATTATAAAGCATTACGTACTCTACGTAACTGTATGTGCTATGCTGTTGCATGACTAGCAGTGAAATAGGTTTGTTTACAGCAGCATCACCACAAACACATAACGTGTTGCACTGCAATGTTACAATGGCTACAATATCACTAAGCAACAAGAATTTTTCAGCTCCATTATAATCTTACGGGACCCGTATTGTATATGAGGCACATGATTGTGTTTAAAGTTAACCCCGTAAGAACATTTATGATGGAACTATAGTCTGGGGCAGAGGAGTCCAAGCAGAAAGAGAAATGAAACATGCAATGGCAAAAATGCCCATTCACAAATAAACAGTTTAAAACAAAGAAGAGACAGTAACTCTTGACCTATTGGTGCCCTGTTTACAAAGAATTTTTCTGAGTAAAGATTATGAGATTTAATGAATTGTTATTTTACTTTTCTAGGTCATTAATTTTTGGCTCATAGCTCCTTTTCTGAAAAATTGGTGGATGTTTGATTATAACCCACTTAGAAAGGAACAGGCCTTCTTTGTAAATGGGCAAAGGAAGAGGAGAGTGTATTAAAAGTCAGAGGACATAGAGCTGAAATGACTTTAAGGTCTTCTGGATTCAACTTTAACTTTTTTCATCCTGAGAAGACACACGGGAGAAAACCCGGCAAACTCTCAGTCCAGTTTGAAAGCCAACCATAACCTTTTGTATTAGTTTCCTGGGGCTGCTGTAACGAAGTACCATAAAATGGGTGGCTTAACACAATAGAAATTTATTGTCTCACAGTTCTGGAGGCTAATCAAGTCCAAGTCAAAGTGTTGGCAGGGTCACGCTCCCTCTGAAGCCTCTAGAGGGGGATCCTTCTTGCTTCTCCCAGCATGTGGGAGCCCCAAGCATTTCTTGGCCTTGGCGTGTGGCAGCAAAACTCTGACATCTCCCTCTGTCTTAATGTGGCATCTTCCCTCTGCATCTGTGTCTTCCATGGTGTTCTCCTCTCTGTGTGTCTGTGTCCTCTTCTTATAAGGGCACTAGCCTTATTGGATTAGACCTAATCTTAGCTTGAGCACATCTACAAAGATCCTATTTCCAAATAAGGTCACATTCACAGGTAACAAGGATTAGGACTTCAACATCATTTTTAGGGAACACAATTCAACCCATAACACCTTGTTAGGCTTCAAATTTTACCAGAGCAATGACATTACTATTAAAAAGACAAATTTGGGGTTGTAAATGTGCTACAGGGAAGTTTATAATTAGGAAGAGAGGCCAATTAGCCATTTAAGGCAGAGTCCCCAGGGTGGTGGCACTGTGCAAGGGGGCAGAAAGGGGGCTATCACCTTGCCAGAGCCAGGGCCTCCATGCTACAGGGTCATAAAATCAATTTCATCAGCTCAACAAAGGTGGTCAGGCTATGGAGGATTGATTCATGCCCACCTAACTGACAGAAGACAGATTTATAAACTGGCGTGATGGCGTATTCACGACCAGTGAGGCCTCTCCCCGGCAGGAGAGATGAGGGTTTTATGTGTGCTGGCCATGCCCTTCTCCTGGACACATCCACTTGGGAGAACAAATTGCAGATCAGCAGACTGCTGGTTAAGTGTGGGATTAGTGCAAAAAGAGTTAGAAATGTCCTTAAAGAACACAACCATGTTATAAAGTATAAAGAATCACCATTCTGCATTTCACAAATGTTTTAACTATTAATAAATAATTAAGAAATCAGGTACTGTGTACAGAGTAAGCACTTAGTAATGACTACTTAACAGATTAATGGACTGAAATCAGTCATCTAGAACCAGAGTCTCTTTCTCCCTAGTCAGTAGCAGGGTCCTGGTGACAGGTTCCTATTCCAGGTTTACTTTTTCCAGATTTCCAGCAGTCCTTTCTATTTGCATTTGTTTGCATTCTAGCTGAATGTTATCTATCTCTGCCCCCTGACGGACAATCAACCCTCAGTAAGATACCCATGTTTTACTTACTTGCTAACAATCCCTGGGTCCTAGAAGAGGCCCTGCCGCACACAAATCCTCTCTCACCTCTTGCTTTTGATGGCCACGTACAACTACAATGCAATATGTTCAAGTTCATGTGAGCCATCCTGCCCCCATGCCTCCTCCTACTCCTTGTCTGCTCTCTTTGATGGCGACACCGCTATAGACTAAATATCTGAGCTAAAAAAAAAATCCAAAACATTGTCCTTTATCTCTCTTTCTTCTTTTCCTATTAAAAATCAGGCGGGCCTTTACATGCACGGTCTACATACAAAAGTCCATCTTTTTGTTCCATGTCCTCTATCCTCTTTGGTTGGGAAGCGGAAAGTGAAGGGAATTCATCCTCTCAAATTGGATCCTAACATGCCAATTAATGTGTCTGTATGCTGGCTCCTGAACCAGGGTAGGTGATAAGGGACGCGTTTCAAGATGCAAAATTAAGCAGTGAGAACACAAACCTCCTACACTTTTTAATAGGGAACCTAGGCAGACGTAACTGAAAGGCTTAATGCCTGTATCCATGGTGTCTAATCCATGGATAAACATTATGTTGGCCTTTCCCAAATAATGAAAAATACACAAAGGAAAACACTGTACAGAGTCTCATCAGTGTTAGAAGAACTAATACCCTACCTGCTCAGCATTATCTATTAGGTTAGAGTGAGTGTTCTGCTGAGAACTATTTGTACAGTATGAGCTGGCTCTAGGAGCACCGTATGACTTCTGTCCCCTTAGGATTTTCTGAGAAATAACATATCTGTTTCAAGACTCCAAAGTTTAAGGTGTACATGATGTGTGCATATGAGATTTTAATGACAGTAATTAAAATATTACAACTTTTAGGGGAACCACTGGTGTTATTTCATCTGTTTGAGAATAAATTTAGCCTCATTGGATTATGACAGCTCAAACCAAGAGTTTTACGACTATGACACTACCATGAGTCCTCTTTTCATCTTTTGGTCACCAAAACATTATCTGCTAATATTTGTTCTATATTAATACAGACATCAAAGGACAGATAAATTCAACCACTGAGAGCTGGAAGCAGGGATGTTTATGGCATGACTGAACAAGACTTGAAATTTATTTGAGCTCTAGCAGAAAAATCAATGGGTAAGGAAAATCTAGACTCTGGTAAAGAACAGGGGGTGGTGTTTGTGTGTGTTGGGCAGGGAGAGGTGGAAGCCTTGGGGTCATAGAAGGCAGAAGTGAATTGAAAGTAATGTTTAAATTCATTTGATGACAACAATTGTGGACCAGTGATCCTATGTACAAGTGCCATAGGAGCCACAGGAAAATAAAGTTAATGGTTATGGAAGGAAAGTTTGTAAGATGGAGAAAACAAGAACCAGGTATTTCTAAAATAGAAATAATGAAATCTTAATAAGGGAAGAGCCTTTGGGTGGTCTTCTATTTCCTTCATTTATACATTTATCCATCGTTACATGTACCAACCTAGCCCCTGGTCCATCAAATAATTAACAAGACTCTAAAGGTGGTATCGGTCCTAAAGCCTAGGTATAAGGGGAACATATCACCTGCCCTCAAGTTATTGTCCAACAGGAGAACAAGAAAACTATGTAAATAAATGAGAGAAAGAAAAAGGTTAGGTACAGATGCACATATAAATGTGTGCAGGGGACAGGGGTATGTATCACAGAGGGGCTGTGGTTAGTTTCCTTGGGGAGAGGGAACAGGAAAGACTCCACAGAAGAAATGACCCCTGAGCTAAGATTTGAGGACTAATAGGCATGCACAAGGCAGACTGGATGGAAAACGCATGCCAGGGAGAGGGGGCCATAGGGTGAAGGGCCCACTGTGAAGCCTCAGGGGCTGCAGGTATGTCTGTGCCAAGACACGTCCTCTTTGCCCGCCCTGCTCAGGTCCTCTGGCAAGGCTCAGCCTTCTCCAGTTGGCCCTTGAAGACTGGAGGGCCTCAAGATAAGTGCCAGGCTGCTGTCAGGTCATCCTAGTTTAATTCCCTCCCCAGGATTTATATCTGCTATGTGGTATGTTCCTGGTTTATTGCTTGTTTATTTATTTACAGATTGCATATTGTCCACCTTGCCCTACTAACTTGTATACTTGCTGAGACAAGGAACCTTGTCTATCACATTCACCTCTGTATTTTCATGCCTAGAATATTCTGGCTAAATGAAAGGTCTCAGGCAAATACTTTCTGAATGACTAAATACCTATTTATTAAAACCTACTATGAGCAGGCACTGTTTGGGGCCATGGGAATAAGGTCCTGATGTCAAGGTATTAACAGTCAAGAGAAACAAGGCAGTTAGTGAACAAATGAAAAATGTGATTAATTTAAATAGCAAGAAATACTACAAAGAAAATAAAACTAGTGGGATAGAGTAAAGGCAGAAGGGTTGGTGGGGATGGCTAAGTTACATAGGGTGGTTGAGAAAAGTAGCTCCAAAAGGATATGTGTCATGTGGACATTTGGCTTGGATAAATGACACAGATCTTGCTTACAAGTGATTTATAATATTATAGAAGAACCACCTGTCAAATGGCAATATTGGAGACAGAGCTAACAGCTGTGATAATGGAATAATAACTTTATTATATGAAACTCTTGAAAGTAGTGTTAGCATAATCTTATTTCTGATATCCATGTGATGACACCATAACAATCTGTTATATTAAATTTGTTTTCAGAAAATAGACTTTTTAAAATTTATTTTTGTATCGTGCAAGTCCCAGTGCAAAAGATTCAAACACCATAGAAGAACGCAAAGTAAGAGAGTGGGGATTTAGACATGAGGCTTATTCATTGCATGACCTCCCTGCGGCGGCCCTAAGTGGAAGCAGCACAGCCCCTCGTGAAGAATATCTGCGGGAATGACTCAGCACAAGTCGCTGAGCATCCTTTAAAAACACGAAAGAAGTAGAGTCAAGTATATGGTTGTTAATTTGTGGCAGGAAGGAGACGCTTGAGAATTTACTCTAAGACATTATCAACCACACACCAACAGAGAAAAATGTTGCTGAAAGATTTTTCTGCAATACACTTTCCAGTGAACAAGAAAACTGGTCTCCAGAGGAAACAAGGGGCATGGGCTGTTTAGCCTCCCAAACACCACATTTTCCTCAAGAGAAAATTCACAGAGGAGACATCCACTTGTATTTTCCCACAGGGAAAGCATTTTCATCAACTTCATAGCCTTAGAAAGGCTGTTTGTCTTGTCAGAAAAAAAGAGAGATCTTGCAAAGTTGTGATCAGAATCTTGGAATGGCCTTGGGAAATCAGGTAGGACACCGGTCTGAGCCCCACTCATGGTCTGCAGGACATTTTATCTCAGCAGAGAGGGACAACAGAGGAGTAACATTAACTAGAACCGTGAAGATCGAACCTGAGAGCGTCGATGCTAAACACCAGGACCCAAGGACGAACTCCAGACTCCATCTCTCAGATGCCTGGCTTGGCCCTCCCATATGCTATGCACTTGGCTGCAATGGCTGCTTTTCTTAATTTTCCAGCATGCTTAAATTAGGGTTGCTAGAGCTTTATAGTAAGTTTGTGCAGGAGGCTAATTAAATGCTTCTTGCCACCCATTCCATATTAATTCCACGTGAAATTAGGGCAAGGCCATAGAGGACTGCTCCTAAAGTCTCCTGGGCTGACCTACCACACTGCTTTTGTTGACACTGATTATTTAATCTGAAATCCTTTCCCCATCCAGCTTCCCTCCTCTCTCTTACCCTCTGAATAAAATATGGATCAGATGCTGAAAAATTGCTATTCTTAGGAGCAACAGATGCAAATATGGTTGCTTTTGCAATTATTCGGCAACCGATCCGATGGTTCCAAGACATAAGCTAATTAAAATCTAATTGAAATAAAATCATTTCCAATTCTGTTTCCCTTCGTCGACTGCCTGAGTGGAGGGTGGACTTGCTTTGTGGACGAAGCCTCTTCCGTCCTACTACGACTTCCTTCTGCTTTGTAAATAGCTATTTGTGATTATATCACCGAGCATCTTGGCTTGTTGGGAGGAGGCACAGGCAGGCAGGCGAAAGACCCTGGGAAAACTATAGGGAGGATGTTTACTGTGAAAATGGTAGGCAAAAACAAAGAAATAAGGACAGGGAACGAGGGAGAAATGAGAATAGGGGTCACAGCCGTAATCAGACAATTTAGGATAAGAAGGGACAGAAAAGCAGAAAGTCACAGGGTCTGGTGTGAAACTTCTGACGGCATTCAACTTGCACATGTGTCGAGTTGGTCCCCCCAGAGTGTTTTTCAGATATGTCAAGTAGTAGCTGACATTTGAAGATCAGGACATTTTACTTAAATATTCAGATTTCTGGCTGCCCTTGAAATATTAGAAAAATCCAGCAGCCCTGTGTCTACATTCCCACATGGCGGCAGCTGCCTGCCGGGGGCTGAGGAGCAGCTGCTCCCTCGCTGAGGGGGAAGGCATGGGTGCCCGGGCTTGCCGGTTTCCTCTGCGCCCGTTTTCCTCATTCTCATTCATGTTGGCCCTCCAGGAATTTGAGTTTAAAGTTTTACTAGTGGGTGGAAAGTCCTTTACAGTCAAAGAGCTAGGTTTGAATCTGCCCTCTGCTACTGCAAATGGGAGCAGATAGGACTGGTATTTTGATGTCCCTACACCTCATTTCCCTAATGCATAAGAAAGGGTGTCATAATATCATTATCACAGAGTTGCTCCAATCAGAAGCATTAATCGGTCCTTAAATGCTCAGTAAATTGAAAAATGTTATTCACACGTGTTTATATCATTTTATCTTTTTTTCTAATGAACTATGAGAATTCTTTTTAAGGAAGACAGTAGGAAATTTGTGGAACCATGGGAGGGGCTGGAGAATGCCGCTTAGAGAAATGTTGGTGAGGGTGGTGAAAAAACGCCCCACGGCAGTGTGAGGACAGGAGGGGAGGGGAAGTGGAAGAAGAGAAGGAGCTGCAGCAAAAAGAAGAGACAGGGGCCCAAGTGGACCTCCAGAGGGAGCTCACATGGGGCGCTGCCCCTCATGAGCTGTATGATCTTAGACATGTCTTCCAGACTCTCTAAACTCAGAGTCTTCATCATCAAAGAAGGAAAAACAAAACCTACCCCATAAGGCTGCTTGAAAATGGAGGGAGAAAAATCCCTACAAAGTACCTGTCACAAGTAAGGGCTCCATAAGCATCAGCCATTAAATTAGCCATTAATGGATGCTACAAGCAATTATCTAAGACTCCACACTGTGTTAGGGGAAGATTACTTCTCCTCACCTCCACACAACCCCAAATGCCCCACACGTGTCCTCTTTAAAAATATAATGTAGCAGTTTAGAATCCACTTACCTGGTACCTACTGACCCCCTGCCCCCCCCCCCCCAAATGGCACTGTTAATTTTTCCTTTCACTAAAGAAGAGAATGGAAAGAAAAAGCTCCCTTGGGGAGCAAGGGCATAAATAAAAGTTGTGAACTTTAAGGATCTGGCAGCAGTAGGGCTGGCTAGATAGGTCACTATCACCCTACAGTGGGAGGGGGCTGCCCAGCCCAGAGGGGTTTCAAATGAGGATAAAGATTTCCCTGTAATTGTCAAAAATACTCAAAAATTCTCCCAAGCTGGGGGAGGGGATTGAGCATATAGAGTGTCTCTCAAAAATGCAGTATACACTAAAATGAGGGGGAGCAACATCTACGTTAAAAATTTAGAATAACTCCTTTTGATATAATAGTTTCAACAAAGGGCAAGCTATTGTCTTAGTTAGACCCAGGTCTATCTGCATCCTATAGAAAAAGAACACTTTTAAAATTCTATCTTAAGAAGAAAGTTTAAGGGGACACGCTCTCACTAATATAGGGGAAAATTCAAGAGCCATGGAAACGAGACAGAACCTACAAGAATGAAAGCAATGAGCAACTACCGCTTTCCCATTTGTGAAGTCCGCCTATTCCCTCAGAGAGAAATGTGTTCTTCTGTGACCCCAACCCCTATTTTCCCCCTTCATTCTCCTTCCCTGGCACCGATGTAGTCACCCAGGTCTCCCATAAGGAGTCTGTTGCCGAGTCTTCCTCTTGCACCACATGTTTCCCTCAAGTGACTTATTCCCTGTTACTAATCCTTGCACGAGGTGGCTGAGGATCATGCTGATGAAATGATATCTGTATTAGCAGGAACTCAAGGCAACTGTCACTGCATTACTCAGCAGCTCTGGCCACAGCCTTCCCTCTTTCTAGCAATATTCACAGTAGCTTAAGGGCTAAACAAACTTTGTGTGAAGACCAAAGAACTGAAGCAATTTGCCTCTGCAACACTGTTATTAATGTGGGGTTTAGAAAGACTCAGCCCTGGAAGCCCTAAGGGGAAAGTCTGCTGACACCAGGATTTAAGGAAGATGTGGAACTGAGTGTTGGGTAGTTCAGCAATTTAAAGTTTGCATGTCAGAGTTTTTTCTCCTCTAGGTGCTGTTTTCAAATCTTAGCCATATAAATAGAAAAGATTCTTCTCACCATACCCATGCAAGGGTCCATGCCAATCCCGGTCACAAGCTAAGGTTCTATCTAGATACATTGCCAAAACTTCCTATGAAAATATGGACATACCTACAGCCAAACCCCATCCTGGACATCACTTCCTTTAACCTTCTCATTTGACATATGAGACTTACATTCACTCCGAAATGTTAGGTGACAGTAAGACATTAAATGTCAGAAAAGTTAAATGATTTGCACATGGTCATCAGACCAAGATGCTTGCTCCCAAGTATATGGATTTTCCAACTACTCATGCTTGGGTGGGTCTCGACTTTTAAAAATTTGTTAATCAGTTAATCTAAGACATTACATCGATTTGTAGAAATAAGTTACCAGGTACTAATTTCATTCTTTTATACTTCTACTGTTTTAAAGTGTGGTTCATAATTGGAGTTGGGAATCTTTTTCCAAAGTAAGTTCTACCATTAAGATTCTGATGCAACAGAATTAGAACAGGGTACTTTGGAAAAGCTGATACATACCCAAGAGGGAAAACTGCTGTTTAAAAAGAGCAGTAGCATTATTTTAGATATTTGTGTACATGTGTGCATGTACAGCACTTGTACCCTTGGCACCTAGAACACAGCCTGACACAAAACAGAGTATGGCACAAAAAAAATACCAATTGATATCTGTTGAAGAATGATTAACAATTTCAGAAAAGTATTTCAGTCTATAAAATATTAATCACAGTTATTGTGATCATAGCAAAATATCTGTATGTGTTAGAAAAATCTATCATATATGTGAAGGACAAAGGGAATGCTGTAGATTACATTGTACCTCACCACACCTACACAGGTTTTACCGAATTTGTGTGACAGCTTGAGATGGACACATACACAGAAGGATTAAAGAAGGGCTGTTCGGGTATCTGAAGACTAAGCCCACTGTATAGAAATCTAAATGTGTGATATAACTTGCTAACAGTAGTCTCCCAGGTACACATACCTGGCATATTGGAAAGAGCAGTCATTAATCGATTCATTTAATAGATTTTTCTTCAGTCTATGGCAGAAATTCTGGTAGCTAAATAGAGCAGAGGTCGAGCCTTCTAGATTTTATCATCTACTGGTGGAAAAAACAAGTAAACCAATAAATTACAACATAGTCTTGTCAATGATAAAATCTATCCTGGAGATAAGCACAGGATGCTATGGGAGGAGAGCTAGGGGGAAAGGGTGATTAGAAAATTCTCCTGGGAAAATTGTACCTGGACTGGGTTTCAAATAAAGGGTGACCCAGGAAAAGGGAGAAGGAATCAGATCTAAACAGATGAATCAGTATTTGTGAAAACACGGGGTCAGGAAAAGGGAACCCAGAGAGCAGACGAGACGAAGGCGGTAGGAGATGGGCTGGGAGAGGTGTGCTGTTCTGGACACCAGGTGAGGGAGCGAGGTGTTTACTGTGTAGAGAATGTGACGGGGAGCGACATAATTATAATTCAGTTTTAGGACGATCCCTACAAAAATACACTGTAGGTCAGAAAGACAAGGGGCAAAACCAATTTGAGAATTTTTTTTAATAATCAAGATGAGAAATGATGAGGATTTAGTGTCTAGATCAGGGTTAAAAACATTTTCTGTAAAGGGCCAAATAATAAATATTTTAGGCTTTGCAGGACATACATTCTCCGTCACCACTACTCAACCCTGCCATTCTCTATAGCACAAAAGGAGCTATAAAGAATAAGTAAAAAATGAGCAAGCCTGGGTCCCTGTGAAACTATTTGCAAAACATGTAGCAAATGAGATTTGGTTTGTCGGTTGTATTCCTCTGGGTTGCTATACACTATATTGCTCACAAGTAGACCTGTATAGTTGGTTAATTGCTGCCCACATTAAGAAATGGAAGAATGGGTATTGAAATAAAAGAAAATGTAAAAAACAAAAATCACTTTTTTTTTAAAGAAATCAAAGAAATACCTGAATGGATAACAGACGTGTACTCACTGCCACAAATACATACCTGCATACATACATCTCTCGTCTCAGTGGCGTGAGACCAAGGTATGTGGAGAAATTCTGCCCAGATCATGGCAGAGAAACCACAAAGCAGGTAATTGTATCTGGACTCAAAGATCATTACTTGGCCTGATTCTGGGTGGCTTTCTTTAGTCATCAGTGCCTCATACTCGAACTGATTTCTTTTTGATTTTTTTTTCCTCCTAATAAAGTTATCACTTGAATTTCTGCAAGTGGAATACCCTCCGTTGAGGTTTACCATGTGCGTAGGCCACTTCGGTTGCTTATAAATGACAAAAGCAAACTCCTTTGAACAACAGCTTAAGGAAAACATATTCGGGGAAAGAAAATATGGAACAAAGCATCACATTTTACACTCAAATACCCTTTAAAAATATGTGGACTATTAGCTGTGACAGTGTTAGGGCATTGACAGCTTTCCTCCCTGTGGCTGTGGGTAGGGATTAGCTTGCGTGGTTCCCGGATGCTCTCTGGGCCCCCAGGGTGGGGGTCTTCTAGGTGGATAATATTTATATTTCCTGGTGGGGCCCTGAATTCTCTCATCTATCCTGACTCCCAGATTTGTCTGTTCACACCTGACAGGTCCTTCTGAAACGTCTTTACTCCATTCCCTATAGGTGGTTACTCTGTCACTAGGAGAAACACGGAAAGTGCTCACTCTCTCACTCTGTCCTCTGCCGTGTTATTCTTTTTCTAAACTAGCAATGGTTTGAGCTTCTTTCCCCCAATTCCCTGCTCCATCTTCCACGTGATGAAGGCCCGTCTTGAGGTCCGGCTGGGATACCCGACAAGCGGCTGGGATGGAGCCCAGCTACCTGCACCCAATATGGATGCTTAGCTTTGGGCTCTTCTGTCTCATGCTTTAGAATGCTGAGAGCAATGCCCCCGTCACCATCACTCTTTTACGGTGTCATAGAAATTAAAAGGTAATTAAAGAAAAGGGCAGAACACATTTCCATTTAGCATCAAAACACTCAAGGGGAAATTCATTTAGAGTCTCCTCTATAGTAGCTGTTGATCAGCTCCTTCTTCCATGGTGACGGAGAACTCTCTGGAAACAGTGGATGAGAACACAAGTTTTAGAGCCAAGGACTTCATTGCCTCAATGTACTGAGATGTGGCCACACAAAACTCGACCAGTGACAAAGGCCAAACCCCCACACTCTGGCCTGCTCTCCTAAGCCTTTCTCATGGTAGCCTGAAAACCACTAATATTAAAGTGGTTCCAAAGGTCTACAAGTTGACTAAATTGGGAGTTGGAAAATAAAGTCAAAGTGATTGGGAAAAAAATTATTTCAGCTGGCCACTATGAAGTGCTTTTTGCTTCTCCCTCATAAATACTTGCTTACTAATAAATGTTAGAAGAAAAAAAAATTTTTTAATCCCTCAAGTAGTCAAGAAATAGAGCAAGTCTAAGAGGTAACTTTCTAACTCTACCACCACACCACTGACATTGGAAAAAATATATTAATAGAATCTTAGGATTACAGTAGCTTCAGCATTGATCTAGTCCAGCAGCTTAGCATCTTCTCCTGACCTGCTAAGTGGTTGTCTAGTCATTGGATGATAAATGATTGTAGAGAACTTGCTGTGTGCCAAGAACTACGTGAAATGCTAGGGTTAGAGGACCAAGACTCCCAACACAGTCATTCTGCTTCATTCTGTAAACTTCTAGTGACAGGGAACTTTCTACATCTACCGCTCCTACTTGTGACATACAGAGCTGTTATGTCTGAAGTTTTTATTGAAGCAACTCACTTAGCTCTCACTAACTGATCCAGATTTTACCCCTTGAGATCTACATGTATAATTTTTCTAACTATAATATAAAGCCCCCCCCCAAAAAAAATAGTTTCATTGTCCTTCCTGACAAACGACTGGACAGAAAAGGTAGAATACATAAAGGTGTTCCACCAATGCCAGTAAAAACATGAGGCTGTATCTTTTTTAACAGGCAATAGATAACATGGCCCATCTTAGAGAGTTTGATTATTCATCAGCCTAAACTGTCTCTCAGAATCTAGAGTAAGCTCAGAGGGTAAGGTCTTGCAGACCCATGGTGACTGCAAGTGTTTTGGTGCATTCTCATGGTCAAGTGTAGGAGAATTACAATGAAAACTAATAGGAAGACTTAATATGGTTTCAGAGCCATAAATCTATGACTCTTCATTACTTTGTTAAATATTTTCTTTCTCTTTTGTTGAAGTGTTTCCCTTGCTAGACAGATGTGCATTCATTACATTGGAGTAAGAGGTATACCTTCCTGTCAAAAATTCCTTAGAGTAAGACTCCAGAATTGTGCTAATTTGTACATAGTTATTAGAATTAAAAATAGCAAGAAAGATCACATTTCTGAGCCTGTACCTAATAGAATATAAGGGCTCTATCTTTTTTGGATTATAATAAATGTTAGTGTTAGTGATTTTTAATACTTATTTTTTCTTCTCTATGCATCGATTGTTCTGGGGAAGCACCTCTCGTGACTCCTAGAGGGAGAAGGGAGAGTAAAGGCAGGAGTCATAATTGGATTCTCACAATGAGTTTTTCATTCTCTTTCAGAAATCTCAGATACCACTAAAAATGCTGTCTTTTGGTCAGGTATCTGAGCTTGAAATTAAACTTTTGAAGTGTAGTCTATAGAGAATTCTGTTTCTTTTTTTCCTCCCCTTTTAGTATTGATTTTTCTCCTTTCATTTGTTGGTGCTACTTCTTTTCTTGTTGCTGGGGATTTGTTAGAACCACATCTGTACATGATTTCTTATTTATATTTGTTTTGTGCATAAGCACCAGATGCTTCAACTTCCAGTTTCCCAATCAGTAAAGAGAGTTCTGTAGCATCAGGGCTATCACTCCGACGGAAGGAGGAATCCACCCACCTCCCCCAATCCCAAGGCGGTTCCATCAGAGACACAGGGCAGCCTGCTCTGTGGACACCGGCACTAGGGTTGATCAAGTACCTACTGCGTTGAGAAGGAAAATGGCCTAAATATATAGCACCAAGTACTAGGATCTGTACGAATCAGGGAGATTAACTAAATTTAAGTCAGCAGTAAGAGATGGATAGAAAGTTTGTAAATATCCCCATCTGAGAGCATGTCTCTCAAGAGAAAGCACTGATTCCAGGTGTCCCATGAGAGCTTGTCCTCAGGTCTGTAACAGATTATACTGCTATTTTACAGGTATGATGTTTCCTTTAGGGAATATCCTTCCCATTGTGAACACGGTTTCTACAATCCTGGAAAGTTGATGGATGATGGTTTTCATTGTGGTGTATTATATATTCACATATGCCTGCCTTTCCACTCACCTTGGAGAAGAGTAAAGTCATTCCTTAAGACATTCCAGGTGAGCGCATCCTCAGATTCTCTGCTTTGTGTATGTGTGCAGAATACGTGGCATTTCTCTCAAAGCTTGAGATCCCTGTATGAGATTGGGCTCTGATCATAGCATCTCCAAGGGGATATGTGACAGCTGACAGCATTCTTCTAACCTACCTGTAATTTTTGTTAAGATCAGAAAAGGAAGAAATTGTGACTGGATGGATTTTGGATGGAGCTTTGAGTTTTGTGAGTATGATGTACAAATCAGTCTGACACATGACCTTTCCTGATTCAAGGTTATAAGATATGGTCCATAAAATATTGTGATAGACTCAGAATATCCAAAGTCTTGTCCTTACTCTGCCTTTCATCAGATGTGTGATTTTGGCAAATCACTTCTTTGTCTTTCATTTCCTATACAATGGTAACAATGACACTTCTCCTTCCTTTTTTACTGAGGAGTTGTGAAAATCAAATTAGATCATGCCAACAGAAAAGCTTCATGAAGTCATCTACAAATGGAAGTCAGGGCTGTTACTTGGAGAAGTTGGTGAAGGTAACTGACCAGCTCCACTTGTTCTATCTGTGTCTTGGCCTCACACACAATCACAGCACTGGGCAGCTGATCCTGTTCAATGGGACCACAAGGCGATAAGGACAAAAAGAAATAGGATGAGAACTTCTTAGGCTTTGGTGCTGATCTCCTAAAACATAGTTTGCGTAGGGTTAAATAGTTTGCAATGCTCTTTTACTTGCAATGTCTTGTCTTATCCATCTCAAAGCATAAATACGACTTTCTTCATTTCATACACAAGGAAACTGATGTGTAGAGAGGTTGAATAACCTGCTCAATCACATTATCGATTATTAAAAGAACTTAGGAGTTCCAGAGTAAGATTTCCTGCGATCTAGCACTATCATATAAAGACACCAACTATCTATCCAGTTCACTCATTTATTCAACAAACGTCATTGAGCACCAACTGGATGCCAAGGCTTTTTTTTAGGCATTGAAGAGACACCAGTGACTAAAACAGACAAAGCTTTTGCCTTTATGATGTTGATCCTCTAGAGGAGGAGCTGACCATAAAGAAATAAACACTGAATTATGCAGTATGTCAAACATTGGTAAGTGCTGTGAGAAAAATCAGGTGGGGTGGGGGATAGAGAGGGCCAGGATGGGTGAAGATGCTATTATTTTATACTGAGGCGATTCCTACGCGAAGAGACCACTTGTATGCAGAGACCTGAATGAAATCAGGCATCAAGCCATGCAAATACCTTGAGGAACAGCATTCTTGGCAAGGAACCAGTAAGTACGAAGCAAATGCACAGCCTTTAAGTGGGACCCAGCAGGCATGTTCCAGGACCAGCCAGGAATGCAGGGTGGGTAGGTCTGGGTGGGTCAGCTGACTGAGCAAGTGTAGACAGGTACAAATGAGGCCACGCACTGGGGAGATGTTGTGTTAGTCCTTGGCTGTGGTACAGACAGATTTTCTTCTGAATGACTGTGAAACTGTTTCATGGATCTCTGAAGTTCTTTGCTGTTTCACTGGAGCAGGGGAAGTATCAACTCCTTCCATCCTAACAATCTGAACCTGTGTATGTTAGAAATTTCCCTAAATACCTTTATCTTTAAACTGAGAGTGAGGATAGGGAAGACAAACTTTTCTGTCCCAGATAGAAAGTTCACACTAAAGCGTTGTGCATTTTATCCAAAATCTTGTATTTAGCCCTCCCTTTAAGGAAATAATCCTCCAAAGAGGCATCCCTATTACTAAAGAAAGTCCCTATGGGAAATCTCCTCTCTCCTTCAGGATTTGCATCCCACAGAAGGAAAATAAGCCCTCCTTACCCTCAGTGGTTATGGGTGACTGTCCTTACCTCATCCCAGAGCACCAATCAGGTGGCACATAACATGTACCCCAGCTATCCTGAGAAATTAGATCAATCCCCCTTTGCCCATTAAAAGGCTCATAAACATTTGCAGCACCAAATTAGTGCTGGTAGATTTCTCCAACTTGGAACACGTTAAAATGCACAGTTGGGTAAGAAGAATCAATTAGGGCCAGACAGGGTGTTGGAAGTTAAACAATTTGTCTATCTTATGATTCTACGCTGTAAAAAGGGTATGTGTGTGCGTGTGTATGTGTTTACATTTCAGTTCAGATTTAAAATCACTCATGTGTATAGTTTGTATAATTCAATCCATGATTGGAGCAGAAACTACCCAGAGTGAGAGGTTATTGTTTGAAGAGTCAGGGAAGGCTTGTATTTACAACTTCATAATTTGTAATTAAGCTTATTGTAGCTTTCCCACCTCCTAAACCTCAGTCAACTGAGTTTAAATTTAGATGGGAAACTAACAATTATTAAACAAATAGACTATGCATCCAATAATCATAATCCAGATAAAAAGACCAGACCTGGCTAGTTGCCTCTTCTCCCAAATTCATTAGACAATTGACAATTTTCCAACATCATTTTCTGCCTTTAACATCCTTTCTAAATAAAGGCCAAAAAATGGTTTTAAAAAAGAAGATAATATAGAGTAGAGGTTATTAACCCGGGGTGCATGGACCCTGCAAGGGGTCTGTGAGTAGAATTCAGAGAGGTCTATCAACTGCAGTGGAGAGGAAAAATGACACCTTTATTTTCACTAACCTCTAATTGAAATGTAGCAGATCCTCCATTTATGAATATAGGGAACAGTCCACAGTAGTGTCAGCAGTGCCTTTGACTTTAACACTGAGAGAAATCACAGTTATTTTTAAATCATATTACACGTGGTGCCAATATCTTGAAATATCCTTTTCACTCAACACTTCTACAAATTTATGTTAGTTGTTAGACTCACTGCTAGATTTGAATTTAATGCATTAATCATGAAGCACACGCTACACCACAATTTTTAAAATATTTTGATAGCTGCATTTTAATACAATTAATTTCCTTTGTAATCCTATCTACATGTCAAAGGGGTCTAGAATTCAAAAAGATGAAGAACACTAGGTCTATAGGGACAAGGGGCTGCAATTCTAAGAGGCTCTACTGGAGGGTCCAGTGCGGGTCAGGAGCTTCCATTAGACTCTTCCTAAATCGATGGCCCCTGCCCTGGTCCTCATAGTGCCTGAAGTCTACCAATAAAAGAGTTGACTTTGAGTAGGATATTTCTTCCCTGCACATAATTAACAACACATAGCAAATTAATTCATAACCTAAAAGAAAAAAAGAGTATAATTGGCAATAAAGTAGTTACTATTCCAAGCATTCGGCTAAGTACTTTACTTAAAATCTCATTTAATCTTCAAAAACCCAGGAAAAGGTAGTATTATTTTTCCCATTTTATAGATGAGAAGACTGAGATTTAGAAAGGTTAAGTGCCTTTCCCAGAAGCATTGAACTAGGTCCTTTCTGAACCAAGATAAACTACATGCTGGGAGTTATTTTTATGCAATGCTCTCTCATATTAGATAATAGGATTAGAAGGAAAAATGCGAAAAACATATTTGACTAGTGAGGGAGTTTAGTGTATGTTACCCTGAAACACGCTTCTAAGGCACATTGATTATTTTAAGCTAAAAGCACTTGAAAAACAGCAGTGCCAGAAGAGCATTCTGACCTCCCCTTTTCTTCCTGAAAGCAGGAGATGAAACTCCCAAGCGAAAGATGCCCTCTATTTACCAGGAGAAAAGAAACATTCTTATCGCCAGTGACAGGGAGTTGAGGCCTAGAGAAATCTGCACAAACAGACCTTGTTAAAATAACTCTTGTCATCCTTTAGTCTCCCCATATATTTTAGTTACTTTTCCACAATTGCCTTTCTCTGCTTAATGTAATATATATGCACTTAGACCTCACCAATTCTTAGATCTACATTTTTTTATGAGGGCTCCCGCTTATAAGCAAAACTTACTAAATGAAACTTACATGCTTTCCTCCCACTCATCTGTCTTACGTCAGTCCCAGCTGGAAAACCTCAGAGGGTAGAGAAAGAATTTTACCTCCCCTATGCCAGCAGTTTTCAAACTGTGATTTACAGACCCCTGGGGGTCTCTGACACTTTTTCAGAGGGTAACTGTTCTCAGAATAATTCTAAGACATTATTTGCCTTTTTCATTATATTAGTATTTGTACCAAAAGTACCAAAACAATGGTGAGTAAAACTTCTGGCACCTGAGCATGAATCAAAGCAGTGGAAGCAAACTGTATTAGTAGTCATTGCGTGCTTCATCACCATGCCTGCTCACACAGCAGGGGGAAGAAAAAAACAAGAAAGAAAAGGAAACACCTGTTGCCCCGTTCACTTAAGAATGTCCTTGATAAAGCAGTGACAGTAATTTCAGTAATCTTGACCCTTGACTACATATGTTTTAATATGCCATATGACAAAATGGAAAGCATACATACAGCACTTCCGTGTTCCAAAGTATGGTGGTTGTCTACAAGTAGGGATGGCAAGGCCTGCCACCTGTTTTCATATGGCCCTCGAACTAGACTTTTTTTTTACATTTTTAAAGGGTTATTAAAAAAAAAAATAAGAAGTGGCAGATACCTTATGCAGCCAACAAAGTCTAAAATACTTACTTTCTGGCCCTTACAGAAAAGTTTGCCAGTAGGAGAAATGAAATTGTGTGAGCATTTGAATTGTGAGCAGAAATATCTGCATTTTTCATGAAACACTGCTTTTCCTTGAATGAACTTGAATGAAGCTATAGTTATTCAGAATTGGTGTCTCATAGACATTTACTCAAAAATGAATGAAGTGTCACTTCAAGGAAAACAATTGATAATATTTATTGCCAGTGATAAAATTTGAGCTTTCATGGGGAAAATAAGAATTTTGGAAAACCTGAATTTATCACTGTGAGCTTGACACCTTCCCTTATTTAAAGACTTTTCTGATGAGATTAGTGGTGTCATTAATAAATTTTATTTTTGTGTTATATAATGAAATGTGTCAATATTTGCAGGATCTGCATTACTCAGGATCTGCACTACTCTTTAAATCAATTTTTTCTAAATGACCACTGCGTGATTTTACAAAATTGAGCATGGTAAAATATCCACTCAAAGTGCAAGATAGATCAGTGGATGGATATTAAGGAAAAATTTACATAATATAAAATTCAACCTTTTGAAGCATATTTCAATGTGTTTTAGTATTTTATGCACAGAGAGTTGTGCAACTATCACCACAATCTTATTTTAGAAGATTCCTTTCACCCCACAAAGAAACCTCTTGCCCATTTATAATGACTCCCCATTCCCATCATAAACCTTGAGCCACTGCTATGGTTTGAATATTTGTCCCCTCCAAATCGCATGTTGAAATTTGATCCACAATGTTGGAGGTGGAGCTTAGTGAGAGGCATTTGGGTCATGGGGGCAGATCCCTCATGATTGTCTTGGTGCCATCTTCATGGTAATGAGTGAGTTCTCACTCTGCTGGTTACAAGATCTGATTGTTAAAAAGAGCCTGGTACCTCCTCCCAGACTCTCTCTGTCTTGCTCCCTCTCTTGCCATGTGACAAGCCCGCTCCCTTTCTCCTTCCACCATGATTGGGAACTTCCTGAAGTCCTAGTCAGAAGCTGCTGCTGGTACCATGCTTCTTGTCCAGGCTGCAGAACTGTGAGCCAAACATACCTCTATTCTTTATAAATTACCCAGCCTCAGGTATTCCTTTACAGCAACTCGAAACAGACTAAGACAGCCACCAATCTACTTTCTGTCTTTGTAGATTTGCCTTTTCTGGATATTTCATGTAAATAGAATCATAAAGTGTGTACTCCTTTGGGACTGGCTTCTTTCAATCATGACATTTTCAAGGTTCACCCATGTTGTAGCATGTATCAGTACTTCATTCCTTTTTGTTGTCTGTATGAGATATAAAATACCAAACAAACTTTTTCCTACTCACATTCAATACTCAGTACTTCCGGTCACCAAAATCTGTAGGGGGTTTTGCCCACACATCAAGCACTTCTCCATGGGAGAATTAAATTGTGTTAATTGTGTTAAATTGTGTCCTACAATTTAACTCAATTCTGACATTATCTACTTGAAGTTAGCCTCAGATCCCACAGGGTAAAGGCTCAACCCCACAAGACTGACTTGAACTTCAGATGCCAGGATTCCTACAATCCCCTTGGGGGAGATTTGCTGGGATAGCTTGAAGAACTCAGGGAAACACTTTATTTACTATTGCTGATTTAATACAAGGGATGTTTTAAAGAATTCAAATGAATAGGCAGATGAAGAGATATATAGGGCGAGGTTTAGAAGGATCCTGAGTGCAGGGAGTACAGGAGCTTCTGTCCCCATGGAGTTGGGGTGCATCACCCTCCTTGCACTTGGATGTTTTTTTGTTCATCAACTTGGAAGTTCTCAGAACCCAGTCCTTTTGGGTTTTTATGGAGGCTTCATTGCACAGGCATGATGGATTAAATCATTGGCCCTTGGTGACCAACTCAACCTTCAGCCCCTCTCTCCTCCCCCAAGGGTTGGGGTTTGGGAGTGAAATTTCCAACCCTCTAATCACAGTTTGGCTCCCATGACAACCAGCCCCTATCTTGAGGCTATCCAGAAGTCCCCAGCCACCAGTCACCTCATTAGCATACAAAAATATACTTATCGCTGAAGAGATTCCAAGCATTTTAGGAGCTGTGTGCAAGGAAGCAGGGATGAAGATCAAATATGTATTTCCTATTATAAATCACAATATCACATTGTCAAATAATATTCCATTATATGGATATACCATATTTTGTTTATCCTTTCACTAGTTGATGGACAGCTGGGTTGCTTCCACTTTGGAGCTATTATGAGTAATGCTGCTATGAACATTTGCATACAAGTCTATGATTTCATTTCTCCTGTGTGAATACATAAGAATAGAATTGCTGGGTCATAAAGTAAACCACATTTAACATTTCAGTCATGTGAGTGAGCTACCATGGAAGTTCATTCACATGGCTAAATCCTTCAGCCCTGACCAAGCAGCCTTCAGAGGTCTACGGCCCCAGCACACATCCTAAGTGCAACTTCATCAAAGTTCCTGAGTGAAACTGACCTTTATAAAATTAATTAAAGGGCCACAAGGTAGGGACAGTGGTAGGGGGCCTGAACTCTGCAAAGGTATAGGCATATACATATATATATATATATATTTATTTGAAAAACCATATATTTTTTATATATATATAAAACCACCCATTGTTTCCTAGCTTGTTTTCCGTTTACTACTCAGGAGTCACATAGCTGATGGCCATAAAGATTCTTAGCTTTCTTCATTGCACCCATAGATAACATCACCCTTGTGAAACCTAAGGCTAGTTTTTGAGATATCTTCCAAATTGTGCATCAACTTGCATTCCAATGGACCAACTGACCCAACCGGACCAGTGGCCCATAGCAAGGAACTGACTCAACTGGTCTCGCAACCCCCATGTGTTGGGCCTGCTCGGGTGGGAGCTTGGAAAATATGTATGGAATGCAATGGGGTAGATGAAGAACTCAGATAAGGACCACATGGATGGTGAAACAATAGCCACAGGTGTCTGGAAAGGCCAGAGGTTGTAAAGGTAACTCCAAACACAAACAGTGGCAGTGGAACCAGCAGAGACAGGCAAGGACCGGTGGCTGTTTAAGAAAAGACTCACCCTCCCAAACCTTTATCCAAATCCTCTCTAAAACCCGCCACTCTCCCCTCTTCGGTGTGGACGCTCTTTTCAGCCTCCACCCACCTGCACCCAGGTGCCCAAATAAATGGCGTTTTGCTATATCTCAGGCTTGAGCATCTTCCTCTCTGCTCCAACCTAACACCATGCAGGAACTGACTCAGCACAAGGAGACAATTTCTACACCTCTCTGGTTCCACCCTGAACCCAGCCAATCAGCAGACCCAAGTGCATAGCCCTTTGCCAAACTATCTTTAAAAACTCTTTCTCCCAAACTCTCGGAGAGACAGATTTGAGGAATTCCTTCTATCTCCTCGCATGGCGCCTGCGATATTAAACACTTTCTCTGCCGTAAACCCTGGTGTCTCAGTGTATTGGCTTCGTCTTGAGCAGCAGGCAATGAACCTGGTTGGGCTGTAACATGAGCCAGAACCACCTATCTAATCCATCCTGGATTCCTGAGGTTCAGAAATTGTAAGATAATAAATGTTTCCTTTAAGCTGTTGTATTTTGGGGTAACGTGTTATGCAGCGAAAGATAACTAGTGCAGTTACCCTCTCAGATTTCTCCTCAAACTTGATGCCTTTGCTGATAAGATTGATTTCAAGACCCTTAATTGTATTCCTAAAAAGCTGTATTTTCTTCTCTTTGGTGACCAGTTGGTGTGATTTCTAATGGAAGATAATGTCAAAGGTACAGATATAAAGGATTTCACTGTAGATTCCATTAGAATTGGTCTTTCCTCCTCTAAAGAGGAACACTTTGACTATGATGGGACTCTTGAACACCAACACAACAGACCTAACAGTTTACCTCTTTGAACCAGAACCCCAAGGAAAAGGGCAAATTAGTCATGTCTTAGGCATGAAAATCTGCTTCATGAATAATGTTACTAAGTCAGTATATTAAAAGAAAACTAGGTCTCAATCTCAGCGAACATATGACAAAAGTTTAATCAATAAATTAATTGAAACATTATAAATTATATTTAAAAAGGGAACTGATTTAAATATTAAACAGGAAAGTGGTAATATGGTATATCAAATAATACCTTCCAGAGATATTATGCAAATAAAAAAAAATTTTGAGAAACAGCCAAATAGTTTGCCAAAGTAACTGCAGCATATTACATTCACAATAACAGTGAATGAGGGTTCTGTTTACCCGCATCCTCCCCAACTCTTGTTATCATACAACTTATTACAGCTATTTTAGTGGCTGTGGAGTAGTATTTCATGGGGATTTTGATTTGCATTTCCCTAATGACTAACAATATTGATCATTCTTCATGTGCTTATTGGTCATTTGTATATGTTATATGGAGAAATGTCTATTTAAATTCTTCATACAATTTTTTAAACTTTTTTTATATTGACGTATTTACAGATTCACAGTAAGTTGCAAAAATAGTACAGAAAAGATGAGTGGACTTTAATGTAACAGAGTTGAAAATTTAGCTGATATGTTTCAGATTTCACATTGCAACTACTCTTTAACAAATACTACTTTGTTGAGTTTTGGTATAGTATCAAAGAAGAAAATTCACAACTATCTTAGAAGTCTATTAAAATATTCCTCTTTTCAACTACAATCTGTATGAAGCCAGATTTTCTTTGCATGATTTAAACAAAATGATGTATTGCAAATGATTAAATATAGAAGCAGATGTAAAATGTAGCTGTGTGCTAAGAGATTTGCAAAAATGTATAGCTATTTTAAAAAATATGTATTATTTATGTTAACATATAACAGGATTTGTATTGTTATTTCTAAATGAATTGAAAAACATTAATTTGTCTCAGTTTTAATTGGTAATATGGATGTACTGACAGATAATAACCCTCATGAACAAAAGTTCTTTGAGGTCCTTAATAATTTTAAGCATGTAAAGTGTGAGAACTGCTGATCGAAGTCCTGCCCTAGGAAGAGAAATGTGGGTGAACACAGGACCCCTGAGGAGATGAGGACAGCACGGCCCTCCTTAGGGGGGGAGGGGTTATCCAAAGGGAGACACAGTGAGAGGAGGACTCTGAAGACAGAAATCACAGGTTTCCTCATATGTACATACATGTACACATGTGCAAAAATCCACTCATTGAGAGAAACTAGGCAGGAAGAGAATAAACAGCTTAATTTTCTGGGTACTAAATGCAGTACTGTCCACATTATGAAAACTCAAACTCACAGCCTATCTGTGTACAACACTCAGGCCTGGGGCTCACTGCTGAATCACCACACAGGGACCCTTCTCTGTTCCCTCTGGTGTACCCTCCCAACTCGGTCAAGTTCCCGGCTTCTCTTCTCTTTTCCCAGCCACTGGGCCTTCTTCCTATTCCCTTGAAATGCCGTCTCCCACCTGGCTGCAGGGGCATGCACCCTCCTGCCTTGGTCTGCCTAAAAGAAGCACAGTTCCTGTTAAAAAGGATGGCTTTGTTGCTAAACACTGCTGGAAAATTACCAAGGGCAACACGAATGACCTACGTGGAGAGGTCATTAGCCTCTATCTGGGCCTTGTGAGGAACCACCCCCCCCAGGAAGGATTTCCTGGCAGCCCTTTCTACCCAACAGTGGGAAGAACTTTGGCTCAAGTATTAGAAATCCCAGTCTAAGTCCTGGCTGTTGGCAGCATTAGCCTTTCTGAGTCTCATTTTCTCATTCACAACATGAAGTCTATAAATTCTTCTCATATTAATTGAGGAAATGCATATGCAAATGTTTTTAAATACAAAACTCTATCAATGTAAGTTATTGTTAATAAATCTAAAAGAACATTCTCATACCTAATTCAATGGGTCCTTGGGAGTACTTCATAAACTAACATACGTGTATCTGACTATGGGATAATGCAACATAGAAATGCAAAATATCTAAGTAGTGTTGTTCATACACACACACACACACACACACTTGGAAACCAGAAGAGCATTCTATGTCCCCTTCATTCTCTGAGCAAGGATACTTGACTTTGATTAATTTAAATACTGAATACGTTCCTTTTTTTTCTTCTAATGGGTTGGCTTTCTCTCTGAAATATATTTACTTTCTTCATTTCATTTTGGAATTTGCTTGGAACCACAACAGAAAAAAAATACATGAAATAAAGCAGCTGAAATTTTTGTCATTTAAAATAATAGTGATGATGATGATGATAAACGCAAGTTTCTATCACTTTTGGAGAACAGCAGACTGAAGGAAGGAGTGGACCATGAAAAGAAAAGCAAATAATTGCAGCCACAAAGCAACAAGCGTACCTTGTATGCTATGCTGAGCTTCACTACAAGCCCCTGGAAAAAGCATAAGGGACCATAGGTAACAGGTTTTCAGAGGTGCAAGCTCCCAAGAGAAAACTTTAGGTCACTATGCCTTAAATGTGGGCAACTCTATTGGAAGAAAACATTCAACTTATTTCAATTGCTTGGACTGTGCAGTGGAAGACAATCAATTTTAACATAACTGGGTCCCAAACCACACACAGCTGTACAGATTAGATTTTATATCCTGAAATGCATTCTTTAGTAATGAGGAAACTTGTGTGGACTTTGGAAATGAGAGAAATCTTCTTCGTCCAAGAAAGCTTCCAGAGCAACGTCTTGGTCCTGCAGAAGACATAGACCACAGCCAGGACGAGTCAGCATCTTGGTCACTCCAGCATCTTCCTACTTTGCCAGACAGAGCTTTCTTGTAAAAGCATATGAAGTTTTAATGTCAAAGGTGAGCAACAGGCTAACGTTTTGTAAGAAGCAAATGAAAGCACACAACAAAAATATTCTAATATTCCTAATTACACTTTACTTTTCAGGGACAATTTTCAATGTTATATTTCCAGTATTTCAAATGTTCTTGATTTTGTAAACGAATCTATTCATTTCCATCATTTTCGCAGCTACACTACAGGCTCAGCTGTAGATATATATGAGATCTCAGCTTCCTAACACTACTAACCCTTTTATTTTCTGTCTTCCATTCATTTATAAAAAGGAAAATGCAATAAGCATTCAGTAATTGTTGCACAATATTGCTATGCAAATTATCTACCTGTGGCTGAAACTAGACCATTGGCTGACAGACAACACTTCATAAGATCCCTGGAAAGGTTAACACATCAACTGCAGTAGGAAAATCTGAACTTGGCATAGGCAAAGCCGTTTAGAGGAGTCAGATATAATTATATAAGTAAATATTTCTAAAAAGCTGAATGTATAGAATTCAAAGATGCCTTGCTGGGATTGTCTGTTGATATCATTCTATTTCAGAGACCTTCATAACTTGTGGACAGCCACAGGACTTCCCACATTCCCGAGCCTGACACAGAGCAAAGGCCTGGAGGGCCCGTTTTCATCTCAAAACTTGAGTTATGGTAAATGTCCACTGATTCATGTCCCACTTGCCTTATTCCATAACTGATTTTTAAATGGAACAACATTTGACATGACTTTTTAAAAAGGGTGTTCTTAAGTCATTCTATAGAGGGAAAATATGATAACCTTATTAAATTACCTGCCCTTGTAGACCGGGTAATGTAACAGGCTGTCCCCTGAAGGCCTGCGCAAGACAAGATGCATGGGGGAAAGAACTGCAATCTATTGTGTCCCGCTTCAAGGTGAGGGTGACAAGAGGAAAACTTTCCCTTTCAAAGCCCCTAGAGGAAAACTAACTCAAACTAGAGTGACTGAAGCAATGGAAAATGCAAGGTTTAGAGATATTTTTTGTTTCCCAGGGTTAATTTTAACAAAAAAGCAGTTTGAACTCCCAGGGACATGTAAAGACCTGGGATTCATACCACGGTACTTAATGGTTCACTATCACTGTCCCACACAGAAGGTTTCATAATCATTACCTCACCTGAATCAGCTTTGAAATTTGACACATAAACGTCATCACCTAACTGAAGCCATTCAATAAATATTTGCTTACTTCTTAGAAGTAGTAGGTGGAATTTTGTTTCTTTGCCTAATAGGAAAAAAGGTCCAAGTCCAAAGGGAGTTGAAGAAAGTGCAACTAATATGCTGTACACAAACTAGTACACTGTACAAGGCCATGATTTGCCAGGAATTCTCGTAGACATTTTTATTTACTGTCTCATTTAATCCTGATGACATCCCCCTGGAGTAGATATTTCCATTCACATTTTTACCGAAAAAGAAATCAAAGCTCAAAATGTTAAATAACTTGTGTAATTTATTTAAGTTAAATTTAACAGTTTTTAAACACCAGGCCCACAGGATGTTTTACAACAAAGACTTTAGTTGAAGAAATTGGGTATAATATAAAGACAATTATCTTTAAGGCCAGACCCTTGCTTTCAAAGCTGTGCTTCTCCATTAACTAGCTAAGGGACACCAGGGAGTTACTTTTGAATCTGTTTCCTCAACTGAAAAACAGGAAAATAACTCCTATGTGTTAAGGTTGTATTGAATATTCAAAATAATTATGTATTTATAAACATGCATATGCATACAAATACAAATATAAAAAGACACATGCATCCATAAATATGTTTGCATGCATGTGTATCACTGTGTCAGGCACAGAGTAGGAGATCCATTAATTAAGATTATTTCATTAATTTTACTCTCTCCTTAAGCTAGTTAATTGGATACGAAAATGAGTTTACTCCCACTAGATGCTGGTACTTGTTTAGCCTTTTTATTTTCCTTTAAATCATTTCTTCAAGTTCAATTATATTAATTTGAATGTACTCTTATCCTGGATTAGCAAACCTTTTCAACTGGTGTGCTTACCAGCTTCGCAACTTAGAACGATGTTTTGCACAGTAAAGGCAAAGGCAGCAAAGAAGCCAGAACGATCCAGGTTTCAAACAGCTGGCAAGGGGGCCCTTGTGATTTCAGAAAAAAATACCATGCATTTTAGACATATTAATATCTTTTCCCATGTATTAATTATTACTTTTAATAGTTAGTATTTTTTCAAAACACCCAGCGATTTTTGTCACGTCTCCATGTAAGTGGTTTGCTTGTATTTGCACCACAGACGGGAAGTGCGGTTTGGGTAATCTGGGCTCGTCATCTGTTTCCAGTTTGGCTTTGTTCTGAAACATCCCAGCGTAGAGGGTCTGGATTTCCTACCAATGTAAGCAGTGCAGCAGTCGCTATAGATTCACACGGGCCGAGCGGATAGGCTCATACAGACTATCACATCTCTTGCACTTATACAAAAAGAAACTGAGAGTAAGACAGGCGCAGTGGCACCTCAAGGTCAAACTGCTATTTGGGACAAATGATGAATTCAGATCTAAACAAGTACACAGTTCAGGGCTCTTTCCATTGCTTGTGGCCGAGTATCCCAGCTAGGACAGAGATGGCTAAGGAACACAGCGGCTGGGGAGAATATTTTGTACATGGCGATACTATAACTTCAAAGCATGTTAATAAGATTTTAATGGGTCAGTCTCCTGGAACATGCTAACCTTCCCTTGCCTCGTCCCTGGGAGTTACAGAAAGAGGCCCTGGCAGCTAAACTCTTCCTTAAAGCTTTTCTCTTTGGCTTAAAATATTTCAAATCCTTAGACACAAGTGAGACCTAAAGTTTCCAGGCTATTCTCTCAGAAAAGCAGATTATAACTTATAAAGCTAACCCTTTATGCAAAACCTTATCTTGCATGGTTACACTCAGATATTTCTTCATGGTTAAGAAAATATTTTCTCTATAGAAACTAATCGTTCTACTACTTTTCACATGACCCCCCCTGCATGCATCGTGTGTCCTTCTGTAGTCATGCTGAGGGTGGGGCAGGATCAACATCTGCCTCACAGGCTAGTCCCCTGTGTCAGATCCTTCCTGTATGTAGTCATACTGCACAGGGTGTCATTTGGCCTCGGATGAGTTTGCAGCAGAGAATCCTGAACCCACTAAGCTCACTCAGACATCCAGGCTGGCCTTTGGTAGTGACCGTAAGTATAAATTAATGCATGAATTAATATACACGGGAGCTTTTGATATAGGAGGAAAAAGAACAAATAAACATAGTCAGCTGCAAATGGGGATGAGAAGTGAGGATGGAAGACATGGTATGGTGTGTGTACTGGTATCTTTCCTGGTGAAGTGGTTTTGTGTCAAGAGAGAAGGGTTAGGTTCAAATGAGTCCCGTTTATGAGAAATGGTATGATGTTCCGGCACAAGCAGTGGGCTCTGGGACCCAGGCGATAAAGTGTAATGAAAGATTGGTCTTTCCCATGTCCCCACATTTTGCCCTGACAGCACAGTGTGGCGTCTGGTACTCTAAGTTCCTGGCCAGCCACTAGCAGAGAATGGCTGTGGCCACAGGAGCAACATGATAACAGAGCAAACTGGCAGCTGAGGAGTTAATGAAATGAGCCAACCAGGAGACAGGGAGCAGACTTGCCCTAGGGCAAGGTGTGACTGCCCTGGGTAGGCTCCCAGAAACTTGGATGGCTCCAGAAGAATGTGGCTTCACTGTACCTGGAGGCTGGACAGCCAGTGCACATTTGGATTTCATGTCCAAACACAGAAAATAACAATTGGAATTATGGCCGACTCCTTTGTACTAAACAACAGTCACCAGGAACACAACACTGATTAATGAATAGGCCCGAGCTGTTTGTACATTTTAAGCACCACCCATCTTTTGAGTAAAGTCTTTTTGTTATGCAGATCCTGTCCCAGGGATTTCCTTCTATACTTGGGCACAAAGCAGAGTATGGCCTCTGACTCTTCCACCAGTGCTGTTTTTCCTTGTCTCTCTCACATGTTCTCATGTTCCCCTCAGGCCCCCACCAAGTCCAGTTTCCCCACAGTCAGCCTCTGTGTGCTCCTACTGATCCACACTCCACCTGAATCCATGTGTCCTCTCACCCTACCCACACGCTCCCTGCATCTTTTCCACTTTCCCTTTCCTGGTCAGCTGTACACCCCGGGCCTCCTGTTTGCAGTGTCGGAGTTCGTAGGTTTGTACAGCTCCTAGGTTTAAGCCCACTGACCACTGCAGGAATTCCTGATGTCTGGATCATATTCACAGCTCACTGACAAAGGGAAGCAAGCACTTGGGACTTAGTAGGTGTCTAATGATATTTTTTAACTGGTTGGTTGACTGAAAGTTAGCTTCATATATTTTTGAGCTGGGAAACTTTGTAAGTCAGAGTAGCCCCAAGATAGCAGAGTCAAGAGGCGGTGAGTTCTCTGCCATCCAGACGTTGGTGGGCAGATAGCTCAGACAGAAATATGGCAAATCAGAGTTAGAAATTGTCTTGCAGCTATAGTGGTGTCACAGAAACACCACTGGATTTGGAGTCAAAAATTATGTTTAAGGCTCAAATCTGTTATCAACTCACTATGTAACTTCAGTCAAATCACTTAACATTTCTGAGCCTCAGTTTCCTCATTTGTAAAATAAAGGAAATAATATTTATGCCTCTGTTTCACAGGGTACCAGTAATGCTTTGGATTATTCAAATAAAAGCACTTTAACTCCAAAGTCGTGTGTAAAAATCGCGTCTGAAAATTCTCTGCCATAGGTCATCTATAAATTGTAGGATCGAATAGAAATTACAAGTAGGAATTTAATAAATTTGGATGAAGTCATGACCATGAAGCAAAATAGGGACATGCATCTTAGATGATAAAGAAAGAAAAAAGTAAGGCACATAAAATCTTGAATCACAAGGTAAACATCTCACTTGAAATGGTTCTCTAGCCAAAGGAAAAAAAAAATCTTTTTCTATATATGGGTCTTGGAGATTCTTTTCTAGAGTGGTTAAACAACAACAACACAGTAGGAAAAGCCCTCAGAGCTTATTACTTTCATGGGCAATTATTCAATGTTTACTGTGTGCCAGGCACCATGCTGAGAGCTGAAAATGCCCCTAAGAATGAAGAAGAGCCCAGTTTCCAGAGCCACATGGGAGTGGAAGAACAGAGAGCCCCTGGCCGTGAGAGAAGGCGGACAGGTCCAGAACACCAGCATTAGCTTGGCAAGTCACTGCCCCTTTGCTGCACGAGTCAGCACTTTAGGTTTTGATTTACTGATACAGGCACAGTTACTTTTTTTTTCCTCTTTTTAAAAAATATTATTGTATGTAATTTTGAAAATGGGATTGTTTGGGGGGGGTAAGGAAGGAAGGGATCAAATTTTAAACATGATATTACTATAATAAAAATACCTTCAGGGGGATTACTAACATCTTCCAGAACCCAGCCTCAAAATTTTAGTTAAGAAGAAAAAGAATTATGTACATACACAGACACACACACACACACACACACACACATATACATACACATACACACACACATACATATATATATCTTCTTACAAACTGAATTTAATAGCAAGTAAATAACATATTTGAAAATATCAAATATGGTTTGTTCATCATTTTTCCATAAGCTTTTTTCAGTTCAAAATGTATATTTTTGAAAACCGTACAAACAGGAAAGTGTATTTTTCTACTTTTGCTTAGGAGGCACTTTTGCAAACACTGTAAAATGTCCATGAAAAATGTTTACTAGAATTGAACAAATAGGAGAAACTGAATCATATGCTCAACTCAGCAGAGGAAGTGCGGCTTCTGGTCAGGCACCATAACTTCCAGGCCTCGGCATTAGCACTTAAACAGCACAGTGTTTTCATGGTGTTTCTGAAGCTTCCTGGACTCAGCTTGTGGTTTAAAAAGCAGGGACTCAACATTGTTAAATGCATATAAGGCCAGTGTAGATGCTAATGTAGTCCTCTGTAGATTCGGACCTAGCAGTAAACAGACTGGAGGAATCGCCAAGACCAAGGCCAGATCGAGAACAATTATCTCAGAATATGGCCAGTTGTAATTACAATGCAGCTCCAAGTCCATACACGAGTGATTATGGCTCTGTAGCTAATTTCAGCGGTTTTATTATTATTAGAAAAAACTCATAGATAATGTAGAAGGAAATGGCAGGTCATCTGGCCCCTGAGAGTACTTCATCCAGTTGAGCAGTAAATGTTTCTACCACTTCCTGAGAGAGGCAATTCTAAGATCTAATAAGGGCTATTGCCAGGAATCTGTTTATTCCTGGTGGTCAGCTGACATTTTTCATATTTCACCTCGTCCTGTTACTCTTAGAAATTTCATCTCCTTGGAGCATTCTTTAGTGCAATCCTGGCCATCCTTCTCTCTGCTCCTCAGGAAGAAAAAGTAGCTTTAAAATGATGGCACATAAAAAGCAAGAATCAACCTTAACGAGATCTTGTAGGGAGCATTGCCACATACTTGCACATAGACTCGCTTTTGATTCTTACATTATGAGGCCAAGGTACAAAAGGGTATAAATTATTTTATTCATGAGGAAACTGAGGCAGAAAAAAGTTAAGTCATCTGTCCAATTGAATTCCTTGTGGAGCTAATGCTTCCACAAAACCAAGGGGATGCTATAAAGTTCGTCAGTAAATCCTCTAATGCCACTTCTGATCGTATTAAGCTGTGGCTACACCTTTTACTCTGCTATCCAAGTAACACTGCTGGTGTCTCTTCTGAAGCATCATGCCAAGAAAAGAATCCCGACTGGTCATCTGGAAGTCTTGTTACTTTTCTTGCCAATTTTTGACTTTTTCATTTCAAACTGTATGGAGAGAAGGGAGCCATCATAACAGACAAGGAACAGTTGTGGATTGTGAAACTTTTGTTTTTTTGTGTTTTGGATGCATTACACATTTTTACTGTGGATTTTCCTTTGTAATTAAATTTAGTTTTGAATAACGATGTTACCAACAATGCATATTTGCATAACATTTTAGAATATGCAAAGGACTTGTAAATGTTATCTTACAAACTATCACTTCCACACAGTGAGGTATGTGGAGGTGCCATAGATTTCATTATCTTCAATTCAGAGATGAGTAAAAGAAGATTTGGGGACTTTAAGTGACTTTCTTCAGGTTACACAGCTCTACACCTGAATCTAAGTATTCAACTTCAAGTCCCTTGATCTTCCTTCTGTCTCATGCTACTGCTCATTTGCATTCACTGATCAACATGTAAAGGTGTGAGTAACAGCCAAAGGCTAGGTGTGGAGAGAAACAAGCTCAGGCTTAGATACTTTCTTAACACAATGATGCATCCCCTTCACTTACACTTGCTGAGGTCCTTTGTGATTTAAAAGTTGTGTTGTAATTGGTGATAATTTTAGTTCAATTAGGGAGAAATCACAGAAAGTTAGAGATGTACAAAATGATCTCTCAAAAGTCTTTCCAGCCACATAATTCAGTAGTAATCTGAATTGCCTTGCACACCATGCCATGTTGCAACTAGTTTTATTTTGCATCTGACATCTTGATGGGTAAGGAAATGGACTGTTGCTGGGAAGAGTGGCACTAGAAGAGAACTCGATTCATTAAAATGACAAGATGCTTCCCCTGTCATGGACTCAGCGTCTCAGGCACTAAAATGTAATAGCCAAAAAGTGCTGAGAACAAAGGCGATCTGACTGGTGACTGTAGATTAGCTAGCATGGGAACCTCACCAAGATAAATAGAAGTTACTTTCATTGAGGATGAAATAAAATGGTTGTTTTGTTTTGGGGCTGTGGAAGATGATATAAAAGTTAAACCCTCTGCCAGCAAAGCTTCAGGAAAAGTAGACTGTCAGACACATTTAATTGATTTCTTTATGGAAGCAGCTGAAAATAGAGCACCCCAGTGAATCCACTTTCTAACATTTTAGACTGGGCTTTCAGGAAGGGAGGATGGGGAGCTCCACAGAGCTAAAGGGTTCCTCATTTCTGGGGCAGGAATGGAAACCCAGTTAGCGATGCTGGCTCAGGTAGTCACATTTACTTCTTGCCCCTAACTTTTCATTCCTCTGATCTCTCTGCCCACCTCTTCAAGTATAATGCTCCTTGTAACACCCTGCCTATGTGTAAGAATGTTTGATTTAATAGTGCTAGCTGGGCATTTGGAATTCCCTAAATGAAACGCAGTGAAAAAGTACCAAATAGTGTTATTATCTAAGTTAACGAGCAGGTTGGTGGCCGGCAAAGCGAACAGGGTCATAGAAAATGGTACTCGATCCGCACGCAGAGAAGTGACAAGGGACTTCTCTTGGGGCTCAATGTTCAGGCCAATCTTATTTATTAATAATAGGCGCAGTAATGCTTTGATATTCTTCTGTGAAAGGTACTCTGAGAGTGAAAAGTGCTTCGCTAGCATAAACTTATCAAGCTTCCCTGCTTCTTTGGGGAAAGAAGCAGGGAAGTGGTAAGTGTTATTTTCTCAGTTTCACAAATGGAGAAACTGAGGCACCAACAGCTGTCTTTCTCAATTTCTCACAATTGGGCAATGAAGCCAAAAATAAAAATAGTGGAGGGAAAAGCATTTTTAGTCCATGAGATCATGTTTGGTCGCTAATCTGTTCCACTGCTGCTGTGATTTAAAAGGGGGGGGCATATTATATATGCTTAGGGGGTAATGAAATGCATGGAATTCGGTGAAAAGAGAACTATGTGAATTATCAGATGATGTGAACCTTAAACAGTGTCAGTCTCGAAGGCACCACGTGGTTGTAGACAAGCTCCTCAACCTTCCTGTATCTCAATGTGCATACCTTCTAAATAACTGCAATAACCTGTGTTTCCTCCCTTCATACGGGAATGAGAGAAACATGCTAGTGAAGTGTGAAACCCAGGCTAAGATTTTCTTCTGGCCTGTGGGAAAGAAAACTTTTATGTCAAATTTCTGTTAGAGAAGACACAAAAGGGCGGTCACTTCTCACAGCCTCTGGGACTGTGGACTCAGAAACTGAGCGATGCGAAGGGAGAGGCGGTGGCTGTTCCCTTGATACGTCCTGGCTGGGGGATCGGGCCAGATGGTGCCGCTTTTGAGAACAGGTTTCTGCTGCCTGGTGTGGATTTGGGCTGCCTTGTCTTTGAGAATTGTTTGATTTTGAGGGCAGGATATGCATGTGTGTGCATGCATGAGTGTGTATGCATATGTGTGCACGAGTGTGTCTGCTTGGTCTCACATTTACCTGCAGGACAGGTGGAAGGCTGTGGGTGCTGCAGATCCTGCGGGGAGTGTGGCCTTTGTTGGGGAAGGACACACAAGTCTGTGAGCCAGAGGAGAGTTAAAGGTTAGTGTGGCGGCCACTCCACAAATGCCTGGAGAAAAGGCTCCCTGGGAGGAAGACAGAGTTGGAGCTCAGAACAGGAGCCAAGATTAGAAACCAGAGCACAAGAGGGCACCTGTACCCACCCCGTGGGGTTAACACGACGAATGGAAGGGGTGTATCAGACTGGTTTCCTCCCTCCTGACATACCTGCTATAGTATGAAGGGGAGGCCCAGGGCCTGGCCCAGAGCTGCCAGAAAAGCGAATGCTGAATGCCCATCCAGACAGAGAGTTGGTGTTCCTGCCTCCCCTTCCCCAACAAAGTGCTCAGAGAAGAGGACAAGTGGCTGGTGGGATTTCGTCAGTGAAAGCAGCAGACAATCAATCATCTTTGAACAATAGAGTGTAAACATATGAACACATACATGCATTTGAATAAAAATACCCACCACCTGGGAGGAATGACCCAGAAATGGTAAAAAGAAGATGGTGAGACAATAGGTCTTTTTTTATTTAAACAATTTGGTAATTTGAATTTAGCACCCCCATTGTTGAACATTACTTCCATAATAAGAAATACAAGAAATTCCATGGCATCATCTGTACCCCTTATTTGATACAATCTACTGCCTTGCATCGTTAATGATCTTATTATGTGGACTGTCACTTCCCCACCTAAATTCTTAAAGGACAGAATGGTTTTAACTACTGTGTGCATCTCTGCAAGTGTCCCAAGCACACTTTGCATAAAGCAGGCATCGATGTATGTGGGTAACTTGATTGCCTCGAGATTCAGAAAAATATTAAGCTGTACTGGCAGGTCTGAGACAGATGTACTTCCCATGCTTCTCATGTTCATTTACAAAGTGTGACAAAAAATAAGGACACATGTTTGAGAAAAAAATCCAAAAAACATTATTTAAGTGAGTATAGAAATCATAATTATGACTGCATTCTACATTAATTAGGATAAATAACAACATATATAGCCTCCTCTCTCCTATAAATGCCAGGCCTACCAACTTCTTGCTAGATTCTTCCACATGGCATTATTTCAGCAACTACATAAGATAGGTATTATTAATTCCATTTTAAAGATAAAAAAGTTGACATTGGGAGAATTTAAGTAACTTGCTCAAGGATGGAGGACTAATAAATCCAGAGAGCCAGTCTGATTCCACATCCATGCAGGCTTTTTCTGGCAAATGTGGGGTCAGCACCTCAGTATGGCCACGTGACTTAAGGGCAATAAATCAAACCAATAAATACTACAACATTTACTCACATGTCAGAATGGCTATTATTAAAAAGATGAAAGATAACAGGAGTTAGCCAGGATGTGGAGAAAAGGGAACTCTTGAGAATTGTTGGTGGGAATGTAAATTAGTGCAGTCATGTGAAAAACAGTATGGAGATTTCTCAAAAAATTAAAAATAGAACTACCATATGATCCAGCAATCCCACTTCTGGGTATGTATCTAAAGGAAATGAAATCAGTAAGTTGGAGAGTTATCTGCACTCCTGTGTTCATTGCAGCATTATTCACAATAGCCAAGATACGGAATAATATCTAAATATCCATTAACAGATGAATAGATAAAGAAACTGTGGTATATACATACAATGGAATACTATTCAATCTTCAAAAAGAAGGAAATTCTGTCATTTGCAAGAACATGGATAAACCTGGAGGGCATTATGTTAGGTGGAATAAACCAGGCACAGAAAGACAAATACCACATGATCTCACTCACATGTGGAATTCAAAAAAGTTGGATGCACAGAAGTGGAAAGCAGAATGGTGGTTACCAGGGGCAAGAGTGGGGCCAGGGGGAGCAGGAGGTTGGGGGTTTGAGGAGATGTTGGTCAAAGGATACAAAATTTCAGTTGGCTAAAAAGAATAAGTTCAAGAGATCTATTGTACAACATGGTGACTATAGTTAATGCCAACATACTGTATTTTTGAAAATTGCTAAGAGAGTAGATTTTAAGTGTTCTCATCACAAAAAATAACTACATAAAGTAGTTACATAAAGTAACGATATACTAATTGGCTCATTTTAGCCATTCCACAATGTATACATATTTCAAAATAACATGTTGCACAAGATAAGTATGTATGATTTTTAATTGTCAATTAAAAAAATTTAATTTAATTAATAAAGAAAACTATAGTTGGCCCTTGGTATCTACATCCATGGATTCAACCAATTGCAGATCAATACTTTGGTTTGATCATTACACATTGTGTGCTTGTATCAAAATATCACATGTACCCCATAAATCATATGTACAAATATGTATCAATAAAATTTTTTCAAGTTTTAAGAACTTGCATCTGTACTGGACACATACTGACTTTTTTGCTTGTGATTATTCTGTAAACAATGCAATATAACAACTGTTTACAGAGCATTTGCATAGTATTAGGTATTATAAGTAATCTAGAGATAATTTAAAGTATATGGGAGGATGGGTGTAGGGTATATGCAAATACTGCAACATTTGGTATAGGGGACTTGAGCATCTTTGGATTTTGGTATCCTCGGGAGGCCCTGAAACCCATCCCTCACAGACACCAGATACCAAAGGATGATTGTATATTATTTCCTCATTTATTATGTGCATTGTTTATTGTGTCTCCCTCCACGGGAATCAGCACAGGAGTGCAAGGCACTCGCTCTGTGTGTTCATCTGCAACCATGCCTGGCTCAGATTACACACTCAAATAGCCCTGTTTTGGACAAATGCATGCTGCTGCTGTTTCTGGAATTGCCCTCGGCTTTGCAGAATACTACAGAAGAGTAATCACTCTCCTTACTTCATACACATCTCATTAATGTATGTGTGTCTTTGTTCTGTTTTTCTATTTATTGTTAAACAAAACCTGCTTCACCCAGGGTGATTACCAACTCCTTTTGCAAACCTGGTTCTGGAGGACTTTTCCTGGTGTTCCAATTCAGTCCCATCTGTACTAAAATTTCATCTCATCTTTCTCGAACTTCTTACCCCCTTTCAACACTTTATTTTTCCTCATCAGCACTGTTTATGTTGTTTCAAAGTATTTGTTGGTTTTCTTCAAGGTTAGAGATTTTATCAGTTCATTTGCTTTTTACTTCTAACCTACTAGAACATTGCCTGGGACACAGTTTGTACTCAAAAATTATTTGTTAAGAGGGTGAATAAAGGAAATAATTATTTTCATTTTTAAAGAGACACAGAAGCATATAACCTTTACTCTAAAAGCATTTTAAGACTGGCGTTGTTTTTCCTAAATATTCTGTGAATGCTGTTAAGTCTGCCTTCTGAACATGACTGTTTTCTAAGAGACCAATGCATCCGGCTGTTTCAGATCTGGTATGTTGGTAAACTAATCATAAGTCTAAAAGGCTTCCAGGTACATAATTGTCTATGAGACCCTCCCCACCTGGTGAGGTGTGCAGGTGATAACAGGGAACAGATTCATTGCACTCTACAAGTGAGTAGTTCCAGGCCTGGCCCAGATTGCAGAGCTGGTAACTGGCAGGGCAAAGATTTCCATTGCAACTAAATTCATCCCATAACAAACCCACAGGGGCAGGCACTGTGTTCATTCCCAGTTTATAGGAAGGGATCTGAGGCCCAGAACCATTAGGCAACTTGCCCAGTCAGATGCAAAAGATATGAGATCCCTAGTGTGTCAGACTCTAGAATATTATCTTACCTGCTTTTCTTAGGTGTTAAATTTATATCTGTGAGATACTGAATGAGTGAATAAAGGAATGTATGAAGAGGGTCCTGAATTCCTGATTTTGCTACCATATTGCATTGCTCAAATTCTCTTCTTGCCATGTCACCCTGCTCCCTGGCTACCCGCTTAGTATTATTAGTTACATGGTAGGATGAAAGCTTCCTGGTTCCAAGAAGAGCTTCTTTTTTTCTGGGAAATCCTGTGGGCAGCAGTGCAGAAGCAATTAACAGTGCACACCATTCTGCAAGGAAATGCAAGCTGTGCTGGTCATCCCCCAAATCAAGCCCCACAGTGGGGAGGGACCCTCTGTAACCCTCAGCCTCATTGCCTTGTGAATGCTCAGGCTGTTGCTCAAGGCAGGGTTCTTATCCTGTCAAGGAAGGGGCTTGCTCTTCCATCCAAGTGTGGTCAAAAGTCAATCAATAGATCCCCTTGGTTATTTTGCAAGCTGGGCTGAATTTAGATTTCATGAAAACTCAATTTTAACTCTTTGTAATTCTATTTATCATCTCCTTTTGATCAATGTTTCTGTACATTCAAATTAAAATTAAGCATCCTAGGAGATTTAAATCATGTTTTTGATGATGAGTCTAGAACCAAGTTAGATGATACGCTTTCCTTCAAGTAAACCATTTCAGTTTCTTTCTAAGCCCAAGAGCCCCTGGGGATGTTGTTGAGATGCCTCTTGCTCCTTGCTGCCCTTCTCCCCCTGGGAGACAACAAGATGGGTTTACAAATCCATGCTTACTACTTGGGATGAAAATTATCCATCCAACCACCAGACAAAGGCATCCTTAGCACCCGGTGGGTGGTAGAGAGGTGTGGTATTGGGAAAGGAAAAAGATATGGCAGTAGGACCTAGACCAAAGGGAAGAGGAAAGAAAACAGAACAGGAAGAAAGCTAACATAAAGGAAGTCATCACCAGTGGAATGAAGAAGGAATATTGGATATCAACACAGAGGCAGGGGTACAGAGTTGCAGGCAAAAGAACAAAGAAAGAACGAGGAAGGGTAATATATTTTTTTGAAAAGGCATTGAAAGATAACAAGGAAATATGAAAAGGGACGAATAGTGACTAAATCAAATGAAAACATAAAGAAAAGGAAAAGGCAATAGATGGATTAAAATGTGATCAAAGCATTAGTAACTTCCTTTTTTGTATTTGCTTAAAAATATAAAATACTGCTCCAATGTAATAAATTTCCCTCTCTTCCTTGGCCCTGTGGTGTTCTAAAAATTGGTAGCTGAAGAAATAAATAATTACCCTGTCACACTGGACCAGGCGCTCGGTTTCACACCAGCCCAGGGTCAAGTTCCCTGTTATGCTCCATTAGGAAAGTGCCACGTCTGTTCAGGGTGCAGGTCCCCCTCCTGAGTCTCCATCTATATTTAATGACTACAAGCAATTATATCTTTCTTTTCTCCCCATGACATTTTGTCAATTATAATTGGGGTGGGTATTTTGCTATTATTATTATCATTATTATTTTCAGTGATAAACTATCAGAACCTGGCTCAGTTGATAGAAAATCTATCTGGATTCTGGCTGTCATGATGGCACCACTGATTACTTTGAAGTAACCTGCAGCAGTGTTGACAGAAAATAAGCATTGAAATGATCCAAAGGAGTAACTAAGAAGGAATAATCTTTTCTTTCCTTCCTTCCTTCCTATTTTTTTTCAAATTTTCCTGAAGGATAAGCTGTCTTTTTTTGAAAGATATACTTCAACCTCAAGTTGTTTGGGATTACTAGGAGAATGAATGTCAGGTTCTTCTTAGGACATAGCCTCTCCCTGTTCTTGCCTCTGGGTCTTAGGAGGAAGCAAATTTGTTACCACTAATCAGAACAGACAGGTAAAACCACCAATGCATGGGCTTTGGTCAGCCAAAACAGGACTGAAAAGAAACCTTATGAATAAAACCTTCAAGTGGATCAGTAGGAAAAAATGCTTTGACAGTCTGTTTTCAGGTGAGGAACCCGGTGTACTAGAGCTCTAGAGAGCAGGACTAGGCAAGAAATCTAGGAATGCTCACTTGGACAGTGAATCAGAGTGTAAACAAAGGCTGAGAAATATGAGTTCAACTCTTAACACAACTACTTAATTCTAACGTTCCCCCTCACCAACTACCAGAAATGATTTAAGACAAATATCAGCCCAGGCAAATATTTAAGGAGAAGTCTCAGATCGTAATGGAGTTATAAGACTGTCTGGAATATAATCTACATAAGCTTTTAAGCGTGCCAAGTATTTTATTTGAATATACCCAAAGAAAATGGGATATGCACTTTGAAATCTATGAAACTTTCTATTTTTGCAAAAATGAATAACCATTTTTATGCAAAGTAGAAAATATAGTGTACCCGTGCTACATTGTGAAGCTACTGGTAAACCTACCATTCCCTTTGCTGGATTGAAAAGTGAATAATCTTGCATTTAAACTCTGCCTCTATCACCTTGGGCAAGTCACTTCTGAGCCTTAGTTTTCTCTTCTGCAAAATAGGAATAATAACTTGCAAACTGTTATATAAATCACTGATTTATACAACATTATAGGTGCCCACACTGGTGGCTTTCATTTGTTCATCCATCTGTCTATCCATCAATTTGCTTATTCATCTAATTAATATTTATCGAAGGCCTCCCCTGTGGCAGACACTGATCTGGGTGGTGTTATCATTTATGGGTTCCTCTGGTTGTTTTACAGGGAAAGTTGAGTTAGACTTTTAGGCACCAAGAAGCATATCGATATATGAAACACGTTATTGCAGCCCAGGAGTCAATAAATAATTGTTGGAATTTGCATTCAAGAACACGGATGGGATCTATTTTAACAAACAAAACTTGAGAAATGATGGAGAGTTTGAAGTAGTTGCATAAATTCTGTCGAATTTAAAAAAATGTACGCCATGGTTTTTTCAGGCCCTGGTAGGGCACTGTTCTCAGAACGCTCACTACCTCCCAAGTCCAAATTAACTCCAATGCAAGGAAGGAAAAAATTCACACTGGTTTCACAGAAGTTGGGAATCGATAGTTCTTGACAATCACTTCTTCCCTGTAAACCTTAAGCCCAGCAGGCCCTCAAGGAGAGGAGACTCAGCTCACAGAGGGAGGGGCAATCTGAGGGCAGACATATTATCTTTCAAAGCACAACCTCAAAAGTATCCTAGCATCTCCTCAGAGCAAACACTTTAAGATCTGAATTCAGGGCTGTCCAGTTCTGTGTCTTTAACACTGTCAGTCAGGGCTACCCAGGAAACATCATTACTCACAATTTCACCTTGCAAATAAATAGCTCTGAACTGCAGCCAGAAGCAACGGAATCTCTCAAAGACACTATCTGGAAATAGTCGGTGGACAGCACCTCAAGCCCCATTAATCATCTTCATGCTTACAGTACTTCTTAATGGCTTTTCTGGTTTATCCTTTGAATGCCAACAAAGAGTGTGATTTTTCCTGGTTTATTCTATTAAGTTGAAATCAATAACTAATATAAATGTGCCGACGGTAGGGTATTTGGAAAGGCCAGGAATGAACTAGCACCCCAGTTTTATCTTGCCCTGCCCAGAACGGTATGTGGAGATTGAAGATTAAAAGAAACGGTAACTAAGCATGGTGCTTTCTAAGGAATCAGAAAATGACAGCTTCAGGAAAGGAGTGCCTATGTACCACGAATCTGGATCTTTGGGGGTAAGGGATGTGGTTTTTGCTTTTCAAGACAGGTAGGGCTCAGGAGAGGCCTGCAACCACAGGCTGTTAAAGGAAGCAAAACGAAAAGATGCTTAATTTTCTCCAGGGAGAGATTTTAAATAAGGAAATGTGACTGGTAGTGGTTGTCCTTCTGGGAGAAAGAAAACAGGAGCTTTGCCTCAAAATTCTCTGACTAGTACACGCAAGGGAAAGCTGGTTAAGCTACACAATCACTTCCCTGTGTGCCAAGAGGCAGCAGTCAGCTTTTAAAAGTGATATATGTCCCACAAAGTGAGAAGCAGCAGCCACATTCTGCAGAGATGGATGTGCAAAATGTGAGATCAGTCTTTTCAACCTGCAGAGAAGGTTTGAAAGGTTCAGTTCTGAACTTCATGGTCAGCATTTTGGATGGCAGTCATTGACAGCTACTAAGCTGGCTGGCAAAAAAAAAAAACCCTCTTATAACACAGCCTTCACTGAAAAGGTGGTTTTCTAAGTGGTGATGCAACAATCACTTGAATGAGGGTAAAAGAAAACGTGAGGCCTAAGATAACGAAGATTTAAATCATGGTGTCCATGAACTTGTCAGCACAGCACCTAGCACCAAGCACACTGGAGTCCGTCCCCAGCTTTGCTGCTACATTGGGGTAACCTCAGGAGCTCGTTTGACTTCTCAGTCTTTACTCTTTATTTGCAGACAGGGGCAGCAAGAGTTGGACTGCTTGCTTCATGAGCTTGTTCTAAGAGTCTTATTAGATATGATGTGAAATGTTAAAAGCTAAGATCCTTAGATAAACCACAGAGCCTCTCTGGAGCATCTCCTAGCTAAAGATCTCAAGTCCTGGGTGAAGCTGGCTGCAGTGGAGATGTGGCCTACTTTCTCACACTCAGGGCAAATCTGCCTGTATCTTCACTAATACTCTACCCTATCCCAGACATCACTCCTTGCCTAGTCTCAGGTCTGGGTTCATGAAAAGCAACTTTTCCTCAAAAAGACTGAGGATCTAAAATAAACACTAGTGACTAGAGCAATGTAAATTACTATTAAGTGTAGCCATATGACCATGGAAACATCATGTAGAAGCTTCTGTTTCTAACTGTTTACATTTTAATTTATTTTTTTTTCTCTGACAAATGTGAATAATGACATTCACTTGTGCATCATTTCAGTAGCATGTCTTTATGTTGGTTGATGGTAGTTCTCTGACGATGGCTGACGTGACTGTCAATTTCATATGTCAATTTGACTGGGCTGTGGGGTGCCCAGACGTTCGGTTAAACAGTATTCTGTGAGGGCGTTGTTGCACATGGTCAACATTCAAATCAGCAGACTAAGTAAAGCAGGTTGCCCTCCCCGATTGGGTGGGCCTCATCCAATCCCCTGAAGGCCTGAATAGAACAAAAAGGCTGAGTAAGGGAAAATTTACTCTCTTTGCCTAACTACCTTCAAGATGGGACATGAGTCTCCTGCCTTCAGACTGGGACTTGGTCTAGAACTTATACCACCTTCTGGTTTTCCGGTGTACTGACTGCATATCTTGGAACTTCTCAGCCTCCATAATCATGTGAGCCAAGTCTTTATAATAAATCTCTCTCTCTCTCTCTTTCTCTTTCTCTATATGTATATATATACACACACACGTATGTTTATATGTATTAAATATATGTATATATAGATATATATGTATAGATGCATATAAAGATAAATAGAACCAATAGATCTATACTTTATTAGATATTTATACTTTATCTATCTATACTCTATCAATCGACTGATTGAGAGATCTCCTATTCACCCTGCTTCTCTAGAGAACCCTGACTAATACAGCTAGCATAGAAAATGTTAGATCTATAACTTTGAGATCTGGAATGTTCAAGCATGCTCTACAGGTATTATGGTGAGTACAGTGTAGAGCATGATGACATTTCAAAGATCTGAGCACTAAGTGCATCACATTCCAATTTGCGTGCTCTGGTTAAAAAGCAAACTCATCAAAGGCTCAGAGGTGAATTGAGTGGCCCATAAACTAAGCTGAAATCATTGCTTAATATAGGTGACAAAGGTATCAGAAAAACATTTTTCAATACACCTCACTTCACATGGCTCAGTGGTAGGAACTTTGTATAAATGAAATTAATATAAGTAAGCTGTCCTCCTTGGAGCCCAAAGTCTAAAACAAAGCAGAATGGAAATCACTGATTCTGCTTCAATTAACATTTCACAGATATTAACAGAGAAGCTATTGTATGACAGACATGGTACTAGGCACCTAGATAAGAAAGATGACAAAATATTGCTAGTAAAATATGGAAAGTATGCAGTCAATGCTGCGAAGTCCTGGGTGAGCTAGAAGACAAAGGAGACACAGGGTGAACAAATACATGAGCTAAATGCCATTCCGACCTGCTCTACCTCACAGCTTTTCAGAAATCAATAAATTAAAGGTAGGCAAAGAGCTATCAAATCTTCTGTGTGTTTCAAAAACAAGATGAGGTGTTATTAGAATGGAAGAATTAAAATAGAAATCAGACTTTGCAAGTTATTAGTAGCAGCCCATAAACCAAATTACATTTTGCAAGAAATAAAGTGGGAAAGGTACTGGGAAAGTGAGCTTCTTTCAGAGTGACATTTTTGAGATAAAAATATGATGGGTGAGAATAACAAAGTTCAGTGTGAAGTTACACTGCACACCTATTAAAACTCTTGTACTGAGGAACTACAAAGGAATTTCCAGGTAGCAGCTATCCTCAGCAAGAGGATGAATTAGCTGTAAGACTAGTTCAGGATTAATAAATAGATTTTTTTTCTATTAGTATTTGTAATAATAGTGGGAGATATTCTAAGAGCCTATTTCATACATGGACCATTTTGGGAAAACAAACAAACAAAAACATACATTGTACCATCCCATCATACCTCCTTTATGGTAACTCGGGCATTTGGGGTATTCTGAGATCTATTTCATAGAACCACAAAGTGAGATTTCAGAGACACGCCAGTCACATGTTTTCTTCTAGGCTGAAATCATGAAATCAAACCCTCCCCCAATCTGTAGAGGTGTAATGCAGCTCAGGGCCCACATGGACACGAAGTACCTTATCTTCTACTTTTCCTTACTTCATTTCCAAACCCTTCACCGTTCATTTTATTATGTCTCTTCATCTTTTTATTGTTTCTTAACTTCTCTCTTTCATCTCCTTAGGCTTTTTCTAATCAATTTGTAACGTCACTAAGAACATGAAATTAATTAATTAAAACTTGTATACTCACATGTGTTTGTCACATAGACAGACCACACATAGACTCTCCTCGGATTGGCTATAATACATGGTTAAAACCTTTACAATCTAAGTGTGTCTGTGCCTATACATATCTCTTCTGGATCACAAACCCAGGGGGCCTTATCTTTTGATTAATTAGGTATCTCATTTCCCCCGTTACATTATCACAAAGAAATTCAATGTTCAAAAAAGTTTTAGTTGATTATGACAATAATGGAGACACAGGGGGATTAATTTGAATCAAGCAGCAACTATCCAGATGCTCGAAACAGAACTCGGAACACTGGCTTGCTGATTCTGACTCTCAGCCCTAGGTAAGGCCCTGGAATGTAAAACATTGTTAGCACATTTTACAAAAAAGTCAATTAAACTGTACAAAATAAAATGAACACCCAAAAGGAAAAGTGATTCAGGAAATGAACTGGTTAGCACTTACAGTAATTACTAGAGATTACTACCAAATTACTAACCAAATTACTGGTAGAATGGTCATATTATTCTACTCCTTATAATGACGGTGCATACCAATTCAAGTAATTGTACGTAATTTCCTTGACTCAGTCCAGATAGTCATTTGAAACCAATCCGCAGCCAGGGTCTCCATATTTCCTCCCCGACCCCTGAAATGGGGCTTGATATTGCTATTACTTTAAGAGAACTCTCCCCCCCCCACTGTCCATTCCCAACCTCTTGCCACTTGTGTCCAGAGTAATAGCAGAGTGGAACGCAAGGCTAAAAATAGTGTTGTTAAAAATCTGACCTTACAACTGTGTGGTCACTCACATGACACTATTTGAAAGGGGCTCAGACAAACCATCCTGGTGGCTCTGGGGTCACGACTGCCTGAAATGCCACTGTTTATACTTTAGCTATAGGATGAAGCTCCGGGAAGCAATTTACTGGATTCACTTACAGGGATGTTCAGGGGAGGATGAGGCCTCCAGCTCTCAATTTTCTAAAATGGGGGGGAAATGGGCAAAAGGAACGAAGGTCTGTGTCACAGGCTTGGTTTCCAGAAGCAGATGCTGAATTGGAGCCTGGGGTTCAAGGTATTTATTAGAGGTCCACACCTAGAAAGGGAAGAGGGAGGAAGCAGGACCCTCCGAGCACACTTTGGCCTGCTGCTCTGGGAAGGGGGCATGAAGCCACAAAGGCGGCAGCTCCACTGCAGCTGAAGGACCCTGAAAGTGACAACAGGAGACTGCTTACAGCACTCCCTGCAGTTGGGCAGAGATCCGGCCAGGGCCACATCTCTGTGATACCATGGTTAGGCTGAGGGCACTCCCTGTAAATGTCTACTCTAAGTTTTAGGCCCAGGCTTTGTACTAAAGAGTAAGGCAAGATCCCAAAGAATAGACTATAGATTGTGCAGCATTACTTTCCTGACACTTCGACATGCACTGAAGTATTAACTAGAGTCATAGCTATCTGAACTATTTTGGCCTTCGACGACTTTATAGCACAATATGTAATTCCTATTGGGACAGTAAATCAGAAACTTCAGTATTTGTTAAAACTGAATAAAGTTTATATGCCTATCAAAAAAAAAAAGCCCCAAATTAAAAAAAAAAAAAAGCTGTCTTCAGAAAACAAAAAATGGCACGACCAGCTCTATCATAAAGGATACACCAGTGATTGCAAAAATGTTGTTGTCTTTTCAAATCAGCCTAAACTGGATTTCCAAATTAGCAGCCCCAACTGTGACTGTGCAGTTGCTTGCATTTGTAGTGCTGAAAAGTTGTATTCACAGATAAGCGAGAACCATCTAACATAAGGCTACCACATTTCCCTCTTCTCCAAATCTGGGAAATGTGGCTGATTTGCATATTTAGCATACATTTGCATTCTGTGTTCAATAGCCCCTAACTCTAATTATGTAAAATAAGATAAATTAGTACATTTCACTGCCATTGTATTCTAGCCCTGTGGTTAGGGGCTAAGGAGACTTAACCCAACTTTTTCCTCCTCCTTCTGGCTCATTCCCTACTAGGACAGAAGTCATTTGGTGTTCAGTCTGGGGACATTTCAAGGAAAATCCTTAACTGTGGGAGAGGGGGAGAGCAAGAAAAAGGAATGACCAAAGACATCCAAAAATAGAACTGTGCATTTGCTAACCTAACAAGTAAGTTTAAAATGCCAGCTTGATCAAATATTAAACAAAAAATGAGCCTTGTAAATATTTTATAAGTAAATATAAGACAAAGCCCTTTTCAACCAAACAAAAAGTAGCACAGAATCAAATCCAGTACATCAACTTTGCACAACATACAAATTCCTATCAGGATGGAAATAAATGGTTTTGCGGATGAGAAGTGGATCTAGACAGCAACAGGAAACCCGAAGGAAGGTGGCAAATGGCCAGGTGAAGGTTGTCATTACTTCCCAGTCCTTTATCTGTGTCCCATTTTCTCTTATTTTAGGTGGCCTTCATAGCCCCCTGGAGAGACACTTGATATTTCTAGATCGCTCCAGAATCCTGACACTCATTAACATGCTCTTTCCCATCCCAAGTCCCTAACCCCCCCACATCACCCCTTTACTTCATTGGACACATATTTATTACGCACTTTCTGTGGGTTAGGAAACGTGCTGGGGTTGAGGGTATGAAGATGAACAAGAAATAGAGACCCAGCTTGCTAGGAAGCTACATGGAAAACTGAGAAAGTGATTACAATATAACAAGCACTGTAAGGGAGGTGTGTGAAAAATGTGAGGAATGCACATGGAACCAAATGCCTAGATCTGCTGGAGAAGGAGCAGGAAAACAGGGTTGAATAGGCCACAAGAGGTTTCCAAGAGGAGAAAATATTTTATCTTGCTCAAACTGGAAGAGTAAAGAATTCTCTAGATTGAGAAATGGGGTTGGGGGGGAGGAAGACTTTCCAGGCAGTGGGAATTATGTATATAAAAGCATTAGTACCCATGAATTTGAGTGCCCAATGAGTGGATCCAAACATATACAATATTGATTATGAAAATAAAGACAAAGGCACTTCAGCTGTGACAGTTGGGAATGAGTTCACAGAGGAGGTGAGACTTTCCTGTGAAATCCAGAATGGACAGACCTGAGGGCAAGGCACTGCCAGAAGGAAGAACCTGCACAAATGGAGGCAGGGTTGTGGATCGTGTATGCCTCATGAAAGACGTGAATAGACTGGTTTAACAGAGCCAAGTGAAGCCAGCACTGAAACAAGAGAGCAAGGTGCCTAAGAAAAACATTGTGTATGTGGTGGAGGCCATTTAAGTGTATTTTTTTTTAAATAAAGAGGGGGAAACAATCCTATTAAATAATTATTCTAGATCAGGCATCATTCTGGGCGTACATATTTAGTCATTCTTTGTGGAAAGCACAAATAGATGAATTAGGAAGATACCTGAAAGATAGTGCAGGATTAATTAGTCCTACAGAAAAGAAGGCTGTTGTAGAATGCTTTTAGGGGGCTAAAATATTCCAGTGTTCTAGGTGTGAAGGGATGAAGCTCTCAGCTAGCCTGATTCCAGTGGGAATAAAAACAGAGGACAGGATTAAAGGGCATTTTGAAGAGACTTTTATAGAGCATGCTTTGATTTAGCTCAGGGAGATATACAAGAATATTGCTAAATTTTTGAGTGTGGGTAAATCAAAGAATGGCAAGAACAGGGAAATAAGGAAGATAAGGGAGGCAAGGGGATGTGAATGAACATTTATTATGTGTCAACTGTATTTTTAGCATTTACCTATCAATTTTATATTTAGCTCATTAATCCTTATAAAACACCTATAAAATAAAAATCATTCTTCCAGATGAAGAAATTGTAAATCAGGGAGGTTTTGCAAATTGCCTAAGTGCACCAAGCTAGTAAATTAAACAGGCAAAACTGAACTCTGGATCAACTATAGTCCAAATCCTGTCTCGGCCCCTTGCAATATGTCTCAAGTTGTTGATGAGAAACACAATGTGTTTGGACTTAGATACGTAAGTTTGAGACGACAGTGGAACATTCAAGAAGAAGTATCTAGTGAGTAGTTAGATATAATAGGATCATAGATTTATAGAACTGGAAGGCATCTTAAAAATTATATAATCACAGGGCCAAAGTTCTAAAAGAGATTAAAGCTGGGGTTATCCTTTTGGGGAAAGTTCACATATTAGGAAATGAGTGAAATCCCCATATGAATGAAAACGCACATTAGAAGGCAAATGACTGCTGTCCTTTGGGTGTACCCAGCTTTCTGGGGCAGGGAGAAGGAAAGAGGTCTCTAATAGGATAGGGCAGAGGCTTCTTGAAAAGAGGAGCCTCCCCCATCAGGAAAGGCAGATTAAGAATAGGTAGTCAAACACGTTGAATGACTTCCAAAAGTCACAGAAAATGAGGCAATTGTCTATGGCTGTTAGAAGTGTGTTGGCTGCCTTAGAGAGAACTTGTCAGAGAAACAAGGAAAATAATATAAAGAGACAAATAGCAGGGGTAAGATAGCCTGCGGTTTCTTTATTTGACTAGATCTTGGAAATAAAATATAATTTATGGGAAGACATGTAAAGGGGGAATTTTATGAAGATATGTCTCGGTTATAGTTTCCTGTGGTTTAAAGAGAGGATGTAACAAGTTATAAAACACCATAGGGTTTTGGTTTGTTGAGATGAAAATTGTTGACAACTATTATTTTAATTCACAGCAATCCTCATAGTTTTGTGCAAGATTTCAATAGTGGCTACAACTAAGGGTCTATGATATTTGCCATACAAATAATAATAATTTAGAACATTACTAAATTATTTTTATTCAAATGTATAGGTGGATATACCCAAAGGCACTATTTCACAGAATTGAGAAATAATTGCTCAGATTTGTGACACATTAATTAAACAACTGTGGTTTCCAATAGGAGACTGTTTCCAAAAAGAAAAGGCTTAGTTACATAAAGCTGTATTGACTAAGCACTGGCGTAAGGACAGGAGTCAGAGCCGAGTCTGAGCTGCGCAGCTGTGGACATGCACCATGGGCAGTAGACGGCACCTACCTGGATCATATGCTGCCCCTTCTCTTCCACCTTCCCCCTCCACCGTATAAATTCACTTACTAATGAACCACAAACACACCCCACCACCAAATGCCACGTATCTCCATACAAGCTGTGGCATGAGATCTCTTCCTAAATGGACTTTGACTTTCACTGCACAGCACCATGGTGGATGCCACTTGCAAAAGATGTCTAAAATCTGGGGACCTGGTAAGGCCTGCATTTCCATGGGCTACAAAACACAATGTGGGTACCTCCTAGAAAGGAGCTAGTGTGTTCAATAATCTAAAACCACATCTTGCTAATTACCATTCTCTTTGGGTGACTGAGTTAATTTCTGCCTGTGGTTAAACATGCTGTTTATACTACTTTGGTTGGAGGTCAAGAGGTATAGAAAGAAACACAGTTAATTCCCTAATAATACCATTTGCTACACATAACATCGCATTTTATATTATTTTGCACATGACACCCAGGACTGAGCTCTACAGAAAATGAAGTTGGTATTAGGGGTAAAAAGGTTTTCTCAAATATTAAAAAAATAAATTTTTTTAATTGTCTTTGTATTGCACTTGAAAATACACAATTTCAGCTGTCACCTGCAATAAAGATTTTTTTTCCTCCTTGGAGGCAACATCTAAAATTTTCATTATCTTAAAATTTTTGGAAGCATTAATTTCAAAATAGTACAAACTCATGGTAGAAAATCAAACATTAGGGAATGGGGTAACATGAAAAGTAAATTTCTCTTGGCATGCACTTCCCCTACCCTGACTCCCCACTCTCCAGAGTTCACAGCTGGATAGTTTCTTTTGTATCTTTTCAGAAATTCCTTGTGTATATAGAAGTCTCAAAAGACAGAAACACACAGACACAGTTTCCTTTTCTTTCTTTATACAAACAGAGTTATAGTACACACATCGCTTTGCAATTAGCTTTTTTCACCTTGCAATGTGTCTTAAATGTCTTTCCACAACAGGTATAGATCTATCACATTCCTATAAGGGCTACAGAGCATTCCTTTACGTGGATTACTATAATTTACATAATTAGTTCCATATCGAAGAGATTTTTACAAGCTATTTGTATTATTTATAAGCATTCATTATTTTTTATTGTTTTATTATAAACATTTATTACTGTCCAGTTATTGATGGCTACTTAACAAGCCACCAGAAACTTACGAACTTAACAGCTCTGCTATTATGGGCATGGACTCTGTGGATCAGGAATTTGGCCAGGCGGGGATGGCTTGCCTCTGTTCCATGTCTGGGGCCTCAGTTGGGAAGACTCAAATGACTGGGGGCAACTCAGGCAATGGGGCCGGCAGTATCCATGATGACTTCTTCATTCCTTGTCTGACACCTTGGCAGGGATGGCAGGAAGGACTGCCTCCATCCAGGAGCCTTTCCAGGATGTGGTCTCTGAGTAGTCAGACTTCTTCCCAGGTGTGTGGCTCCTCCAGGCAACTGTCCCAAGCCAGCTGGGCCAAAGCTGCCTGGCCTTTTCTGACCTAGCCCCAGAATCAAGCCACATCACTTCTGCCACATTCTATTGGATACGAGCAAGTCTTAAGGCCAAACCAGGTTCATAAAAAGGGGAATTGGACTCTCCCTTGTGCTGGGGAACTAGTGGTGAGGTCATCTGGCAGGATATGGGATGACAGATGTCCTTGCAGCATCTTTAGAAATACAATGTGCTACGATTATCATAAAAGAATGTGCCTCTGCCTCTTTTGTTCTTTGCGAAGCCCTCCCTGCCATCACAAATAAACCTGCTCTTGAGCGTGTTTCCTGACTCCATGCATGCATCCCGGGATGTCGTCATGTCCTGCTTGCAGAATACAGACAGCACACCACAATGCAAAGAGCACTAGCCCGTGGTCAGTAGACATGGGCCCATGTCAATGAACATCTAGAGTCCCAGTTTTATCATGGAAAGGAGGGGATTAAACTAAATTATGTCCAAGGCTCCCTCAATTATAAAATTGTATCATTCTAATATAAAATACCCTACTTATATACAGTCACGTGCCGTATAATAACATGTCGGTCAAGAATGGACTGCATATATGATGGTGGTCCCATAAGATTATAATACTGTATTTTTGCTGTACCTTTTCTACGTTTAGATATGTTTAGGTACACAAATACTTACCATTGTGTTACAGTTTGCCTACAGTGTTCAGTACAGTCACACGCTGCACAGGCTTGCAGCCTAGGAGCAATAGGCCGTAGGTGTGTGCAGGCTATCCCATCTAGGTCTGTGTAAGTACAGGCTGTGGTTCACACAATGATGCAATTGCCTAACGATGCCTTTCTCAGAATATATCTGCATTGTTAGGCAACGTGTGACTGTGTTTCCTCTTCCAACTCCTTGTTCTGAGAAGGAGGATCAAGGAGAGAATGGATTGGATGCAGCTCCAGTCTTCCAGTTCCTTTTTGCACCCGCCTCAAAGAGGAGGCCTAACCACATACAGTAGGTGAGAATGAACACCACGCAACCTGAATGTGACACCAACCCTGCCACCCAGCATCCCTGTAAGAAGAAAAAAGTACTATAGTCATGTTTATAAACTTACAAACGATGATGATACCAGATCTGGGAGTACCCAAAAGAGGAAGTGGGCATACTAAAATTTCATTTTAGAGAGTAATCACTTTCCCTTCCTTGTCAGGGCAAGGGATTAAGATGTGAGAGAAATAGATAGGGTTGGTGTGATTAGAAATGCTTCCTACCTAAGGAAGAGTGTCACAAACGCAGGGGATTGCTATTTTAAAGGCTCCTTGTTCACAGAGCAGCACCTGTGCCATATTTTCTACTACGCTTAGCTTTGTAACTTATTCTATCTAAGCTGTGTCATGTAAAGCATATTTCCAATCCCAGAGGTAATTTCTATGAGGGATTTATATGTAGCATATGGAAAGTCGAAGCCAGGCCAAGGAGCCAGTTTCGCACCAGTCTAGATGTTGTTGTTTCTAATACCAGCCTGATTGTCCTCTTCTCTTTTGGGAGATGTTGAGAGGAAAATGTAGCCCTTGGATGGTACCACTTAAGAGAAATTATTGGAAAAGAGGGAAGGGTGGACAAAGGGAAGAGGGAAGGCACAGGACATGAAGGGTGTAGGAGCTGATGTGTCCCAGTGCAGACAAGGTGGGTTGATATTCCGTTCTCTTTCTGTCACTAAGAGAAGCTGACCAAGATCTTCATGGAAAGCCCCACAACCACACCACAAAGGCAGATGGGTCAGACCAGGTGCCCTCAGGACAGATGGGAAACATTCTAGGCTTCTTCTTATTTTCCTGGCCTAGTACAAATTTATTATTTAGGTCAGACTAACTAGAATGGATAAGGTTCTCTGGAGATCAGAGGCTGTGCACTGTCTGTGATGTGTGACAAATCGAAGGAGCAGAGCCACGCTTTCCACATGCTCAGTGAAGGATGGACAGGGAGGAGAAATGACAAGGAGTCTTTGCATGCCTTACTTTTCATTTACTTCAGTTTCTCCCCCCACCCATCTGCCGTCTTTGCAAAGCAGAAGAGAAAGGAAATGTCATTTCTCTGGAGATGTAACAAAAGGTTATTTGCTTTGAAAAAAGGCTCTGTCTTAAATAAATGTAAGTTGTCTGTATCGTTCGTTTGTTTGTTTGGTGCTTTTTCTGTTTTTTTTCCTTTGGCTTCTTCTCAGTCACCCTATAAATCACTGCAAATCACCTTACCATTCCCTGAATTTGTAGGAATCTCTTGCTGCTGCACAAAGGCATAAGAATGGGCCAAGGCAAACATCTCTAATGTCTTCTTTCAAAACCAAAATGCATTTTAATAATTTAAAGCTGCAGCTCTTTCAGTCACTTGATAAATTATTCACAAATTTTACAACAAAAAAAAGGAAAAAAATCTGTTCCCTTTACAAGTTCTGGAACATTAAATCATGTCAGAATAGATGAAAAGGACAAATCAGCCCTAAACTCTTAGAAATCATACATTTTACTTCTTTATCTGAGAGCAGTGCCATAGTTTATAGGGCAGTTGGCTGCTGAAGATGGTTTTTCAGGACTTGTGTCCAGGCACAAAGCAAGAATGACAGTGTAAGAAGGAAAGAAGGTGGCTTTGTCAGGGAGGGTATGTGGAGAACATCTAGCTGTTTGCCTCAGGACTGCAACTTGAAATACCATTTTAAAATGACACTCAAGGAGAGGCAAATGAAGAAAGCTCATTTGTTTAAGATAACTCACATTAATTCTGGGCAACGGAGGAAGTCACAATAATGCTGGCTCCTACTGTGCTTGTGTCCACACACTCCCTGACATCCTCCTACCAAGCACGGGCAAGTGCTAGGAAGTTGCACACTGTTAAAATGTCCGGCAGGCATAGCCTTCAGATGCCTAGCAAACAGGTGTTTCTGCCCCATGGAATGGAGAATCATTGCCTAGAAAAGACTTTTAAATATACATCCAAAATGATAATTATGCCCCACCAATGTAGTCACCTTGCAGCTGAGGATACTGGAATCTTCTCAAGCATCTCCCATCTCATTATAAAAACATAGTCACTGAAAGGTTAAAGTTATTGACAGCAAAGGGCCCAGCAGAACTATTAGGATTTCTTTCCAGATATTTCCTACCAGAGATGTTTCCTTTCTATAGCCAGTTCCCAGGATATTATTACAATTAATACATTCTGTCATCAACACTTGTGTCTTCCAACTGCATGGTTTCTTTTTGTTCTACTGGGGCTGAGAAGAGTGGTAGTATTACAGGAGAACTCGATAGGATGTCACGCTTCAGTTAGGATGGGCATGAGGTCTGTTTGAATAAATACTGCCCGTATTAGCCTAACACTGTGCTAGCATATAGGAGATGTCAATAAATGCTTGCTTCCTGAATGAATAAATGAATAGAATTTGCAGACATACTCAAAGTCTAATCTCTCGTGTGCAAAATGGGTGCAGATACTATTAGCTATGCACCATTTTAATAGGCAAAAATGGGCTATTAATTTTTTAATTTGAGAGTGACAAAACCTAAAATAATTTCCTATTTTAGGCAAGGGATTCTGGATGAAGCTTCCATCCTTATTAATAAGGCAACTTTTTATCTTTGAGGCACTTTGGTAATTTTTTTCTACCTTCCACTCCCTCTTCCTCTTATAATCTAAATTTTTCTTTAATGAACTTAACGTTTATTTTCAGGAAATTCTGATGTCGGGGGGTATTGTTGGAGGCATCTGAGTGTTGGTTAAAATATCTTCTCTTCCACTTCGAGAAGTCCTATAATGCCAGAACCATCTCTACTGACAACACCTTTCTTCACCTTCCAAATCTCTCTGCTCAGCTTCTGGAGGAGTCAAATTCCAAAAGAACCAACCTTTTAGAAAACCATGGTTCTTTAATTTTAATTCATCAGGATAGATGCTGACATCCACACCAGTATTTGGAGACCAGAGAGTGATGAACCAGAAGAGAAAAAACATTGAGTTTCTGAAGTATGCTACTTATTTGTACATATTACTTTTACCCTAAAGAATATAAGGGGGAAGGGGTTGCACAGATGCATACAAAAGAGCAAGATAAAATAACGGTAACAAAGAAAAATGACCCTAGGATAAGAAATAGGAAAAACAACGTCAGAGCTTGGTGATCTCAACATAGCACCAACATTCTTTACATCTCCGTGCATCAGCATATGTAATTTAGAACAGTTAAATAAGTTAAGTAAGGTAGTTCTAGGTGTATGTTGGTTACTTTTTGGGATGTATATGTTATACAAATGATCTTATATAAGTTTCCTGAAAGTGTCTGACTCTCTTGGCTCAGTGTCAGTCTTATTGACAATTATTATCTTTACGTCTTAAGCACACAATAATTGAGGATACTCCTGTGCTACTTCAGACCTGAGCTCACACATCATCTCAGGGAGACACTGCAGACACCATAGCTAAAGTAGCCCCTCTCGCCCCCTTCTCAACCTCTCTCTTGCCCATTACCTTGTATTATTTTCCTTAAAATATTTACCAATATTTATAGTTGATTTTGTTTATGTGCAAATAGTCTACCTCACCCTCACTAGAATATAAACTCTATGGGAGCAAAGATTCATGTCTCTCTTGTTCTCTCTTAGGCCTCCAGTGCCTAGAACATGGCCTGGCATGGAGCAGGTACTCAAGGAAAGTTTGCTGAACTAATGAACAAATGAATGAATGAATGGATAAATAAGTGAACGAATAAATATTTGAGGTGAAATCTTTCCTCTAATTTGGTTCAAATACTATCTTCACCACTTGCATTAGCTGGGTAAGTCAGCTACACAAAAGGTGATTTTTTTTAACAACCAAACCTTTCAACTTCAATGCTCACCTGCAACCACCCTCTGTTTGTCTCTTTATCTCCTCCGGCCCCCAGCCCTGCTGCAGTGACAGGTATGCCCCCTCCCGTCTGAGGTTCCTCCCTCCACCCGTGTTCTGGCCACACTCTTCCTTCCTCTCAAGGACCCACTCCACCAACTCTACCAGCTCCCTTCTCTGGCCTTTTTCCAGCAGCATTTAATAATGCTATTTCAAAGCAAAGCTGAAATATTAAAACATGAATATTTAAGAGCTTCTCCTCCATCACTTCTAAAAGATAAGAGCTTTTGTCCCTAGATCATCACCTAGGAAGGTCTATAATTGTGTTGAGTAGTAATGAGCTAAAAGGAGGTTGGAAAGATGGAGAGGGCAGAAATAGCTAAATTTATAAATTTATAGTGGAAAAGGCAGCGTTTCTCTCCTAGAAGGATAGAATAGATCCTAAAGGTGTGTCAAGCAGACAGGAGAATCAAGTACTTATTCTGACTGGGTTTAGAAGAGAGTTTGGGTGGTTGAGAAAAACACAGAGCTATTTAGGGTGGGGGACAGATGATGGGATGTGAAATATTGACAGAAATAAAGGGAAATACAATTTTAAGATACTTTGATGTGTGTTATAAAGACCAAGACCCTTTCTGGTTTTCAGAAGTAAAGGTGCCTATGCTTTCCAATAATATTTGTTATTTTTGTTGCAGGACTACTGTTTATTTGTTTGAGTGGAATATAACACAAAGCAGGGCACAAGCTAGAAGCAAGAAAGCCAGGCTTTATCTGGGTTGCATCCAGATGTTGGCATTCCTGAAAAAAACAAAAACAAAAATGAAAGCCCTTCCTATAGTTAGTGTCATGTACCCCTCTCCTTTTCCCACCTTCTGTAAAGCTTGACCCCATTCCCTGTCTATGATTCCTCACTCCCCACTCACACCTCACCCCTGTGCCATCAACCTTCCGCCCCCATGAACCCACTCTCCTTAAGATCACCAATCATCTTGCCTAACTAGAGTGGATGCTCTTGGACCCTTCGTCTTTACAGTTCTGGATCATTTGGCTGTTCCTTTGGACAGGAGCTATAAAAACTCCAGGCCTCCTCTTTCAAGCATGGCTTACACCTCATCCTGAGGAAACACAGCCTTTGATCACGGCTGTGAAAAGTACAGTTACTCCCCGACACAACCTATTCTCTGCTGCCACTGGGCGCTCAGCTAGCCCATTACCTGTGTTCACCTCTGGTCCCCTGGGATAGTGAAGCTCTGTATGTGGCGTACTTGGAGTTCTTCCATCTAGTCTTGAGGTGAGAGAAAAGTGTCCTCCATAACACCTCCCTTGGGAGGGTGCAACTCACAGAACATCAGGAGCTCTCTGAGCAAGAAGCCACAACACATCTCTAACTTCCAACTCTCTCTTTGCCAGTCTCGTTTAAAGACTAGACATGAGCAGTTAGCAAGAGTGTGAAACCAGTTTTAGTCAACTCCTTTGCGGGCACTGCCAGTGGTCGGGCACCTTGCTTTGCAATATGGAAGTAGTTAACTCCCACTGCTTTGTGGCCCCAGCCAAAACTGAAAAAGAATTCCATATTCAACCACGGTTTCCAAAGATGGTGGACTGTGCCTCTTGTCTCCTGGCTTCATATACTCAAAGTGGGGCTAGAGGTTGTCTTTACATATGCCCAACTATCAAAGTGCTGCATACTTGTTTTGTTGTCTGCTGTCTACATTAAACTGTAAACTTTTAGAGGGTAAAGATTTGTCTTTACATCATGCACACGCACATACACACACACAACACCACAATTTATTCCACTAGTCTTATTCCTTCAGTCATATTTCTGTTCTTTTCTGCTATAAACAGCCAGACTTCTCTTAAGAATTGTCAATGTTTGCTGTCTCTACTTCTTTACCTCTGATTTGGTTCTCAGTCCACCCATTTAAGTTTGTTTTCATCCTTGCCTGAAATACTTTTCACTAATATCACCAATTATCTTGTTATGAAATCCACTGAGACTATCATCAGTCATTATACCTGACTTACTAGCAAACATTTAGTTCTTTGAACAATTCCCTCTGTCTGGAAATAGTATTTCTTGAGCTTCTCATATTTAAAAAGAATCTTGCTCTCCTGCTAACTTTCTGGCCGATCCTTATCTTCCTTTCATCTGAGTTGAAGTCACCGAATATTGAAGATCTCCAAGACTGTCCAAAGAAGTCTCCTGTTCTTAATTTCTTCTTTATCCTCCATGGAGTTAATCCATGAACTCCATGAATGCTCATGTCTCACACTATGAAAAAGCCCAGAACTCTCTTCTGAGCAGAAGACCTTATGATGGTTAATTTTAGATGTCAATGTGACTAGATTAAGAAATATCTGGAGAACTGGTAAAGTATTGTTTTTGGGTGTGTCTGAGGGTGTTTCTAGAGGAGATTGGCGTTTGAGTCTGAGTCACTTAAGTAGGAAAGATCTGCCTCAATGTGGGTGGGCACGATGCAATTAGCTGGGGGCCTGATAGAAGAAAAACAGAAAAAAAGCAAATTGGTCTCTCTCCTGGAGCTGAGATATATCTTCTTCTCCTGTCCTTAGGCAGCAGAACTCCAGGCTCTCTGGCCTTTGGTCTCCAGTGACCGCGCCCCACCCTGGGATCTCAGGCCTTTGGAATTGGGCTGAGCTGCTCTACTGGCATTCCAGGGTCCCCAGCATGCAAATGGCCTGTCATAGACTTCTCAGGCTCCATAATCATGTGAGTCAATTTCCCTAATAAATCCCACCTCATTGATCCTCTGTCTGGAGAACCCTGACTAATGCAGATCTGTACACCTTGCATTCTTTTTAACAACTCTTCACTGCAAGGCAATTCAAAGTAGCCATGTCCAAAGCAAGCCATGTCATAACAAGCTTGGGTCTTATTTCTGTACTTTTTATTTCAATGAGTGGCCCACTAGCCAATCAGTCAGGCCAGTCAAAAAACTGGGCGTCATCCTTGATATCTCTCTTTTCTCCTCTCTGATATCAAGTCTATCACCAAGTCTCATTGATTTTGTCTCCGAAGGGTCTTTTAAGTCTGTGTGCTTTTCTTCATTTCTACCAGTCACTGCAGCCTAAGCCACCATCATCTCTCACCTGAGCTATTGCACTGCATCTCACATGGGTCTCCAGGGGCACTCAGGCCCCCTCATATTCATTTCTCCATATTGCATCCAAAATTATCTTTAAACAAACAAACACAAAAATTGCTCATGTCATCATTCTGCCCTCACCCCACCCAACTCATATGTTCTATTAGCTTAATAAAAATGAAGCTCTTAAATGTGCCCTGGAAGACTTGGCATTGTTGCCACGCTCTCTGATCTCTAGCTAGCTACATTGGCTTGCTTTTTTATTTCCTGCCCTAGGGCCTATGCACATCCTGTTCCTTCTGTATAAAATCCTCCCTAACCAAATTAACCCCAACTCCTTCAGCTCTACATTCAGGGAAGCCTGTCCTGGCATTTCTGACTAGTCCAAATCTTCCTCTCAAATCTCTCTCCCCTGGCAACCAGTAGTTCCAGGCAGCTGTCCATTCAATCCACTGAAGCTGCTCAATCTCACCTCACTTTGTGTGATTATTTAAAGTCTGTCTCCAGTTTTTGCTTCTCATTATAGACCCAGTGGGCGGCAAAGTGCTTGACATTCAGGGGAAGCTAAATAAACATCAGTTAAAGGATTAAAATCTCACCAAAATAAATCACCAATGGACAACACAGTATCTTGTTAAACTAGATAAATAATTGAATGAAATCATTTTGCTTCTCTGAGCCTCAGTCTTCTGAAATATGCAATGGGAAAATGACTATCTCACAGAGCTTTTGTAAGAATTAAATAAAATAATCTATTCAAATAGCCCAGGATTGTGCCTGTCATGTAACAGACTCTCAACAGGGGTAAGCTTTCTTTATTTCTTTGCAAAATATACACACATAATGACATGGAACCATGCTGTGAAGTAGAACTAGCCATGGCTCAAAATAAGGGCAACAAATTTGGGGTGCAGACTTCCCACTACCATAAATGTCAAACTGGACTCTCCACATTGCCCGGGAAAGTTTTTATCAGGGACGGGCACTGTTCATCCTGGCTTTTTACCTTGCTTTTCTATTTCTCTGTGACAGCAGAAAAATCATCAGAAGCAGTGAAAGAGAAAAGATAAAGAGACACAAAGGAAAAAGAAATGACAGCTTTCAGGATGGCAAGTAAATTACTCAAATGCATCTTGATTTACACATGACAGATGTGCTCCTGAAAAATATGTGTAAACTGAATCATACTTTGAATTCACAAGGGAATTTTGGTTAAAGGAATCCTCTATTAAATCCTTTGGAAAAGAAAAACCACCAATAGGATGACTAACCTCTCCCTCTTGTGTTTGTATCATGGGCATTAAGTAATCCCTTTTACTCCAGCCCTAATGTAAATCTATGTTGGGCTTGTGTAAATGAAGATACTTTTAAATGCTAAATTTCTGATTGCAAGCCATCAATTGGGAGGTCAGATCAGAGGAAACATTCAATAAATCAAAGCTCTGGGCCCAAGTATCTATGGATTATGTTTTTTTGGATCTTTCCTGACCTCCTTTAGAGATGTGAGAGTCCAGCATTATCCATCGCAAACTGAGACTGAATGTGCAGAGGGCACTTGCTCAAAAGTCACGCAAGAAGTTTGTTATCCTGATGGGGGGATCAGGCTCAAGAAGTCAGGGATCAGTAATGAGTCAATTAATAGCTCAATTAGCCTGGAGGAAGTAACAATAAAGAATTTTGTGGTGAGGGCTTCTGTGAATAAGACACTCAGTGTGAGGTGCTCAGCAGAGGGTCTGGGACACGGTGGGTGTGCATTGGTTTCATTTCTGTGACTCTACTACTTAGCTGCTTGCCGTGCACATCGCCCCGAACCAAAGGTCTGAGAACAGAAAACGAGGCAAAGGCTCTGACCTGGGACTAGGGGGAAGAAAGAAGGAATTTGGGAAGAAATAACAGACATTTTACTGGGCTTGTTAGGGCTCAGAAAACAATACCTCAAAAGTATGGCGCTTTGGCATGCTGAGCACTTTGGACTAAAATAGGAAGGCCTTATCAGGGCTTCCTGATAGCTGCCTCAGAATCAAGGGCTTTCTGAACTCTCCTGTCTCCCATCTCCCCCTCCCCCTCTCCCCAGCAAGAGAGGGGTCCTCTCTGGAATTTTCTTACCTGACTAAGGAAATTTCTTTCCAAAAGGAACGCAACTGTCTCAAGACCCTCTCCCTCGGAATCTCATCAAATGACCGGGATTAACCACCGGAGAAGATACCAAAAGTTGTCATCATGCCCAGATAGACTTTTCATCTATTCTTCTGAGGACAACTCTGAGAGATTACTTGGGAGATTTTATCTGCACAATACGGCCTTTTTTCACAGTACAGTTCTGCCCCTTAGCTTCCTGCCACCTCCTCCAGAGCTCAGAAAAATTTTGTTCCAGGTCATTGTTTCTTGGGCCCATTCATTTCCCCTGAAAATCACTGACTACCCCTCACAATTTCCTACCCACCCCCCATTTCCCTCTCCCCTAAGGAGAGGGTATTTAAGCCTCGACCATCTGGCCCTTCTTTGAGTCTCATATTTGTGGGTCTCTTGTGTCCATGGCCTGTTAATAAATTTGTTATGGCTTTTCTTCCTATTAATCTATCTAGTGTCAGTCACTTCAGTGAACCTTTAGAGAGGCAGAATGGAAGCTTCCCCTCATCTCCTATAGGCTACAAAGAGAAGACTAGTATGGTCAAAGTCTGCCCATACTTGACCAGAAAACAGGAGGCTGTTAGATTCTATTTATGCCATAAACTAGACATGGCTGAGACCTGCAACTACATTGAGTAGTTATCATTTCTGTCTTATTTACCAAATTCCTCCAGAAGCCTGACATTACTGCCAAATGACACATGGCTTCTAAAAGGCAATGTCAGTGGTGAAAAGAGGAACAGGCTAGGAAACAGACCTGGGTGGTAGCAGTGGCCTGTAATCCAGAGCAGACTGCCCCTGGGCAAGTCCCTAAGCTCTTTGAGCAATAGTTTCTTCCAGTTGCATGAGCTCTACTACATCTTCCTGCTCTAAGAACTTTAGGCATTTCTGGCAGCAGGCACAGTGCTTGATGGACATTCTCTCAAAATGAGTTATGATTACTCACTATTGAGAAAAATAAGAGAGGCAGTAAGGGATAAACTGGGACTTTGGAGTCTGCCCATCATCACTCTCCCAGCCAAGGTTAAAATAATAGAGCACCGCAAGAGTGAAACAGGAAACATCTTTGGGAATGCCCCTCCCTAACCTTTCCACTCACTGTTATTCTATCTCCTCCCTCTATCACGGAAGGGAAAAAAGGTGCGTGTGTGTGTGTGTGTGTGTGTGTGTAGTTTTCACTGGTAATGGTTGATGGAATTGGTGTTAAATTTCAGTTCAAAGATTTGTCTTTGATAGATGGTACCCTCTATCTGAAATCAGAAATTGGCTGTGTGGCTTCAAGAAAACATATTATCTTATAACACTTTAATGTCAATATATAAGCCTAGATGACTGGATCAGGGGTCAGCATTGACTGGTGAGTCTTGGAAGTTGTGCCTTGGGCTGGCAAACACAGATTGGTCCTAAAGTGTGAGAAGGGAGGAGAAGCAGAAGTGATGGGCTCACACTCAGCTGGAAAAAATCTTAGACACCCTTTTCTGAGCTCATCAGTTGTCTATCTACTCATTCAGAAAACACTTTTCACCCATTTGGCCATTAATACAGCACAAACAACACACAAGAGGAGGATGCATTTCTATCTAATCGAGTGACAGATGCCAGGAACTGCCCAGCACTCCTCTGCACCCAGCTTCCTTACTCCAACAAATTATAAAATAATAATAAAAAATCTAAATAACAATAGCAGCAGCTAAATTATTTCTTCATCCCAATTGATTCTTTAGATGGAATGTCATCTTGACAGATCTATTTTGATCGAGTCATCTAATTGAATAGAGTTCTCATTGCTCTTGAATTTGTGACCCCAGACTGCTGTGAAATAAATGCAATTTGGAGAATTATTTCCAAACAACAACTGCTACTCCTCTGGGAACTTACTATTGCTTCTAGTTTTTGAAACTCTTGGTGAACCACCTACTGACTAAGCTATTAAGACTAGGTGTTTTGTTTAGATTCCAGGCTAATGGTTCTATAAATTCAAAAGCAAGAAATACCACAAAAGCCTGAAGATGGCTGTGCACTTAGGAGACACCCAGGAGGCTGCCGGCTGGTCTCCTCCGATCCTGACCTAGTTAGCAGACTGCTCCCCTGGGCAGGCAGAGTGGTGGTAATTAGAGCTGTGTATGGAAAACCTGCCTAATGAAACCCCTTCAGAGGTGGCGAATTTATCAGATTGGGGTTTTTCTCTGGACCTAAAACTTAGACTGAGCTTGCCCGAATGTTCAACAAGACAACATTTTTTGCAGACCCGACAGAATCCCAGGTGCATTCAGGAAACACAGTGTACGCGCTCAATAAAGCTAGGTTCCCCTTCTCTTAAGAACTTCAGTCATTTCTTGGGTGTGCATTTATTTAGCTGTGGGGCTAAGCACTGTGCAAGTCCAAATGGATCATCTCCCTTAGTTTAAACAACACTGCCGTGGAGGAGCTGACAATGCTATATTCATTTCGTAATTACTAAGTCTCAGAGACATTATATAACTTGCCCAGTGTGTCACAGAGATCAAGGGGCAGAGCTGAGATTCGAAGGCAGTTACGACTCCAGAGCCCCAATTTAAACACCGTGCTATGTAAATTCCCAAAGATGGAACACTAATGATCAATGGGACATATTGACTGTCATGATGCAAAAATAGGAGACTGATTTCATTTTAGGGAAACTCAACAGAGGCAGGATAGTCTAGTCACATTAAAAAAAAAAAAGTATGTTCTTGGGTCAAACTGCCTTTTTGTAAATCCTAGCTCTAGCACTTTCTTGCAATATAAGCTTGGATAAGTTACCAAATGTTTCTAAGCCTCATTTTTTTTTACATCTGTATAACAGGGAAAATATCATAGATGTTTTGAAGATTAAATGAACTAATATATGTAAAAGCAGAAGTCATTGCCTGGTATACAGCCAACAGTCAATAAATGGGAACCATAATTCAATTAATGATGTGTCTTGGCATTCACAGCCTTCAACAACTTCTCAAATGCATACATTTTTCTAAACTACAAGGAATGTTTCAGAATGTGAGCATGAAGCCTCTTTATTTTGGAAGGGTTTTTTGAAATGCAGCCCAAAACGTGACTTTTACACACCATGGTTCTCTTCTTTCTTCTCTGTGCTGCCTTTCTACATTCTCTCTCCCTCTGCCCCTACCAGAATGGGGGCACCTTTCATCAATGCATTAATCTATGGCTAAAACATGACTCATGGTAGGAATGCAAAGGAATATTCTGTCTGCGTAGCCGGCAAGGGCCCATGGGGCAGATTCTCATTAGAATGCTTTACAATAATATCAATCAGTATTAAAAATGTATGTTCTACTCAATTTTTAAAACATCTTAAATAAATCTTTAAATAAAGCTATTTTGTTTTATCTTCAGGGCTCTGTGAACAATCTGCCCCAAGGGGCCCTTGTTCCCCCAAGTATAGCCCCTAAAGTGCTTTCTACAAAAGCCTGCCTCAGTGCATGGCTTTCTGGGGGGTCTCTGTGCTGGTGGCGTCAAGTCTTTCAGGTGATGTTAATTCTACATTGGGTAGGCACCACATTACAGGGGAAAGGAATATTATTCCATTAGGGTCATTTACCTTTCGGAATTGCTTCATAGGAAGCAGCTAGTTAATCCATACCCTTGAGGAACAAGTACTATACTATTCTCCTAATGCCACTGAAAAGGTCAGTGAGTCTACAGGAAAGAAAAAGAGGGCAGTGCCCTTGTTACAGGGCTGAGAACACTCAAGAGAAGGCTAAAAATGGAACTAGATATTTCCAGAAAGGAGTGTGCTGCCTATTTTATAAATGTGTCGTTTGGTTGGCAAAGATTGCTTTCCTCTGTGTCCCTGCTATGGTCTCCTTGGTTGAAGCCCAAATGCCTAGAGCAAGAGACTGGTTAGGTGTAATGCAATAGAGAGCAGTGGGGATTGAAGCAAAATGTAGAATGTAGATGGCAAAAAGCATTCACATTTATGTAGGCGGCAACAACATCAACAATTTTGTATCTGACAAGTCAAGTAGGTCTGCTTCCTGGAACTGACGCTCATCCCCTACCCTAACCATTACAATCTGCCCAGAATGCTACAATGTTCTCCTACTAACCAGGTTTTCCTGCTTATAATTTACCCCCTTTAATATAGCTAATTAATTGTCATACACTTTTTTCAAAACTGTTTTCTATTCATGTCACTGGCTCCCCGTGTAGGGGCACAGCTCCTTTTGCAGTGTGATCTCCGCGTGTCTTCTCAGTCCCTTCTCTTAACACTTTCTCTAACAGTAAAAGCTGTTTCCTTTCTCTGGTCTTTCCGTGGGGTTTCATGCTGACATGCATTTCCTTAGGCTGTTACCGTTCCTTGGAATGCTTTTCCTCCTCTATTGGTTCTTTGTCTGCTTCAAGAAGTTCAACTTCTCGTAAAGGTGACCCCATCAACATGACCTCCCCAGATGGGCTCTTCCCTCGACCACTCCGGTCTGACAGAGTAAACCCCTTACTCATCTGCGTTCTGACTGCTCCTTGCACGTTGCTCTGTCGCCACGCCAGCACACGGGAGTCCAGTTAGCAGTTTATGTGATTGCCTCCCTGATTACAGTGTGACATTTTTGCATTTGGAGGCCTTGTTTGATTTGTCTTAGTGGCCCCACACCTAGCACATCTGCTGACCTGTGATAGACAGCTGGCAGATGCTGAGTGAGTCAACAAAAAAAGACTGAATAAGTGAGTTTCAAAACATTTTGTGCTCCCAGAGCTATTTTGCAGCTTTGTCCACTAAAATCATTTGTAGTCAAGGATTTGGTACCAGGGACAGCTATTGTCAAAAAGAAGCTGATGGTTACCAGCACCAATAGGGGTGTGTATGTCCAAGAGACAAAACAAACCACCATGGGAGTAAAAGAAAAGGAGGATTTTTAAAGAGAGGAGGGATTCTTGTCCATCAAATGTAGCCTCCTAGTGACCAGAAGTTGGCAAAAGGTTGACAAATAAATGATGTTAAAAAAACAAAAATGAAAGACAGTAGCTTCATCCCCAAAGAAACCTAAGGAGACACACACACACACACACACACAACTTGAAGCTAGAAGTCCCACATTTGGGTTCCCCTGCCACTATATATGAAGTCCAAGTTTTGTCCTTGCTCTAAAAGTCTATGCTTCTAAGTTCTCTCCCAAGGTTTTCCCATTAGCCTTCTAGATTCTTCCATAAGAACTCTGTTGTGTGATTCAGGCTAAGTGGCCTAAGGAGTCCAGGAGACTTGGACAACAGTGTCATTGTTGTCCCCTGGTTGACCGCCCCTGGTTTGACCACAGATCCACCAATTCTCACCAGCCGATTGGGTTTGTTTATCATAAACACAGGAGCAAGATGCTGCTTGATTTAAAAGATATAACTAATTGATTTGTATTTAGAATAAAATTGCATCTGACTTCGCACTTTCATATTAATAAGTAACAGTAAAGGAGTCTCATGGACCAGAACCTACTTGGGTTCTTTAGACATTGCATTTGGGGGATCACAGCTAAGAATGCTCAGCCTCAAAATATGAAGAACTGATGCTTGCAGCCCACTGTGGGAGCCAGCTTGAGGAATCCAAGCCCCAGGAGCTCCTTGCCACAGGAGTCACAGGTTTCCCAAGCCCTGCTGACCCCAGTGAGACCATTGCTCCAGTGTCAGTGCTCCACTGCTCTTCTTTAGAAGGACAAGGATGCTTCTGAGTCAGAAATGTGAGTGCAGGATGCCTGCCAGCCACACACGGCAGAGTTGCAGGTGAGAAGCAACTTTAGCCGCCACCCTTGAGAGACTGTCTCTCTCGGCTACCATGTGAACAGTCTCAGGTCTACGCTGAGGGGGACGTTTTTCTACATCTCACACATCTAGCCTTTTAAAAAAAATAGTTATTCCAATAGTATGTTAATTATTCAAGATGGAACCCCAGACCTCAGGTGTTGAGTGTAATAGAAATTTCATGTAGGTCAAAAAACTTGCACGTGTTCTTCAGGTCCAAAAATAGAAGTGGTGTTCAGGCTTAGGTAACAACCAAAGAGACTGTTTCCCAGGCATTTCTTATGAGAGATATGTGTGAGGTCAAGGATGCATCTGCATCCTGTGAGCCAAAGGTTCTGGAAGACTCCAGCATGCCACAAGCCAACAGAAGAGTCGGGGCCAAGTAAGATCGCCCACCCTTCTATATTGCCATCTGCGGTTTGTTAAACACAACCTGCAGGAAATGCCTCCCCACTGACCACTCGGTCAGGTGTCAGTCCCCTGTGGAAAGTGAAAGGACGAGGACACAAAAGACAGGCTTCACAGGGCATTTCTTTCAACTGCCACCTGTCACATCAGTGTCCACTGGCGTCACTCTGAACACAAAGCTTTGGGGCCCAAGAAATGCCAAGAAAATGGCAGCCAGTGCGCAGGGCAGTTGCCACCCTCCTCTTGCTAATATATGCAGCGGATGTGGCATTTCTGACAATATTGCTTCTGCCTCACTTGCCATTTAATGTTAAGAGGCTTCTAGAGTCGCCTGCATTTAAAGAGTAATGACTGTTTTCAGGGTAAATGCTCTGTTAAATAACCCTGGATTATTGTGTCGTGTTATTACATTTATAAAATGGCATTTCAAAAAATAATAATTGTTTTAGAGTTAATTGATGTTTTTAACCATCACTGTGTAGAGAATTTTTATTCAGCAGACAGGGAATGAGCAAGGGAGAAAGACATTTCCATGCAGAGAGTCAGTACTGAAAATAGAAACCGTTCCTGCATGTGAAATCCTGGTATGGAAGGGGCTCCTCCTCTGAGCATCCGAGCGCCGCTTTCAATAAGCTCCATTCACTGCAATTAAAGTGACCATGGGACAAAGGTAAATCGCCGCCGCATGCCCGAGTGGGGTCTGCAGGCTTGGGACCGGTACGAGGGGCAATGGGAGCCTTGGCACAGATCTCTGGCCGTTATCCCCCTGGGCCTGGCCCCAGAGCAGCCTGAAGCAACGGCACAGACCCGCAGCTCCACGGGGCAGTGACTTTTCAGATGTGAAGTTAATTACATGGCGGAGAGTCTCAGAATTTCATACGGCCAGAGGCAGAGTTGAATGCAGGGATATTACAGAATAAAACATGGAAATTCCAAAATCTCCACATTGGGAGGGTGCAGACGGCGCACGGCCCTGAACCACATCCCTGATGTGGTAGCGATGATGTCACTTTCTCCCTTTTTATCAGAATCCTTCCATCGCTCTCCTCAAGCATGTCTGTGGGGGAGTGCCTCCTGCTCCGTGAGTGAGAGATTATCTCTGCATCACATGGTTTCTTCTTACAAGTATTTCTGTATAGTAGGAATTGGGTATTATTTTTACGATAGGTTTAAATATAAATACACGCACACACAAAGAAGAAAAAGCTCATTTTCACTATGATAGAGCTCAATGGAGAACCCGCTTCTTTAATTTGCAATTCAATTGCTGTTTCCACTATATATTCTATTATCTGGTATCTTCATACAAACTCTCAGGCCTATTATAGCCGCATGACAGTAGCTACATAACAGTAGAAAATGGACAAAGACTCAAGCTACATTGGAGGAAACTAGAGGGATGTTGGAATGTAAGGGTGAAAGGAATGCTGGAGACCATTTAGCACATACCTCTAATTTAAAAGATGAGGAGACTGAAACCAAGAATGCGAAACAATTCTCCAACATTGTGTATCTGGATATTAAGCCTGCAACAGGAACCCACATCTTCTGACTCCAGAAATGCTACATGTCGCCCTAATTCTCTTCTACCAGCCCTTTCAGAAGTCTGCACGTAAACAATATTTCCTTTCTCCCCTCACCCTCAATCACCAACATCCATAACATGCAGGGTCTACTTTGGTGAAAAATTACAAGGGAATTTTGACTACCTCGACAGGTGGAAATCAATCACTTGAGCAACAAATATATACCCCAGTTTCTTGGACTGCCAAATAACTAGTGGATGAGTCACTAATTCTATGAATCCAGAATGACGCCACAAATAATCATTCCATGATGCAGAAAGAGACGTAGCAGAAGGAAGTTGGAATCTACCACCTCCTAATCCAAGCACACTTGGCAAAATGCCCTGCCTTCTCACGTACTCATCAAGACATCCCTAGGGGAGTTTTCCTGATCATTTTGGTAACCTTCCTAAAAGTAAGTGGATTGACATGTTACACAAAAGAAAGTAAAACACAGAAACCAGTGGGCACCAACTGACAGCAGAGATAGCAAGGCAAGTGACTCCAGTTATATAATGTGCCACGAGTCTTGGCATCACACGCACTATGTGGGGACCCTTCTCCTCTGTCATCACATTCCATGGCATCTTTAGCCACAAGGCCATCCAAAGGGCATAAACATGGCTCAAAGACTTTGCAGAAAGGGCTCCCCCTTTCTCCACTTAGTGTCTAAAAGTGATAAAGTTTGTAGTTTTATCTCTGTTTATTTAAACATAAATCATTTTAATATTCCTAGACTCATTGATGAGGTAATCCCAAGAGTTGGAGCAGTCTTCCCTCTCACCCGGGATCACACAGGATCTTAGATTTAGAATGTACAGAGCTGGAGGTACCTGGTGACTTATACCTTTGTTTCTCTTCAGGACACAGTAAATGGAGGAGGTAGAGCTTAATCACCTTGAAAATTTGGAACTAACTGAGACATTACCAGTTAGATTCTGGGTGTTAAGCTCTGAGAACTATTATAACACCTGGAATCTTCAGAATCCCACACAAAGTCATGGAATAACATGGAATCTTTTTCACATATGGAAGAAATAAAGTCCTCCTAAGACTCTAATAAAAAAAGGAAAGACAAATAAACGGCTAAGACTGCAGGGCTCTCAGATATAATATTAAAATTCTGACCTGTCTTTCATAAAGCTAGAAATTATGATGGTAAAATATCATAACAAAAATATTTATATAATATAGTAAGCTTCACAGCTCAATAGGTAACCAAGGTAGTCACAGTTGATGATGGCATTGTTATAGCTGAACCAATATACATAAGTCACCAGGATATAATGAACTTCTTTCCCCGTCTTGGATGTGAGATCAGGGAAGCACAATTAATAATTAACTTCATCATCAACACCATTATCCATGCCATTATTATAAAAATGTATATTTTTATGAATCACTTGGTAAAACAAGTTAAATAAATCTTTGGAAACTTGTAACCTACATACTTGTAAATAAAATGAAAGAAAAACACTAAAATGGATTAGAAAAATATCACCTCAAAGATAACGGATTGGCTTGATTAGTATTCCCAGGTACTGCCAAGAAAAAAACATGCCTTATTCCATCACGCTTTAAATTTAAATATTATGTTTGGATCATCCAAAGTTCAGTGGAGCCAATAATTCCCCATTATAATCTTGTCTAGATTGTTTGTCTGTCTCCACAACCTCCCTCTCTTCTCTTTTCCCTCCCTTTTCATTTATTTCAGTAGCTTATTGTGCATCCCATTCCTAAGGCTGAAGGATAGGAAGCAATTCTAGGAATAGTGTGGGAGACAGAGAAAAGAAAGGGTTCTGCTGAATCGTATCATGGACACTGAAATAGTAATTATCAGATCAGCTGCCAGGTGAAAGATGGACTCGATTCTCTATTTACCAGCAGATCCAATCTGATACCCAGGCCTAGTAAAACAACCCCTATGAGAGCTTTCAGAACAATCCTATTTTACTTACGCTAACGGTTCTCATGTTTAGGGTTTTACCATCTCTTGCATCAACTATCTAGAATAACACTTTAATCAGAGTTGTTTGTTGTTTTTGTTTTTGACTCTTGTCTCAACTCACGTCAGTCCCTCTTCTATATGCTGCTGCCAGAACGATCAGTTACCACGTCGTGACTTTGCCTAAAACCTTTCAGTGGCTCCCCACAGGATACAAGCCATGTCAGATATTCCACAGGACCTTCTGAAAACCTATTAGCACATTAACAAGCAACTTTTCACCATACACCAACTACATGTCAGGGACCATTCGATGCTTTCATATTTATAATTGTAACAGATCCTTAGAATAATCCTTTAGAAGAGGCATTGATGTACTTAGCCTTGCCTAGAGATACAATTTGTAAAACGTCATACACAACTTGGCAAATACTTTACCTATTAGCATAATCTCTTTTTTCTTATCTTTTCTTTTATTATGTAAAAGTAAAACATAAATCACAGATTGTCATAACTGCATTGATTGAAATTGAGAGGTTGAAATTGATACAAGGCAACATTATGAGATTTTATGCATTTGTGCTATCAACAGTAACTTAAAATCAATGATTTGGAGAGAAATTATTCAGGAAATCTTAATGACTTATTATAGTAAAAACACTTATAAGAGCACATCCATTAATGGAGGACAATTACTGGAAATTTAAATTTAATATTCAGGAAATCAATTAACCAGTATTTAATTACTTAAAATTATGATCCGTTAGTAAACATTGGTACACTTTGCTTACAAATATCACTTCTGATTATGGTTCATCAGGAAACAAAATGACTAATGTTATGTCATCGAAAGTATCTGACTCACTCCACATTTCGCCTTACTGTCTTTCTCTGTGAATTACTATTGTGTAGAACCACAGACCACTAGAGCAGAAAGACATGCTGAGGTCACCTCGCCCCCTCCTCATGTGACAAGGCAGACTCTCAGTGTGGTGCTCTGGGCCCCCTCAGGCTGTGCAGCTCATTCAGCGCTGTCCTGGGACTAGACTCAAAAGCTCCCAGCACCTAGGGTAGCCTCCCTTCTGACCATTGCTGCTCTTGAAATAACCCACGACTCAGAGAGGGAACCAAAGGGCATGCATCCTCTGTCTTTTTGGAGCTAGTAAAAATCCATGTCTGCTTTCAAAAGCCATGGGGCCAAAGTCATTCTCTAAGCTCCACAAGAGAAGGTGAGCCTCACAGCACTCTCGGCTGCCTACTCCTCCCTCTGCCTCCGCTACAGTTCACTAGGCATCCTTTCGACTCATTTTCCGGTGTTTTCTGCGTTGCTATTGGCATAACATCCTATCAGTGCAGTTAATTACATCCACTTGGAGTGTGAAGGACAACTTGATTGTCTCAAAGAGCCAGAGGCCATATAATCCATCTCGCTGCTCTCACAAAACAAGTTCCCAATTGTCTCTGCTGTGGGGAGGTGACAGTGACCACCCTCGGCAGTGTGCTGGCACCCATTCCCTGCCACTAATGGGGGAGTCACAAAAGAGATGTCTGTTCCTCACCCACTAGAAGCAAAGAGAACCACCTTGTGGTTCTCTGCTCCAGATCCACTACTGAGACTCTTTGATACCTCCACAACGCTTAATGGCTTCCCAGTTATAAGTCAATATCATTTTATCCATTCTGAACTTAGTAACACTCATATGTGGCTAAATTTGCACATTTGATTACATGCCCTGATTATTTTTGCAACTTTTCTGAAAAAATAAGAAATAGTGTGGTTATTTATCTTGCTATGCAATATGGTTAATCTCTTGTGGTCATAAGTTTCCTGTCCCAGTATAACATTTACATAAATGTTTAGATTTACCAAAGCGTATCCAATTTCTTGCTTCTGTATTTGGAAGAATAATCAGAAATTAAACTTTATTACAATTATGGTCAGGATGACTTTATTCCTTTGTCTCTAATCTTTGAATCTGAGAGTAGATTGAGAACCAAGAGTCCCAGCAGAGGGTGAGCTGCTCTTGCAGAAGGCAGGCTCCTCACCTGATCCCGGTCCCATGGAGGCTGCCTGCCAGGTATTATCTCACTAAGGCACCTTGCAAGACCAGGAGTCAAACTGCTTGTGGTTTGGAGGACTCCTGTACAAACCCATAGCAGCCACCGAGTCATGAACAAAGTAGGCAGAAGGTATGGGGACCCTCTTTGTAGCACAAAAGTAGTACTCGGAGGTGCTGACTACAAATGTGGTGCAATAAAGTTCTATATGATATTGCACACAAGAAGGTCTTCTGTGTGACTCTTAAGTAGCTTTGCTGTGGTCTTAGTGTGAGAACCAGTTATGCTTCTCCCTGTAGCTGATTTATCCTTATGAGACAGACACTGTAAATTAAATAACTGATAACATAGCCAGCTCGGGTCTGACAACCACGGGGTCCTACGCATGAGCTTTGTTCTCACCTTTTCTTTATGTTACCACCCCCATTTTCCTTTTCTTTCTAAAAAACATTTTTTAAATTATATCAATGCAATATATATGAAATTCATATAAAAAAATGTACAGAACACCCAAATCCCCTCTTTGCCTTGAGGTCTCGTTCCCACTCTCCTCCTCAGAGGTCCTGTTTCTCGTGAGTGTGCAAACTACCAGACCCCTACCTACCGTTTTTCAACGTTATATATGAGTGCGTGTACACATATATCTGGGTTTTAAGGATGCCATATATATTGTCATACAATCTGCTCTTCTCCCAGTGAGACCTGTACATTTCTGAAGCCAACATGTGCTGTGGCACCTCATTCTTTGCAACAGCTGCAAAGCATGACATGGAAAGGTTGGCAGGATGGCAGGACTTCAGGCTATTTAGCCATTTAGATGGTTTCCACATTTTTGCCCAGCCCCCCTTCCTCATGGGGTTGGATCATCGGGGGTATGTCCCAAAAACTTGTCTAAATTCTCCTTCCAGGGGCTGGGGCTGGGACTGGAAGTCAATCAGCATTTAAATCTCTAATTTTTATAGATATCAACAACTGCCTTCTTCTCTAAAAGAGTCATACATTTATATTCTCACCAATAGTGTGCAAGAATTACCTTCCCCCTGAGTTCTCACTGACACAAACTGTTATTTTTTTTATTAGTTTTTGAGAGGTAATTTGTATTTTATGGTTTAATTTGTATTTCCCTGATTACTCATGAGGTTCAGCATCTTTCCATATATTTATTTTATTTCAATGAGCTGCTCATTCATATCCTCTGTCTACTTTCTAATGGATGATTTTTCTATTTTTGGTAGTGATATGTAGCTGCTCATTATATAATCTAGATATTAATGCTATAAATATTGCTAATCATGTTTCCTCAGTCTACCACTTGCCTTTTAACTGCTTGTTATCTTTTCCATATAAATCTTTCATATTTAGTGAGGCCAATCCATCAATATATCAATCTTTTTCTTTATTGCTTTTGGGTTTTTCCTCTTCATTACAAAATGTTTCCTCACTTCCAAGATTATATAAGAGAGAGAGTGTGTGTGTGTGTGTGTGTGTGTGGGTGTAAGTAAAATTCTTTATTTTTCTGATGCTGTTAGAAGTTTTTTTATTTATATTAATATTCAGTTCTCAGATTCATCTGCCATTAATTTGTGATTGTGGTGTGAAGTATAGTCTTACAACTTCTAATTGACGGTAGTGTATGATATGACGCACCACAAGGATATGAAAACTTGCACAAAGTAAGTAGTACACTTAGACCTTTGGGAGCTGAAGGAAAGTGATGGAATGGAGAGGAATACATTGGTGGAAGAGAAGGGGAAATATGCTATGTGAGTGTCAGAGTAAAGAGAATGTCATGGAGGACTGGCCAAGACTTTGTAGGGGACAATTGGTTAGGGGAAGCAGAAAGGGAATAGTTGAGGCTACCCTCTACCTGGCCTCCTCCCTCCACGAAGGGGTTTGAGGGTCTCATTGCGGTGGGTGGCACATGGTGGTTAGCAAGATAGATGACAGATTGGACCCTTCTAATAAGTGGGAAATTAAGCTTTAACTAAGGCAGCATTATTCTTCTCACTCTTATTTTATTGTAAACGTGACGGGAGCATCATATCAACAACCCTAGAGGTTGTTTTGCTGACCCTGGGCCCTGGAGATGAGCCCCCAAAGCACAGAGAAGGTCCTGCACCCAGTAATCAAGCCCAAGCTACCATAACTAATCCATCATCTGTGGCCAGAGAGACTGGCTCCTGAGTGTCAATGTGGAGTTAATTAGACAAATATCGTACGTTCAAGTCCAATTGATTATTAAGACACCATAACGAGGATTTAGCATCACGGCATGTATTGGAAACACTGTATTATACCTTGCACATGCTTGCTCACCTTGGAAACTGTGTGGAGTCCTCAAGTGACAATTAGCATTCAATAACATCTATGGCCTGTTTTTATCACTGCTGATTTAATAAGACAGTTATTGTTCTCTACGTTAATTAATATCTATTGATTAAAGTTGAAAACTGGGTATCATGAATATGCCCTCTTGGTTAACTCTAGGGTAGTTTGCATGTTTTTCTGTTTAGCTTGACTTGCTACTTCCTATCTATGCTATAAAAGAGAGTCTTTCAGGCCCTGAAGGGGATCCTGGACTCAGAGAACATAGGCCAAGCGACTGATGGAGTTGGGAGGCAGATGCTTCTTCCTAGGAATTGGGGAAAGAAGAATATTACAACACAGTGTTCTAAGGTACCTAATTTCCTCTAAAAAAAATTCTAAGTCTAGAAGCTGTGGATTTTCAGGTTTCCAGGGTACCTGAGACTAGATTAGCCACAGTCACCCTTCCTTGGAGTTTGAATGAAGAGCTCACTACTGTACCAGGGGATGGGTCTAATTTCCTTACCATGAAGTAGAACGATGGCTTTGCTTATCTATCTCTGCCTCTTTGGGCAAGGCTTCCTGCTGTGGTGGTGGTGGTGATTCATAATTCAAGAGCCTACTCAAATCACTCCAAACTCCTGTACCTCTCTACCCTGAAATGAATAAATAAGACTAGATCCACTGGTTATTTATGTATAAAGCAAGCTTTTAATCTAGGGTATGCCATGATTTTTGTGAGAAGCTCATCCATCTCTATGTGGAAGTGACCACTTTTTTTTAATTGTTTTAATATGTTTTTTTGTTCTACAATTAAGGTTAGTTCTATGTCACTGGTCTTGAAAATTATCTCACAATAAGCTAAAAGCACAATGTAACCTTTAATTTACAAATTTAATTAAATGAAAAAAATATGCTTTTACCTTTCATATAATGCTATACCTAGCATTCACATCTTAAACTGTTTTAGAATCCCTTTTTTAAAAATATTCTGTTCATAAAGTACATAAGTACATTTGTAAAGTATATACAAAGGGCACTGATCTTAAAAGTACAGCTCAGTGATTCTTTTTACACATACATACACTTGTATAAACACACCCAGATCAAAATACAGAACATTCCCACCAAGCTGCAAGCTTTTCTCATGCCAATTTTCAGACATTGACCCTCAAGACTCTCCTGACACCCCGGGAGGCATCTGTGCAGACTTCTGCCATCATTGACCTGTTGTGCCTGTTCTTGGGCTTCATAACATTGGAATCATGCAGTGTGTACACTCCACTGTCTGGGAAATATTCATTTTTAAAAGTAAAAATAAGCATATCAAGGTCAAGGGTCTTAGGTTTTTTTATTAAGTCAGTTTTCCCCACATTACAGTATCTCCAACAATCTAGTCCTTTTTTCTAGTAGGCTTAGCTGGAATTTTTGGTCTTTCTTAAACTCCTATGAACCTAGACATTCTTAGGTATGATTCCCTGGTCACCACCAATCTTACAAGTGGACTCATATGAGAACATTTAAATTATAAAAGCTGTAGAGGTAGCTATTTCACATCCTCCTTCTCAACTTAGACTTGCCAACATAAAGTGCTGGAGTTCAAAAAAATTGTCACCTTTGTCACTATAACCATCTTATGAAATAGGAAAGCTGGGAGTAGGAAGTATGACAATGGCATCTTGGGTTTACTGGTGTCTTGTCTTTGGACACTGTTGACATTGTTGTGTACGACTCAGTTAACTACAGGGGTGAAGATCAGACTGAATTAGGCCTAGGAGTTAACTATGGATTTGGGTTAAGATGTACAATAGACAGAACTATTATACATGAGATATGGAAAGATTCAGTACCTTAGTGGGCATCCGAGAAGACCATTGAACTAGAAATAGGCAATGTTTGGGAGTATAAGGAGACAGGTAGTGATTTGGGCCTTAAACCTTGAGCCTGGATTTCATCACAAGGCTTGGGTCCTTGATAACAGACTAGCAAGAGGAAGGGAGAGCCTTAGGTTTAGAGATTAACTCACCAGGACAGAGACCCACAAGGGAAGGGCATATTCTAAGACAGTAGTTCTCAAAGTATGGTCCTTGGACAAACAACATCAGCATCACCTGGAAACTTGTGAAAAGTGCAAATTCTCAGACCTCTACCCAGACCTACTGAATCAGAAACTCTGGGTTGAGGCCCAGCAGTCTGTTTTAACAACCGCTCCAGATGATCCTGGTACGGGCTAAAGTTTGGGAACCACCAGTCTAAGCAGTTAGAACTAGGGTGCTAAGTGGAGCCTGCTCTCAAGAGTGAGGGACCAATGTTGGAGCTGGGCTGGAATCACAGAAAACAGTGCTGAGTGCCAGGCTGACAGGCTATAGCTCCCTATGTCCCTTGGGTATAAGGGTTGGTCCTGGGCATGAAGACCCTGCTTGGACAGTGCCATCGGAATCAGGTAGAGCCTGATGATACACGTGCACCTTTTCGGAGGATCTTAGCATGTATCGTGATATGTTGAACTGCTTGCTTCTATCTCCCCACCTTGAAATTATGAGCTTTTTAAAGGCAGAGACCATGCTTGTTTTTCTGCACCCACAGTGCCTAACAAATGCGTGAAACACAACAGGAGCTCAAAACAGTGTTTGTGGAATGAATGCAACAGGGAGTGGATGAGTGAAGGGAATGGATGAATGAAAGAAGTTGAAAGCAGCGCACATGTATAGAACGAGCCATGTGTATGAAGTGTCCAGAATAAGCAAAGTCATTGAGACAGAAAGTATTTGATACTTGCCAGGGGCTGGGTGGAAGGGGGAAAGGGGGAGTGGCTGCTATGGATATGGGCTTTCTGTTGGGGGGGATTAAAATGTTCTGGAATTAGATAGCAGTAATGGTTGCACAACCTTATGAATATACTAAAACCTACTGAATTGTGTGCTTTTAAAGGGTGGATTTTATGGTATGTGAATTATATCTCAATAAAAATAATTACATTTTTTAAAAAGCAGAATGTGTGAATATCAAGCAAGGCATTTTTGGAGGATACATTTCATAAGCCAAAAGCTGTGCTGGGAAGACATCGGGAGTCTTATGCAATGGAACGCCGCAAGGCAGAACTGCAAATACGAAAGGAGACTGGTGCAACCCGGCTGCGCCCTCCCTGCCCTCTTTGGGCAGGTTTCGCCAAACCATACAGTAGTGGCAGCCAGGCCCCAAGGAGGTCTGTAGTAGCCTGCTCTACTGTGTCCAAGCAAACGTTTCCCAATGTGGTTATGCTGATAGCACAGGAAAGCACAAGGACCAAGGATAGCATCAGGAGAAGTGGGTTCTAGGGCCTTCTCCCGGCTCAGGCGCCTGATCTGTAAACTAAGAGAATGATACCTCCAAACCACTCCCCCCAGGAGTTCTGCGAAGATCCACTGGGGTAACTGCTGGGAAAATGCTTTGTTCCCTCTAAAACACAAGAACTAAAAGTTGTTGCTGCTGTTTGCAAAAGCGCAGAAGCTAAGACAGGGCACTGAGCGCTTCCTCTGCTTTCCTGGACGCTGTCCGTCCGGGGGAGAAGGACGAGGACCGACGCGCTCCGGGGCGCAGGGTGCGGGTGTGGCGGGGACAGGCGGGCAGGGCCCAGGGCTCTTCACGGCCCTCCCAGTTATTACCGCCTCTTTCTCTTTATGCTGCTGCCAAAATACCACCATTAATCTTTCGCACTCGCTGAAGGCAAAACACGGGTAATTGGATTTATCTGGTTTTAGAATTAGTGAGGTTCCCTTACAAAATAAATAAATAACTGCCCTGGGAAGAGGGGCGTCTTCGGGGCTCCCAGCCGTCATGTCGCGGCCGCGGCGGCCCGCGCGGTGGCCAGCTCATTAATCTCGGCTATCTCCCCGCCGCACCTTGCGCCTCCTGCCGCCTGCCCGCCCCCGCTGCACCCGGCTTGATTTAAGTACTTTTCCTCCCCGCCCTGGCCTGCTCCAGAGCTTCCCACCGCGTCTTGTTTTCCCTGCGGATTCGTCTCCCCGCCCATCTTGCCCGCTCTTCATCATTTTTTTCTTCTCCCATCGCCTGCCATGCTGTTTTCTTCCCTCATTGTACTGCGAGGCTGTTTAAAACTTCCTTTCACCAGCCTGAAACCTCCCTGTTTCTTATCTTCTTGGTATTTTCATCATTTAAAAAAAAATATATATAATATATATGGGTTGATGCAGACATCATGGGTGATCACAGAAAACGTGTTAGTTCCAGTGTTTTCCTCTTGATCAGGATTGGACCACACCGCAGTCAGCACATGAGACGTGTATTCCTTGGTTCGTCCCTTTATCCCACGTGTATTAAACCCAGTAGAGACCACCACTGTGGGGACTGCCAGTCCACAGCCTATGTTCTGGGAGAATTCTGACCACCTCCTCCAGCCCCCAGCCACAGTACAAGACACCGGAGCCACATTTGTGCCACGGGGCCTGGGTACATTACTATCTGCCACCCCAGAAGCAATTACCCACTAATAACTTGCTAATAGATCCAACTCCATTTTAGGGGTCGAAAATGCCAGAAACCCTCTTTCAAGACCCTTAGCTCTTCCAGCTAAGGCCTGAACATAGAACGTGACCCTGGACCATGATCCCACAGGGAAATTTGCTGCAAGGGAACTTCTAGATAATATTTTGAAAAGCTATACCCACAAGCCCTTAATGACTACTTCGGGACTTTGCTGCATGAGAACGTGATGTCCGGAGGTGCTGAAGCCATCTTGAAGGCACAAACAGTACTGATCTCAGCACTTGAGTTGATAAAAACCAACCCTGGAACCAACTCCCTCTAGCATCCTTATTAAGTGAGACTATAAATATTACCATTATTTACATCATCTTTAATGTTAGGCTGTATTACTTGGTGCTAAAGGCATCCTATCTGCTGCACAACTTTTTTCCCCTAGCCAGGGCTTAATTAGACCATGGGGTGGACACTCAACCCAAGGTAGGACAGTGAGATTTTATCTCCTGGAAATTTGGAAATGGGACAAACACTAGACAATCTGTGGAGACTAGTTTGCACTGAGAATCCATGAAGTCAAAAGATGCAAGATGGTCATCTTCTACCCTGTGGAAGCTGAGAAAGCAAAAGGGACAAAGGAGCATCTGGGCAGGAAAAACTAGGAATAAGAGACCATGTGACCACATGGAAAGAGGCGGATGACAGAGAGGTTGCCTAAATTCTACGGTTTCTAGCTTCTGGTCCCCCTCCTTTCAGAAGCCACAGTTCCTTACTCCCCCTGAGTTCCATGGTGCTTATAACACAGCCTACTTCTTTATTTAAATAGTTTGAGTGGGTTTTTTCTAAATTTTAACAAAAACAGTAAAGCAAAAAATTGTTGTACTCACAACTAGAGATACAGAGATGAATGAAATGTTTTCCCTCCCTTCCAGGAATTCAGTCCTATGAACAGGAGACACGTATAACTACTGCTAGAGAACTTGTGATATTATGTTACAGTTAACAGTATAGATGTGCTAGGAGTGTAGAAAGACCAGTTTATTCACCCTGCATGCTCTGGTGAACAGGAAACACTAAGAAGGTTAGATACATTTTTTTCCCCAAAAAATAGTGCACAAAACTAGTTCTGCTTACATGAGAGTCAGATTCATGGGTGTGTGCCTCTGCACTCCTGATTTTGTTTATCTGGGGCTGGGTGCAGGAATATGTATTCTAAAATAAATGTTACTGGGTCAGTACAATGCCCAACCAGGCCTAGAAAGCTTGGAAACCATTAAGAGAAAGATAACTGAAGAAAACCAGGAAAGATTAACAGAATAAGTAACATTTGAGAGAGACCTGAAAGATGAGTAAGACCTGCCATATGTAGAAAGACGTTGGGAAGGAAGTTTTCAAGAAGAAAAAGAGCAAATTGCAAATCACCACACAAATAAAAGTTGCATATGTTCATTATTATTAATGTTTTTGTGGTCATAAATATATAAATGTTTGATTGCACCCACTTACACAACTGGAAAGAAGATGAAGCCAGACAATAGATGTAATCTACCTGCCTCTTGTCAAGCAGACATTAGTAACATGTTCTGTAGAGCATCACAAGAGCTACTTGAAACATGAAATTGAAATCCTACTCCTGCCCTCAGGAAACTCACATCCAATTAAAAAAAAAAACTCTGTGTGTGTGCACACAATGAACAAATAATTTGATGACGAAAGAGTCAGCTTTATCTGTAAATGCTGCGTGATGGAGAATGGAGTGGGTGCAGTATGATCAGAAACAGCTTGAGTTAATCAAAGCTTACCTTGACACCTGGTTCATGACTCTGTTCATTTAAAAACTTTTTGGTTTTATTTTTAGAATTGGGATTCTCAGTATGTTGCCCAGGTGGGTCTCAACTCCTAGGCTCAAGCAATCCTCTTGCCTCAACCTCCCAAATAGCTGGGACTATAGGCGCACACCACTGCACCTGGCTTGAAGAACTTCTTTTAACATTTCCCGTAAACAGGTATACTGAAGACAAACCCCTTTGGTTTTTGTCTGTCTGAGAAATTCTTTATCTAGGTTGGTGCTTCTTTTCTTGTAAGGCTTTAAGTCATCACCCCGCTCTTTTCCTGCTTTCATGGTTTCTAAAGAGAAGTTCAATGTAATTCTTATCCTTGCTCCTCTACAGGTAAAGTGTTTTTCCCTCTGGTATCTTCCAAATTTTTTTCATTGCATTTGAAATTCTTCAGTTTGAACATCATATGTTTAGGTACAGTTTTGTTTTGCTTTTCCATTTATCCTGCTTAGTGTCCTCCAAGCTTCTTGGATCTGTGGTTTGGTGTCTGACATTCATCTTGTGATATTCTCAGTTACTGTTATTATAAATATTTTTTTCCCTTTCTCTTTTTCTTTTGCTTCTGCTATTATCATTGCACATACGTTGCACCTTTTGTAATTGCCCCAGAGTTCTTGGATTTTCTGTTCTGCTTTTTTTTTTCCCAATCTTTTTTCTCTTTGCTTTTCCATTTGGAGAGTTTCCACTGGCGTGTGTTCAAGCACAATGATTATTTCCTCAGCTGTGTCCAGTCCACTGATGAGCCCATCAAATGAGTCCATTCCTCATTTCTGTACCAATGTTTGTTAGCTCATTTTATTTCCAGCATTTCATTTTGATTCTTTCTTAGAATGTCCATCTGTCTGCTTGCATTACTCATCTGTTCTTGCATGTTGTCCATTTTTTTTCCATTAGTGCCCTGAGCATATTAATTTTAAATCTCCAGTCTGATGATTCCAACATCCCTGCCATATCTGAGTCTTGTTCTCGTGCTTGCTCTGTCTCTTCATACAGTGATTTTTGCCTTTTGGCTGTTGAGTATTTAGAGTTGGATATATATCACCCTCCAGTGGATTAGGGGTTCTGGTAAAAACCAATGTAATTAAGCTCTGGTGAAACAGTTTCTTTTGAGGGCAGGCTTTCGTGGGGAAGAAGAGAATCTTCTGGGCACATTCAGAGTGGTCACCCTGCTCTTGCTGTTATTTCATTTTCATCTGAGAACCTGATGAGGCTCCCTGAGGTAAGACTCACAAAAGTGTATGGGCTCCCTCCAGGCTCATCTGGAAGTTTTATGTCTCTGGTTAGTCCACACCTCGTGTCCAGCAGTCTATTGTGTTTTAAGTGTTCCTAGAAGAACCTGACTCCAGGGGTGATTTCTGGGTGGTTGCTGCCCAAAATAAACTGTGATTTTCTGTATCTGCCTGTCTCCAGTTTTTAAGGTGGTGGTTTGTCCTGCAACCTCAATTCTCTGATGCATCTAAGAAAAGCTGTTGATTTTCAGTGCATTGAGATTTTTGTCTTGATCTGAGGATGAGAGTGCCAACATTCAAGCTCCTTACATGTAACACCAGGAAGCAGAAGTTTCTGTCCATTACTCCCACTCTCCCACCTCTGCACCACTCATTCTCTGGCTTACTCTGCTTTAGCCCCTTCTTACTGTTCCTGCAACATGTTGAGTACATACTTTTCTTGGATCCTTTGCCCTTGCTGTTCTCTTTTCCTGAAATACTTCCACTAGATATTTGCATGGCTCACTTTTGCACTTTGATTAGGTTTCTGCTCAAATGTCACCATCGTCAGACAGGTAGTTTCTGACCCCTGTAGCAGGAGTAGACACCTGTCCCTCTCAACTCCTTCACCCTGGCCTACTCTGTTTCTTCAGCACTCTCAACACTATATAACATGATATTGTATTTTAATGTATTTACCTTGTTTATTATCTGTCTTTCTGCCCCAGACTGTAGCTCTGTGATATCAGAGGCTTGACGAGTTTTGTTCACCATTGTAACCTCAGCTCCTATACCACTCCCTGGCATATAGTGTTCTATAAATATTTGTTGAATAAATGAATGCATAAGAATATCAATCCCCCGTGGTCTACAAGAAGACATATGGATGGCCAATGTAAAAATGCATGAAAAGATACCGAATATTGTTAATCCTCATGAAAACTTAATTAGAAGTTTACAATGTTATACTACTTCACACCCACTGAAATGGCTAAAATTAAAAATGTAAAAGACTGACAGTGCCAAGCGTTGGTGAAACTGTGGAGCAGCCAGAGCCCTGATAAATCACAGGTGAGAGCATATAAATTGCTATAATAACTTTGGAAAATGGGATAGCATTTTCTTTTCCAAGTTTAACCTACACCTGTGGTCTGACTCAATAATTCCACTCCCAGATGTTTTCTAAGAAAAATGATAACATATTTCCTCATAAAGACCTATAATCAAATGTTCATTGTAGCTTTATTAATAATAGCCAAAAACTAAAAACATCCTGATGTCCATCAACTTGATAATGGGTAAGCAAATGTGATATATCTATATAATGGAATACTACTGAGCAATCAAAAGGAAATGAACTACAAGCAATGACTTGTATGAATCTTAAATACATTATGCTGAAGAGAAGAAGTCAGATATAAAAGAGTACTGTATGATACAGTATAATTCCATTTATATGTAATTTTAGAACAGACAAAACTAATCTATTGTGTCAGAAAGGAGATCCGTGTCTACCTAGGGCTAGAGCATTGACTCAAAAGGTAATCAAGGGAAATGTCAGCAAGATGGCAGTCTAGGAAGATCTAAACCCTTATCTCCCCCACAGAAACATTGGATAAACAACTAGAAAATAACTAGAATAACTTCATAGGACCACTGGAAACAACCAGCCAAAGACTTACAGCAACCAAGAAAATGCCCAATCAAGAAAAAAAAAAAGCATTTTTCAAATGGTAGAAAATTTTCTGGTGTTTCTACTCACTTTTGCCACATCCTTCACTGGTATGGTGCAGTGCAGTATGGGGTAAGCATAGTCTGTGTCTCTGTCCTCTCCATAAAATGAAGACATAAGAGAGGACAGCATTTGCAACATTCTGACCTGTCTGCAGGCTGCCTAAGGTATTTATCTCTGTGATAAATACCCAACTCTGAGTTCAGACACCAAAAGCTGCTTGGATCTCAAGGCAAGGGGAGGCTTGTGGTAAGCAGCAGACACAGGTCATGACAGCCACAGCAGGACTGCAGACCTGTACTTGCCTGGGGCAAGAGATTACTGGTAGAAGAATACAAAAGAACATCTAAGGCCCCTGAGAAGAAATTATGGTGAGATTCTTTGGGAAATTAAGACATTTAAAAATAGCCATGTACACAGAGGGATTAAAAAAAAAAACCATGCCCACTACCCCAAAGAAAACATATGCCCAGAAAAGACCTGAGAAGAGCTTAAGCCTTCATACCCTGCTGATGAGTGAATGTCTTCCTTTGCATGAAGATAGTCTACAAAGACTTGCAGAGGTGGTTGTTTTTTAAAATGCCCAATTTTTAACAACAACAACAAAAATCTAGGTATACAAAGAAACAGGAAAATATGGTCCATTCAAAGCACCAAAATAAATCTCCATAAAATGTCCCTTTAGAAAACATAAACTATGAACTTACTTGAAGACTTTGTAAAAATTGTCTTAAATATGATCAAAGAGTTAAGGAAAAACATAAACAAAGAACTAAAGGTAATCAAGGAAACAATATATGAACAAAATGAGATTATCATTAGAGATAAAATTATTTAAAAAATATAAATTCTGGAGATGAAAACTATAATAATTGAATTGCAAATTTCACTAGAGGTGTTTAACATTAGACTTGGACAGGCAGAAAAGAACAATTAGTGAATTTGATGACAGGCCATTTGAAATTATTACTAAGTCTGAGGAGAAAAAAAAAGAAGAAAATTGAACAGAGCCTAATGGACTTATGAAACACCGTCAAGCAGACAAATATATACATTATGAGAGTTCCAGCAGTAGAATAAATAGAGAAAAGAAAAGAGAGTTTATCTGAAGATGTAATGGCTAAGAAATCCCCAAAGTTGAAGAAAGAAATGGGAGGTGTTGCATATGTCTACTACCTTGATTGTGGTGATGGTATCACAGGTGTTTGCATAAGTCCAAACTCATTAAATTGTACACATTAAGTATGTGCAGTTCTTTGTGTATCAATTATACCTCAATAAAGCTGTTTTAAAAAAAGAAAAAAAGAAGAAATGGATATATAATACAAGAAAATCAATGAACTCTAAGTAGGATAAATCCAAAGATACACACACTGAGGTACATTATAATCAAATTGTCAAAAACTAAAAGCAAGATGAGAATCATGAAAGCAGCAAGAGACTTACTTATTATGTACAAGAGATCCTCAGTAAGATCATCAGAGAATTGCTCATCAGAGACCTTGCATACCAGAAGGCAGTGTATTTTATACAATAAAGTGCCAAAAAAAGCAAAAATAAACATACAAAATTGTCAACCAAGAATTCTACATCTAGCAAAACTTCCCTTCAAATATGAGGGAGAAATTGAGACATTCCCAGATAAACAAAAGCAGAGGGAATTCATTACCACTAGAACTGCCCTCCATGAAATGCTAAAAAGAATCCTTCAAGCTGAAACAAGAGGAAGCTAGAAAATAATTCAAAGTTGTATGAAGAAATAAAGAACTCTGCTAAAAATAATACATAGACAAATATAAAAACCTGTATTATTACAATTTTAGTTCAAAACTCAAATTTTATTATTTTATAGGATTTAAGAGATAAAATTATAAAAATTATAAATCTATGTTAATGGTTACACAATGTATAAAGCAATAATTTGTGACATCAACAGCATAAAGGGGGATCCAAGCTGTCAAGGAGTAGAGTTTTCATATGTGATTTAATTTGTTATCAGTTTAATATAAATTTTTCTATCTTTAGGATATTGATATGTAAGCCCCATGTATAAACAATGGGGGTCTACCAAAATGAAAATATCTATTACACAATTAATTAGAGTAAATAAAAATGCATTACTATAAAAAAATTGGCTAAACACAAAGGCAGGCAGTAAGGGAGGAAATGAGGGACAAAAAAAGCTCTAAGATATGCTGGAAAAAATAACAAAATGGCATGGTAAGTCTTTCCTTATCAGTAATTATTTTAAATGTAAATGGATTAAACTCCCCAGTCAAAAGACAGATACTGGAAGAATTAATTTTAAAAAGGATCCAATTATATGCCATCTACAACAGACCCACTTTAGATTTAAATTCACACGTAGTTTGAAAGTGAAAGGCTGAAAAATATTTCCAAACATATAGTAAACAAAGAAGACCAGAGGTGGCTATGCAAATATCACACAAAATAGACTTTAAGTCAAAAACTCTCACAAGGAACAAAAGACAATATATAATAATTAAAAAGTCAATTTGCCAAGAAGATATAAAAATCATAAATATGTATGTACCAAACATCATAGCATCTACATATATGAAACAAACATTGACACATTTAAGGGAGAACTAGCCAATACTACTAGAATAGTGGGAGATATTAATACTCCACTTACAATAATGGATAGAACAACCAGACCTAAGATCAATAAAGAAACAAAAGACTTGGACAACACTATAAGCCAATTGGACATACAGAAATGTATAGAACACTCCAACCCAACAAAGGCAGAATATACATTTTTCTCAAGTGGACATGAAATATTCTCCAGGATAGATTATATATTAAGCCACAAGTCTTAATAAACTAAAAAACAGTGAAATCATACAAAGTATCTTTCCTGACCAGAATGAAGTGAAACTAAAAACCAATAGCAGAAGAAAAACTGGAAAATACATAAATATGTGTAAATTAAACAGCACACTCTCCAATGACCAATGGAAAAAAAAAAAGGATTTTTTTCTTTTTAATCTGGAGACCAATGAAAATGAAAACACAACATATCAAAACCTACAGGATGCAGTGAAAGCAGTGCTAAGATGGAAATTTACAGCTCTAAACACTTACATCAAAAAAGATCTCAAGTCAACTACCTAGATTTAAGCCTTAAGGAACTATAAAAACAAGAACAAACTAAAAACAAAATTAACAGAAGGAAGAAAATAATTAATATTAAAGCAAAGATAAACAAAATAGAGAATAGAAAATAATAGAGAAAATCAATAAAACCGTGAGTTTTTTCTTTAAAATGATAACAAAATTGACAAAGCTTTAGCTAGATTGACTAAGTAAAAAAGAGAGAAGATTCAAATACTAAAATCAGTTATGAAAAGGTGGACACTACAAAAAATTTTATAGTAATGTAAAGGATTATTAAAAAGTACTATGGACAAATGTGTGCCAACATACTGAATAACCTAGATCAAATGGCCAAATTCCTAGAAAGACACAGCCTATCAAGAATCAATCATAAAAAAATAGAAAATCTGAATGGGTCTATAACTAGTAAGGAACTTAAATTGCTAATGAAAAACCTCCCAACAAAGAAAAGCTCAGAACCAGATAGCTTCACTGGTGAATTCTACCAAAAACTTATAGGATAATTAACAATAAGTTCTCCTCAGACTCTTCCAAAAAATTGAACAGTAGGGAGCACTTCCAGACTCACTCCATAAGCCAACATTACTCTGGTAGCAGTCAAAGACATTACAAGGAAAACAAACAAACCAACAAAAAAAACTGCAGACCAAAGTCCCTTAAAAACATTGATGCAAAAATTTTCCACAAAATATTAGCAAACTGAATTCAACAGCATATTAAAAGAATTATACACCATGACCAAGTGAGATTTATTCCTATAATGTGAGGATGGTTCAAAATACGAAAATCAATGTAATATACCACATTAACTGACTGAAGGAGAAAACAAACACATGATCATCTCAATTGATACAGAAAAAGCATTAGACAAAATTCAACATCCTTTCATGATGAATAATACTAAACAAACTAAGAATGGAAAGAAACTACCTCAACATAATAAAGGCCATATATGAAAATCCCACAGCTAACAACATACTCAATGATGAAAGTTCTCCTAAGATCAGAAACAAAGCAAAAATGTCTGCTTCCATCACTTCTATTCAACATAGTACTGGAAGTTCTAGCTGGAGCAATTAGGCAAGAAAAGGATGATAAAGGCATCTAAATTGGAAAAGAAGAAGTAAATCTATCTCTGTTCTCGGACGACATAATCTTAGGTGTAGAAAACACCAAAGACTCCACACACACACACAAAAATTAGAACTAATAAACAAATTTAGCAAAGTTGTAGCATATGAAATCCACACAAAAAATCAGTTGCATTTCTACACATTAATAATAAACAATTTGAAAAGAATTTAAGAAAACAATTTTATATACAAGAGCATCAAAAAAAATATTTAGGAATAAACTTAACTAAGAAGGTGAAGTATTTGTATACTGGAATATCAAAACATTGTTGAAATAAATTAAAGAAGACAAAAGTAAATGGGAAGATATCTCGGTTTTATGGATTGGTAGACTTAATATAGTTAAGATGTCAACCCACAGCAATCTACAGATTCATTGCAATCCCTATCCAAAGCCCAATGATATTTTCTTGTGGAAACAGAAAAATCTGTCCTAAAATTCATATGCAATCTCAATAGACTACAAATAGACTACAAATAGCCAAAACAATCTTGAAAAAGAAAAAAAAAAACAGGTTGGTGGTCTCATACTTCCTAATTTCAAAACTTAATACAAAGCTACAGTAATCAAAATAGTGTGGTCCTGGCATACAGACAGCCATACAGACTAATACAATAGAATAGAAAGCTCAGATATAAACCCTTTAATATATGTTCAAATGATTTTTGACAAGGATCCTAAGACTATCTGATGGGGAAAGGACAGTCTTTTCAATAAATGGTGCAGAAAAAACTGGATATCCATGTGCAAAAGAATGAAGTTGGACTCATATTATACCATGTACAAAAAAATTAAGTCAGAATGAATCACAGACTTAAACATAAGAGCTAAAACTATAAAACTCTTACAAGAAAACATAAGGAAAAAGTTTCATGACATCGGATTTGGCGATGACTTCATGCATATGACAACAAAAGCATAGGCAAAAAGGAGGAAAAAACAGAAAAACTGGACTAGGGTAAAATTTTAAACTTTTGTAAATCAAAAGACACTATCAACAGAGTGAAAAGGCAATCCACAGAACAGGAGGAAATATTTGCAAGTCATATATCTGATAAAAGGTCAATATCCAGAATACTATAGAAACTCCTACAACTCAACAAAAAAGAAACAAACAACCCAATTTAAAAATGGGCAATCAGCATGAACAGACATTTCTCCAGAGAAAATACACAAATGGTCAGTAAGTAAATGTTCTATATCACTAATCATTAGGGAAATGCAAATCAAATTACAGTGAGATACCACTTCATACCCCTTAGAATCACTATTATTAAAAAAAAATTAAAATAATAACAGAAAATAGCAAACGTTGGCAAGAATGTAGAGAAATTGGAAACCTTGTGCATTGCTGGTGGGAATATAAAATGGTTCAACCACTATGGAAAACAGTACAACAGTTCCTGAAAAAATTAAACATACAATGACCATAAGACCCAGCAATTCTACTTTTGGGCATAAACCAAAAGAATTGAAAGCGAGGATTCAAACAGATATTTGTACACCCATGTTCATAGCAGCATTATTCATAATAGTGAATGCAACTCAAGTGTCCATGAAAGGAAGAGTGGATAAACAAACGTCGTGTATACCTACACTGGAATATCATTCAGCCTTAAGAAGGAAGGAAATTCTGGCACATGCTACAACACAGATGAACCTTGAAGACATTATGCTAAGTTAAATAAGCCAATCACAAAAGGACAAAAGTGTATGATACCACTTGTCTGAGCTACCTAGTGTGGTCAAAATCATAGAGACAGAAAGTAGAATGGTGGTTTTCAGAGGATGGGGTGAGGGAAGAATGGGGAGTTATTGCTTAAAGGATATGGAGTTTCAGCTTGAAAAGATGAAATAAGATCTGGAGGTGGATGGTGGCAATGGGGGGACAGCAATGTGAATGTACTTAATGCCACTGAATTGTAAACTTAAAATTGGTTAAAGTGCTAAATTTTATGTTATGTGTATTTTACCACAATAAAAAAGGGGGCATGGAGGAACTTCGGGGGGTAATATAAATGTTCTGCACGTTGTGAGGTGATGGTTACATGGGTGAATATATGTGTCCAAGTATATTGCTGTGAACACTTAATATGGGTGCATTTTACTTTAACACATTAACTGCCATGTGAGTTGTATTTAACTCATGCTAGTTTTGAGCCTGGGGCCTCGTGGAGCATATGTAACTCATACGTCTCCTTGTCTTTACCCTTATGAACTATTTATCAAGTTGCATATAACTCACGCACAGAAAGCAATAAAAAATAACACATTTTTCATTAAATTAGAAAGGATCATTTTGTTTTCAAAGTTTTTATTCTATTTTTATAATATAACACCATGGCCGCAGGGGAAATCTTTTTTTTCTAGTGTGGCAGTCAATGTGTTAAGCTAATTTTCTTCCTCCCTCCCTTTCTATCGCTCTCTCTCCTTTCCTCCCTCTTTCCTGATCTGTGGGCTCTGTATTCTGCCAACATATTTACATATTCAACATATGTGAATGTTTAGAGAGAAGAGCCCAGAATTAATTCAACTTTATAATTTCCACACTGCCTAGAATAGTGCATGTAGGTACCCAATAAAAATTGCTTGCTTAAATTGTGAATTCAGTAACTTATATTTTTAAAAAATTAATAACTACTATTTATTGTTATCTTGCTACAATGTCAGACCTTAATCTCAGCTTTTTACAAACTTGGTATCATCTACTCCCTCCCAACAGCCCAGTGAAGAGGATATACAGTCCTTCTTTTTTTAATCAGGAAATTGAGGCTTAGAGAAATTGAGTCACTTGTCCAACCACATACAGTCATTAAGAACCAGAACTGGGATCTGAAATGAGCCTTTTGACTGTAAAGCCGGTGTTCTTAACCTCTCGATTGAGGTTATACTTTATCTTACATTTCACTAAGCACCCATTGACTTGCCAATTGTAAAACAGAGCATATAATCAAGAACATTCTATAAACTGTTTCCATTGCTCAAGTACAGCAGGACGCATGCTGCTGAGGCATATTCAGGGACCTCGTATGAGAGCTTGTTACAGAAGCAGCTGCATTTCAGATGGCCACGGAAATGAGTCCATAAATCCCTTCATCCTGAGATGCCCTCTGGAATGTGGAGAGATTACTCACATTGGCTTTCCCATCCCCTAAAGTTTGCAAATATTCTTCCAGAATGTGCCATCCTCTGTTACGCGACCTTGGTGAAAGCAGGGGAAGCAGGCACACCTCCCTTGCAACAGCCCAGAATCTCCTGCCACTGACTTTGGGAATATTATAAAACCGGCAAATACTGTAATTATAACAAGCAGGAGGAGACAGGACAAGTGAAATACCACTATTTAGGGATCAGTCTCTCGACTAGGATTCAAATGCCAGAATCTGTGGTTGTAATCTCAGTGACTTCTGGATTACTCAACACAGGTGAGAACAGCTCCATTAGAAAAGGTAGATAAGCATGGGAGGTGTGTGTGAGAGAGAGAGAGGGAGAAACAGAGACAGAGAGATAGGGATAAAGCAGAAGCATTCACATTTTCAAAAAACTTGGAGCACTTACTAAGCATCAGGTATTCTGTTGGACACTGAGGACGCTAAGATAAATAGAGGATATTAACACATTTAACAAAGAGCACGGGAGACGCAATGAAAATGACAATCGGAAAAGGAATATCTTTAGAGATGGTGTAAAAAAGCATAAGATGGTACAAATTCGAGTACTATAATTCCTTCCTCTTACACAGGGTGCCTTATAGACAATAACTCAGTGTGAGCACGGCCCCTCTAATAACACATCTGGCTGATTCCATTCTCTGTGTGCGCAGATAGTGACTCCTTCTTTTATCCACCATGGGAGGTTCCAAACTGTGAGCAGGAGGCTGTACGTGTGAAGGTATCAGTGGGTGGTCGAGGTAGACAAAATTCCCGACAGAGCAAGCCATATATCTGAGAATAAATTCTTTAATTGCACAGAAGCAGGGCAGACGAGAGCAAGGGTGATATGGCCTAGACCTCCCGTGCTGCCTGGATGTGAGGTGGTGTCCAAAAAGAACGTTTGGGTGAGCAGGCAAACATAAGCATTGGGAAGTCCTTGAACTACTGGGCTGAGCAGAGCGTGGTCAAGGGCAGGATGAGGCAGGGCGTCGGATCACCCAGGGCGTGGGGCAGGCCCGAAGTAGATTAGCAAGACATGGACTAGGACCCAGGTAAAGAAGGGGACTTAGAGCTGTGGGGCAGGTGGGACGCGAGATTCAGAAAGAAAGGGAGCCCCGCAGCAAGCGAGAACTTGGTCCTTACATTGCTGTTGCCTCAGCTTAGGAAGGGCACTGGACACCAGCATGTGCGTGGTCCCGTGGCTGGACAGAGAGAGAGGAGACGTTCGTACCCCAGAAACTGCAAAGGGAGGGCCCCCTCCTTCTCTGGCCACTTTCTTTCCTGCTTCTTTTCTCTCCCTTTGACTACTCAGTAATTCCACTTCAGGCTTTTTTTATTCTCGCATATACACACCATCCCCTCCTCTTTAGCTGCCTTCTTTCCCTCTTTGCAACTCTTACTGATACTTCTGGGAAGTTTCTCTCCACGCTCTCCTTTCACATATCATTCCACTTTCGCCTTTTATTTCCTTTTTTCCTTTGTCGATCTTCCTTCCTTCAGCAACATTTGTGAAAATTTCTCCAAATGTCAGAGGAGTGACAAATGTATATGCGAATCAAATAAAAGCTGTGCATTTTAAAATTAAATTTGGCTCAATGGAAACAATACTACAAACACAAACACAAAAACTTTTGAAAGTATCCAGAAATATCTTTGAGAAAATGTTTCCATATTATCTTCCTCTAATTACACCTACTTTTTTCAGCATTGGCATTCACAATAAATAGAAAATCATCGTATTCATTTTTTTCTCTTTTGCGTAATTACTTCTACAACAACACTGTTTTCTATTATTCTTCATTGCTAGTATATAGCATTTTGGGTAATTGTGAGTTGAATTATCTTCTGTGAACTAGCCAGAAAACTTAACAACCACTTACGACATTCTTTGTCCTTATTATGCAATGGAAACTTGGTTAATTGAGATACCATAAATCTTCAGGCCCAGTGAAAATGTTTAATATTCAAAACCAATTTCTAAAAATTTTATTGATCAGCACTTTTATGGGAAGCCAGGTCAAGGCCTTCAGCATGTCTTTAATTTAAGCAAAACGTATCATCCCCAGGGAAGAGGGGGCCAGAGCAGGTCATGGGATTTTCTCTGGGGCGTGAATCGGCAGCACGGTGGGAGGAAGGCCTGCGGCTCTCCATTCTCACAGCCTTAGTGGCTTCAATTAATATGGGAATGTAAGGATGGGAAGGGAGATTATGGAATTCTATACATGGGCATCACTCGTTTCCTCACAGTTCTCAGTGTTGGGTTCTTACCAACAAATGGCCTGCTTATTTTTTTTTATTTCATAATATTATGGGGGTACAACACTTTGGTTATATATATTGCCTATGCACTGCCCAAGTCAGAGCTACAATCGTGGATATCCCCCAAACTGTGTGCCCCAATCCATTAGGTGTGAGTTTTCCCATCCCCTCCACCCCCCCCACCTGCCTGCACCCTAATGAATATTATTTCCATGTGTGACATAAGTATTGATCAGTTAGTACCAATTTGATGGTGAGTACCAGTGGGGCCTACTTATTTTGTCTTGGTTTGCAGGTCCTTTGAGGCACTACCGTACATGCTGTGGGAGGTCCCGTGACAGGATAATACAACATTTAGGACAGGTTCAAAGCCAAGAGCGCCAGTGCTCCCCATGACAGTGTGTTGGACCCTTTCTCCCAGGCTGTCATGTTGTGCAGTGTCTGCAGCCTGCCTCATTTGCAGCCCCAGGGGGTAAACCCGAGTTCACATGTGTGCAGGCCAGGGGAATTAAGTACCACGAAGCAAGGACACTCTGGCGGTGGGAAAGCAGACAGCAACAGTCCTTGACTAAAACACTGATTGCCCGACCTTCGGTTCAGTATGTGTCCAGGGAAAAGAAAGGGTACTTTTTTTTTTTTTCCCTGCTTATAACACTTGGAAACTTTCTCTGTTCTCTATATCTGGGAGGGGCACACTATAAAATTGAGAGGAAGCAGAAAGAAAGGTCTTTTTGGAAGCAAATGTAGACTCTGACACATAATAACCATGTGACCAAAGGCAAATGGTTTAACTTTTCTAAACCCCAATCCCCTAGGCTGTTAATTTGTATTGTAATAGTCTGAAAATTACATAAAATGGTAGGTAATTGATGTGGCATCTGACACATAGTAAATCCTGTACAATAGGATTTTTTGTTTGTTCTAAAAGCATCCCCTCCTCCTCCTCTGGGCTTTTGCAAATTTTATTAAAGTGTCCCGTGGCATTATCCTGTAAGAAGAGTGTCAGAAAGCTCAAGCACTTCCTTTCTCTGACCTTCTCTACCAGGAAAACCACACACAGATCTAGGCTGGGCAGTGCTGAGCGGCTTAGACATTATAGCTTCAATTTCCACTTAAAAAAAAAATACACCAGGGTATAAAAACAGCAGGTAGGTGTCATTTATTGGGACATAGGAGGGGACTGAGAATGGACCAAAATGAAAAGAATGAAGCCTCTCCCCAACACCCATTCCATGCAAACTTTCGCTCCAATTCAACTATGCTCAACATCAATAAGAGCAACTTCTTGCAGGGCAAACAATAAACAAACCTGAAATAATCTGATATTATCTTGTCAGTATTAAAAAAAAAATCAGGAAAGGTTCACATTTGGTTCCTAACTTAATAGGCAATGCAAATTTCTGCCAGCCCTAAAGATGTCTTGGACCTTAATTCCCTCTTCTCATCTCATGACTTTGAAGGCTGCTGAACGTTAATAATAAGTAATTTTAAAAGTCCTCCCCTGGGAAGGTCAAATGAGACCTATTTGACTCCTCTCCACTGCATCTCATGGCCTGATCCCATCAGATCTGTAACGAGTGCCGGCCAGACCTGCTCTCCAGCCCCCTCAGAACCTGCCACATGGTCAGCACAGGAAGCAGGCCAAGGGCAAAGTCCTTTTTTAGAAGCTAGAAGGAAGGGAAATGACAAAGACAGAACTAAAATGAACCCAAGGGCTAAATTTACTTTAAAAGGTTAAATAATTACCCAAAGGACTTAGATAAGAGCTGCTGAGTTTTCCAGAATGTGTTTGCCCATGTCCAATCAGGGATATTAGGGAGTGTCATGACATCAAGCCAGCCTACCCTGCCAGATTCTGCAGCCAAGACCCAACTGGGGAAACACCAACTTCCCAGGCAAATTCACCGAGCAGACTGTCTGCCCCCTGCCTCCTTGCTCTGGTATCTCCTTGTGCCTGTAACAAGGCAAATCTCTGCAGAGGCAGCTCACCTTCCAAATGTGTTACTCTACTACTGCTAAGAACACACTTCTTACTTGTTGTCTTGCCCTGAGGGATAGTGAAGACTTTTGCATAGTTTCAGATCGGATTGCAGTCATTGGTGGATTCAGCTGTCCCCTCTGGCAAGTGATTTGAGTGGAATCCAAAAATCCCTCAGGCCTCCAAGATCTCTCACCAACTGCTGTGCCCGAATGTCCCAGGATCATATTTTAAGAGAATGAAATCCTTTAAATATAAGCATTTCATTGCTGTAGAGGTAATAATACATTAGAAGAGGTTGGGTCCCATTAAGATGGATTAAAGCATTCAATCAATACTTATTTTTTTAATCCATAGTATCCAACATAATATCTGTACTGAATACCTATGACATGACTCCTAAGCTCCAGGAGCCCACTCCTAAGCTCAAGGAGCCCGCTTGTACACATGGGGGGGCACGTCCCTGGAAGATAGGGACACTGGACACCAGCCTTGCTCAAGGTTCTAGGGACAGAATGGGATTTGGAGCAGTGGTTCTCAACTCTGGTTCCACATTAGAAATACTGGAAAAGATGTTGTAAGTGCCCACATCCATGCCTGACCCCACAGATTTTGATTTCATTGGTCTGGAAGCCTGGCATTGGAATTTTTAAAAAGTGTCCCAGGTAACTCCAACCAGGTTAGTGCTGCCACTTGAGAGGTCCTTTATGAACCTGCACCTGCTTGAGTGTCTTTTTATGTCTTCATCTTCCCAGACCAAGAGCAAAGCCTTTGTACTTATATAGTCCTTATTCAGTTTAGGCAACTGAAACATTGAAATGCAAAAATCATGCATTTGTTTTGAATAACCTAATGGCTGCTCTAAATTTTCTAATTTACACAAAAGGAAAAGCTGCTGATGGTAGGTGCAAAATACAGGAATGCATGGAGGAGGCAAACAGAACCTTGTCTTTGGGGACTCCACCACCCCGATGCTCTGGCAGAATCCAACTGCTCAGATTATTCCTTGGCAGTAGTTAAACCTCAAATACTTGGCTCTGAATGGATTAGCGAGGACCTCCAAATGAAAATGCAGGGACATTTTAGAAAAAAGCCATTAAGCATAATCCCAGATCAGCAAGCCCAGATCAACAAAACTGATTATCCTGCTGTTAAAACACAAACAAACAATAAAAACCCCAGTACATTGGTGGGAACCTCTCCCATTGAGTGGGATGGTTACAGCAACAATCTCTACCTCTATCCCACTGCACTCCCTCAAAATGTCCACAGATGATGTAGAACTCCAGAGGAACCAAAAGCAAATCTAGAAGAGATTGAAGTCCACGAAGAAAGCACAAATGACAGGCATCCATTCAGCTGAGATGGCTTAACAGACACCAACAGACCATACGGAGGATCCTAGAGTCCTTTCCTGATGTGGGCATTGATTCAGACACAGGACTTAGATACTTGTCATATCTAATCTAATGGAAAGGCACAGAACATTTTTAACCCAACAGCAGATAATTGTAATGAAATGATTCTGGCCAAGAGGGCCCATTTGTAATAATGAATTCAAATCAGATTCATAGAAGCTATAATTCAACCCTAGTGAATAGCACCTTCATTTTCCATATCCTCTCTCTCCCAAGAAGGCAAAATAACTCAATATTCAAATAATTATTTTTACTTTTCAAGTAGCCCTATGAAGTAGTTATGAGGAAGATAATATTGCCTCACTTATATAAAATGAGTTTCATCCATGTTCAAAACTTCAGTGTCATCTTTGGCACATCACTTCCTAATATCCCTCAGTGCAATCAAAGACCTGTCACAACAAAACTGATATCCCAAAGAAAGGAAATCATTCTTGTCTAGGATGGGCAATTTTTCATCGGAAAAGTTGAAGGCAAACCCAGGTTTCTTGACTCCTTTGCTTTTTTAGCTAGGTCTTTGGCCTCCTTCTGTGACTTCATTCAAGATTTAGAAACAGACTTAAGATAATTTGATCCAGGGCAATCACATTTGAAAAGGATTTTTGTGGCTGATAGGCACAGGTATCATTCAATTTTCCTGATGCATTCTGAATATTTGATGCATTTGGAACACTAAATTCCCAAGTAATGAATTCCCAATGAATGTCTTTAAGGAGACCAAAGAATAACCATACTCAAAAATTATAATTTTTTAAAAGCGAAAAACATCACTAAATAAAACATGGTCCGTTTATCTGGAGTTGAGGCCAGGGACTTCTGGAGACTGGAAATGTGGACTCTCCCTCAGTGTAACGACAAACAAGTTCTTTGTTAAGATGGTCACACAACTGTTAGCCAATAAAGCAAAAGAATGTGGGAAACAAAAGGAGAGAGACTGGGACACACAGGGATTTGCAGGAGATGTTTGTGTTCTTTTAAGAAACATAATGATAGTAATAAAATCATAACGTTAAAAAATAAGGGAATTATAAAAATTAAGTGACGAAAAGGAAAAAGGAAGACGAGAATGAATAACAGGCCAAAGTATATATGATAGGAGCATTTGATAAAAATGAAGGGAGAAGGTAATAAAAGAGAAGACCACACCAGGTTAAAGAAAGAGGATATAAAGAGATTAAAATATGGACAATGTGCTAAACTTGTCTATTCCAGGGGCAAATGTACAGAAGAGAGGCAAAAATCAACACAAGACATGTGCTTACTTTAAAAATTACAGCATGCAATCAGGTGACAGATAACAGTTATACTCGAACCCGTAAGTCAGCACGTAAGTTGTTGTGTGTTTTTTCCATAAAGAACAAAAAGCAACCATTCAGCTTTTCTTGTTTTATTCCCATGCCCATTCCTAAAGCCAGCTGCTAAACATTAGAATTGAAGATCATGAAAACAGGCCAGCACCTATTAAAAAAATGATAGATCAAAGCTGGCCCTCTGCTGGTAGAACAGTCTTACTGCATCCCGGAAAGCAAAAAGCTCAAGTTTTTAAGTTTCTGGTTTAATTTTTAGGGCTGGGAAGAGGACAGAGGACTTTGGAAACATTAGCACTGAGATCCTATTCAGTGATGGACCTCTTTGCCCCCAGTGATAGGTTAGAAGGTAAAGAGCTACGTGGCAGCGTCGACATCCCAGTGCACTACTGACATTTACCAACATTTCCTTGGTTAACATGCATTATAGCCCATGTGCTACTCATGTATTTGAGCCACTGGTCCACGGCAAATGTGCATCCCACAAGTCATTTCTCAGGGAGCAGACTCCTGAACCTTCTCTGAAGCAATGAAGTAAGAATATTACACTCTAGTTTGGGGCAAGCTGAGGGGTGCCCACATGGCCAGGAGGACTTTTCCCTTATGCTGTCTAGAAGCATTTCTATCCTCCTTTTTCTCTGTCTTCCGTGTGCATCCCAGCAACAGCAGACAGCGTTCTGGTACCTGTTCTTCAGCTCTAAAGAAGATCCAACTAAGAACCACACAAAGTGGCAAGAATCCAACCTTAACCCTCGGGCATAGGAAAAGAATGTCAGTGCCCCAGACGCCTTTCTTTCCTTCCCCAGGGAGAGCCTTGTCTAGATTCAGAGAGACTTCCACCAGGGAAGCCAAAAGAAAAACAGGAAAAACTCCCACCCTCATCCTCTCCTTGGAGAAGCCAGGCATTTTGGCAGCAGAATCTGGGTCACAATGTTTTATTTTCACCATAACCATCAAAGTCATAGGCAGGGCAAATGCATTCGCCCTGTGTACACTGTGAGACATAGTTAAGCTGGGACGTCCCTGAATCTGTCTCCTAGGACCAGAACTGTCTCATTAAAGGGATAAAAGATGATATCTGCTGAGCTGGTGGAAAGTGGTGGCTGCATTTTTATTAAAGTCTCTGCTGCAGCAGGCCCAGTCCCCAAAGGTTCATATTCCAAGAATCTCCACCCCTCTGCCTGGAGCATGTAAGTGATTCTCTGTAACTCATTAAGTTAAAACAAAAAGCTTTCCTATTGTGCTTTTCACACAGGAGTGATGTTGTTGCATAAAAGCTACATGTTTCCTCTCCTTGGCCTCAGTCTGCAAAAATAAAACAGCCCTCATAATTTATAATAGAGGCCCCAGGAGCATCACACAGGGTTGGCACCAGTGTGGGTCTTGCGCAAACTCATAACAGCTGTGGCCTGGCACTGGTGATTCCAGAGTCTTAAATTCTAGGTGTATCTTTGATGAGGGCCAGCCTGCTGGTCCTGAGAATGATGCTACTTCATCACATACCTTCTGGCCTGTGAAAGGGCATCCAAGGATCTTAGGCTAACCACCCAGTATTTCAACTCCAGTACCTTCATGTCCTCATCTTGGTGCCCACACAAGGGTGAGTCTAGCATGTCATGGCCTCATAGATCCATGGAGTCCCAAGCCTGCACCTCAATGTTTACTCATAAGCACCCGGACCAGAAAAGCCGGAGCAAATGGCAAACCTGCCCAGAAGCGTGAGTGTCAACAGCCATAGTGTGCAAGTGGGCATCTCTCGGGCCTGCAGAAGGCCCTCTCTCTCGCTCGCTCCAATCCCCCACGGAGCCTTCTGTTCTCTCTCCCTCACCCCTCCCCAATAACCACATCCGAGGGGCTTAGTGCCCCGCTGAAGGATAGCTCCCTACCTGAGGGTGGCGCTCTCCCCCTGCCGGACCGTCACGTTGTCCATAGCTTTGGGGAAGGTGGCATCTCCGCTGCGCACGGGCACTCCTGTGGGTACAAGGAACAGCAGCCTGAGAGACACGACCACGAGGCACTTCCAGGGCAGGAACAGGTACCCACAGACCCCCATCCTCGACAGCCACAACTTCCCAGAACTTCGGCAGCCGCACGGTCCTTGTCCCCCGCCCCGCACACCAGCGGGTCTCAGGAAGTGGTGTGGGGAGAAAGGAAAGGGATAGAGCACGCCAGAAGCAGAAAGGAGGAAGGAGAAGAAAAGAGTCCAGGCTCTCCGGAGTCTAATAATTCTTCCTCAAATCCTGCCTCAGCTTTCCAGCCTAGCAGAACCAGATGCCCCCTCCTGCATCCAAAAAGAGCTTTCTCGACGCTCCCCTGGGGAGGAGGGAGGCAGCCAGGAAGGGAGAGGAGGAAGGAAGGTGCGGGGATGAAGGTCACAGATTGCGCTTTCTCTGCCTCTCTCTTCAAGACGCTACTTTAAGATTCAGTTGGGCACATTCTGCAGAGGTCTGGCATCAAAAGTTTATAACCCAAAGAAGAAGGCAAGTGTCTCTGACATAAAGGAGATGTCATAAAAAGCTGCTGCTTCAAGGAGAGGAGAAAATGTTTTATTAGATCACACATATGTATAGAAATATTTATAAACCAGCCCCAAGTCTCGCATCTGGAGCCCAGAGGAGGTAAAAAGTTCCAAGCGGGGACGCACAGCCGGCGCGGCGCAGGATCCTCGGTCGGTGGCCGTCCTCCCCGCAGCCCGGTCGGCGCCTTGCCGCCAGCCCGCGGAGCGCCGCCCGGCGCAGGCTCGGGGCGCGGGGGAGCTGGGCGGACCGCGGCCCCCGCCTCCTCCGGGGACGCGGCACGGGACGCGGGGACGCGCGGACGCCACGCTCAGCGGCCGCCCCCGGCCTCCGCGCCGCCTTCCTCCCGGGAGCAGCCCCGACGCGCGCGGGCCCCGAGCGCCGGGGTTGTCATGGCAGCAGCTCCATCCCTGACCGCCACTTTCTCCGGAGCCGCCTGGTGTCGAGCGGGCTGGCGGGCGGGCGGCGCGGACTGCGCGCTCATCCCGGCGGGCGGGCGCGGGGCGCGGGGCGCGGGCGCCCACCTTAACCCCCGCCGCGCCCGCCCGGCCTGGGGCGCGTCACCCGGCGTCGCTCTCCCCCTGACACCCGAGCAAGCCGAGAGAATGCTGCGCCCCCTCTCAGTGGCTTCCCCGGGTGTAGGGGTAGGGTGGGGGGAGTGGGGAGAGGGAGGGGGAGTTCTGGGGAAAGCAGCAAATTGAAAACCGACACTGGCACCTTCCCTCCCCGCATGCCATGCCTATGCAGAAGTTGCCAAACCCCGCCCTGGAGAACTGAACTACACTTCCGAAGGCAGGTAGCCCAACCCAGTTTGCATGTCCCCCACCCTGCCACACGTTCTCCACCAGCCGACCTACGGTCCTATGGCAGAGGTCTCCTGGGCCTATGCAAAAAGACAGAGTGAGCTTCCCGCTCTGATGACCCACCTCTGAAACACTTATGCCCCTCCACTGTATGTCTCTGTCTCAAACCGGCAAATCCTAATTTCTTCTTACAACACAGCATGCAAAATAGTCCCCATCCTACCCCATGCTTATTATCCATGCATCTTATTGTCGTAAAAAGCAAGAGCTTGGAAAAACACAAGGAGATCCTAAAAAGTATTAGGACCAATCTTCATAAAATCCATCTGCAGCTTTATGGTTACATAAAGTGGCACCATAATGGTGTTGGGAGGGGACTTGTGATATTATGCTCTTAGAGGCCAGCCTCCCCGTTTCTTTGGGCTCAGATTCATTTCCTTCAGCTCTAAACCCAAGAGCTCCAGCTTTCCTTGGGCCTGTCGTGATGCTTTTTCCTGCTCCCCCTGGCAGGAGCTTCCCCTTACAGCATGACTCTCTTGTATCCTAATTTAATGGTTGCTATGTGCATCTGCTCAACTGTATTCTTTCTCAAAGCCTTTTGTTAAATTAGACTGGGCTCTGCACAATTGGCAAATGAAATTTAATTCAAAAATAAGCATTAAGCTCTTATCATTTATTACCTTAGTTGCTGAAGGATACAAGAGCATACTACCTGCTTTCAGCTCTGAAGGACTGAGCGCACATAAATACTGCCCCATTTCCTGTTGTAAAATGGTTAGCCCACATATATTTTTAAGTCTAAAATATTTAATTAGAGCATCTTACCTAGAAGAGATAATACTTATCACTAGTCATATCAGCTGTAGCGAAAATACATAAAGTCATGCATCGTTCAATGAAGGGAATACATTCATTTTGAGAAATACATGGTTAGGTGCTTTCATCATTATGTGAATATCATGGAGTATATATACTTACACAAACTGAGATGGCACAGCCTACTACACACCTAGGCTATGTGGTACAGCCTATTGCTCCCAGGCTACAACCCTGCACAGCATGTTACTGTGTTAAATACTGTAGGCAGCCGTAACACAATGGTAAGTATTTGTGTGTCTAAACATAGAAAAGGTACAGTAAAAATACTGTATGAAAGATAAATGGTACACCTAAATAGGGCACTTACGGTGAACGGAGCTTGCAGGACTGAAAGTTGCTCTGTGTGAATCAGTGAGTGAGTGAGTGCATGTAAAGACCTAGGACACTACTGTACACTAGTGTAGACTTTAAACACTGTACACTTAGACTACACTAAATGTATAAAAAATATTTTTCTTCAATAATAAATTAACTTTAGCTTACTGTAACTTTTTACTTTATCTTTTTTTTACTTTTTGACTCTTTTGTAATAACACAAGTGTTATTACATTGTATGGCTGTGCAAAAATATTTTCTTTATATTCTTATTCTATAAGCTTTTTTCTATTTAAAAAATTTTTATTTCTATTTTTTACTTTTTGAATTCTTTTGTTAAAAACTAAGACACAAACACACATTAGTCTAGGCCTACACAAGGTCAGGATCATGAGTATCACTGCCTTCCATCTCCACATCCTGTCCCACTGGAAGATCTTCAGGGGCAATAACATGCATGAAGCTGTCATCTCCTGTGATAACAACTCCTGAAGGACCTGCTTGAGGCTACTTTACAGCTAACTTTTTTTTAATAAGTAGAAGGAGTATACTCTAAAACAACAATTAAAAGTATAGCACAGTGAATATATAAACCAGTAACAGTTGGTTTTTTATCATTATCAAGTATTATGAACTGTACATAATTACATGTGCTATACTTTTACAGGACTGGCAACCCAGTTGGTTTGTTTATACCAGCATCACCACAAGCATGAGAGTGCTGTGTTGCACTATGACTTTATGATGGCTGCTTCATCACTAGGCAATAGGAATTTTTCAGCTCCATTATAATCTTATGGAACCACTGTTGTATATGTGGTCCATCATTGATCAGAATGTCATTACATGGCATATGATTGTATTAGATCCTTTCTAGAAAGCAGATATAATAAAGGCAGGAGTGGGGCTCAACACTCATCCCTGAGCTCCCGGGCTACAAGGCTGAGGGGAGTGACGATGCAGAGAGGAGAGGCTGAGGGCTTAGGGAACAGCCCACCGCTTATTTTGGGACCCTCCATCAGTTTTAATGGCACATTTTTTCCGAAGACTTGAGTGTATCTGGGTTTTCTGCATACATATTGTATATAATCCTCTCAACTCTGTGACGCTCTTGTCCAGTATTGCCAGACTGGGAAGGCTCTTTTTCGTGCTTTGACGTGGGTGATGCTGAGAACGTGAGGCTGGGCTTATGATTGTCTTCGGTCACAGACTTTGGATCTTGAACACGGTGGGGGCGGCACGGAGTTGGGTCAGGATGCCGCACAAGTGAGGCAGCTCCTGCCACTTGGATAGAGGGTGTTCAGATTCCGTCACCTCCTTCTGAACCTGCTGGCCTTATTCCTTCTCAGACGAAAACAGAGGCAGTTGCTAAATCAGTTCATGAAGATTGCTTGAGATAGGAAGAGTTATTGGGGGAGAAAAGAAAGCACAAGAGAGCATGAGCTTCCAGGCAGGAAAAGATTGGCTGAGACAAGTAAAGAAGAAAGGCAGAGATAGGTGGAAGCGAGGTGTAAACCTTCTTAATAATATATGATAAGTCCTGCTTTTGTGAAGGTGTAAACCAAGTGTCTCATTTTTTGCAGGGCTGGCTCCCCCCAACTTAAGGAATCTGAAATCCTGTGTCTGTTCCCATCCATAGGACTGGTTCCTAGCTCAGTATTTGTGAGTGAATAAGTAGGCTGAACTCAAGGGCTAGCAAATCAGAGGAATAACTGCAAAGGTCTGATATTTATGTTAATCTCTGTCAGTCTACAATTTTATGGGGGATATTTCATTCACCTATAAGGCATTGCTATGGACCAGTATGGCCAGTTATAGAATATAAGGCTAAAACCAAATTAAAATTGGGAAAAGGAAAGAGTTGAGGCTCACGATGAACAAGGACTAAATAGTTTATGTCATAAATTTCCCATGAAATGCCCAGCTGAGTCCCATGATAGGGTGGCCCCTAGTTAAACCCTCTTAGATATATGAAAACATATATAAGGACAAATTAGCATAAAGACTAAGAGTACAGATTGGGTATCCCTTATCTGAAATGCTTGAGACCAGAACTATTTCAGATTTTGGTTTATTTTGAATTTTGGAGTTTTTTCATTATACATACTGGTTGAGCATTCCAAATCCCAAAACCTAAAATCCAAAATGCTCCAACGAGCATTTCCTTTGAGCATCATGTAGGCACTCCAAAAGTTTCAGATTTTGAAGCTTATAATCAGATTTTTGGATTTGGGATGCTCAACCCATACTGGTTCTGAAGTTGGATCATCTGTTCAGATACTGACCCCTCATCTGTCCAGCTGCATGACTGGTACCTAATACTACCCATTTTATCTACCTTACAAAGTTTGGGAATGTTTTGAAATGTACCCAGAATTTTGTTTTAATCAGGGATGGTAAGATGATAAACACAGAGACAACTGCCTTGAAAAAAGAGTTTATTACCTACAATTCCCAAAAGGAGGGGACATACCACCCCATGTGCAGAAGCACCAGGGTTGGGCAGAAGTAGAAGGAGCGAGAAGGCATGGCATAGAGCCCTTATTGTGGTTTCCATGGGAAGAAATCAGCGAGGCAGAGTAGGCAAACATGAGCAAGCTTAGGATTGTACAACTTGAATATTTTTGTCAGACTTTGGGTTATAGGGGTGGTTTCTAGCTGTCTTGTACCCGGCCCTGGGGTGATTTAGGGAAAGGGCAATGTTGGCTTGGGTGTGAGAGTTAGATAAAAGAAGTGTTTGGGGTATGGGTTTTGGATTGATTGGTTTGCATATAAAGGGCAGGCTCACAGGCAAGTTGTTTACTATCTGTATGAATTAGCTAGTCCTAAGAGGGCCAGTTTCTCCAGGATTAGCAAGGCCTCAAGATGTCAAAGCATTATAAAATACAGAAAATAAAAAACATGATTAATATGGGGGCAATTAATGAGATAATGCATGCAACATATCACCAAAGGACTTGGCACATTGGAAATTTAATAACCGTAAATGATGGTTATACAGCACAACTCCGTTTTCATGGGATAACAATTTGTGACATGTAAAAAGGTATGAGTGAAAGTCTATAAAATGCCCTATGTACAAACTAGAGCTTTGATCCAGACATACAGATGTCTTGTTTTTTATGACAATTTATAACAGAAAATGCAAAGTTGGATCCAGATTACAGGGCTATAGTGATCACAAGAAAAAAAGAGCACTGGCTAGTTGGAGAGAAGTTATTACGAGCAGGCTTGAGAATAGGGATTCTTGTCAGAAGGAATTGTCTCAAGTAGGAGAAATGAAGAGTAGAGAAGGTAGAGGACGAGCTGTAAAGAACCCTGGGGACTTCCAGAGCAGAAAACAGGTGACTCCATCAACTTGGAACTGACAGGTAGTATCTGCAACCTGGAGATGACAGAATGGCCCAGAGAAGCTGGGTGAAGTGTAAGGCAACCCATCTGGGAAAAACACCTGTAACTAATCTAACCACATTTTTTCATTTAAAATTGGTTTAAATGAGATTGTGTGTCCATAGCATTCCTTCTGACATGTAGGCTGTGCCTGGCGAAGGAACCCAGCGCATGCCACTGAAGAGTTAACTCCAGGGTGAAGCAGCTGAGCAAAGACACACACAACTCGTCTCACAGAGAGCACCCATCGTCATGGAAAAAGGAAATGTGGGAGAAGGCAGGCCTGGTGGGCAACAGCTTCTGCTCAGAACTTAGACAATTGTCCTGGCTACCAGAGCTGACTGCTGACTACTGCCAATCATGAGCCCTGTGCTGCAGCTGCTTGGGGTGTGGATGGATACATCTACCCAGCACCGGCGGCTGTGAGAACCAGCTTACCTATGGCACATTATCTGCCTCACATTCTTCGACAAGGAACCCTCACACAGAGGGGGATAACCAAGACAAGCAATCAGAAACAAACCAATCTTAACACGATTTTCACTTATTCATTTACTCATTCATTCACTAATTCCATAAATGCGTGCTGCCTATGTTGGGCGCTGTTCTAGGGACGGGAGATACAGTGGTCAACGAGATGATCAGGTTTCTTATATGCTTTCCCACAAGGTGTGTGAGTACTGTTGAAGTGGGGGGAAAAGAGATCACAAAAAATAAGCAAATTCACATATTTAGATTGTGCTATATGCTATAGGGAAAAAAATATTAAAAAGTTGTATGGTATGGAAAAAGTGATAAATCAGACAGTCAGGGGAAGCCTTTTTGAAGAGGTAGCACTTGAGCTGAGCCCTGATGGGCCATCTGAGTGAGGGCTGGAGCCAACCAGGTGCTGTGGAGGCAATGGCAGAGGGGCAGGCTGGGCCAAGGGGCAGAGGAAGGCGCGATCACACTGGGCCTCGGAGGCCATGGTGACTGTTTTAGAGTTTAGTCTAATTGCAGTACAATATCTTTGGAAAACTTTCAGCAGGTAATCATTTGACTGTTGCGCAGAGCGTGTTGCACGGGGGTATAGAGTGGTAGCGGGGAGCATGTCAGGAGTAGAATAGGCCTTGGCCAGAAGTGAGGGCCGTGGCAAAGAGGAAAGAGAATAATGAAAAGGTGAAGGGGGAATTTTGGAAGAATAGTGATTAGGACTTCCTGAGAGTTGGGATGTTGGCATACAGAAAAAGGAAGGGATTAATGGTGATTTTGCTAAGTAACTGGGTGGTACAATTTCCCATAATGGGGATGACTCCAGAAGGAACAGGCTTAGGGAGGCAGGGGTTGGAAGAGTGAATAATGAACTCTGATTAAGTTGTGAGGCTGTTAGCTCTGAGACAGCCAAATGGAGATGTCAGGACAGCAGTGGGAGAAGAGTCTGAAACCTACCATAGAGGACTTAGGACAATGCTATTGTCTCATCCAAGACCTGCTTTCCCGCTTATAGTTTAAAAAAAAAAAAGTAGTAAAACTCTGCTGTGTGCATTGTTTGGAGGAGGGCATATTATTCGTGGAACCATCACCCTGGATCTAGAGGCTCCCCCCTCTGTTTATAATTTAGAAATAGGCCCTTTCATCCTACCCTATAGGTGCTAACCTATCCACTCCACTTAAACTGTCTTTTAATATATTGTCCCTGCTTGGTCACATCTCATCTTTTGAGAGTAGATTCTAACATTGTTTGGGGATGAGGCATGAAGTTACCAAGTATGTTTTTAAGAAAACAAGAATATGCTGTTCACTTACCCTTAATATGAGTTGAGGGACCTGGATTTAAGAATTTAGTCATCTATTTTCACTCCCCTGCTGTGATCTAGATCGACTGTAAGCCTGTGTTTTATAGAGCAGTGGCTAAGACCAGAGCAAGCACACTGCCAGACATCAGCTTGAATCCCCCCCTGCCGCTCATTGCCCATGGGACTTTACACGAGCTCCTTAACTTCACTTATTTTCAGCCTCCACATTTGTAAATGGAGACCATGATAGCAATGCATTGGTAGAGTATTTGTTAAGTGTTAGTCAGTTCAGGCTGCCATAACAAAATACCACAGACTAAATGACTTAACAGGAAATTGCATTCTTACAGTTTCCCAGGCTGTAAGTCTGAGTTCAGGGTGCCAACGTGGACATGTTCTAATGAGGGCTCTCTTCCTGGCTTAAGACAACCACCTTCTTGCTGTGTGCTCACATGGTGGAGAGACAGCGCTCTCTCTCTTCCTGTTCTAATAAGGCCACTGATTCTATAGGATTAGGACCCCATCCTTATAACCTCATTTATCTTAAATCACCTCCTAAAAGCCCTATCTCCAAATAGGGTCACATTGGTGGTTATTGCTTCAACATATGAATTGGGGGGGGGGCACAATTCAGCCTATATCAGTGTTAAAAGAAATGTACAGTAATTGGCTTCCTTCCTGGCACTCAGCAAGCACTCAATAAATGCTAGTTCTTATTACTCACAGAAAGAGGCCTAATTCCCCATTGACACAGATTTCTTCTCTGAAGTGTCTCTGTGGGCAGATAAGTTGTACAGAGCAGGGCAGAAAAATTCCCAATGTGTCCAGAGGCTTTGTGTGTGTGATGTGGGAAGCAGGACAAGTCTTTCTCTCATTTTGAAGAAGAGCCAATTTTAGAATTACAAGTCACCTAGAGATGAAAAGGTTCATGTGGTTATTAATAAGCATTTGTTTTACCCTGGAGGGGCTGCCTAGATGAGGACAGTTATTGGGGAATTTGGAATCCCACAGAAGTATCTGAATTTATCTAATGAAATTTGTATCCAGTTATAAAAGCAATTTCAAACTGTGTGTTATTCATAAATAAGGAAAACTTACAGCTTGTGTTTATCTGAGAGAAGATTGTACCCAGCTGCTCTGTGTGTGCATTAGGAACAAACATGAAATAAGAAGCCTGCATTGGATGTGTGTTTATATGACAGAAATCTACCTAAGTCAGTATGGATCCAGTGGAGTGGGGTGACTTAGGAGACACTGTGGCTTAGCCTGAAGGCATTGACTATCTTGGGGTCCTCAGGACATGGGGTTGTAATGAACGTGAAGCCTGTTGCTAGTGATCAGTGTGGTAAGAATTGTCTGGGGCTTCCATTTTCCTGGGGCTAAGGAAGTTACAAGAAAGGGAATCATATGCCAGAACACAAGGCTTTGGATGAGACACCAGGAAAGTCCTCTATAAAACCCAAAGCAATCCCCAGATAGTAGCTGCCTACACAATCAGTGTAAGACATCCATGAGGACCCTCCTTACTCATTCTCTATTTGCACTGTTCCAAACTGAGGCAAATGTATGTTCAATGGTTTTCCTAGTCAGCTGATGACCTAAGGTTAGAATTCAGGCCAGTGAAATCCTAACCTTTTCCTCTTTTCTATCACAGACCGCATCACATCCTTTCCAACACAGGATGGATCTGCCGGGACTGGTGGAAAAAACCGACACTGGGCATAAATTAAAATGCTTGGCTTCAAATCCCAGCTCGGCCACTTATAAGCTTGGTGATCTTAGGCAAATTATCCACTGAGTTTGTGTCTCCTCCTCTGTAAGCAGTGCTAGTAAAAGCTTCTTCACAGGGTTGCTTGTAAGCATGATTATACATGTGAAACCTCCCAACACAGTGCCTGCCATAAGGGCAGCTCTCAGTGATGGTGAACATTAAATTCCTCTTCTCTATCCTTAATGCCAAAAGTATGAAGTTGACAAAACCAAAACAAACAAGACAAAACACCAAAAATAACCAATGGACATACAAAAACGACAATGACAACTAAAAGCAAACCAACAGAAAAATATAAGGCACAGAAGATTTGCATTGCAAAAAAATATCTATGAGGTTCCTCAAGACTTGGAGAGTGACCCACTGATGGTTGTAGAATCCAGTTGCTATAACATCAGCCCCTTATCCTACTTTCTTCCCTTCCAAGTTCCTTTGTGTGTTGTGTGCATGTGAACTCTTTCTGTCTCTCATTAGAAATGCAAGGTCTCTGAGAGCAGGGTGTTTATTCTACCCATCTCTGATTCCTCTACTACAAACTAGAGCCTGGCACAGAGTAAGTACTCAGCAAATATTTGTTGCAGTTGCATGAGAGAACTGATATGCACTCTCCACAGTCTGCAGAAAGTTGGTGAAGCTGACAGCCAAGTACCCAATGCCATCGCCAGTAAGGGACTCTCCTAGTAACTCTCTTCTTCCCTCCCTCATCCCCAAAAGCCTCAACAGTAGGGAAACACAAAACATCAACTACATTAAAGCCACTCACTCCAGAAAGGCTGAAGACCCCTATAAAGGGACTGATTTCCACAAGCCATACAGTAAAATCAGCCTCATTACTTTATAGTCACACCTCATATAGTCCTATAAATCAAATAACAAAAACTATTATATTGAGACCTACATGCCATAAAATGTGTTTTTTAAATGTTCGCTAGGGAGTGTTATTACAGTCTTACCCCCCACCCCCCGCACCTCTAATCTCACTGTAGTCTCTAATAGAAAGACTACGACAAGCAGAAAATGGATTCTTCCTCTCTGAGGAACCCAGACTGTGGAAGAGAGAATGGCTGTCAGGGCTGGACTTGCTGGGCTGTACATCTGGACCTGCCTCCTAAGACCTGGGGGCCTGGAGCAATGGACCAGACATCTCTGAGCCCAGGTGTCCCCATTGGTTAGATGGGAAAAACAATACTTTTATTTTTCTTTAAAGAATTGAGCAAGTTATATGTAAGATACCTTGGACAGAGCTTGGATGCTCTGATGCTGCTTCATCCGAGCTCTGTCCCTTTTACTCTAAAATGAATCTGATCTCTCTGGGTCTTAGAGAGGAAGTAGAACTTGTGTTTTGTGTTATATGTTAGTTATTTGGAACCTTATCTCATTTGCCAAACTTTTAAAATATTGTTCATTTATTTCATTTATTTTGTTGACTAATTCATTATTTCATTCAATCATCCATTTTTTTAATTTTTCTTTTTTTCTGCCTGTGCTCCATAAATGCAGCAACAAAGCCTAGATGATAGAACATCTGTTTATAGCATGGTTTTCTGACTATTTTAAACCCATTGTTGAGAACCACTGCTTAGGAAAAAAGATTCTGTTCAAAATATTGCTGCTCTTTGACAATGCACCTGGTCACGCGAGAGCTCTAATAGACTGATACAAGGAGATTAATGTTGTTTTCATGCCTGCCAACACACATTCATTGTGCAGCCCTTGGATTAAGGAGTAATTTCAACTTTCAAGTCTTCTTATTCAAGAAATACAGTTCATAAGGCTACAGCTGCCACACACAGTGATTCCTCTGATGGATCTGGGCAAAGTAAACTGAAAAATTTCCAGAAAGGATTCACCATTATGGATGCCATTAAGAACATCATTCATGGGAGGAGGTCAAAATATCATCATTAACAGGAGTTTGGAAGAAGTTGATTGCAACCCTCATGGATGACTCTGAGGGCTTCAAGAATTCAGTGGAGAAAGTAACTGCAGATGTAATGGAAATAGCAAGTGAACTAGAATTAGAAGTGGAGCTTGAAGATGTGACTGAATTGCTGTAATCTCATGATCAATCTTGAGTGGGTGAGAAGTTGCTTCTTATGAATGAGCAAAGAAAGTGGTTTTCCTGAGATGAGATCTACTCCTAGTGAAGATGCTGTGAATATTGTTGAACTGACAACAAAAGATTTAGAATATTACATCAACTTAGTTGATAAAGCAGTGGCAGGGTCGAGAGGATTGTCTACAATTATGAAAGATGTTCCACTGTGTGTAAAATGCTATCAAACACCATCATATGCTACAGAGAAATCTTTCGTGAAAGGAAAAGGGTGGTACAGAGCAAGGGATTAGATAATTTAGAGAGTGAAAAAGAAATGAAGTATAGAGAGTCCAAAAATAGCTCTGTAAGAGTCGTAATTATTCACAGAGCTTCAATTTATCTACATCTACTTTGGGAAAAAAATCAGAATCTATACACAATGTTACTACACGCAGGCCCAGAGATTTAGAAGTGACACTTCAAATGTGAGAGGTAGAAAGGAAATTGGGAGGAAAGGATACTTCAGGGCACACCCTGGTAATAGCAGCACAAAGAGGGAAACAATGAACCCAAACGTGTCTCATCTCATACATAGAAATCTCAATTGTTCTTTCAAAGTGAAATTGGGTGATTGCCTGTATTATGTTCCAGAACAGGACATCATCCAACAGACTCGCTGTTACAGGCCAAAACCCCAACCATCAATTAAGAAATGGAATGTGGGAAACGTGTCCATTTTGGCTCTAGAACCGAGCTTAAACACACTTGACCTTGAACGCAAAGATTGAAATAGGAGGTACAGAACACCAAGCAGGGAATTTAAAGTTTGCTCTTCTTACTGCTGTTATTGTTAATAAAATAGTAATAATATACAACTTACTGAGTGCTCGCAGCATATCTGATATTAAGATAAATGACTTGTATGCATCATCTCCATTTAGCCTGCCCAATAATCCTAATTTTACAGTAGAAAACTGAAGCCCGGTACAAAATCAGAGTGTCAGGAGTCAAGATCTCCCCGGAAAACCCCAGTGCTTCCCTTCTCACCATGGGCACCTCAGAAGTCTGCTGTATCCAGCACAGAGAGAGTTCCCTTCTCAAGGAACTGGGAATCCCATGTGTGCAAAAAGCACAACTGTTGTGGTGGAAGTGGGAGGCTGGGGTGAGGCCAGGGGAACGGGTTGCTGGTGGCAAGGGCCGGCAGGACAACACAAAGCCCAGGCAAGGCCGCATCCCTGCAAAAGCGCAGGCTGCATCAGCCCAGGGCAAAGTGAGGCTGGGAAACAAAGCTGCAGCTTCTGCTCTATTTTCCACCGTCTCCCTCCCCCTCTCCATCTGTCTGTCTCTTCCTTTCCTCTCTCCCTCTGTCTCTTCTCCCTTTGCAAATCTTCAGCTGCTAATTTCCACTCGACACATTTATGAATTAATTCCAATACTTTTCTTTCTCTGTCAAGATCTCCTGCTTTCTAACCGCCCCCCCCTTGGCAACGTGTGCGTTTTATTCCACAGGCTGTTTTACTGACAATTCCCAGATGTGATGATTTGCTCTGACATCTTTGTGTATGCAGTCGACCCATGTCACTGAGGGCCCGAAGAGAACATGGGAGACCGGGTCTGCAGCTGGACAACCTTGTTACTGCAGGGGGCTGAGAGCGAGGCTGAGGGAGGAGAAGCAGGGGCTGCAATACATATCCCATGCCGCTGGCTACCAGCCTCCACCCGGAACAAAGCTCCCCAGATCCTGAAATAGGGCATGTGCAACTTTATTCTGCAAGTAGCAAGGGTCTGTCAGAAATGAGCCCTCATCATCATCATCTTAATTAATGGAAACTAACGGTGCTGGGCAGTAAGTCCCCAAAATAGTTTTCCTGGATATGCATAAATTGACACAGACACATAACCAGCACACCGAGCTGTATCCCAGTGTCTTTTCAGCTTTAAAACACGAATGCTTCTAGGCACATTGAAAGGGCTGAAGAATGAATTCTAAGATTTTCGTATCTTAAATAAAAATAAGTACATTTTAAGGATGAGCAACACAAAGATATGGGTACTTCTAAAGAGCACAAGATATTAAAAAAATAGCTTATAAAGTGCCTGACATAGTAGTTTTTTATACATGTTTGATAAATAAACTGAATGATTGGTGGATTGAAGCATGCACTTAAAGTGGGAGAATCAAGAGATGCTATTTGTAGACTTAGCAAGGGGAGGAAAAGCCAGTGCCAAGAACACTGATATGAGATGTAACTCCATGACATAAATACGTCCAAAAAATGGTAAATACAAATATATGCCCAGAGACAGTGTTAAGTAACTGAACAGATCAGGGTTTCAGACTTTGGAGAAGCCAGTTCAGCTTTCCTGCCATTAGTGTCCTCACCTGTAAAATAAGTCATTGCACTAGATGATTTGCAAAGTCCCTTTCAATACAGATCACTGATCATTGGTGGACCACTGGCCTTTCCAGGAATATGTTGACATTTCCATCTCTTTCTGTGCCAGCCCAAGCTGCTTGTCTTATTTGAAAGGTCCTCCTCTGCTGATCAAATTTCAAAACTCATCTCAAGGGTCCAGCTCAAATATTACCTTCCCTGCACAGTTTCCCAGTTTCCTTGGCAAATAATTCTTCCTTCTACTGGATCTCCTCAGAATTTTATCCTCCTTACTATATAGTCTTATTACAATGCATTTGACCTAGTTGAATGCAGGACACTTTCTCTTTGCCAATGTGTTGAGGTCTTTCTCTACTCTCAGTACCAAGCACAATGCTTAGCAAAAAGGCAGTGTTCAATAAACATTTGCTAAATGAACGAGTGTGACACTTTTCTGTAGGATGCCCATTTTCACTGTGGTGTGTTTTTAACTGGGTGCTTGTAGCACCATATCATAGAAGGCCAAGGAGGCTTCTTGATGAATCATCTCAGGAAGAAAATTGAGCAAGAGGAAAGCAAAGTACAGAAACTGGCCCAATTATCTCAGCCAATGGAGGCCTGGGCTCCGCCTGCCCGCACACCCTCGCCCAGTGTGATGAAAACAGCATTCCACAAAGAGTGTGCCTGGGAACACACATTCCTTTGCAATTAGCAAGCTCCCACATGGTAAACAGACTAATTCTGCCTGTGCATCAGCAGTTTGCCTAATCAGTGCTTTCCACTCAGGGCTTGAGCAAAAGATTTTAAGTCTAGACCATGGTGTGAGAGAACAAAAATTGTGGTCCAAAGGAAAACCCTGCTATTATTTTTATATTTGTCACAGAGGGGGCACCAAATTAAGGACATGCCATTTATTTCTTTATAAACACTCCCTCAATGTGCAAATCGGTCTTTAAAACCATTTTTCACCCTGACCCTAGCCTTGCCTGTTTCTCTGTCCTGTGCCAGCTTTGGTGCCCACCTCCCAGGGTAGGGCCTGACAAATGCAGGGGAAGCACTGTCTAGATCCACTCACTGGCAGGCATTTTTTTTCAGTCTTTGCCCTATTTTGCCAATATTTACTTTAAATCAGGAGCTCTGCAACTTAGCTTTTCGCTTCAGCACCTCCAACCTCAGGAGCACTTCATCTCCACCATCCTGTTTCCTCCCAGTGGATGAGAAAGCAAGACGGAGAGGCGGAGCAGAGGCCTGCTTGACAGAGCACATAGGAATCTGTGAATGTGGACCTACCACTGTGAAGCTTGACACCCCCCACCCCCACCCTAAGATGTGGGAAATCGGCGCGTCCACCCTGCATCTAGAACCTCAAACACATGCAGAGGTGAGCTCCATCACTTGGGAATTTGCTTTGTCACAGATCTTTGAATTTGAAAGGGAACTTAGACATCCTCTTTCTAATCTGAAGTTAATGCTAAAATGTCCAGTGTGCAATTCCTCACTTACGGGCCTCAGGTTTGCATGAGCATCTCCATGAACATGAATCACTACACCACAGCCTGTCTAATAACACTGCCAGGCAGCACTTGCTGTTAGAATATTCTTTCAATTTCCACTTCCTCCACCATTCTGGCGTAGCAGAAGAGACATGAGGGAGCAGAGAATGCCAAGGTCTAGGCTGTCGGTAAATGTTAGCTCTTCTTCCTATCCTTACTATAACAGTATTATTACTAATTGTCCCTATTGTTACTGTTTTAATTATTGTTTGTTATTATTTTACATTTGATCATTGTCTCCGTCCTCATTCTACCTATGTCCTAGCTACACGTTAGGGTTAGGTACCCGAGATTTCAAGGCCACCAGCTGCGTCTTGAGCCCCTCTATCATTACACACTTGGAATTGAGTTTAATTATTTTCTCATGTGATGTCAGTTCAGGTCAGGATATGTGTGAGGTCACGCTTGTGCCCGTTCTGCAAGCAGGAGGGCAGAGAGAAGCCTCTCTTCTGTGTGGAGGAGGGACGCCTCTGGAGGCTGGCAGGTAGATCTTTCTGTGCTGAACCTGGAGGGCAAGACGCACCTATGTGAAGCTGTTCAGAGGAAAGGCACATTCGAGAAAATGCCTCAAGGTGGAGAGGGGATGGCAATGCAGGTTGGACAAGGAGGGAATGTAGGCAAAAGGGAGAAAACATCCCGCACAGACCTTGTCTGAATCGTGTTGACTCCAAATACACATGGAAATCTTATTTGAACTAGAAGACAGCACGGCCAGTTAAAAACCTGATATTGCCACCTTTTTCACAATGATGCTTTTCGTAACAATGCTGTGTAGCAGATTTTAGCATGACATTATGGTAAGAGTATGGACTTTGCAATCCTTCAAACGTGGGTTCAAATCGTGCTTCCGCCCCTGAGTAATTATATGGACTGAAGGCATATCTCATAACTTCTCTGAGCCTTAGTTTTCTCTTCTGAAAACTGAGGATAATGACAGCATGTATCTATCTGGCCATGAGGGGATTACATTAGCTAGCTCACAAAATGGCTAGAACCTTTGTTAAGAAAGTCATTTGTTCCGTCTCAGCCTCCACACCTGCTCACCCATCCCTCCTGTTACTGCCCCCCTTCCTGGCCCGGCCCTACCTTTCACGGCCCAGCCCAGCTCCCCTCCTCCATGACCCTGTGCTTGCCACTGAGCTCCCCTGCTCCCTCCAGCAGGCACATGTGGACGACACAGTTTAATGTGGACCAGTAGGTACTATTACTACCTGCTCTGCAGATTTGGTTGTCCCTTTTTGTAGGCTAGAGAGGAAGGTGTTATTGTGCCCATTTTGAAAATGAGAAGACTGAGGCTCCAAAAATATATGTGGTTTCCCCAAAGCCATATAGTCAGAAAGTGGGGGATTCAAACTCGTCACTTACTTCAAATCCCTGCATTCCTTAGATTGCAACATGCTATATTTTGCATTCTTATTTCTCAAGGATGTTATAATTGTTTTTTATCAGTCTAATTAGGTTTTTTTAAGGCTATTAACCATTTTCTACACTTTTCTGTATCTCTCACTGTATAGATGGCATAGTGTAGACAAATAATCAGATAATCAGAGTTCAGATCTGGCCCCTATCACCTACAAGCTGTGCAACCTAGGGCAGTTTACGTATCCTCATGAACCTCATTTTCCTCACCTGGAAAAACAAAAAAGAACAGCAGTCCTACCATACACAGTTGCTGTTAGGATCAAATTCAGTAATCCTTGTTAAGTGCGTAATACATTTTAATTCCCATGATTGTGGTGGACGTAAAGATGAGCTACTCACGTTCCTCTTCCTGGAAAGACTTACTGCCCAGCTGCCGTGCTGTCAGAACGTGACCTCCAGGGATTGCTTTGCCCTCAAGGAAATCCCTCCCCGAGTCCACATTCCCAGGGTGGTCCAGCTCCAGCAGATGTCCAAAGGGGAGAATAAAGGCCTGGCCATTGCTGCCCAGCGTGGGACAACCCTGATGAGCCTACTCAGCTGGCAAGGCAGTCACAAGGCACACCTCGACCTCTCCCTCTGCCCCATTCTCTTCCTGCCCTCCCTCTCACCATCTCGATCCCCAGGAAACTTCCTAATAAACATCTTGTGCACTAAATACCATCTCAGGGAACCCAGCTTGGGTTTAGCCTCTGTTTACTTGCATGTAAATTTATTTTACAGGGTCATTGTGAGAATTAAATGAAAAAAACCATGTGCCGGTGCCTGGCAGAGCACCCCACACCTGGTAGACTCTCAGTCTGACACTGCTAGCTCAGCTGTGGGCACCTAGTAGAAAGGCCTGTGTGCATTTGACAGTGGACCAGCCCTTCAGTGCAATGGGTCAGTGACACCAGAATATGGGCTTGATGTTCTATGAGCTCAGGACCACACGATGATCAGGCTTTCTAGATGCCCGAAGGGCAAGGTGTCACCCTATCACCTCATCTTAAACCCACCTTCTGCAGTGGCCTCTTTGTTCTCACTGTTCCAGAATGGTTCAGAGATATTTGTAAAGATACCTAAACTCTGCAGTCCCCAACCCCTGGGCCACAGATAGGTACCAGTCCATGGCCCGTTAGGAACAAGGCTTCACGGGAGGTGAGTGGCAGGCGAGTGAGTGAAGCTTCATCTGTATTTACAGCCGCTCCCCATTGCTGGCATCACCACCTGAGCTCTGCCTCCTGTCAGATCAACAGCGGCATTAGTTGCAGGAAAACAAGATCAGGGCTCCCACTGATTCTGCATTATGGTGAGTTGTATAATTATTTCATTATATATTACAATGTAATAATAATAGAAATAAAGTGCACAATAAATGTGATGCGCTTGAATCATCCTGAAACCATCCCCTCCTGCCAGTCCGTGGAAGAGTTGTCTTCCACGAAACCAGCCCCTGGTGCCAAAAAGGTTGGGGACAGCTGCATTAACTGATTCGTGTACATGGTTTTGTTATCTATTGTATGTGTTATTCTTCTCATGGCTAAAATTTTTATTTCTTTAACTCTATGACTCATTATATCTTCTTTATATATATCTTTCTGTATATAGCTTTCTATATATAGCTGTCTGTATATCTTTAACTCTACAACTTATTATATCTTCCTACCAAGAGGAATGTTTTAAACACTTGCCTACAATCTTTTGTGAAAAGAGGCAGCATAGAAATAAATAAAAATGAATATTTTAGCTATAATAGGTCCTCGGTTTGGGCTACTCACATCATATGCCTCTATCTAAGTTTAGCACTGCCAAGACCCTCCTAATCCGCGCACTCAAAGGGAAAGCAACAGTCACATCAGAAAAATCCATTTCCTATTTCCATACCCACCAAAAAACCCTTTCACTTTCTCTGACAGCTTTGCACAGTTTGCCTCAACCTTTCTTTCTTCCCTTGGTAGAAATGTAGAATCTTTAAGGTCTTTCCTGTGAAAGGAAAAGGAAAATGAACTCTGCAAATAGAGAGTTTTATTTTCTCCTTTCCAACATGAATGCCTTTTATTTCTTTTTCTTGACTAATTTCCCTTGCTAGAACCTCCACTGTTGAATAAAAGTGGTGAGAGCGCACACCCGTTTCTTTTGCCTAGTCTTAAGGGGAAGAATTCAGTTCTGTGCTATTAAGTATGATGGTAGCTGTGGTTTTTTTGTAGATGCCCTTTAACAGGTTGAGGTGTTTTTATCATGAAGGATACTAGGGTCAAAGTGCTTTTTATGCCTTTGTTGAAATAATTCCTTGGGTTTTGTCTCTTATTTAATGATATGCTGGGTTACATTAATTGATTTTGGCATAGTAAACCTTCATTGGATTCCTGGGGTAAATCCCATTTGGTCATAGTGTATAATCTGTGCTATATATTGCTTGAGTCACTTTTCCAGTATTTTTAAAGGATTTTCACATGTGTATTCATTACAGATGTTGGTCTATAGTTTTATTTCTTGTAACATCTTTGTCTTGTTTTGGTATCAGAACAGTCCTGGCCTAACACGATGAGTAAGGAAGTATTCCCTCTTCTTCAGTGTTTTTCTTTTTGTGTTTTTTCTTTGGAAGAGTTTATAAAAAAATTAATCTTTAAATATTTGGTGGAATTCACTAGTGAAGCCATCTGATCTTGGGCTTTTTTTGTGTGGAAGGAAGGTTTTAAAATTCCTAATTAAATCTTTTCACTTGTCTATGTAGATTTTCTATTTCCTCTTGCATCAGTGTCAGTAGTTTGTGTTTTTCTACAAATTTGGCTATTTTATCTAAGTTATCTATCTTATTGGCATGCAATTGTTAATAGTATTCCCTTATAATTCTTATTTCTGTGAGGTCATTAGTAACATTCCTTCTTTCCAGTTTTAGTAATTTGTATCTTTTCTTGTTCAATATAGCTAAAGGATTATCAATTTTGAACTAATTTTTAGTTCCATTGATTTTCTTTATTATTTTTTATTCTGTTTCATTAATTTTGACTCACCTTTTTTATTTCCTTTTTCTGCTTGCCTTAGGTTTACTTTTCTATTCGTTTTCCATCATCCTAAGGTGGAAGGTTAGATTATGGATTTGACATTTTTCCTGTTTTTAAATATAGGTGTTTGCACCTATAAATTTATCTCTAAGTGATACTTTAACTGCATTCAATATGTTTCTTTATGTTTTGTCTTTATGTTTATTCATGTCAATTCATTTTCTAATTCCCCTTGTGATTTCTTCTTTGATTCATTGGTATTTGAGTGTGTTAATTTTTACACATCTTTTATTTGTCAAATTTCTTTCTGTTACTTATTTTTATTTTAAGTTCATTATGGTTAGATACCATACTTTGTATAATTTCATTCATTTAAAATTTATGAAGGCTTGTTTTATGATCTAGCATCTGATCTATTCTTGAGAATGCTCTGTGTATACTTAAGCATAACATATATTCTGCTGTGGTTGAGTGGAGTGTTTCAGAGATGTCTTTTGATTCTAGTTGGCTTATGGTGTTGTTCATGTCTTCTATTTTCTTGTATCTTCTGTCTAGTTTTATATATATTATTAAGAGTGGGGTATTGATATCTCCAACAATTATTGTTGAATTGTTTATTTCTCCCTTCACTTATGTCAATTTTTGTTTTGTGTATTTTCAGGCTCTGTGGCTTGGTGCATATATGTTTATAATTTTTATATCTGACTGATGAGTTGACCCTTTTATCATTGTAAAACTTCCCTAGATCTATAATCAATCTTGTTGTTTTAAAGTATAGTTTGTGGGATAATGACTCCAACTTTTTTTTATTCCTGTTTACATGGTATATATTTTTCCATCCTTTCATTTTCAACCTATTTGCATCTAAAGTGTGTCTTCAGTAGATAGTATATAGTTGGATCTTGTGATTTTATCCAGTCTAGCAATGTCTGCCTTTTGATTGGACTGTTTAATCTATTCACACTTAATGTTATTAGTGATATAGTTAGATTTACTTTTTTGTTTTCTATATACCACATGTCTTTTTTGTTTCTCTATTTCTATGGTTTTCTTTTGCATTAAGTGAATATTTTTTAGTGTAACATTTTAATTCCTTTAATAATTTTTCACTCTATTTTACTGAGATATTTTATTAGTGGTTGCTCTAGGACCTACCATATACATCCTAACTTACCAAAATCCACTTCAGATTTATACTAACTTAATTCCAATGAGATAAAGAAACATTACTCCTGTATAGAACTATGCCCTTTTCCCATTTTTGTGCTATTATTCTTAAACATATTAAATCTGTATATGTTACAACCCAATAGTACATTTTTATAAATTATATTTTAATTAATTATATTACTTTTATAGAAGCTCAGAAAAGAAAGGATAACAGGTATATATTTATAGACTTTTTTGTATTCTCCATCTTATTTACCATTTCTGGCTTTCTTTACTTATTCCTATGGAATTGAGTTACCATCTGGTGTCATGTCATTACTCCAATACAGCTTTGCTCCCACCCACCTCTTTTACTGCTGTTATTGTTAGATATATTTCATTTCTATATCTTATAAGCACAACAATACAATTATATGTGTGTGTGTGCATGTGCGTGTGTGTATAGTGCTCTACAATTGTTTTTAAAGCAGTTAAGAGAAGAAAGAAGGAATAGGCATTTATACAGTCTTTTACAATTATATAATCAATTTTATCAGCAATATTTGCTTTTTTGTGTTGATCTGAATTACTCTCTAGGGTCTCTTCCTTTCAACCTAAAGAACATCCTGTAGTATTTCATGTAAGATGGTCTGCAAACAGCAGTTTCTCACAGATTTTTTAATCTAGGAATGTCTTTATTTCACCTTCATTTTAAAAAATAAAATAATTAATTTCTTCAGAGGAGTTTTAGGTTCACAACAAAATTGAAAGGAAGGTATAGAGCTATCCCATATATTCCCTGACCTCACACATGCAGAGCCTCCCCCGTTACCAACATCCGCTACCAGAGTGGTACATCTGTTACAACTTATGAACTTACATTGACACATCATTGTCACCCAAAGTCCATAATCTTTATTAGGGTTCACTCTTGGTGTTGCACATTCTGTGGGTTTGACAAATGTATATTGACATGTGTCCACAATTATAGTATCACACAAAGTAGTTGAACTGCCCTAAAAATCCTCTCTGCTCTGCCTATTCATCCCTCTCTTCCTTCAATCCCTTACAGCTACTGATCTTTTTACTATCTCCATAGTTTTACCTTTTCCAGATGTCACATAGTTGAAATCATACAGTATGCAGCCTTTTAATTTTCACCTCTTAGTAATATGAATTTAAGTTTCCTCCAGGTCTTCACAGGGCTTGATAGTTCATTTCTTTTTAGCACTGAATAATATTTCATTGTCTGGATGTATTACAGCTTGTTTATACTTTCACCTATTGAAAGATATCTTGTTTGCTTCCAAGTTTTGACAGTTATGAATAAAGCTGCTATAAACATCTGTGTACAGATTTTGTGTGAACATAAGTTTTCAAATCATTTGGGTAAAAATAAAGGAACATGACTGCTGGATTGTATGGTAAGATTATATTTAGTTTTGTAAGAAACTGTCAAACTGTCTTCACAAGCAGCTCTACCATTTTGCATTCCCACCACCAACAAATGAAATTTCCTGTTGTTTCACATCCATGTCAGCATTTAATATTGTTAGTATTTTGGATTTTAGCCATTCTAATAGGTGTGTAGTGGTATCCTATTATTGTTTTAACTTGCATTTCCCTGGTGATGTATGATATGGAGCATATTTGACATCTGTAGACCTTCTTCAATGAGATATCTGTTCAAGATTTTTGCCCACTTTTTAATTGGGTTGTTTATTTTTTTATTGTTGAGTTTTAAGAGTTTTTTAAAAATAAAATTCAGATAACAGTTCTTTGCAAATATTTTCTTCCGTTCTATGGCTTGTCTTTTTCCTCTCTTGACAGTGTCTTTGGCAAAGTAGAAATTTTTAATTTATAAAAAGGCAAGCTTATTAATTCTTTTTTTCATTGATCATGACTTTGGTGTTGTATCAAAAAGTTATTGCCAGACCCAAAGTCATGAAGATTTTCTCTTTTGTTATCTTGCAGGAGTTTTAGAGTTTTGCATTTTACATGTAGGTCTGTGATCCATTTTGAGTGAATTTTTGTAAAGGGCATAAGTTCTGTATCCAGATTCACTTTTTTTTTTTTGCATGTGGATGCCCAATTGTTCTAGCACCATTTGTTGAAAAACTATCTTCTCTCAGTTGTGTTGCTTTTGCATCTTGGTCAAAGTTCAGTTGACTATATTTTTGTGGGTCTGTTTCTGGGCTCTCTATTGTATTCCATTAATCCATTTGTCTACTCTTTTGCCAATATCACACTGTCTTGATTAGCTTTCTAGTAAGTCAAAAGTTAGGCAGTGTCAATCCTTCAACTTTGTTCTTCTCCTTCAATATTGAATTGGCTATTCTAGACTTATTGTTTCTCCATACAAACTTTGGAACCAGCTTGAAGATATCTACAAAATAATTTGCTAGGATTTTTATGGGCATTTCATTGACTCTATAGATCAATTTGGGAACAACTGACATTTTGACAGTATTAAGTTATCCTATCCATGAATGTGGAATATTCTCCATTTATTTAGTTCTTCTTTGATTTCTCTGATTAGAGTTTTGTGTTTTTCCTCATATTGCTTTTGTACATATTTTGTTAGATTTATAGCTAAGTTTTTTAATTTTTGGAGAGTGCTGATGTAGATAATATTGTGCTTTTAATTTCAAATTTCACCTTTTACTGGTATTTAGAAAAGCAATTAACTTTTTTTTGTTAATTGTTTTAGTCTATTTTCTGCTGCTTATAATAGAAACCTGAAACTGGGTAATTTATAAAGAAATACAATTTATTTATAGTTCCAGAGGATCAGAAGACCGTGGTTGTGGGGCTGCATCTTGTGAGGGCCTTCTTGATGGTGGGGACTCTCTACAGAGTCCCAACGTGGTGCAGGGCATCACATAGTGAGGAGGCTGAGAATACCAGCTGAGGTCTCTCTTCCTCTTCGTGTAGAGCCACCATTCCCACTCCCATGATAACCCATTAATTCATTAATCCATGAATGTATTAATCCATTCATGAGAGCAGAGTCCTCATGACCCAATCACCTCTTAAAGGCCCCACCTCTCAATATTGCCACACTTGGGATTAATTGCAATATGAATTTTGGATGGAACAAATATTCAAACCATAGCATTAACCTTGTATCTTACAACATTTCTATAATCACTTATTAGTCCAGTTTTTTGTTGTTTCTTTCAGAGTTTCTATGTAGTCAATAATGGCATATACAAAGACAGATTTATTTGTTCCTTCCCTATCAGTATACTTCCTCCCACTTTCCTTGTTTTGTTGCATTAGCTAAGACTTCCAGTGCAATGTTTACAAGGAATGATGACAGGGGACATTCTTGCCTAGTACCTGATCTTAGTGAGAAAGCTTCTAGTTTTCACGTTCATTTTTAAATGTTAGTTTTGCTGAATAAAAGACTTTTGGTTGACTTTTTGAAAATATCATTTTAAAATGTCATTCTATTGCCTTCTAATCTCCATTGTTTCTAATGAAAAGTCATCTGTTAATCTTATTGCGGATTACTTGCATGTGTCGAATGAGTTTTCCCCTGCTGCTTGCAAGATTTTCTTTGTTTTGTCTTTCCACATTTTTTTTAATGGTGCATATGGGTGTGAACACCTTTGTGTTTATTCTACTTGCAGTTTTTCAAGCTTATTGGATGTGTAGATAAATGTTATGCATCAAGTTTTTGACATTTCAGCCAATATGCCCTCAAATATTTTTTTCTTTTCCTTTCTTTCTCTTCTGTCCTTTTGAGCCCCCCACTATGTGTAAGTTGATGTGCTTATGGTTGTCCCATATTTCTTTGTTCACTTTTCTTCATCCTCTTTTCTCTGTTTTTCAGATTGCATAATTTCCATCAATCTGTATTTAAGTTTGTTGATTCTTCCTTTTGCTAGTTAAAGTCTACTGTTGATCCCCTCTAGTGAGTTTTTTATTTAGGTTATTATATTTTTCAAATACAAAATTATCATTTTGTTATTTTTTAAAAATGTCTTTGTTGATATTCTCTTTTTGATAAGGTGTAATATATACCTTACTTTACTTTTTAAAGCATGGTTTCCTTTAGCTTTTTGAATATATTTATTATGTCTGCTTGAAGTCTTCATTATTAATAAATGTGACATCTGAGCTCTCTCACAGAACATTTCTTTTACCTATATTTTTTCATGTGTATGGGTCACACTTTCCTGATTCTTTTCATGTCTCATAATTTTTTATTGAAATCTGGATATTTTACATAACATATTGTGGCAACTCTAGATACTGATTCTCCCTCCTCTCTTGTTTGCTTGTTTATTTGTTTAAGGACATGTGCATTTTCCTCTTTATGAATTCCAGTTCATTGTGCTCCCTCAACTTCTTGCTTAGAGGGACCAGCTGCATCAAGGCACCTCCTCTTTCAAAAATCCTTTATGTGGTTTCCAAATACTTTTTCTCACTTTCACATTTACCTTACTCTGAAAATTCTCAAGAATTACATAGGCATATACAAAATATTTTGTCTTTAGGATGTTTTGCCTAAAACAAATCCACCCTTTTGGGATGTTTTAATATGGAGACTTATACAAGTAAAAATACAAAGGGGAGAAAAATCAGAAAACACAAACAAATAAAATTAGCTATTCTTCAATTTAAGAGAAGAGCAGGCTATTGTCACAGTTTTGAGAAGCCCAGAGTCATATTTACTTGATTCTGGACCAATATCAGGCTGATCTCTTTTGGAATGTCAGTATCTCCAGTGCCTACAGAATACATTCAAAATTATTTATCTTGACATTCATGGCTCTTTATAATAAGAACCCTACTTTTTCAGTTATGAAAAATTTTATTTTTAATAAAATTATTTTTCCATAAATATCCTATAAACCCTCATTTCAGTCAAATGTCACTCACTGTCTCTCATATACTTTTCTACCTAGGTTGTTTCTCCTACTAAGGATAATCTTACTCTTCCTTTCTAGCAGGGTAAATTCTGTTTCTTCAAGACAGCTTAAATCTTACCTCTTCTATAAAAACCTCCTCCAGTACCCTAAAGTGAAGTGATCTTTCATTTCTCTTACCTTCTATAGAGTTTACTGCATGTATCTTTGATTTGGCAACTAGAAATTCACTCCCTTGTGTCTTCTATTCTACTATTCTACTAAATACAGTTAAAATGTGTGTCCCTGGTGTGTTCTAGCTCCTCAATAGACTATCACCTCCTTGGGTACTGTTGCACAGTCTTTCTTTTTCTTTCAATTCCTTATAGCACAGTGCTAAAGGGCCTTTAACATTTTACACATAGTGATCAGCTGTAATAAAGAAGTCCTTTCTTCTAGATTTCAAGAAAGAGAGCAAGCTGAAAAATTGTATCCTTTAAAACCCCTCCTGGTGATGGCTCTGACAAGATCAATGAATGTCTTAATTCCTTGAGGATATAGATATAATATGATTTTGCTCTTTATAATAACTTGAACATAGTGGGTTATCAGGAAATATTAAGTAAAATTGCCCAATGGCTTACATACAGTTTTCTGTGCCATTTTTTCCTGTTTTGTTTCTTTCTACTAAATAATGTGTGTGTTGCTAATGTGCTAAAACAAACATTAAAAGATCTTCATGACTTTATCAATGTCATGTGCAAATCTTCAAGCCTCCTGCAAACACGGCCTTTCTTTACACAATTCTAGCTAAGCCCATGTGTTTAACTCACCCCATTCCTGGTTCTTCTGCAATATTGATATGCTTGGCACTAGAGCTTTTCTTGACTTGATACATACAACTCTGAAAAGTGACCTGGAATGTCCTCTTTGTAAAATTTTCAATGACTAAGACTTTTCTTCCCCTTATTTGACTTATATGTACAGAGGAGACAAGACAGTAAGTGAAGTGTGAAGACACATGTTTATCAAAACTCCGGGGAAGCCTTGCCCACTGCTGTCCTGGAGCACAGGACAGGCTGCTTTGTCATTCACTCTCACCTTTCCTACCCTCTTCTGTACTCTCTTCCCCTCCCTCCTCCAAATCATACCAATATTGGCCTTATCGTCTACTTCCAAATCTAGGTTTGTGACACTTAAAATCACTAAACCTTACTAGCCCCAACCTAGCCCCACACCTTGTATGTAACTTACTGTACTTGAATTACTTGTATGAGAACCATCTGCTACTGCTGTTATCCCTCTTGGCAAACATCATCTCACCATAGAGGCATTTACTTTTACAGGGGCAAGATTAACAGGGATCCAAGGGCCTAAGTACTTACGGTCTCAGGTACCCAGAGACAGGGATGGGGCATCCATGTTGGTGCTGGTCACATAGGCAGATAGGGTGTGGCTTCCTGGTCAAGACAGCTTCTCAAAGGCAGTAATTTCCTGATGGTAATGGCTTTCTGATTTTGGTGGCTTTGATTGGGAGAGATGGCAGCTTATTGGTTGCAAAAGAGGAAGGCTTGGTGGCCCCAGTTCTATGGTGTGGCTTTCTGTTCAACCTGTTTTGCCAGCCCTCTCAATGATTGAGCAAGCCATTTAATGCCCCGTGCTAAATACCTTTCTGCTAAAACCAGTTGCAATGCATTCTGCTTTCAGCAACTGAAACCTGACTGACACAGGGGCCAGCCACCTACGAGGGGTTGTCTAAAAACAACTGGCAACACACAGTTACTGAGGTCTTATTCATTGCTGAGTGAATATGCTCCCCAACATGTCAGGATAGAAAGCTCCATTATTCATTTTCTGGTGCTGCATCTCCTTGTGTGCATTTTTATTAAAGCCATCGTTTGTCATGTTAAGCAGCTGTTGCAACATAAAGAGAAACTGTCAAATAATATGGCATTTGAAAATGGTGACATTTTCCTTTTAATGTCTTTTTCCTCCATTTCCCTTTACCCTCTTTCAAACTATTGCTGCAGTGGCAATGTGCAAGGACCATCAGCCTGAAAAGTGGCTCTGTTTGCTGTTGAACAAAAACAGAACTGCAAACAGGCCCTTCCTTGTTCTCAATGAGTTCCGTGATCTTCATGGGAAACTGTAGCCCTCTCATCTCTCAGGTTGAGGCACACTGAGAGATTGGCTGTACTCACATCACAGATCAAAGGTTGGTTACCTTTGGTGCATAATTTTGCTCATGGAAAGAAGCACCATTCACCATCTAGAGCTGTCTGCTACCTGGAACCACAGGTTAGGAAGCATGAATGCACCCAGGTCTAAGAAAAGCCTCACGCAGCCTATGCCTGGCACTCAACCTCCAGCTATCTCTCTGCACCAAGCAGTGCCAGCAAGTATGACAGTTTTGTGTTTGTTTCTTGTTTGTTTTTAATCAACTTATGTGCTAGTGCCAGAGCCTGCCTTGGCAACCCTTTTTTACTCATTGATGAGGCCTCTTCATCCACACTTTCAGGCTCCATTCTGGCCTAGATTTTAAGGCAAATATCCTCCTTCTAAGGGATTTTACGAAGCTCATGATGTTAGTCTGGCTCTGAGCAAGTGGGTCTTGCACAAAATATAATTGACCCACCCACCTCCAAAATCACTAATTCAAACATCCCATGCTTATACCACAATTCCTCTTTTTTCAACTTGCTTGTCCAACTATTCCCACCACAAGGTACCTTTGACCACGTTGGGACTGTCTGACAAGTGACTCCTATATTTTATCTCAATTTGTAAGACCTCTTCATTTCCATCCTAAACCAGCTTGGATTTCATAGCTTGTTACTGTAATTGTTCCAACACCTTTGACTCCCTCGCTCATTAATCTTTTTGCCACAAACTTATCAAATTCCAAACCTGGATGAACCCAGCTTTCCGCTTTCTCTGAGCATGCAGCTGAGAAGCCAAGCACAGTCAAGGACACAGCAAAGCAGAGTGATTCCTCTGTAGGCTCATGCTCACCAAATCAAGTGGCCCCTCAACCTTACACTACAATTTTCCTACTGTTCATTGTTCAGTTCATATTTCTACTTTCCACAATTCTGCAATGACTCTTTCAAACCTTCTCCAATCATCTCAATCTTTTGCACCCCCACTCATCTCTGCTTGCTTTTAGATGATCACCTTTAGTACTTTAGAGAAAAAGAGAAAGCACTATATGGGCCTGTCCTAACCTTCCCCTTACCGAGCACACAAACCTATCTACATGTGGATCTTCCCTCCCACTGCTGTGGAGAAGTCGTCCCTCCTGTTATATCGACTAATAACCCTGGCTGTGCTCTGGGTTTCCTCCCATCTTGATTTCTCAGGAAAATTATTCTAATGACTACTTCTTATCTTTATTTCTATTCAGCTTTACCATATCAAGTTTATCCTTTCTGTTGTCTTTTAAATATACGAAGAAGTAAACTAATTTTTTTTTACTTTGCCCTTCATCCTCCAGTTATTCTAGATTAGTTTCCTCCTCATTTCAGGCACATATCTCAAAGAGTTTCCCAAATACTCTTTCCAATCTCTCATCTCCCCATCATGCTTCTACATATACCAATATGGCCTTTAACTCATCACTCCACCAAAGAAGATCTTCCTGTGGTCACCAGTGACCTAATAATACAAATTCCCCTGGGTATTCTTACATCCTCAGCATCTTGAGAACTCTCTGTGTCCTTCAACACTTAATCCTTCTTCAAAACCTTAATTCCTTCCTAGGCCTAAGCTTGATTCTTCTTTGTTTTCATTGCAAACTTAACTTCTTCAGCCTGGCTTTGAATGTTGGAGTCCAAGGCTCTCTCATCTTTTTACTAATCTTTTTACTCTATAATTTCTCTGGAGCCCTTGCCTTTAACTATTACCTGTATGCTGATGACTCACTAATTTGTCTCTTAAGTCTGGAGCCGTCTGCATCTATGTCCACTGCTATTTGAACATCTTTTCTGGGACCCATTCATTCTCTCAACAGTTACTGAACTCCTACCATGATACTGCTCTAGGCACTGATAATACAGAAGAAAACAAAATAGACAAAGTCTTTGCCACATGAAATTTAAGATTGTGGTGGAATAACAATCAAACAATAAATAAAAGATAAAAATATGATATAATGATAGGAAGTGATAAGTGCTTTGAATAAAAATAAAGCAGGTAAAAGAATAACAAGCGATGGAAGTTTTGTTTTCAGTTGTGAAGTTATGAAAGCCCTCTCTAATGAAGTAACATTTGACCAAAAACTCAGAATATGGGGCTAAACCATGCTAAGGTTTGGAGGAAAATGCCTGAAGGCAGAGAAAATAGCAGGTAGAAAGACAATGAGGTGGGGGCATGAAAGAGGAGTATATCAGCACATAAACTCAGCATAAAAAATGTAATTTTTAAGATTCCCTTAATTTACCCAACTCCTCCAATCTAGATGTCCCCTGGATGCTTGATAACCTTTTCAACCAAAACAGCACATTTTCCATATCCAATTCATTACCAATTCCGATAAAATTTATTTCTCTGAAAATTCTACTTTGGTCTACCTGGTCATTTCCTGCCACCAGCAGCTAGTGCTCTTCCCCTCACTCTGGGTCCCCTACTCCAGGAATCTGCCTACATAGTAGGCATATCTTCTAGGTAGTGGCTTCTCCTGGTTTCCTCTGTGAGACTGCACTTAACCCATACCTGCCTGGCTACCTCTTGAAACATAAAACCAAAGTTGTGTTCAAAGACTTACTGATACCTGCTTTGAACTCTGCTTCCTGCCCAACGTAAGGTATTACATTATAATACTTATCTGGTCATGAGAGAGTGACTCCTTGGTAGTATATTGTATTGTAAAAATCAGAATGAAGGCAAGAAGTTCCAGCAATTTCCAGCATATTTGTATGTAGTTGGTTATTTGTTCTGCTCTTCCAATGGGTGGACAGCTGCTAAATTTGGGTATAAAGCTGGGTAGAATGAAGCAGGGGGAAGGGTTCAAACTCACAACACAGGATTTGATGATGTCCTGGTTCCTGTTTTCTTAATAAAGTGGTATTAGCTGAAAAAAGCTATTTTTTTCCCCATCAAGAATATCTCCTATAAAAAATAGGCAGCCATTTATTAATCCCTAACAGTTGATGTGACCAATATCATGCCACCTCTGACCTGTGTTTATTTCCCTTGTGGAGGCCAAGGATGAGGTTAGCACATATAGCGGCAACCAGCTCCAAATTCCCAACAGGTGTTCAAGTTGATTTGCAGAGAAATGGGATGATGATTTTCTAATAGCTAATAGAGTTTCTGATTTAATGCAGCTGGTGGAAATTAGCAAGGACTCCATTGAAAGCTTCCCAGTCACTTATCATAACAGGGTAATAAATCATTCCCAGCACTTCCTGGCATTTATGATTTTATTAGAAACATAAGCCCTAGTTCAGCCATTCTTCTCAGTTTATTTTTCATTTATTTATTAAATTACCTTTTAAAGTTCAAGGGGGGAAAAAAACATTGCTCTCACTTTGCTGCCAAATATATGAATGAGTGAAAGTGTCTTCGTGGAATCTTTCATTTCACAAGGGAGTAGGGAGAGAAGAGGTAGAATATTTAGATGAAGCCATAGGGAACTTTTTGGATTTTCATTGTTTTGGAGCCAGTATAATACATAACAGAAAACACTGGGTGTTGATTCTGAAGACTCTGTCCCATGCACTTGCTTCTACTCCCTGTCTGGGCCAGTTTCTCAATATCTAAGAGCTTTAATTCTCTCATTTATAGAAGTGAGATCATCATCATCTCTTCTCAGTATCTACTTGCAAGGTAGTTGGTATGTCTCATAAAATAATAAATATAAAAGTGTTTTGTAATTTGTCAAGCTCAATGGATGTTAGATATTTTTGTTTATGAAGGGCTTTGTTTTTTTGCTTTTGTTGGTTGGAAACACTTATTCAAAATAGGAGGAACTGATTGCTAAGCTACTTACATCTGCTTTGTTTTCCCTGCCCTGGGCTCCTAAGGAAGATGTATCTCTCTTTCTCTGTTGGATCTCTGAGCTGAATTCTCAACTGTGTCAATAACAACTAAATAATACCCCAAAATACCCAGAATCTGGAACTGGGCCAGCTTCCTTCTCGATTTAGCTCATAGATAGCTAGCTATTCATACTACATTTCCCGCATCACAAGAAAGCATGTGTCACACTCACTATACATGCAGCTACTCGTTCCCTCAGGTGGCTCAGGTGGCTCATGTGGCCATATTTTTTTCATATTTTTATAAAATACACTTTGGCAGAACCTGTCATCTGGTCCTGAATTGTAAAAATAAAGAAGAGATATTTAGGAGCACTGGGAACTGCTGTACCCAACAACAGCTGGCAGACAGAATTATATAGAGCATGCATAGGAGTCTTTGGTGACCCACCTGATCTATGAACTTGCTAAAATAGGAAGCAGGTTCAATCTATTTAATTCAATTCAAAAAAGTATTTATTAAAATGGCTCTCCCCTGCTTAGTGCTACAGTGAATAGAAAAAAAAAAAATGTGTTTTTTTTTTTTTCCCCTAAAGGAGTTTATGATCTCATTGGAGAGATAGGACATGCTCACAGGAGAACATCCTGAGTTGATACGTGACTGATTAAAAGCTGAAATGGGCCAGAGCAGGCATGGAAGTACTGGTGGGAAATGTAGGAGCTGCTGAAAATGTTTTGTGGACTTGGGAAGACTCAGAGGAAAAAGAAAGGACAAACGGAGTTGACAAACTGGTGGAGGCAGAAACAAATCCTGGACGTATATAGGAACCCTGTGTGGCTGTGGCAGATAGGGACATCACATTCAGAGCAGAGGTGGTTCCAAGAAACACGAGTAGTTGATGACAAATGAGTGCACAGGGAGATAAAAGGTAGGAAAACAATTTTGGCCAAGTTTGGGCAGTCTTTAAAATTATTTGACCTTTGACCTCTAATAAGTGAGAAGCAACATGGGTTTTTAAGGAATGAAAGACATGATCAGATTTGGTTTAAAATAGTCGCCTTGATGTCACAGTGAAGAGAAGAGATTGGTAGCAAGAGATCCACCAGAAGGCCTTTGCCACTGAGAAGGCTTAAAACGAGAGCATCAACTCACCCAGCTGTACAGCAGGAACAGCACTGTTGCAAAATAAGTGCTGCTCATATTGTCCTTGTGGTCCAGAGGAGCTCCATTAAAATAGGCTATTATGTGAACGGGTCCCCTGGAGGTGTGCAACATAGGGCTCTGCAGAAGGTATGAATAAAAGATACTTCTGGGATCAAGATGGCAAGGCTTTGTGACCAAGGTGACATGGTGACATTCAGGGTGAGGGAGAAGGGTCCAGTCCTTGGATCCCTGTCCTCCTCTGTCTCCACGCTCCCCCTTGGAGACCTCATCTAGTCTTATGGCTTGAAAAATAATTGCTATTCTAATGACACTCTCTCTCTCTCTATGTATATACACACATATATATATAAAAACATATATATCTTTCTCCAAATTCCAGAATTGAATATTCATCTGCTTACTTACCCTTTCGACCTGAATTTCTAGTAGGCATCTCAAATGTGACAGGTCCAAATCCTAACTTCTAATGTTCTCCCAGTCCCAGCTTGCATCCCCCACATGTTTCCCATCTCAATAAATGTCATCTTTTCAGTTGTTCAGGACCCAAACTTTGGAACCAACCTTGACTCCTTCTAACCTCTCACATCTCCCGCCCAATCCTTCAGCGACCCTGCAGACGTGCCATCAGAACACACGCAGAATCCCATGCCTCCTCCTGCCTCGTGGGACTCAACCTGCTCCAAGCCACCTCCGTCTCTCACGGGGATCGCTGCAGTGGCCTCTGGGATGGTCTCCCTGCTTCTGCACTTTTTGTTGTACAGTTGATTCTCATCATGGCAGTAGGAATAATCTGTTTAAAATGAGTCAGATCCCATCACTCCCCTTCCCCAAACCCTCCACTGCTGCATCTCACCGGGGGTACTGAGCCTTGCAAAATCTGGCTCCTCATCCCCCCTCTGACCTCTCCTCCTCTTCCACAGCCCCAGTGCAGCCACACTTCCTTGTTGCTCAGGCCAGGCACACTCCTGCCTCAAGGCATTTGAGGTGGCAGGCCCACATTCACGAAAATCTCTTCCTCCAAACATCCAGACGACCGGCTGTGCCACGAGGTCACCTTCTCAGGGAGGTCTTGCCTGACTGCTCAAGTTAAAATCGTAACCCTCCCGTATTCTGTCACCCCCTCCCCAGCCTGACTTTTCTAGTGCGTGTTGCCCTCTAGCTTACTGTGTTTTCAGTAATGTACTTATGAATTAATGTGTTTATTGCCTTGTCTACTAGAACAATAGCTCACTTAATATCTTGACACTCCAGAAAAAGATGGAGTTGGAAAAAGTAGACTTGGTGGCCATCAGAATGTAAGTAACATTTGAGGCCCTGGGAACGGATGCGTTTTAATCAGGAAAAACTGGGGCGGTGGAGGGGGAACAACACTACAGAGACACAGGAGGGAAGGGAAGCTAATGGAGAAGAAGGCAGGAGGGTGACAAAGGTCAAGAGGAAAACTGATTATTCAGAATGAAAGAGTGAAGAGCTTGGAAACCAAAGACGTAGCTATTTGGTCAAAAGTCACAAACAGACTAAATAAGATAAAAGCCAAGCACTGAATCTTGAGTCTGAATGTTGGGAAGATGTCGGTGGCCATAAGGAAGTTAATTTCAGCTGAGTAGACAGGGCAGAAGTGCCTCCAAATGTGAGTAAGAGACAAAGAAATATGGATGGCCAATGTAGCCCTTTCTGTCTTTCACCAACTCTATGAAGGGACAAGGAAGACGGGACGGATGCTGAGTAAGGAATAGCTCCATGAGTAGACAGGGTATTTCCTGAGATCTCACTAACCTCTAGCTGGAACCATGATGGGGAAGTAGGAAAAGACCTCCAGAGAGAGATCTTTCCTGGATAATAAAAAATAGACATACGTGTCAGCAAGAAACTCCCCTGACTCTGTCAGTTACCGGTTTCTATTACATCCCTGCAAGAGGTATTAAAGAAAATCTTGGCATTTGGTGTTATTATTAAAAATAGTATATTAATAATAGTGTGACATGTTTAATCCATTCAACTAGAAATTATTTGTTGTCTCTGTAGCTAAAATAGGGAGTAGTAGGAAAGCAAGGTATTTTTATTTGTTCTAAGTATTCCTTGTTTTCTTAAAAAACACAGGCCCTGTGGATTTATTACTGAGAAGTACCTTGTAATGAAGTGTTAGCAGGGAATGCACTTGAAGTGCCGTTAGCAAATTTAATTTTTAAGTGCATTATGTAGTCAGAAAATTGACACTAAAAACAAGCATGTATGTTTTCATCTCCATTCTCCCTCGGTGGTTTCCAGGCCATCTCTGCTCATCTCACAGGCAAAAGATAATTTGGTAAGTGGCACAGCCTCAAACTCTGTCTGAAACTGGAAATCAACAGGCCCAAGGGTTTCCCTTCAATTTGCTATGTCCCTGTGGACAAGAAAGGAAGGTCTACTCTGGATTTTGAGGTATACAGTGACTTTACTTCACAAGCATATACATTCATGGGTCCCTTAACGATGGGGATACGTTCTGAGAAATGCACTTTTAGGCAATTTCGTCGTTGTCTGAACATCTTAGAGTGTACTCATACAAACCTAGATGGGACAGCCTGTGGTATAGCCTATCACTCCTAGGCTACAAACCTGTACAGCACGTTATTGTACTAAGTACTGCAGGCAATTGTAACACAAAGGTAAGTATTTGCATATCTAAACATAGGAAATGTACCATAAAAATACAGTATTATAATCTTATGGGACCACTGTCCTCTATGTGGCTCACCATTGACTGAAACATCGTTATGTGGCATGGCTGTATTAGTCACTTATCTTATGCCTGCACAGCGCTAGGCATGAGGGAGGATACAAAAGGAATGGAAAAATGGTACTCATTTTTAAAGTGCTTTCAGTTCCAGAGTAGCAATAAGGCAGATTAGACATAGTGGAATGATTAGGAAGTGGTGTGTAATACCCAGCAGTGTTGTGTTATGATGTACATAGGCCACACTGAGGTCAGGCAGAGCCAAGGATGGCAGGGGTCCAGGCTGTAGGATAGAGCTGGGCCCTGAAGGCAGAGTCCTATTCAGATTAGTAGATGGAGGGGAGACCGTCAAGGCTAAGGGAGGGCCTGAGTAAGGAGGCGGTATGTGTTGTGTTCAACCCTGGAACAGCACTGAGCATGGGCGGACATGAACAGAGTGAGGACTCTGGGGAGCACTGAGGGGTGAGGTGGGCTGGTTGGCAAGGGCCTAAAAGAGGAACATGTGTTTGATGCTATGAGCACAAACAGAAACCACTGCACATTTATAAATGGTTCACAATTCACTAATTGGCTAAAGAGGTATTCAAGGAAAATTAATCAGACATGTAAGAAAGACTAGGGGAGAGAGATTTCATAAAGAGAAACAAAAAGATGACAATTAGTACTGTCTTGGCTTATGAAGTGAACTTGGACTTGGCTAATTGTAGAAAGAGGGTTAAAGGATGTCTTTTTTTCCTTTGGGTAGATACCCAGTAGTGGGATTGCTGGATCAAGTGGTAGTTCTACTTTTAGTTCTTTGAGGTAGCACCCCAATGTTTATAGCAGCACAATTCACAATTGCAAAGATGTGGAAACAACCCAGGTGCCCATCAATGCGTGAGTGGATAAATAAAATGTGGTATATGTATACCATGGAGTACTACTCAGCCATAAAAAATGATGAACTACCTATTGTATTATCCTGGATGGAGCTGGAGCCTATTCTTCTAAGTGAAGTATCACAAGAATGGAAAAACAAACACCATTAAATTGGTACTAACTGACCAACACTAATGTGTACATATGGGAAGTAGCATTCATAGGGTGTTGGGCAGGTGGGGGGGGAGAAGGGGATGGGTAAATTCACACCTAACGGGTGCGTGCACACTGTCTGGGGGATGGGCACGCTTGTAGCTCTGACTCAAGTGGTGCAGAAACAATTTATGTAACTAAAACGTTTGTACCCCCGTAACACCCTGAAATAAAATAAATAAATAAATAATTTTTTTAAAAAAGAAAGAGGGTTAAAGGTAAAAATAAGTGACATAACCTAATTAAGAATTGACAGAAAACCACAACAGCTGAGTCAGTCGAAGTTCCTAAACCAAGGTAATGAAGAAACAAATGGAAACATTTTTATTTGCCAGGTACTGTGTTAGGCATTTCCCACTTCCATCGTATTTTATCTCTACAACGACCTTGTAAGTAGAAGAAAAAATCAAAGTTTAGAGATTTAAGTTATTTGTGCATGTCATATATCCACACGTTTGTGGAGTTAAGATGCTAAAGCAGGCCTTTGACCTCTAAGCCTAGAACTCTTTCCGTTATACCATGTTCTGCCAAGACGTGGCCTGGATTTTGGTGCTCTGCCATTGGCACTTAAACTTCCCACCTGGGCTCCACTACACCTTCCCCACGCTCCAGACCGATTCAGCCGCTCTGCTTCCTTGGGCAAGCCCCACTTTCCTCCACCTTTGCTGCAAATAGTCCCACAAGCACCTATGTCTTTCTCTGTTCCCTTATCTCTGTTAGGATTTTTAAAGGCTCATCCCAAGTATCCTCCACCCTATGAAGTGTTTCCATTTCTCCCAAACGGATGTGATCACTGTCTCCTTTGAATCGCTCTACCTTTCTCTACCTCCTCACTCTTATTCTGCAGATACTGGGGCGTTTTTTCATTCATTATATCAGACCGCATGTTCTTGAGACTAACATCAGGCTTTTTATGTGTCCAATAATCTTCATAATTTTTTGTAATAAAATTTGTTGGACAAGAAGAAAGAAGGTAAAGAAGGAGAGAAGAAAAGGCTTAAAGCTTAAGAAAGAACAAAATATGTCGTAGCTGCCCAAGCTTAAGAGATAGCAGGATGACCCTGAACTTGGAGGCTGGATTCTTTGGATGAGTGACTTTACCACTCCGGACCTCAGTTCCTCCTCTGAAATATGAGGGATTTGGATACCTGCCTGTCTCCAAAACCATGTTCAGCTTTAATATTCTGTTACTGATATTTACAGGCGGAAAGTACAAATCCAGGCCCCTATCATCTTACTAACCTTAAATATTTTCACTTTTTAAAGAATCAGCTTCACTCAACTGGTCAACTTTAATAAACCAGTTCTCCATAAGCCCAGCCTCAAGACAAGCCAGCTCTCCCTCCCCACTCCCAGGGTGGGATGCAAGCCAGAGTGTTCATGGGCCCCTGGGCCCCTTGTAAATCACAGAGTTGATACTCCTGTTCCCAGCCTGGGTAATGTGCCCTGGCTTATTTGCATAACAATTACACGCATTAGGAAGGCTACTGATTGGAGCACTCTTTGCCAAATTATGATGGCTTTTTGAATGAAGCTGCCTTTCCTGTCTCTGAACAGCTGTTGGTGGTGTGCTTGGTCTTCAATCACCACAGGGAGAATGGCACCACCCCCCTCCAGCTTCCAAAGTTGCTTTTCAAGGGAGAGTAATCCCAGCATCTCTCCACATCAAAATCTCTGCTAAAGCCACTGCCAAGTGACCTTTCCCAAGCAGGGCAGCAAAAACTCTCACAGCACCACAGTTTTGGAGGAAAAATAGAGCTGGAGCCAGCACCCAAGGACAATGCTGGGCAAACACTTCTGGGACTGGACCAGGCATGGTGCCAACTCCATCAAGTTTTCGCTTTAACCAAAGCCACTCAGTTACTTAAGAAATAACTATTAAACCCTGATTCTGTGTCGGCATTGCAGCAGGTACCAGCCATGCAAGCTGAAAAAGGCAAAATCCTGACTCCTACAGTGCACAGTCTGGTGACTGATCGCCCATGAACACTATACTGCGTGTCATTCTTGCTCCTTGTGCTGCTCTGTGGTATAATTGTCTATTATCCTGTCTTATTTACTCTGTAAGCTCCCGGAGAACAGAGATCGTGCCTTATTTTTCTATCACCTCATCCCCAAACAATTGTCGAATAGCTCAAGCACTTTGAGAACAAGGCTCGTGTCTGATATTTCTTCTTCCCTGTCTCCAACTTCACCCAGCAAAGTCCTTTATTCATACGAAGTGTTCCACAAAGCACTATATGCATCTACACATATTTTTAAAATCAAAAATATCAGCACGTCTTGCTGACACATGGCTGTGTGTATTTCTGAGGCTAAGCCAATTCTGCTGATTGCCTATTACCATTCTATCGGTAAAGGAGAAGGAAAACAAAGAAAGACATTAAAGAGGGCTCTAAGTAATTGCTTTCATAATAAGTATTACCAAGTGCCAGCCACTTTCCCAGGTTATAATCCATTGAGTTTAGAATCATCCAGATTCCTCAGAAGTGTCCTGGAAGCCCACGACCTTATGTTAGGGACTGAAAAACAAGTGAGAGGTAATGGAAATCAGAAAAACAGAAAGGAGAAAGCAGTTATAGAAAAACAATAAGGAGGAAACGGTTGCAGAAAAATAAAAAGAGGGAACAGTTATTTTAGTCTTAAAGAATGAGGTGATTAGGCCATGGAACACCGACCACTAATCAGGGAATGGAAAAACACCATAAATGTTTATTGGAACATAATCTTTAAGCCATGTCCATACCTGGAAAGAATTCAGTCCCCAAAACAGTGACATATAGTTATGAATAGTTATAACTAACCTTTACATCAGCATAAACTACTAGCATATACAAGGAGGAATATGGGACTAGACAGGGTCTTCTCCACTCGCAGAGATAGGCCCATTTCCCCTTAGGAAACGTACTTTCAATTTGCACCTTTAAATTTTACTCGCAATAAATTCTTCATGCATACTTGCTGAGCGTCTGTCATCTCTCTCTGTCGCGCAGGCGAAGGCTTGAGATTCCTCCAAGCCAGGAGCCCAAGAACTGGGGCAACACTTCAAAGTCCAGCCGTGGACTGAACCATGACACTTACGTTGTGCTTGAGGCCTAATAATTCTACCTCTACCACTAGGACTGAGTTTTGCAGAAGCCCGAAATTCAGGAAAGCACCCTTCTTCCAGTGGGGCTTAGGCTTATCTTCCAAGTGATTTTTGACAAGGCCAGAAAGCCATAGACCTGGATTCTCACGTGGTATGCCACAATCTGCACTTGCAGGTTAGATCTGCTGAAACACACAAGTTGCAATTATAGCTAAGTTTTATTGAACACATTATTTTTCAGAAATGGAGCCCTTGGAGGCCTTGCAGCTACTCTGTTATTATTCATTCAAGATGAATTTCACAAATATTTATTAAGTACTTACGATGTAATCTCAGTAAATATGTTACATATCCCTCAGTATCAGAACCTTGGGGAAACAAAGATACAGCACTTACTATTTGGGACACTGAATAAGACATACTAATAAATAGGTGTATTACAAGGCATCACAATATTTATGATCTTTTTTAATCCTTATGATATTTAGCAATAGACGTCATTAACCATTATTTCCTCCTTTCATAGATAAGTAAGGAAAATAGGGCTTTAAAATGTAACTTGTCCAGGGTAAGGGAACCAACTGGTGGAGCCACAGTTGGGACTCTGATGGGGCTGTTCATCGCTGTGTACTACCTCACACCAGCAGCATTCTTAGAGTTCCAACCAAGGGCCACTGATTGCTGACGGGACCCCAAGCAGTGAACATTAGCCAGCTTCAGAGATATCTGCTGCCTCTGCCTGCATTGGCTTGAAAACATTATATGATATTTACTGTAAGACTCTTGATAGTGCAGTTAATTGCATCAAATATCTAACCTTTGCCACCTTGTGTCGTTGTTGAATTTGAAAGCCCTTTCAGTTATCTGTGGTTTCTCACACTTTCTTCCACTTCTCTCACCACTGTTCCCTCGCTTTGTGCACGGCATCACCCCTGTAAACACACTCTCCCATAGGCTCAGCCTGATCACGGAGTCTTTCTCCAACTTTCCGTCCTTTGTTCTTCTGTAAGACACCTGCTCCTTCCACCACATCAGAGAAAGCTGCTTATTTTACTCCTCTCCCCCCAGCATAAATTCACCATCTTCCATCTATTCTTTAGCATACACAATCTTTCATTCCTGCTGTTCCACTGAGACTTCACAGGCAGGACACCCACGGCCTCCTGCATTCGATTCTTATTGCTATAGAACACGATACAACAAGTTCATCGACTTGAAACAACACAAATTTGTTTTGTCATCGTTTCTGGAAAGCGGGAGTTAGTTGGGCACTCGACTCAGGGTCTCACCAGGCTGAAATCAAGGTATGGGTTGTCCAGGGCTATGATTCTCATCAGAGGCTCAGAGTCCTCTTCTAAGCTTACTAGTTGCTGGTGGAATTCAGTTTTTTGCAGTTGTGGGACTGAAGTTTCCATTTTCTTGCGGGCTGTTAGCAAGTCACCACTCTCAGCTACAAGATACCACCCTTAGGTTCTTGCCTGGAGGACCCTCCAGAGGCAGTTCACAACTCGTTGTTGGCTTTGTCAAGATCAGCAGGAGAAATGTCACTCCTCTTCAAGTCCCTCTCTTTCAAAGGGCTCACCTGGGCAGGTCAGACCTCACCAGGATTATCTCCCCTTTGATTAACTCAACTGGTTAAGGACCCTAATCACGTATACAAAACCCCTTTCCTTTCCCATTTAATATAACCTAATCATACGTGTGAAATCCTATCCTTCAAGTCCCACCCACACTCCAAAGGCGGGGATTACGTAGGGCATTATACTAGATCCATCTTAGAATCTGCCTATCGCATCTCCATAGTTCCAAATCTACTTTTCGCTGCTTCTCCTAATAGGTTTATTATTCCCTTTTCCTCACAATAAATCATTCTGTTCTTTTCATTTAAGCAATACTTTCTTTCGGTTTTCCGATTGTCTTTCTGGCTTTTCTTTTCTACCTTCTTTCACAAGTTTTGCTTTCTTTGTGCTCTATCCTGAGCTACTTATTTTTCCCAAAAGGAGCATGTGTCAGACTGTTGAAATATACTTCTATGACCACCTGGAATATCTTTCTGATGCCTTCTTCCTCTAGCCAACTGTCATTCACCCTTCAGAACTCACATCAAGCTTCAGCTGTGGCTGGAAAGGCCTTTTGACTTTCTATTCCTTCAAGCTAATGGAAGTGCCCACGGCACCTCCAGTTTTCCCATACCATTGCTTGCAAATGTCATTTGATTTTTTTAATACAAACTACCTCAGGAGTGACTCAATAAACACTTTCTGCATGAAGGAAAGTATAATAATCATTTTGCAGATGAAGAAACTGAGAATAAGTAAGGTTAAGTCAGCCACTACCACACATTCAGTAATAGTGTAGGAGAGGAGTAGGTCGCTGACTATCACACAGTCAATAGCATAAGAGAGAAGGAAGTCTCCAACAGACACCGGGACCATCTCCCCATTCAGAACCAGAAATTCAAAAGCATGGATTTAGGAATGTGGTGTGACTAATATTAAATTCAATCCACAAATTAGAATAAATACTTAGCATTTTGCCTGGATCAGAAGAGGTGACCTACTCAGTAAATGTTTTTTGAATGAAATCAAGGATTGTTGAAACAAATAAATAATTTGAATTGGGAAACAATGGAGGAAATTAAGCTTATAAGGATTTGGATCTGCGTTGCTTAAGAAAGATTTTCTTCTATGAAATGGAGACTGAAACTTGATTTAGAATTTAGAATATCAAAGTGAGAACGGGTAATAGAGAATAGGTAATTATGATCAGGGCAAAAGAAAATGCAGTAAACTGAAATAGGAAGTTCCATATAGATTCCCATTACCCTCCGGAGGCAAATTAAGCAAGTCTAGTGAAGAGGCATAAAGAAATCCAATAACGAGTCTTGTAAAATTTGAACTTCTTAAGCTCCAGCTAATGAATAATCTTACAGATTATCCAAACCAGCAGCCTAAGAGGAATGAGCCAACAATGAACCAAGAAGATGATATGAATATGGGAAAGAGCACAGGATTTCCAGACAGGTTCTCAAATCTTCCTTCCCTCAGGGACTGTGTGATCCATGCACACTCTCGCTTATTCCTCTATTCTTTTGCAGCACTTTGTGTCAACTAATGCGCTAGGCAGTGGGGAATGTCATGGTGAACCAGCCCTGATCCCTGTCCTCCAGGAATCGACCGTCTTGTGGAGGAGACTGGTTTGTGATCAAGAAATGATAACCCAGTAAGGGGTGATGAGGAGAAAATTTGAGCATTCCTTGACAGCACAGTGTTTGCAGGGAGAGGGCAGAAGGAGGCATTTGGGACAGAAGGACGCCTACGCTGGTTCCCTGAGGAGCCAGGTGATGGAGCAAAGGGAAGAAAGCTTCAGATAGAGGTAAGAACCTAAAAACTGAAAGGTCCTTGCCTGGACCTGGAACAGCAAGCAGTTCTGTGTGGCCGGAATATGGAGGAAGAGAAGGTGAACACCGAGCTGCCCAGAGATGAGGATGTAGAAATAAGCAGGGGGTTCTGAAAGGCCTCGCGAGCCAATTCTGAAAGCAAGGTTGACCTATCCAAAGGCTCATAGCTAGGCTGGGAGCGATACATTTGGATTTACAGGATTTGTGGTTCCAAATGATTACTCCAGCCACACTTTGGAGAATGAAGCTTAGGGGGCAGAAGTGGAGACCAGGATGGTGCTACGGTCAAGACAGTGGTTATGGGAATGGATATAGAGAGAAATGAATGATATGAAGTCCTGTGGACAAATTATTAAATTATAAATGGGAAAACACTAGCGCTTTACCTCGTACGTTAGCTGTGAAACCTGCATAGATAATGGATGTGAAATTGTCATATGAACAACAATGTGCTGCTACTGATTACTGTCAACAAGGTGGGAAATGTAGAATTCGCTTTCAAGCAGGCAAAATAATAAAACAAAAACAGCTCATCCATGCCTTTGAAGTATTTCCATCTCTCCTTTATTAGGAAAATTTTGATGACAGAAAAGGAACGAGGTTCTCCAGGATGGATGAGGGTGGTCATTTTTCCAGCAAGCAACCAGTCGACGGGTGGCTCACCAGTCAGAGCTGTGTTCTCCTCTTCTGTTTCAACCTCAGGGTAAAATGGCACTTTTATTAATATTAATACACTTGCGTAAAGTGCTAATTTACTCCATCATTTTCCTAATTAGCTCTATTGAATTGTGAGACTCATCTGCATGAATAATGAATCTCTACATGCTTTTTCCAGTGTTGGTCTCATCTCTGCCAAGGGAAGTACAGAAAGGAAGAAAACCTCTCTGTAATTCTTTGATGACTTTGAAGAAAGATGGCCCCCTTTCTGAGAAGATGGTAAAGGCATCAAGAAGGTGCATTAATTAAACCTGGACAGAAATGGGGAGGGCTGCTCTGCCTTTTTTGAAGAATAAATAAAATGAAGCTTTTGCTTTGGGCCTTACTAGTCCTGTCATCTCCTCTTGGAATGCACTAATGAAGATAGCCTCTTTCTGGTCCTGATACAATGTCACTCCATCTGCTAGTGCTGCAGGACAGAAGATTAAAGGCGATGAGGTGAGATCAGGAATAGTGGCTTTATTTGATCAAAGGATAAAAGAAATTCATACTTCCTTTATTCTCTGTACTAATTATCTCAATAAGATTGAAAATGGAGCTACTCATAAAACTGACCAAAATTAATGTCAAGAATATTTAAAGAATTCCTAACAATAAGTCAATGAGGAAAGCACAGTAACATGGTAGAAAAATGGGCAAAATAAAGGAGCAGGCATAGCAGAGCAGAGGAAACACGTATGAAAAAAATGTTCTATGGATTCTAAAGACTACAATGACATAGCATTTTACACAGAATACATTGGCTAAAGTTAAAATGCCTAACACTACTAAGTATTGGAGAAGCTGTGGTTCCTCAGGATCTTCACACATTGCTGGTGAGAGTACAAAGAAACTGACGTTTTGGGAAGCAGTTTGGCAATATCTTTTTTTTTTTTTTCTTTAGAGAGAAGGTCTTGCTCTGTTGCCCAGGCTGGAGTGCAATGGCCTGATCATAACTCACTGCAGATTCAAACTCCTGGGCTCAAGCAATCCCCCTGCCTCAGCGTCCCCAGTAGCTGGGGCTAGAGGTGCATACCACCATGCCCAGCTAATACCTTCTGTATGTAAACATTCCCAAACTCTGTTACCCAGAAATTCCACTCCTCGGTATATATGTTCATAGCAACCTTGTTCACAATAGGAAAAAGTCATGGATTCAACCTAAATACCCATCAACATAAAAGTGGATAAATCAATTAAGGAATATTGATAAATTGGAATAATATATATCAGTTAAAGCAAATGAACTACAGCAACACACAAAAATAGGGATGATCTTAAAAATACAAGTGAAAAAATTCCCCAAATAATATGTATCATAATACATGCCCTCTTTATGAAGAAAAAAAAATTTTAAAAAATTTAGAGACTCATATATATAAATGTGATGAAATTGTATAAAGATGAAAGCATAGGATGAATACAGAATTCTGAATGATCGTTGCCCTGGAGCAGGGGTAGGTAGGAAGATGGACAGGTGGGACATTGTGTGATGGAGATACAGGTTGATGCCAAGGTCTTAGCTGTGTGTGTGTGTGTGTGTGTGTGTATGTGTGGTGTGTTTGGGAGGGGGCGGTTTTGGATCTGTGGCTCCTTATTACACTATTTCTTTTTAATAAAAATAAAGGGGGGCTCAAGCATAGAATACTGAGAGTGTATCATGGACCATTGGTTATAAATAATCCAATTCTGTGCACCTGAGGTTCATTTAAAAAACAGAAAAACTTGAACTATCAAACATCTTTTACCCTTATATGGTTGGTTTTAAAAGAAAATACATAAATCCTTCCACTGTATCATTAACTTAGGTAGCTCCCTAACAAATGCATTTATTTTATAACCCTTGGATGATTTTCCTGGTGTACCAAGGTCATAGCAAGAATAGGAAGGCAGAAGGCTCAACAGTATGAAAGGGCGTGTATGAGCTAGAGTGGTGGAGGCCAACTGAGTGCTGAGACATGGGCAAAGGGCCATGGCACCCTTGTGGGGGAACACAGGGGCTGGAGAAGAGGAAAGCTTAGGTCAGACAGCTCCCTACCAGCCACAGGGTCACAGCAGTGACTGGGAGCAGGTTGGGTCATTCCAGAAAGATGTACTCCAGAGGGACAGAATCTCAGGCACAGCTTGTTGGGGTGGGTGCTTAAAGGAGGTGCACCCACTTGTTTGTGTGTACAGGCTGTTCATAAGTTAGATGTGACTAATTCAGAGAGTGCCTGCACTTACCTTCCGTTTCTGACTCACTGCAAAGAAATGCTCCCATACCATTAATCTCAGCCATGTCCTCTCCCAATGTCTCTGTCAACACAACTTAGCCTAGACTCAACAACACTAACATTTCACATTTGTGTAGCACCTCCCTCTGGCTACCAATTGGTTTTCACAACCTCAGTAGGAAGGGTAGGCATTCTGTTTTCCTACTTGTCACATGAGAGAGGTGAAGTCAGGAAAGACTTTACATTGGCCACCTAGAAATGAGAATTCTGGTCACTGGCCCTCTATGTCCTTTTCCAGATGCTTCCAGAAAGTAAGAAAGTGTCACCTGTCAACTGCATTGCAAACTTTATCTGGTTTAATCTTTAAAATACTCCATGAAGTAGGCTCTGTCATTACCTCCATTGTATGGGTAAGAAAATGGAAAATGCAGAGAACTTAAATTATTAACTGCGTGACCTAGAACTAGTAGCTCAAGCACTTCGAGTCTTACTTACCTTATCTATAAAATAGAGATCATATTAGTAACTATCTCATGAAATTATTGGGTGGGTTAATGAGATGAGGTAGCTAATGTATTTACTTTAAAAACATAAGTTGCACAAAGGGCATAAATGGTGGTAGTATGATTGAACCCACAGTATATGATTCCAAGTCCTGCCCTTTCTACTAAAGTTATATTGCTCCATAGGGGAATCAGAACAGATAATGCAGAGCAGTTAGACTAGACCAGCTAAAGCAAACCATAACTGCAACCTAATTCCCTGACACGCACTGCCCAAAGGATCACCGTAAGAAAAAATTCTACACCTAATTTTCACAAGATACCCTTCTTCACACCTGCCAGAGCTCCACACAAGGCATCTCTCCACTATTTAGCTATTATTAGAACCACAGACTAGAAAATCTTTTGACTGGCAAGAGATCAGGACATCAATTTTCATTCTGCATCTGCTCTAAAGAGTAGGAGTGAAGTTAGATTATCAATGACATTTTCTCACTGCAAAGATTGCCTGGATCGTATTTGTATTCATTTTCATAAATGCAATATACAAGCCACTAATAGAACAAAATCTGCTAATTAAATTTCATTCAATAATGCATTTTTCACCTTGGATTAGTGGTGTCCTTGTACATTTCTGCCAGTATTCTGCTAATAATGTCTTATTTAGCTTATAAATGGTGCTTATCACTAAATTTGAAATATTAATAAGCATCAATGAGCCCAAAGTGACAGCACAGTAAATAATTTGAAAGGGCTATACACTGTAGACTTATTTTTGCTTAATTTAATTTATTTATTAAAACTTAAACATATGGATTTGGCAGGATGCTAGCTTGGCTGCCATGGCAGCCCAGGCCTTCAATATATCCCCAAAATAGGTGACACAGAAACAGCAGCAAACCCAAAGCTCCCATCTCCAAAGGGAAGCCTCTTCCTACAATCCCTTCATATCTTGGCTGGAAAACTGTGCCCACCCCAAGATTGATTTTTGATTCCTATTTTCACTACAGTTTACCTTAACAGTTAAGACGTTTGGGTTAAGTGAAATACTTGGAAAAGTTTATAATTTCCATATTAATCTTTAGAAAAGGATTATAATATCTATTTGTCAATACTATGTGTGTAGGGCTTCAGTGTTTACAGTATGTGTGTGAGGGTTTGGTATATATTAGTCAAGGCAAAACACATTGGGAAATAACGTGACATTTGATCTCATGAAACCCTTGTAAGGGTTGGCTGGGCCAATATTAATATGGTTAACCATTGTATTGACCAGTAAACTAAGGTTCTAAGAGGCTAAGTTACCTTCCCACATCCGCAAAACAAGATAGAAGCAGAGCTCTAACTCAATTCAGAAAACCCTTCAAGGCTCAGCTTAAAGTCTATGCCAGTCCGACTGTAGGCAACAGCTTCTATGCCTCTTTCTCCAGCCGTGTGTGTGTGTGTATGTATATGTGTGTACATACACATATAAACACACATATATATTTCTTCTCTGAAATATATATACTTATTCTTTAAAATGTATGTACAGGAGAACGCCTTCCTATTGAAGTAACGTCTGTCTCCATTTTTCTTGGCCAAATTTCCTTAATTCATTTGCTTATATATTTGTTCATTTAAAACAAGTAGTTATCCAACACCTGCTCTGTGCCAAGCAGTGTTTTAAGCATTAGGGCTGCAATACTGAACAAAGATAAAGTTCCCTGCCCTCATGGTATTTATATTCTAGTGTGTATGTTTGTTGAGGGGGTAGATGATAAACACAATAAATGGAAATATTGGATGGTACATGAGGAAATGTTAACTAAGAGAGAATAATAAATGGCGAATAAGGAGCGCTGGAGGAATTGTGGGAGGTCGTGATTAAAGGACAAAAATGACAAATTTAGAATTTGATAATTTTCCCCTTTGGGTGATATCAGAAGGTTGGTGTCTAACCCTCCCCCTCCCCTGTACACTCATACCATGAACTGATCTCTGCCTAACACTCAAACTTTCCTTTTACAAGATAGAAGGATATTGGAATTTCTGTTTGTTCTCTAATTGGCTAGAGCAACGTTGACATCCAGTGGTGAATTCGATTAATCACAGGTGCCCACGCTCTTGCTCTCTAATATCTATGTATGCGAGGGTGGCTGGGATACAAGTACTGGTTAGTAGTACTGGTTAGTAGTTTGTACTGCAGTTTAGCCCCAGGTCCCTATGCAAATCCACACCCTCACCGGCTCCTGCCACCCATCACCCTCCTTCCATTGGTTTGACTTGGTTTCAAGAGCATGCATGTTACCATGGCAATATAAGTATGTCATCCCCAGTGCATAGCCAGGACCTGTATGTATACGTATATATGTATCTATTCCACCTGATGTTTGTCTATACATATATGTGCTTGCTGTATATCTAGGTGAATCTGTATACAGGTGTCTATCCTATGTTACCTACACGTAAGGAGTCTGATGGTGTGCTGTTCTTCCTCACAGTGGGAACGTGTTAATAGCGACACAGAAAGAAAACGACCCTGCATCCTGACTGTGTCCTTTTCCATCTGGCTGATGTTATATTGTCTGTTTCTAATGAAGCAGAAACAAGCATGGCTGCTTTGGGCTTACTTCCTTCTGAGTCCCCTCACAGCAGCTTAGATGTCAGCAGGCCCGTACTGCCCCCATGAATGACACCAGTTAGGAAGGATGCAACTCCCTACTCACAAAGGGCAGAACACACAGGACTCAGAGTCCCTGCCCCCTAAGAGACTAGAGCCTGAAAAATATCATAGACAAGGGCAGAGAAAGATCTGGAATCAGACCTTACCCCATCTTTATCTTTAAATTCAGCACCTATCAAGATTAGGTGCCACTACTTATTAATTAATAATTTTTATGTGTTCAGATCATTTCTATTCAACATTGACAACTCACTGACAATTTTCCTACTGGAATCTGAAGCTGAGGCCACCCCACAAAGCTGCATTTTGAAATCCTTTTTACCTCTGGGTATGGGGAAAAGGGAAGGAAAAAAGAGGCCCTTTAACGAGTTTAACACACTGCACAATTAAATATTGATTGGAAATTCTCCCTGACTATATTTCCCTCCATCTCTCTGCCTCCACGGGGAGATGTCTAGATGTGATTCCTAAGCTGTCCCCATCCAGTGATTACGTTCATTAGGACACCAGCCTTGTGGTTAAAGCACTTTCCTTACTGCTGCACGTTTAATTAGACAACTCTTCCCCAGAAATTATTTATAGCCAGGCTCTGGAGCTATTGTTAGTCCGAATGTAAATAAGATTCAGGGCGGGAGTCCCAGCGCGCTGAGGTGCCTGGCGCGCTCCTGCCATTAGCCGGCGCCTGGGCGCGCGCGCTCGGGACCACGTCCAGGGCTTTTACAGCCGGAACTCAGGCTATTAAAAAGCCCAGGCGCGGTTTTCTAATTAAACTTTTGAAACAAGACCACACAAAAGACTAAATCTACCAGGTCAGCGCAAGTACAAAGAGGAGGAGCCAAGGAGGGAAGAGGGAAGGGCTGGGAGAGGCGGGGGCGGCGCCCTGGCTCTGCGGGGGGTCTGCAGGGCTGCGTCCAGGGTTTCCTGCTTCCAGGGTCTCTGGCAGTGCAACTTTCATTGTGTGTCCCCAGCATCTGCCTTTAAAGCCATCCGACTAAAGGCTACAAATAACTGCTCTGGGGGCAGGAGCAAGGTAGTCCAGAGTCTGGTAAAAGGCCAGGGCAGGGATTTTCACTTGCAATAGCTTGGTCGCAGTCCCTGATGGTCCCAGTGGATACACTGTGGCCTGACTTCAGCTTCTGTCATCTACATTGTTTCAGTTCAGTTTAAATTAAATGTATTGAGCTGATTCCAAATGCCAGGCATGTACTTGGCGTTGGCATCATACCAGCGGAATGGAACATAGTCCCTGGCCTCAGGACACTCACATTCTTGTAAATAATATAGACATGTAATTAAATTAATGAAAACGATATAAGAAAGAATTAAAATAACTTCAACAATCACTATTTATTGAACACTTAATAAATACAGGCACATTACATGCCTTGTTTCATTTAATGTGCTCAACAACCCTAAAAGTTGAATGCTGTTATTAATAATACCCATTTGTCAGCTGAGAAAACTGAGATATTAAAAGAACAAATAACTCTTTATAGGTCACACAGTTATTAAATGGCTGACTATGAAACCCTAGCCCCTAATTAACCATCACTTTACTGTCTACCAGGACACTTCCATAAGTGTAGCATAACCAGAGGTGCCAATTTGCAATTAAGGTAGCATAAAGGGACAGTATTTCATATGACAGAAGGAAATGGTAGTCAGAGAGCTTTGCCAAGAAGCCTAAGGATGAGCTGGGTAGTTGACGAATGAGAAAAAGTTTGCTAGGCAGTCAGGAGTGAAAGGGAGGCTATTATGTTTGGATTGTATGACAACCTAAATGAACTGTAATTGTGCTTATTTATAAAGACAGAATTTACGTCTAGGGGCTAAGGCTCTTACTAAATAGTAGTATCAGTAAGAGTAATAATAAAATTAATAAAAGAGAATGAGGACAGTTGGAATGGGAATCCAAAACACTAAAGAAGCTAAAAGCCCTCCCTTCCTCCGTCCTTCCCTACCTTCCTTTCCCTCCCTCCCTCCCTTCCTTCCTTCCTTCCTTCCTTCCTTCCTTCCTTCCTTCCTTCCTTCCTTCCTTCCTTCCTATGTTGACTGTATTCATATGATTAAAGAAGGAGAGTAGCTGAACAGTGGGGAGAAAACTTTGAGGAATAGAATTAGATTCCTTCAACAAACACCCCAAACTACCACTATGCATTCCCTTTGAATGAGAATTCTACACAGACCTTAGCACATTTTTAACAAATGTCTATCCTCTTTGTAGATTGGGTTACTAAGCATGTTGTATGTGCTGGAAAAATAAAGGCACAGAGAAAATACCTTCCTGAGACCTCCTTACTCTAACTGCTCATCAAATGGTTTCTTTCCAACACAGGATTTGAACACAAATTTACGGGTGGGAAAAAGGGTAAAGATTAAAACTCACAACTTTCTATGTATTTCTCTTTCCTATAACCATAAAACAGACAATCTGTCCAGAAAAGTCTGTCTAGCTAAAAATTTTAGCCTGCCCAGCACAGACGGCTTCATGGAGAGTCACTCCTCTGTTAGTGCCTCTGAGGCCAGTCAAAACCATCCCACTTGCAGTAGGGAAGAAGGCGATGTCTCTTATTTTAAACATATAATTGATTCTAATTCATCATTTATCGCTCAGTGACAGATTTTTATATAGTTTATTATCTCTGTAGCAGCACAGACCCCTGAGGGGCCGTCTCCTATTGTTCCACATTTCCTGGTGCGGCCTCAGCCATGGCCGCTCCGTTATCTGTCTGATTAAGGTAGGGAGTCTGGCATCTCAGGGTCCCCCAGGTAACTGTCAGCACTGTATATCCTCTGATTGCAGGATTAAAGGAGGCTTTTACCCTCTCCTCCTTGACCTGTCTGTCACAGTTAGTCTTCTTGTTTGCTGATTAATTTGGGACTCTGGGTCCCCAGGACCTGGGAGATAGCTATCACTCCCGCGCCCTCACCCTCGCACACATCCGTACGTGAGTGCTCACTCCCAAGCCCCTGGGAAGGCAGTGGAGGTACAAGATTAGATAGGGCAGCCTTCAGATACCACTGCTTTCTGGGTTTTCTGTGGCTGTGCTATCAGCCCAAGCCACCAAATATCCCATCAGGTTTTCCCTTCCCTTGTAGATCTTTTTGTCCTATGTCAGTGAATCAAATACATTTCCCTCTACGAAGAGCACCAGTGAACTGATACCCTGCCATTTGTTCCTCCTGGAAATGCTATTCTTTTCATCCACCTCTGATTGGCAGAGCCCGGACATGACTGGGACCCAGCTGGAGAGACAGTGCTGTGTTTATGCAGATGGAGTCCACGCTGCCCGCTAGGGCCTTGCATGCTCCTTAGGCAGCAGGGAGCCAAGCAGAACGCTTGGATGGCAGTGGGAGGACATGAGGGGACCCTCATCACCATCCACCATGGACTCTCAAGAGAAGACTCCCAGCAGGGGCTTACCCATAGGAGCCACATCAAGCTTCATCTTATTTTGGTTGCTTCAAAGAACCTGTGTGTTTTCCACAGTTATCAAGTCCTGCCTCACAAATTTAGCTTTCTCCCACTCTCGGAATCTTGGCCTTTACCAACCACATCTTGGAGCTGATACTTTTTCCAGGATGATCCTGGACACAGATTTTATATCCCCAGATTCACTAAAACCAGCTCTTCCCTCCATGGTCCCTTGAAAAGCTGGTTGGTTTTAGCCCTCACCAGAGGTTCATGTCCTGCTCACACTGGGACCATTAACTTGCCTGACCCCTAGAAAGATCCTTCCTCCTGCTTCCCTCTCAGATAGCACACGATTGGTCTTGGGCTTACTTCTACCATCTTACGTGAATGTCCTGTGGCCACTTGTCCATCCTTGAAGAGCCAGTTAAAATATCCAGTCTCCCTGGTGATCCTCTCTGAGTCCCCCAAGAAACATCCCCAAATCTGTTGTTCTGTCAGTTTCTTTCATTGTGGAACTCATGGCACTGTCATACAATTATCTGCAAATGTGTCTTCATCTTTATGGTGTGAGTTTGGTAGTGTTTGGTAGTTTAGTTGAGTGAATGGAGCCCAATTCACTCAATGTCTTTATCAGACACATATTAGTCTATAAGACAAAGGGTCATTTTCTCCCCATCTTATCCTAGGAGGGAGTCCAGCTTTACTGTGTTTACTTATTAGCATGGCTACTGTGTGCCTATTCATGCTCCACTCCCCCGCCCCATTGAAATCTGTCTACTCCAAAGGATGCTCATTCTCTTCAGCTTCTTTAGGGTCTCCCAGTCTTTATCAGGTTCCATAGGTATTAATAACCAAAAGGGTAAAACAACACTCCCCAACACAATTCATATTGTGGTTAAGCATGGATAAAGCACTTTCTGGAGAGAACCCTGCTGTGGTCTGAATGTTTATGTCCCCCCAAAATTTATATTTTGAAATCCTAACCCTCAAAGTGATTGTATTAAGAAGTAGGGCTTTGGGGAGGTGATTAGGTCATGAAGGCAGAGCCCTCATGAATGACATTAGTGCCCTTATAAAAGAGGCCCAAAAGAGAAGACACCTCACCTTTTCCACCATGTGAGGACACGGTGAGTGGGCGCCATCTATGAACTAAAAACAGGGCGCTCACCAGACTCTCAATCTGCCAATACCCGGGTAGTAAACTTCCCAGCCTCCACAAGTGTGTGGAATGAATTTTTGCTGTTTCTAAACCCCCAAGTTTATGGTATTTTGTTATAACAGCCCAAATGTACTAAAACAAACCCTAAACCTTCAATGTGCATATAAGTTTTATATATACAAAAGACCTCTGAAGTCATCCAGCTAAATCCCCTCTTTCTACAGATAAGGAAACTAAAGGTCAGATGATAAGAAATTTGTGCCAGGTCAACTAGTTGCTAGTTGGTAGCAAAGGAAGTCCTTATTTCTTTAAAATGCTACTGGGGTAGTTCCTGCTCCCAGCAGCCCTGCACTGTCTGGCAGGAGCTTTCTCGGCTCATCATGAGGATGCGCTCTGCCTCTGGAGAAGGAATTCATGTCTCTAAACTTGCTATCATTTCTCTTCCGGATCTCACCCTCCCCAGGTGGTGAGCCCCCTTCTCATCCCAGGCCCCCTCCCTAGCAAGGACACTGCTGTTTTCTACAGCAAGTGTAAAGCACACACAGACTCAGTTTAGGGACAGTTAATTTCCAATTCTTTCCAGATGGGTTGGAATAATATCCCCAGGTGGTAAATACATTATTAAGAAGGCAGTTTGGTGTGAAATTGGCTATTAAAATATAGATAAAGTTTAATATATTGAGCTCCTTGTCAGAAAAATCACTTTAGAGGGAGCTTATTATTTGTTTGATATTAAAAGAGTCACAGCTCCACTCCAAGTGACAAATGGGGGGGGGAGAAATGCCACCAGTAATGAACAAAAGCTTTTTAACATTTAAATTTAGGTTTTTCTTGTAGCTCTGCATGCTGCCATGAACATGCCCGTGTGGTACAGCCAGAGGCGGGCATCAGAAATGTCAGCAACTCAGGAGCCAAGGAGGCTGCCAACCTGGCTTTGAACAGCTTGAGTCTCCCCAAAAGAAAGAGTTACCAAATAGCAAAAAATGGATTTTCAAGTGGTTCCCTTGGCAATACTGTGGAAAGGAGATAAGGGTCTATCTCAGGGCAGAAAGTAGAGGTCCTTCTCATCTTCTTCCAAAGTATCTCAACCTCCACCCCAAACACATCCACGTCAAATGAAACTTGTTTCAGAAAACCTGCCTGCACTCAGCCCCCCAGACTTAGGAACCCATCTTCTCTGTATAGACACCTCACTAGGCCAAATTAATAAAAACTAAAGTTGACAAAAGAAGAAGGTATGCTAGAACTTTGGAGTACAAACCTGGACCTATAGATTTTCTCTACAATACCCTTGACCAAGCCAAGTTCGTAATAGATAATAACCCATGTTTAACAATGTCACTTCCCAAGGTCTCTACTAGGGGAAGTCCATCTTCTACAATTGCAGCTAACTTTATCCTTCTTCTCACTACAACATCCTCCAGGGAACATGCAAAGCTCTCGAATGGAGGAGCAGAAGTCATAAAGGAGGCATAGGAACCACTATCCCATTTCATTTAAAGAATAAGCCTATGCCCCACAAGTGGTGGAGGGGAAATGTCTTGGACAGGGGTCTTTCAAAATGACAATAATAGCTAATAGCTAATTATTATGTTCAACAAGGTGGAAGTCCCTCTTTCAAATGTTTTCCACCCATATGCCTACATATACATGTGCACACACTAATGCATGACTACTTCCTTCCTAAGAGTGGACTTTTATTACAAGAGAAATGGTCTCTTGTTTTTAAGCTAAATTTGTAGAAGAAGTCTCTGCAGATGGTAAAGAAGGCAGCTGTATTTTTCACCTAGACTCTACTATTGGGTGGCTTAAGCTTTAGTCTTTCACTGACGTCATGGTTATTGGCTGTTATGGAATAGTAGCCACAGTCCAGGCCAAACCTTGCTTGCTAGCCAAAGCCCAGCCGATAGCTGACTACATGGTTACCACATGCTTAAGTAGAAGAGTGATCATGTCACATACTCAGTGAGGAATAAGTGGCCAAAGCCATCTTGAGTACCAGCCTCCTAGGTGTACCTTAATCAAACATTGCCAAAGTAGAGACCACTAGGGGCACTGGCATCAAAGCCTAGAGGTCTGTAGGTTGCCTGAACCTCAGATTACTCAAGTATTGACCCCTCTCTCAGCTGAGCTCCAAGAGCACCCACAGTATCTATGCAGCTATGGCAAAGAGGTGTGTGCTTGAAAAAATCCTCGCAATCTGGCAGGGGTAGAGTGCTCTTGCTTCAATATGGTATAGCTATTGCAATAAGTGCCCTTGTAGTTATAAGTAACAAATTTCATCTTTTAAATGACAAGTGACTGGGATTGTAACTTAACTTCTGATAAAGAGAAAAAAAGAAAACTTAAACACAAGTGGTTGGAAGGGATACGATAAATAAGTCAGATGCTAAGACTGAGATTGAATCTTTTGAGATCTAGACAGGAGTTAAATATAAAACTAAAATCAAAACAAAAGCCCAGTGCTTTTGAAAGAAGGATTCTTAGCACTCCATATGGATCTAAGCATTTCCCCTAAAGTTATTCTATTGAATATTCACTCAACCCTATAAAGTATGTGCTATTGTCCCAGTTTGATAGATGAGGAAGGTTTCACAGAGGTAAAGTAACTGTCTAAAGTTACAGAGCTACTGAGAGGCCAGGCCAGGTTTCAGTTGCAGGTCTGTATACATGTCAAACACCTGCTTAGTTGTTGTTACTGAATTAGGCAGGCGAGAAAGCCTTTTGTCCATGTATTCATTCACAAGCTCTCTGTGCATGTATTCATAAGGGTGTGTGTTTGAATTCTGGCTCACTGCTTATATCCATGCAACCCTGAGTAAACCTTGTAACACTGGGAGAGGCCCTTGCTTTCTTCATCTGTCAAAAATAAGGAAAAGGATGTGAATCGTGTGTGCCCACGGGGGTGGTATGGGGATTAAATATGATGATGGATATAAAGGTTCTCAGTAAACCCTTAAATGTTATTCAGATGTGGGATATAATTATAAGGGTATTCACCTTTAAATAGGATCCTTTTCTGTAGATAATGTATGTTTGGATGGGAAAGTGTAGAGGGAAAGTGTAGAGGGGGAGGGGAGGAGAAGGAAAGCACTGAGTCGGAGGGAGAAAGGAAAGAGAAAAGAGGTTGCAGGTTATGCCATCAGTCAACCAATCTGATCAGATCTTTGACTCAACTTTACGCAGTGCTGGAGAGTTCAGAGACTGCTTGCAACCACTTTACCTCATTCGAACTTTAAAACAAGCCCATAAGTTGTAGGTATCATCTTCTTTGCACCAGTGGAAGAAAAAAAAATGAGAACTAGAAGTCACAGTGCTTTTTCTGGTATATCATGAACGACTGAGCCCAATTTCTTCATTCATCTGTGAATTTTAGCATATGCCAAAGCTTTGCAAAAAAGTGGTGAAAAAATTAAAGAAAATTTGATTCATTAACTAAATTTTTCTCTAAATTGGGAAAAAGGTCATAACTGATATTTATATTAATTTCCTGTGGCTGCTCTAACAAATAGCTGCTGTAACAAACTTGGTGGTTTAAAACAACAGAAATATATTTTCTCACAGTTCTGGAGACCAGAGGTCTGAAATCAGTGTCACTGGGGCAATATCAAGTGATTTTATGCCCTTTTCTAAGACTGTAGGGAAGAAGCCTTCCATTGCTGCTGACGTCCCTTGACTCGTGCCACATCACTCCAATCTACAAGATTCACATCGTTGAATCTCTCTCTGTGTCATAAAATCTCTCTTTGCCTCCCTCTTACAAGGATACAAGTGATCTCATTTAGGGCCCACTCAGATAATCCGTGATAAACTCCCCATCTTAAGATCCTTAATTTAATCAATCTGTAAAGGTCTTTTTTTGCCTATAAGCTAACATTCTTGGGTTCCAGGTATTAGGAGGTGAATATCTTTTGTGGGGGGCATTTTTCATCCTACCACAGTCTTCTATTATTTTTCAGGAGCATGCTCAAAAAACATCCTATCCTATTGCTTCTGGTAATGAATTAACATCCCTAACTCCTGAATATCTAACTTTCTGGAGGCCATGGAATAGATTAAAGTCTGAGCAGTAGATCAAGACAGTGTTCTTTATACTGCTCACAACACAATACTCCTCCAAGCGACTGATAAATGAATAAAGCAGATATTTACCATACATCTCACGCCCCCCACTTTTGAGAGGTGTCAGAATACTTCCTCCATTCCTGGGGGGCATTTTGGATGCGCAGGTTGGCACTACTCATTACGCTGCCCAGTAGGAAGTGGATCCCTCTGAGAAGTCTCTGTACCTCTGAGGAAGCTGGCACACAGTTCTCACTGTGCTGAAGTTGGGCGGGGAAGCCAGCTGGGAAGGAGGAAGAGAAGCAGCAAATGGCAGGGACATTGGCAGCTGTGTTCTAGTTTGGAAAGAAGTTGGACACCCACACTCTCCACAGCGGGCGCGGGCATCCCAGGGAGTGGGGCTGTCTCCTCTGGGGCCCCTCACTCACCTCAGGCCCTTTCCATCTGCTTTGTCTGAAAGTCAGTTTCCATAGTCAACGTCCCTGGGGACAGAACTGCCTCCGTAGAGACTTTAGGGAGGAAAGCAAGCGTGATTTTGCTGTAGCTCTGACTTATTTAATTTTTATTTTATTTTTTGGCTCCTCCGGATTCCTGTGGTGTTGATGTTTTATTAATGGTTCTGCTCTCTCTTCAGAGGCAGTTGGAATCCTGTCCATCATCTGGCAACTGACAGCCAAGCACCAGCAAGGAAAGGAAGGAGAGGCTGAGGTGTGCTTGGTAGAGGGGAGACAGAGGCTGGTCTGAAAGTGCCCTCCACAGGCCACCGAGGCTGACCTTGGCCACGCCACCTGCAACGTGAACCCAGTAGCTCTCCTAATACCCGCCTGCAGACACCACTGCTGACATAGCCCATTCCAGAGGAAGGGCTCTGCTCTCCGGGCTTTGATCTGGTCACTGCCACCACAGCTACCAGCTTTGGTCCCCTCAGGAGTAAGGCAAGGGGACCCATACTCCTGCTGTGCTTCATGGCCCGCCACCAGACCCCTGGATGAGCCGGGGCTCCAAAGGGAGCTGACAGCACCATCAGTCCACTGCACTGCCCCTCCTTGGCCTCAGGGACCCTCCCCACATAGAAATCCATGGGTTTTGATGTTTCCGTACCCTCTATCCCTCCCTAGTTTCCTTGGGCCCCTTCATGCCTATGCCTTCCCCACACTCTCACTGCACGGAGCAAGTCCCTGCCACCGTCACTGGCATCGCACCCCTCCCATCCTGCCTCCTTTCTCCTCTGCTCGGTGTGGCAGTCAGAGACAGCTGGGTCTTTCACGTCCACCGCAACCCTACTTTGAGTCCATAATGGCTTCCCCTTAAGCTTAGAATGAAGTCCAAACTTAGAATAAAATCCCTACCCACCTCTCCACCCAATATCTGTAAGCCCTGTTTTCCACCAAATCCTCATCACCAACCAGTTGAGATTCTCAAAGATCGATTGTGGAACAAGTGGTTGAATGAATGAATGAGTGGCTAGATCCCTTCCCCCAGGTTGCTTGGGAGGAACATGACAGTAAATGGGACGTGGACAAATCCAACAAATGCGGTCTCTGAGATTTCTGCCTAAATTAATGCTTTTTCACTCCAAACACCTGTTCTCCATTTCCACCCTGCTACTTCTACCGCACTTGCCTATTGGTGTCTCTCTGTAGGGACACAGGTCAGGTCATACTGGGTACTCCAGTGCAGCTTGTCTCCTGCATTTCCATAGACAAGACATAGCTTAAAAACAATTTTTTTGGTATGGCTCTTTTTTAGGGACTACAGAAATATTTTAGACCTTCATACCACCCCTCTGATGGCTCAGCTATCCAAGAAAAAAACTATTAGTCATAGAGAGATATTTATGAATATATTAAACACATCTAATCCAGATTTTCCCTACCATTTCTGTAAATTCTGTTTTTTTTTTTTTTTTTTTACTTTTTCTTCTTTCTTTGAATCACATTATTTTATGAACCCCTTCCTTTAGGAGATAGGCATTCCCTAGCCCTGGAGGGGGAGAGGGGACAGAGACTGCTCATTGTTACCCAGATCCATTTTTATCTTTGTCCTTAATCATAGAATCCTGGAATGTCCAGGCATCCCTTGGGTTAACTGTGGCCCTGGGCCTAAACTCAGGCTCATGGGATGTGTGCAGCTTCCAGGATGAGTTTTTAAAGGAAGGAAATTCTTCACCTTGTCCTTCTCTTCTCCCTCTGCCTGGAACATGAACTTCATGGGTGGAGGGAGATTAGCCATTCCGGATCCTAAAGTGACAGTAGTGATGGAGACTGTGCGCAGGATAGGAGACCGGGGACTCTGACACTGGGTCACCGGAAGACCTTGAGGCTGAACTAGCAATTTCTTTACTTTAAATGATTGAGAATGACAGTTCTATTTGTTTGATCATCACCACTATTTTCTTTGTCAGATTAACTGACAAATTTTAACTAATAACTCAGAAATTTTGCCCAAATTTTGCTATAGAGTTCTGTTGAAAGGTGCTGGCTGAACTGTGTCCCACTGGCCAGGACTATGTGAAACAAACACCATTGGAAAGGCGGTCAGTGCCCTTCCCTGGCCCCATGTGTCTGCCATTCCCAATTTTTCTACTAGAATTGTTCATACATCCTTCTGCACTGTGAGGTGTGAATGTCCATGCGTTGGCCTGACAATGCTTGCCCTGTGCATGCTGCTGGTCCTGCCTTCCACCCTGGTGTGGGCAATGTCCCCGGGGGTGGCCAGGCACAAGATGATTGGGTCAGAATGCAGCAGGCACATGCATGTACCTGCCATGGGGTAGCCTAGAACAGGGTGGTGCTTGCAGCCCAAGCGGGAGACCTGCCCAAATAATTGTCTGCATAATACCTGAGCTATTAATCCTTCACTCTCAAAAGCAATCATATTCACTTAATTTAAAACAGGAGGGGGGAAAAGGCGGGGGAAGAAAAGTCCTTTTTCTTTCCAAAATTTCAGCCCAGATGTCAAACCAATTCAAGAGCAAACATAACCCAAAAGCATTTCCCCCCCCAAACTTATCAGGTACCCTACAGGTGCATCCACACAGATTGTGGCCTTGGGGAATTTGCCCCACAGGGCATTGTATAACCTATTTTAGAGTTTCTGCTTGCCCCGTACTCTCCTTTCTTTTAGCTATTTCTTTGTTATATTCAAAACGCCTGAGCTCCTCATGCTGCTGCAGAACACAGCTCCATCTATAAATGACCTCAGCAGAACTCTGGATTGATTTAGCCTCCTGTTATCTGTGTGATTCGCTCAGCCCACAGAGCAGATACTTGGTGCTTATCGGCCCATTAAAGAGTCAAAGAATGCTGTTACCAGTTTTTTATCTCCAAAATGCACACAAAGCCCTGCTGATTATTCTATTAATTTGTTAATGAACCTGTCCACACACAGAGTCTCTTCTCCATTGGAAGGCAAGGTGGGGTATTGAGCATTTAAAGGAGTTTGAGCTTTCAGAGGTAAAAGCTTAAAACTTTGGAAGTGCTTGTGGAAGCTGAGATGCTTATTTTTCTTTTGTGTTTTTATTCTCTTTCCGTCTTTTATTGAAATAGCAAGCACATAGAGGGACAAAAAAATTAGGTTGGAAAAAATGTCTGATGGAAGCAGATCCAGGCCCACACAGACTGGGGCAAAGATCTTGGGCATAGAAATTTTCAATAGTTTTGTGCGTGTATCAGTTTCGTATGACTAGATCTTCTCCCAGCTTTTTGCATTGGCACGCGGATGGCAACTCTACCAAAGAGCAAAAGATTGTGGGGAAAATGGCTTATGTTTTTCTTTCATATATCATCCCATACTTGGAGGTTATCATGAATGTTTCTTTTTTATCTTCCCAGAAATGCAGAGAATTCCATGAGGGCAGGCACAGGACTGCATGTGCTTCAAGTGCACTGGGGGTGTTGTATCAATCACGCTATCCCATCCCTGGGACCTTGAAGTGTGGCTATTGTACTGGAAACTCTCTGATTCTTCAAGGCTTCCACCTCTTCAGTTTTCCAAGTCTTTTGGGCAGAAAGATGGCTTTAAAATGGCACCCGTGGCCAAGGAATCCCTGGGCCATCCCTGGGCCATTGGCTACAGAATTAAGCTCAGGTCCTATACATCAGAGGTCCCCAACCTTTTTGGTACCAGGGACCGGTTTCATGGAAGACAATTTTTACACAGACAGAGCGGGGGGATGATTTTGGGATGATTCAAGCACATTACATTTATTGTGCACTTTATTTCTATTATTATTACAATGTGATATATACTGAAATAATTATACAACTCACCATAATGCAGAATCAGAGCCCTGAGCTTGTTTTCCTGCAACTAGACGGTCCCATCTGGGGGTGATGGGAGACAGTGACTGATCTGACAGGAGGCGGAGCTCAGGCGGTGATGCGAGCCATGGGGAGTGGCTGTAAATGCAGATGAAACCTGGCTGGCCTGCCTGCTGCTTACCTCCTAACAAGCCATGGGCCAGTACCAGTCTGCGGCCTGGGGCCTGGGGACCGCAGCTATACAGTATTAGCTACTTGTGACTTATAGCAAGAAAGTGGACGAGTCATACAGAGCGGACGACGGATTGTGGCGCATCGCTCTCTGGTACACAACTAAAATGGAAATGGGAAATAAGCGTGAAAGGAATGAGTCCCACCAGAGCTGGCACACAATTTCAGAAGAGACTCAAGATTGTGCCCAGGATATTCCATTTCTGATTTTTTTTTTCTTTTCTGGTGTAGTGGATATCACCGTGCACTGCCCAGATTCCCCTTTGGGACAGAGGCGGGTGTTCCTTCAGATGCCAGGACTATTGGCTGTGGAGGGTTCCCAGCGGAGTCCCTGTCTGGGAAGAAAGCCGCCTCATTCGAGGCCACCCTATCTTGCATGGGCAGCCCACTTCCAGGCCAGGGCTGCATGGGAGCACAAAGATTTGCCATCCTCTCCTTGTTTAGGGGTAACTTTGAAGGCCACTTCAGCACCAGAGTCTCCATAGGATTGACTGAGACCTGTGATGCAAGTGCAAAAACATCCATCATTCCCTTTGCCCAGTTCTGTTTCCCTCCTTCGTTACAGGTGTTGTTCTTCCCAATGTACTCCTGAATACACTTTCTGCACAAAACTCTCCATCTGAGAGTCTATTTTCACCAAACCCAAACAGTATATCTGGTAATATGAATGATCTGTGCATAAACATTCATGATTAATGAGTCTCAGCAAGAAGACTAGGCAAATTTTCTACATTGCTAGGGACATTAGTATAGATTATGAACTGACACAGATTGATCGTTATTTGGACATCTGTATCAAGAGTTTTGATTACTTAACCAAAGTCTGCATGTATGGAAGTTTCCAGTGGGATTGAAAGCATTCTTTGATTCTATTTAACACAGAACAATCACTTAGGAAAAATGTGCGTTGTATCTGCCATATCCCTGATCTCAAGGAACAAGTGTTGCAAGTAAACAGACATAAAACTTGGTTATCAAAATGCAATGGCACACATTTGGAAGAGCTGGCTAATGAGAGAAACAATAGAATCTAAAATAAAAAAGATGTTCACAGTCTATTCAAATATAGCAAGCTGATATTACTAGGAACATGTTAAGGAAGTTTAGCACTTTAGTTCCTAAAATCAACTGTACTGATACAAGACTGGAGGACCTGGCTTAAGAGTCAAAGTTCAAAAAACCCAGGCAATTTAATTCACTGGTCACATAGTATTCAAGCAAAGTGAGATATCAGTCCACTCTGTTCTGTACCAGTTGGACAGGATAAAGTATGTACTATCGTTAGTGCCACATGCCAGCACTAGAAGGCATTTAGAGGAGATGCCCAGAATGGTAAAAGATTGAAAATTCAGTTATCTGAGAAATGGTTCTAAAGTTTTCTCTCTCACTAGTCCCTTTTCATATCCTGCAATACAACGAAAGCGCTTCAGTCCAGCCAAGTTCCTCTTTCAGTGCCTTTGTATATTTATTTCCCACTGTCCTGTTCACCTGGAATAGTCCTGTTCACTCTTCAAGGAACAGCTCCAAAGTCAAATCATTAGTGAACCCAACTCTTCTGCACCTGGGGAGTTGGCTTCCCAGGGAGCAGTTTACTCACACCTTCATCACAGCTTTCCTCACTTTCTCCCCCTCGTCACGGTCATCTGCAAGAGGACTGCCAGTGTATTGGAGCTTCACAGTTTGAACATCTAGTGGAATGTCTGATATACAGAAAGTGTTTTTATTATTTGATAAATGGATGAAATTTGTAAATAAATGGATGAACAAATGAATGAGTGAATTATAAATGCAAGAGGAGGCAGCTTGGAAGTGGGCACACTTGTAAGAGATGCAAGAGTCTTCAAATATTTAAAGAGTTACTAAAGTATCCTTGTAACACAATGAAGAAATACGGACTGGACCATAGTTTTATGAAGTGCATGTGTAATTAACTTAATAACTGTGATCAAAAGTTTCCGATTAATAAATTAGTAGTAATCTGAAAGGTCTCTAGTGATGACTTGGAGACTCTATCCTTAGCCTTATCCTTTTTAATATTTTTATCAATGTCCTGAATAAAGATACAAAAAGCATAATTGCCAAAATTTGTGGATGACATGAAGCCAATTGCAATAGCAAATAAATTGGAAGATCAAAAACAGTATGCAAAAAATATCTCAAGAGTCTAGAATTATAAGCTGAGTTTGCCAAGGTGACATTCCAGAGAGGGTAATAGAAAGCCATGCTATCAGATCTGGAAACCACTGTAAAATAGAAGATGAGAAACATGAAGCACAAGCTAGAGCATTTGTAACAATCCACAGGGAATTTAGTTGTAAGTTCATAATAAGTTCACAAAATGAATCAGCTTTAAAAAAGTTAACACAAACTTGGGACACATGATTGGTAGTGCAGTATCTGGAAATTTTTTAGAAGGATGTAGGTAAACTGTTGCAAGTTATGTTCAGAGCAGAACAACCAAGCATGGCAAGAGTTCTTGAAACCATGTTGTTTAAGAAAATAAGAACCTGGCAGAGTAAATATGGAGACAAGAACATTCAACAGAGATCCTATCTATTACTAAATCCATAATAAGACCTGAAAAATTTGCATCTAGCAAGTGGGATCAGGCTCTTTCTATCGATTCTAAGTGGTAGAGTGATGTTTAATGGCAGCAAGTATAGAGAAACTGATTTCAACTTAACAGAAGAAGAAATTTTCAGTCACAGCTATGCAACAATAGTGTGGGCCATTATGGAGAAGTGAGCTTCACTATCACTGGTTATTGCAGGTATTGAGGCTGGGGCCTTAAATAATACCCAGCGGGGACCCCCAGGAGTGGATTCCTGTATTGCATGGATAATTGGAGTCAATGACCTTTTGGGTTCCTGAGATTCTATGATTCTACCTGAAATAGACATTCTGTAAACTCCAGATGGCGTGATTATACTTAATTTAAGGAAAAACTTTCTAAAAATTAAAGTTATTTAAGAATTGAATGAGCAGTACTTTCTCTTTCCCTCCAGAGATAGTATTATAATGGGGATCCTTGTGTTTGCTAGGATGCTGGAGTCGATGATCTTGAAAGTCTCTTCAACATCCAGGATTATGAGGTAAAATGGAAAGGCTTTGGGCAATCAGGAGACATTGGTTATACTCCAAGTTCTCATAGAACTTGGCAAGTTACTTATGTCAAGGGAAAAGGACAAACTCTGTAAAATAATTTAAAGAGATTTATTCTGAGCCAAATTTGAGGACCATGACCTGGAGCCATGCCCAAGAAGCCTTGAGCAAGTGGACTTGCTGTGGTTGGGTCACAGTTTGGTTTTATACATGTCAGGGAGACAGGGATTACAGGTAAAGTCATAACTCAATACATGGATTGCATACATTGGTTTTGCCCAAAAAGGTGGGCCATTTCGAAGTGGGGGATTACAGGTTATAGGTGGGTTTAAAGACTCTTTGACTTGTAATAGGTTAAAAATGAAGCTTTTGTCTAAAGGCTTGGAATGTTTTAAGATAAGGAAGTCTGTTAATCAGAGACAAGCTAAACCCGACATATATTTGTTGTGTAAATTGAGGACCTGAAGGTTTGTCTTGCATAGCCTTAGACCTGTTAAGGGAAGAGGGCATGATGAGGCATGTCTGACCATCCTGTTCATGGCAGGCAATTCAGTTTTAGGATATCGCCTTGGCCAGGAGGGGGTCATTCAGTCAGCCGGTAGGGCAGAAGCCTTAAGATTTTATTTTAGTTCACACTTATCACTCTAAGCCCAGTGTGCTTATCTGCAAAATGGGGCTAGCATTACTTTGTCTGCATATTTCATAAAATTGTTGATAAGTCAAATAAAATAGCATGCATTGAAAGCATCCAGAAAAGGTGATTACGTGTAATACAAGATGTGTGTGTTCTTGGCACTATGGTTAGTGCCGACATTATATGGATCCTTGTTCCTTCATTTACCTACATCCACTCTCCTGTAAGAAGCTATAACTTATTCCTTCCAGGGAGGGCAAGCACCTGCCTCACTATTTGTATTGGTTTTAGGCAGGAATTGAGAAACTTTGGTATAGGGCTAGATAGTGAAGGAAATTACAAAATACATTTCTTTGACATATTTTGAGATGGCTTCCTTAGGTCTCACAGATAGAAGTAACGCTACAAAGCTGTCCTCTGTGGGGGGAAATTTGTATCTGGAGAGAATCTCCATCAATGCAGCCGGGTCTTTCCTTATGATCTAGGAAAGATTAACTGAGAGTTTGACACCTTTAAAAGTCTGAAAAAAACATTTACCACATATTCTTTCTGAGGGCTGCTACCTGTGAGACTTTATCTGCATAACAAGACCACCTTTTCCAGCCAAGCTTCCTTTCTCCCTCCCATAACCTGTATTGCCACCAAAAACCTGTTTGGCTACAATCCAAGTTCCCACTTTTTAAAAACCTCTTTACCTCATTGAGTTTTCATTCTGAAGGCTCCCACATGTACACATGAAAATAAAATTTGTATGCCTCTTACTCCGATTAATCAATCTGCCTCATGTCAGTAATTTTTCAGCAAACCCTTAGGGGGCCAAGAGCCTTGCTCCCTACAGTTTGGTGCAGTCATGGCGGGAACACCAAAGCCACTCTGTTCTTCTGGAAAGCTGCAGTGAAGAGAACCCAGAAACCTGATCTGCCAGCAAAAGTGTTAAGAATTTCTTACCAGCCAGGCTCCTGGACTCTCTCTGTAAAACCCAGGTGAGCACATGATAAAGATCACTGTTGGCAAGGTTTGATTAATGGGAGAAAAGGATTTGTGTGACTAGTCCTGGGTTGTAGCGACTCTGCTGTACTTTTGATACTTTGTGCATATTGTTTGATCCCTTTTCTCCCAGAAAGAGTCTTTTCTTTGCTTTGTTTTCCTGCGTTGTCCTGTCATAAAGAGGGGTACCAGATAAAGTGCCCTCTCACCTCGTTTTATGGCCTTGAGACCTTCTCTTGTGACCATGTCAGAGCATTCTTTGTTTCCACCACCTGGGGGACATAATTTTTGGTTTACGTGAGGTAGCCAGCATAACAATGGCTGGGAACCTGGAAATGTTTTGTTCTGAACACGTTGAGCTCTTAGGAGTGTTTGTCCTAAGAATTCCCATTGATAAGGGGCTTTGGCCATCTCAACCCTGTTGCCTGGTTAGCGCTGAGAAAATCCAACCCCAGCGTTAGAGTAGGAGACTACGAGACAGGGCTGAGATGGGACACAGGTGATGGAAGATCAGGTGCAGGTGTCAAAATAAACAACTCTTAAGCAGAAGTTAACTAGAGGGGCTGATACCTGCAGATAAGAACTGACCCCAACCCGTTTGTCAGCTGTCTATGCCACCTTACATGAATTTTGGCTAATTACAATATTATCTACAATGTGGTTTTAAAATTTCTGCCCCCTTGAAATTGCCATGATAGTTCTGAAACAACCATACAAAGTATGAAAATGGGAAGGAACCCAATTCTAGGAATTGCTACCCAAATTTTTAGTAAAAGCCAACCCCTTGAATATTCCTCCCCTCGATTAGTAAGACTACAAAAGATCTAAGACCGCTTCCTCGAAGTACAGCTGCTGTTTTCCAGCCTGCCCACTCTCTCTCTCCTGAGAGTGCGCTTTCGCTCTCAATGAAGCTTTCATTGCCTGGCTTATGTGGTGTGTCCCGAAATTCTTCTCCACAACAAACACTAAGAACTTGGAAAAACCTCCACTCCTTCCTACCTGGTTTCATAGATTAACAAGTCTGTGACTGGTACCCGCACCCTCAACACAAATTTGTAGGTTAATACCATCCATCCTTAACTATCCATGGCAACAAAAGTTTTTTGTTATCTTAGCCTATTTTTGGGAGAAAGAAGGATCTCTGTGATTGCTTCTTCTCCGAAGAGGGTATTGGATTGTGTCACTTTGTATCAAGCCCCGATTCTTTGAAGACTTCTGTACATGTTAAAAATAAAGTTTGTGTGTCTTTTCTCCTATTAATCAATCTGCCTCGTGTCAGTGATTTTTTCAGCAAAACTTTAGGGGGCCAAGAGCCTAAATATTTTAGGCTCTATGGATGATATGGTCTCTTTTACAAATACTGAACTCTGTTATTATAGTTCAAGAGCAGCCACAGACAGTGTGTGACAAGTGGGCGTGGCTATGTTCTACTATAGCTTTATATACAAAACAAGTGGCTGGCTGGATTGAGATCACCAGCTGTAGTTTGCTGCCTCCTGGCCTAAATAAATGGTTCTCTACTGGGGCACTTTTGCCCCACAGGGGTCACTGGGCAATGTCTGGACACACAGTTGGTTGTCAGAGTGGTGTGGGTGGGGAGGGAAGGGTGCTATTCTACTGTCATCTCACAGGTTGAGGTTAGGGATGATGTTAAACACCCCAGAATGCACAGGACAGCCTTCTACAACAAACAATTGTCTGGACCAAAATGTCAATAGTGTCAGGGTTGGGAAACCCTGGTCTAGGCAAAGGCAATAATTCTTCGTCCTTATCCAAGGTCCTCAGGATCAAATTCAACCTCCTGCTGGACTTTTAGAGCACAAACTACTATAGAACCCTAAAAGATTTGGTTTGGAAGCACTTGGAAAACAAAGAGGGGAAATGTCAATCTCTCTGTTAATTCACACCAACTGCAAAACAATTCACCACAAACATCCTCAAAAAGGAGTTTTCTTTTCTTTGATAACAGTGTGTGTGGCACAAAACAGAAACTCAATGCATAGTTTAAATTAGTTTGATTAAAAGCAGAAGTATGAGATATCCTCTAATGCTCAAAAAAGTAGGTTTGCATTTGACCTTTTCCATAGCATCCTTGATATTTTTAGCATTCTGCCCAGGACTCCCAATGGCTCCCCTCCCAAAGGGTTTTAAATGTTTATCTGCATCTGATTTGGGCTGGTATATCTCACAGGAATTAGCACCATTGTCGTTTAATCCACCCCCTCATTCTACAAACAAGCACAAAGGTATGGAGAGATTAGGTAACTGGTTCTTGGTCACTTGGCTATTTAGTGGTAGAAGTGATGCTAGAACCATTTTTCTTGGTGAAGCTTACTTAACATTCCATCACCATGCGGACTCTGCTTTACACAGAAAAAAGCAAAAAATTACCTTTTTTTTTTTTTGCCAGGTAAAACCTTTCCAGGATTTAAAAAGTATATACAAGAATCTTCCCTTTTTTTAAAATGACCTAAATTTTTTTTTTGGTTAGTGTACACTATCTCAAAAATGAAATGTTTAAAATAATGTAATGAATTAGGAAAAACCCTCTTAAACAATGTACATATCCAATTTATGCCAGCCCCCCAATAAGGTCAAATATCATTAAAATGAAGCTCAGTACAGCATAGCATATTTAAGTATTCTAACAAAGGTTTATTTAAACATTTTCTTTGAAGATGAAATATTTAAGGACGATAAAGATAATTACTCATTGTAAGCATAATGGTACACTTGACAGAAGAAATTAAATGTAAGGATAATTTCTAATAAAAATTAAAAACCTCTTTTTTACCACTCTGCTTTGTAATGTATTTTTAAAGGAGGATGTTCAAAAATGCCACTTGTTCTACCTCCTCATAACTCCAAACTCACCAGTGTACAGTCAGGGTTCTTCAGTATTACTCAGAACAGGAGGTGAAGAAGAGCCCTGTATCCTACTGAATCCTCAAGGATTTATTCATACTTGCAGCAGGTGATGAATCGGTCTAGGGCAAGTGTCAGAAAAACACAGTGCTATAATCAATTCCAATTCTCGCCTATTAGACGACGTGGGAGATCAAAGTGTGCCACCCCAAAATATGAAGAATTGTGGGGCTGAAGACAATTAAGAAGCAGCTGATGCAGAAGAGCTCTCCACCCTCCCTCTTTTTGCCTAAAACCAAGACATAGATTTAGAAAGGCAGTTGGTATGCTCCCTCCCCCCAGCCCCACCAGGGAGAACAAAGGTTAAGGACTGAAGACAACTTTCGACCTTTATCTTCTGGAGCCAGTACCAGAGAATCTACATTGACAAGCTTTACTTACCAGCCTTTATCTGACATTTATTTCCCTTCCCACAAGTCGCTGCCCCTAGAGAATTAAAATCCTTTTCCATTGCCTTATCACTTCTCTAAAAATTTACTGTTCTTTGTTGAAGATGCTGTATAAGCTGGAATTCAAAGCCACCTTTGGAGAACGACTCATTCCCTGGTGTCTCTAGTATATATATGAAATATACATGTTAATAAACTGCTTGTTTTTCTCTTATTAATCTGTCTTTTGTTACAAGGGTCTGTTCCAACTAAGAACCTATGAGGATTGAAGAAAAAAATTATTCTCTCCTGCAGCTGCAAGATATTCTGTGCCTGCTGCTTCTCCATCTCAAGGTGATTATTCCATTACAGGCTCCTTTCCCATGAAGGAAGGGTGGGGCAGCTCCTGAGGACTCATTCAAGTATCTTCATCCATCTGTCAGCAGGATTCAGAAGGCTGTGGCCCAGAGCTTATTTTCATGCATTAAAAAGTCCATTGCTTCTCTTCAGTGATGTACAGAATGTACTGACACTTTGAGATGCATGCTCTGCTCTATCCTTTTGGACCACAGGGCTCGGCTGGATGAGGCTTCCATTTGCATGGGCACAACATGATGCCCAGTAGGAGAGGGAGAGAAAGAGGTATACAATTTTAATCTGAATTGAACAAGAATATTTCTTAGGCTAGACATTTTGAAATTTATCATGGCCAGTTTGTCTATCCTAAGTTTCAAGCCTGCCCTCTCTTCTCCAACCCACATCTACTGCCCTAGTACTGGGTGCCATATTTTCTGTTAAGGGAACTCTTGCATAATTCTCCCAAATTCCCACACATGGAAGAATAGAGGAATGAATAAATTCATCGCAGTGTATGCACACAATGGAATAATACACAGCAATCAAAATGAATGAGAGAATTTCGAAGATGGCTGACCAGAGACACCAGCTGCCAGATTGTCTCACAAAGAAGGAAAAGTTTTAGATAAAAAACAAACAAACAAACAATCATAGGTCAGGTGTAATTCTGAGGGGAAAGGGCCAGAACCTACAAGAGATTCCACAGGAAGAAGTTGTGGAGCAGAACAAGAAGGAGCAAAATGTCGGCAAAGGTCAACCCTGGAGAGGCTTGGAGTCCAGTGAAAAGGGTAGATAGAGTGGTTTGTTTCTCCCTCCCTCACATCTCTGGCAGTCAGCAGGCTCCTGAGCTGCTGGAGAGCCTTTCTACCCTCACAAGCTCAAAAGCTGCTGCTGCCAGTGAACTGGGAGCTTCTTGAGGACAAAGCACCAGGCTGCCAGCCTCCTTGGGGTTGCTTCCCATTGCTACAGACCCAAGCCAAGACAGCAGGTGCCATATTGCTTCTCCAACTACCATGCACTTTTATCCTCCCCACAGGGCTTCAGCCCCTCATTTTTCATCTTGCTCATTCCCACACAAACATTTTCCAACTCCAGCCCAGACTGTGGGAGCCACAGGGGCCAGTGGGTCCTGGGGGATCTGCATGACCCCAGGGCCTGGACATCCTAGGTGGGCTGCCTTCTGGAAAGAGGGACAGAGATGACCAGAGTGCTAACTTTTCTCCATTCATATTCTTTTCCTCCCCTTCCCCTCCCTAGCCCGCAGCTGCTGAGAGAGACAATTGAGCCAGGGCTCTCAGAAGTGGCTGCTTCCCCTCTGTTGGCGTGTATACCACACTGGGGCTTCCACAGAGAGTGGGGTTTAAACTTTTCCTCTTAAAGACTTGCAGAGGACTAAGGGTTGCTTGGACTGTGAGCTCCCTGCTCACCAGCCCTCGCCTGTACTGCTTGCCCAGCTGTTCCATCAGAGCAGGGCACACCCCAAAGCAGAGGAACATCAAAGCTGCTTGAGTACCCCATAGGCAACTTTGGACCAGTACACTTCTCCCATGCACAGTCAGGGATTGATCTTAAGGGACACTGGGACAGGCCTGCAAGGCAGATCCTGTACCACCAGGACTCAATCATGTTGTTTGGGACACAGAGGGGAGATTTGTGAACTAATCTTGGGAGGCAAGGGAGCTGGCATGGGCAGAACTGAAAAGATAGCACGGTGTGGGTCCCAGCCCAGCACACATATGGAACAGGCTTCCCCCCACAGGAAAGCCATGCTTTCAGCCCAGGGCAGGATCCTGGACAGGGAAGTTCCCAGCTTACAGCGCCATTGCTGGGGAGCTCAGCTAGTTTGAGCTCCTGCCTGCTGGCAGATACTGAAGGGAGACTGTGCAGCAGGGGAGGGGGGAGAAGAGTGAAACTGCTCCTGACAGCCAGATTTTGGATTCCCATGGCTCCCACCTCCACAAGCAGATTTTCTGGCTAGATGGGGCTAGCTCAGCCTCACCCTGGTGGCTTTCCCCAGAAGTCTAGGGGTGGACCTTTGACCCCTGCTGAAAGGGCTACCTTACCAGCTTTTATGGAGACTAAGGGCAGGCTCACCCAACCCAGCCCTGCCCAGCCTCACTTCCCCACCTGCCTCTGCTGTGGTGGAGAATAAGGACTCACCCACCACCTGGAGCATGTGAGTGCTTCTCCTAAGGGGCTAGAGCCACTCACAGGTCCCCAAAACAACACTGCATCCTGTTCATTCCAGCAAGTGCCACCTACTGACAGGGAGCTCAATTTGCCTAGCCCTTTATAACATTTATGGACCAATCATACAGGGTGTGGTGGATTCTTACACACAAGCACCACCTACTGTATCAGAGATTAAACTGGGCATGCAAATAAAATTCACACAATTAAGAGAACCATGGGACTGGGGAGAGATAAAGTATCTCAAAGACCTCCATCCTCCCTCATCAAAGAGAGATTGGGAATCTACCCACATACATAGCTCACCACTGCTACAGCCTACAAACAACTAGCAACTGAGAAAACTACCAGGCTAAGGATGTCCATATCCAAGGCATCCATCCAGAAACTAGACCCCCATAATAGCACCCATAAGCAAAGCCAAAGGTTCTTACCCAACATATGCTACAGACACTTCTTTACAAGTGAGGGGGGAAGAAATAAAAAGCCCCATCTAAACAAAAGAAAATCCAAAAATAAGAAGTTACAGCTGCCCCAGATGAGAAGGAAACAGCAAAAGAACTCTGGAAGTATCAAGAATCAGAGCAAAGGACACTCCCAAAAGGGAACACTAGCTCTCTAGCAATGGATACCAACTAAAATGAAAATATTGAAATGACAGATAAAGAATTCCAAATATGGATTGTAAGGAAGCTCAATGAAATCCAAGAGAAAATGGAAAACCAACTCAAAGAAACTAGAAAAACAATTCAGGAAATGAATGAAAAATTCACTAAAGAGATCAACATATTAAAAACAACCAAATAGAGCTTCTGGAAATGAAAAATTCATTTAGGGAAATAGAAAACATAGTGGAAAGTTTTAAGAATAGACTTGTCTAGGCAGAAGAAAGAATCTCAGAACTTGAAGACAACTCTTTCAAATTAACTCAGTCAGTCAAAAATAATGAACAGAGAATTAAGAGGAATGAACAAAGCCTACAAGAAATATGGAATTATGTACAATGGCCAAATATAAGAATCATAGGAATCCTGAGGGATAAAGAAGAATCAAGGCTGGAAAACCTATTTGAGGGAATAATTGAGGAAAACTTCCCCAGTCTTGCTAGAGATTTAGACATCCAGGTACAAGAAGCTCAATGAACACTTGGGAGATTCATTGCAAAGAGGCAATCACCAAGACATATAGTCATCAGACTGGCCAAATTCAACATGAAGGAGGAACACTTGCAAACCAGGATGTGAAAACATCAAGTAACTTACAAAGGAAAACCCATCAGGCTAATTGCAGACTTCACAATGGATACCTTACAAGCCAGAAGGGATTGGGGCCCCATCTTCAATCTTCTTAAACAGAACAACTGCCAGCCTAGAATTTTGTAAGTTTCATATATGAAGGAGAAATAAAATATTTTCCAGACAAGCAAACACTGAGGGAACTTGTTAAGACCAGATCTGCCCTGCAGGAAATATAAAGAACCACATTATACATGGATCAGCACAATAGACACTCACCAGTGTAAAACCACCCAAAAGCTAAAGCTCAGAGCTCATATTAGACAATAGCACAAGAGATAAAACAAAGCAATAAGGTACTACCCAACAAGATGAACACAACAGCATCCCACATATCAATTCTATCAATCAATGTAAGTGGTCTGAATGCCCCACTCAAGGGACATAAGCTGGCTGAATGGATGAAAAAAATACAAACCAAGTATCTGCTGACTCCAGGAAACACATCTAACCCACAAGGACTCATATAGACACAAGGTGAAGGAATGGAAAAAAATATTGCATGCAAATGGAAAACAAAAGAAAGCAGGTGTAGCCATTCCCATATCAGATAAGATGGATTTTAAATCAACAATAGTAAAGAAAGACAAAGATGGTCATTATATAATGGTAAAGAAAGCAATTCAACAAGAAGACATAAAAATCCTAAAAATTTATGCACCTAAAACAGGAACACCCAGATTCATAAAGCAAACCCTACTAGATCTAAGCAAAGAGATAAACAGCAGCATTGTAATTGCCAAAGACTTCAACACCCCACTGAGAGAACTGGACAGATCATCCAAGCAGAGTATAAATAAAGAAACACTGGACTTCAATGGGACTCTAGAACAAATGGGCCTAATAGACATTTACAGAACATTTTACCCAAAAACTACTGCATATACATTCTTCTCATCAGCAAATGGAACATTCTCTAAGATTAACCATATCTTAGGCCAAAAACATGTCTCAACAAATTAAAAAACATAAAACTCGTACTATATATCTTCTCAGATCACAGTGGAATAAAACTAGAAATCAACTCCAAGAGAAACACTCAATCCTACACAATGTCATGGATATTAAACAACCTGCTGATGAATGATTATTGGGTCCATAATGAAATTAAGATGGAAATCAAAAAATTCCTGGAGCTGAACAACAAAGGGGACAAAAGCTAACAAAATCTGTGCATTCAGCAAAAGCAGTCCTAAAGGGAAAATTCATAGCCTTAGGTCCTACATCAAAAAGACAGAAAGATCACAGGTTAACAATCTAATGACACATCTCAAGGAACTAGAAAAGGAAGAGCAAACCAAACCCAAAGCCAGCAGAAGAAAAGAAATAACTAAGGTCAAAGCAGAACTAAATGAAATGGAAAAAAAAAATACAAAGGATTAATGAAACAAAAAGGTGATTCTTTGAAAAGATAAACAAAATTGATAGCCCTCTTGCTAGATTAACCAGGAACAGAAGAGAAAGGACCCAAATAAGCTCAATCATAAACGAAAAAAGAGATATTACAACTGATACCACAGAAATTCAAAATATCATCTGTGAATACTATGAAAATCTCTACACGCCTAAACTCAAAAATGTAGAGGAGATGGACAAATTCCTGGAAACACACAACCTTCCAAGACTCAGTCAGGAAGAAACAGAACTCTTGAACAGACCAATAATGAGCAATGAGATTAAATCAGTAATAAAAAAATCTTCCAACAAAAAAGGCCCTGGACCACATGAATTCACAGTCGAATTTTGCCAGACCTACCAAGAAGAGCTGGTACCCACACTGCAGAAATTATTCCACAACATTGAGAAGGAGGGAATTCTCCCTAACTCATTCTACAAAGCCAGTATCACCTTGATACCAAAACCAGGAAAGGACACAACACAAAAAGTAAACTACAGACCAATATCCCTTATGAATATAGATGCAAAAATCCTCAATAAAATACTAGCAAACCAAATTCAACAGCACATCAAAAAGCAAATCCACCATGACCAAGTGGGCTTCATCCCAGGGATGCAAGGACAGTTCAACATAAATAAATCAATAAATGTGATTCACCACATAAACAGAAGCAAAAACACAGACCATATGATTATCTCAATAAACACAGCAAAAGTATTCGACAAAATTCGGCACTGTTTCATGGTACAAACACTCAACAAACTAGGCATAGAAAGAACATATCTCAAGATTATAAAAGCCATATATGAAAAACCCACAGCAAATATCATACTGAATAGGGAAAGTTTGAAAACATTCATGCTAAGAACTTGAATAAGACAAGGGTGCCCACCGTTACCACTTCTATTCAACATAGTGCTGGAAGTCCTAGCCACAGAAATCAAGAAAGAGAAGGAAATCACTGGTATCCAATTCAGGAAAGATGAGGTCAAACTACCACTTTTTGCTGTCCATATGATCTTATATCTAGAAAACCCCAAAGATTCTACCAAGAGACCCCTGGAATTGATAAATAAACTCAGCAAAGTCTCACATTACAAAATCAATTTACACAAATCAGTAGCATTCCTATACACCAATAACAGTCAAGCCGAGAGTCAAATCAAAGACTCAATACCATTCACAATAGCTACAAAGAAAATAAAATACCTAGGAATACACTTAACCAGGGAGGTGGAAGATCTCTACAAAGAGAACTATGAAACACTGAGGAAAGAAATCACAGATAACACAAACAAGTGAAAAAACATATCATGCTCATGGATCAGTAGAATCAACATTGTTAAAATGTCCATACTACCCAAAGTGATTTACAGATTCAACGCAATCCCCATCAAAATACCAATGTCATATTTCACAGATCTAGAAAAAGTAATTCTATGCTTTGTTTGCAACCAAAAAAGAGCCCGAATAGCCAAAGCAATCTCAAGCAAAAAGAACAAATCTGGAGGCATCACATTACCAGATTTCAAATTATACTACAAGGCTATAGTACCAAAACAGCATGCTATTGGCACAAAAATAGAGACATAGACCAATGGAATAGAACAGAGAACCCAGAAATAAAACCATTCACATACAGCCAACTGATCTTTGACAAAGCAGACAATAATATACACCGGGGAGAAGAAGCCCTGTTCAGTAAATGCTGCTGGAAAAATTGGATAGCCACATGCAGAAGAATGAAACAGGATCCATATCTCTCACCACTCAAAAAATGAATTCAAGATTGATAAAAGACTTAAATGTAAGGCATGAAACCATAAGAATTCTAGAAGAAAATGTAGGAAAAACTCACCTAGATATCGGCCTAGGCAAAGAATTTATGAAGAAGACCCCAATGGCATCCCCAGCAACAACAAAAATAAATAAATGGGACTTGATTAAATTCAAAAGCTTTTTCACAGCTAAGGAAATAATCAACAGAACAAATAGACAACCTACAGAATGGGAGAAAATATTCACAAGCTATACATATGATAAAGGGCTAATAACCAGAATGTACAAAGATCTCAAGCAAATCAGAAAGGATAAAACAAACAACCCCATTAAAAAGTGGACAAAAGACATGAACAGAAGATTTTCAGAAGAAGATAGACAAATGGCCAATAAACATGAAAAAATGCTCCACATCACTAATTATCACAGAAATGCAAATTAAAACTACAATGATATCACATTACCCCAGTTAGAACAGCTTTTATTAAAAAATCCCAAAACAATAGATGGAGGTATGGGTGCAGAGACAGGAACATGTATGCACTATTGGTGGCATTGCAAATTAGTACAACCTCTATGGAAAACAGTATGGAGATTCCTCAAAGAACTAAAAGTTGACCTACTATTTGATCCAGTAATCCCACTATTGGGTATAATTACCCAAAGGAAAAGAAGTCATTTTATCAAAAACTCACCTGTACTTGAATCTTTATTGCAGCACAATTCACAATTGCAAAGATGCGGAATCAACCCAAGTGCCCATCAATTCATGAGTGGATTAACAAAATGTGGTGTATGTATACTATGGAATACTAGTCAGCCATGAAGAAGGATGAATTAAGGCCTTTTGCAACAATTTGGATAGAACTGGAAACCATTATCCTAAGTGAAGTATCTAAAGAATGGAAAAACAAACACCACATGTACTCACTATTAAACTGGAACTAACTGGTGAGTACACATGTGCACAGAGGGAAGTAAAACTCAGTGGAAATCAAGCAGGGTGGAGGGAGGAGGAGGGGATGGGTGAAAACCTACCTAACAGGTACAGTGAACACTATCTGGGTGATGGGCACAATTATAACCCTGATTCAAGCATAACAAAATAGATACATGTAACCAAAATCATTTGTACCCCCGTAATATTTTGAAATAGAAAAAAACATGAATGAAGTACAGCTACAGGCGAAATATAGGATGAAACCTGGAAATGTAATTACAAATACAAAAGATTACAAACAGCATTATGTCCTCCTCTAAATTAAAAAAATAAACAATATACAGTTAAATGTTCATAGATCTGACAATACTAGATAGATAGATGTATAGAGTGATAGATCTATCTATCAATAGATAAGAGAATAGGGAGGACAGACATCAGTAGATGTAAGTTGCAATGTTCTGGCTTCTGTTTGGGGTGGAATGTTAAAAAAGTGTGCATTATATTAGGAAGGCAGAAAAGAAGAAAGGAAGGAAGGAAGGAAAGAAGGGAGGGAGGGGGGAGGAATGGAGGCAGGAAGGAAAGGCAAGCCATTGCACATAACAACCGTGAGAGCATGACATGAGCTCATAATTACAAATTAATCCAATTCTGTGTCTCTGAGTTCTGGGTAGAAAAACAACCTGAGGAGTCACCCTTCTGCTTACCATCTTCTAGGATTCCCTATCACAAATGCAAGGTATTGCCCAGATGCTTTAGCATAAGGTGAAAAATTCCTGACTGCTGCCTTACTTTCCAAGGTCATCTCTGGTCATCGTCCATGTATGGTAAGCTCCAGCTGCAACTGCCTCTTCCCCACTCATGACAAGCACCTGCCTTTGCTCCTGCCATTTCCTCCTCTCTAGAAGAATCCTGTGACTCCTCCAAGACCCAGCCTGCATGTCCCCCTCTCTGTGAAAGCTTTTCTGAGCTCCCTTCACCCCAGCACGGCAGGCAAGAATGATCCCTTTTCCAATTTTACGATTCTTCTATGGTGTTCATCTCTTTAATAAATGCTCAGTACATCATATTTTAATTGGCTGTGTATCATTGGCCCGTCTTGTCTTAGGAGATCCTGAAGGACAGGGCTGTATTTTCTTCATTTGGTATTCCTGAAGTGTAGCAGTTTTCTGTTGCTGTGTAACAAATCACCAAAAACGTAGTGGCTTAGAGCAGTGTGCCATCTCACAGTTGTGTAGATCAGAAGTCCGGATGAACCTGGTTCTCTGCTTAGGGTCTCAGAGGGTTGAAATCAAGGTGTCGGCCAGCCTAGGTTCTTACCTGGAGGCCCTGGGGAACATCTGCTTCCGAGACTGGTAAACTTGCTGGCTGAAATCAGTCCCTTGCAGTCATGGGACTGAAGTCCCTGATTCCTCACAGGCTATCTGACCATGGGCTGCTCCGGCTCCTAAAGGCCAGCAGCATTCCTTGGCATGTGGCTCCTTCCATCTTCAAAGCCAGCAAAGGACTGTCAGTTCTCCCTGGTGCTTTAACTCTGTCTGATGTCTCCTTCTGTCACCAGCTGGAGAAAATTCACTGCTTCTAAGGGTTCCTATGATGACACTGGGCCCACTTGGATAACCCAGGATATTATTCCTATTTTAGGGTCAACTGTGCCATAGGACATAGCGTGATCAAAGTGTGATGTCTCATGATATTCACAGGTACCTGGAATTAGGATGGGACATCTTTAGAAGGCCATTTTAGAAACTATGCCTGCTGTCTACCAGAGTGGATAAAAATAAGAAAGAAAATGGAAGTGTCTAAAGCTTATTTTAGGACTTTTTACTGTCCCACACATGTATACACAAACATCCTCACCTACAATCACAAACATTATAGCATCCTGGAATGTAGAGCCCAATCTGCTCCTTTATAACTAGGCCTATGTTCTTGGTCCAAAGAGATATTGGAGAAATGTCCTCAGACAAGACAAAAAGTAAAGCTGCATTATTAGCCCTGCCTAATGTTTGTCCAAGTGAGACCTGGGAAGCAGTTGTATGAGAATCACCCCAATGTTCTCGTTAAAATGCAGAACTCTGGGCCCAACTTTAGGTCTAATAAATCAGGATCTCTGAGGGTGATGCATTGTAATATGGACATTTAACAAACTCTGACTTTGCTAGGGCTGCTATAACAAAATACTGGGTGGCTTAAACAATAAACTTCTATTTCTCATAGTTCTGGAGGTTGGAAATCCAAGACCAGGGTGCCACCAGGGTTGGGTTCTTGGTGAGGACTCTCTTCCTGGCTTACAGACACCCATCTTCTTGCTGTGTCCTCACATGGTATGAAAAAAAGCTAGCTAGCTCTCTGCCTTTTCCTGTGTAAGGAACTAATCCCACTCATGAGGACTCTACCCTAATGACCTAATTACCTCTCAAAGGCCTCACTTCCAAACACCATCACACTGGGACAAGGGCTTCAACATATGAATTATGGGGGAATACATTCAGTTCATGACAAGCTCCCTAGGTGATTCCTAGGTAATTTAATATTTGAGAACTACCATCTGGTCCCCTTTCTTCTTTAGATAATACTTTTTATCCTTAATGCTTATTGATAATACCAATGATCTTTATACCTGAATTCCTGCAGATAGCTCAGTCCACCTCAGTCTCACTGCTTACTATAAACGGAGGAATAAGAACATATACACTCTTGGAGTGATCCAGGAATAACTGACTAGGAGTCCTTTTGAATAACAGTCTTTAGTTTTGCAGAAACTATACAACTGATGCAATGGAAGAATTAGTTTTCTGTGTCATAGACTCTATGGCCCTTGCCTTCTGAGCGTTTTTCTCTGACGACCTTCCTTTGCAGCACTCTGGGAGGAGGACACCGGATCCTTGACGCCTGTAGCCATGGCAAGGGGGCAGTGCCAGGCAGGGGAGCCAGGGGTCTGCTGAAGAGTTAGGACAGCTCTTGGCTGTGACACTGTGTACCTGTCATAGTTGTCCTTTGGTTAAAAGTAATTCCTCTCCGGGCTGGACGTGGTGACTCATGCTTATAATCCTAGACTCTGGGAGGCCGAGGCAGGAGGATTGCTTGAGCTCAGGAGTTTGAGACCAGCCTGAGCAAGACTGAGACTACATCTCAACTAAAAACAGAAAAATTAGCCAGGGGTTGTGGTGTGCACTTGTAGTCCCAGCTATTCAGGAGGCTGAGGCACAAGGTTTGCTTGAGCCCAGAAGTTTGAGGTTATAGTGAGCTATTATGATGCCACTACACCCTACCTGGGGCAACAGAGTAAGACCTCCCCCACCCCCGGAAAAAAAAAAGTAATTTCTCTCTTATTTAGGAGTCTGGTAGAAGGGGTTGTTATTTTTGCTTTCGAAAAATCCATAAAGGAACAGAAAACATACCTGATCTGTAGAGGAAGGAATAGGTCCACTATTAGGATGTAAACTGAATAGAAAAGCTTTTGAGGCCAAAAACGGGCACAGGAAATAAGAGAAAGAAGATGCTATATATGTATGTGTGTGTATGTGTATGTGTATGTGACTCTGTGTGTGTACATATATATGTGTGTGTGTGTGGCTCTGGGTGTGTACATATATATGTGTCTGTGTGACTCTGGGTATGTATATATGTGTGTGTATGACTCTGAGTGTGTACATATATGTGTGTGTGTGGCACTCTGGGTGTGTGCATGTGTGTGGGGGGGCTCTGGGTGTGTACATATATGTGTATGTGTGTGTGACTCTGGTGTGTACATATGTGTGTGTGTAGCTCTGGGTGTATACATATGTGTGTGTGTGTGTGACTCTGGGTGTGTACACACATATATTCTTTCTCTCTCTTCTGTTCTTTTTTTTATTTCTTTTTCTTCTTTGTTTCTTTTTCTTTTTTCTTTTCTTCTTTTGAAATGTGTCCAGCCAGGACAGGCAAAACATAAGCAGAAACACTACCACCAGCCTGGCTTCCAAAATACACATCAATTCAGATGTGCTCTTTTGCAGGTCAGAAAATCTGACCCTCTTTTGAAGCCAGATGACCAGTGTGGTGGGAGGAAAAGAGGCCTGAATTGTGCTCCGAGCTACATTTAGAGGTCAGGCAGTCCATCGTGCTGCTGCTGGTTTCACACCAGCCCTGAGAAGCCATCAGTATAAAGAGCCCCAACCGGGCTTGTGCTGGGAAACAGCCTCTTCCAGATCCCAGAGGGCAGAAGTGTGTGGGGCACACACAGCATCACCTATGGCCCTGCGTACCTTGAGGCACATGCTGTGTCATCCCCGAGCAACAGGCCTCAAAGACGGCTGCAGCTGATGTGGCTTCCCCAGGGTCAGCCCTTAAATGAGGACAAAACCAAAGCTCTGTGTGCGGCTCCCAGGAGCCACACGGATGACACTAACAGACTCACTGCTCCTGATTTTTCAGTTTGTGGATGTGAGTTTGAGCAGAGTCCCACATCCCCTGTGTTCGCCTACAGTTCTCACATTCACTGGGCTTTGTTCTCAAAGATGATGTTACTGTGAGTGATTATGATCTCTGCAGGATGGTAAGACAAAAGAGCCCAGAGCAGGACTGTCTCACTTTTGTTTCCTGGGCACGTAACACCTGGCCTGGGGATTGGGGCTTTGGTTGCCGTGTAAAGGCCAGGCTAAGAAGAACCCAAGTTACAGACTCCATTTGCAGGCACTATGACTCCAAGCTGCGGGCCAGACTGCAGTCGTATCATCACATGGGAGACGTTTGTGTCCTTGAGGATTTGAGAAGAATCTCTATGTTTCTGAAAGATGTTTGGGTGAGAATGAGGTTGGGGTAGTTGAGGTTTGGCCCAGCCCCAAAGTGACCTCTGAACCAATCCCTTGGGTGAGCAGAGAGAAGTGGGGTCAGACGGCCCCTTCTCCATGCCTCTCCATGCCGACACCGCTTGATATTTGAATCTAAAGGTTAATTAAGTGCAGCTGCCAGGCAGAAAGGCCACAATCAATGATCACGTCTTCTTGTCCATTTCAGCCTATTCTTAATTATGTTCATCGGGTTTGGGGAAGGAGGTCTTTCAGCCAAGTTTTAGAAAAAGGGAGCTACTTTGTTTTGAACAGACAGATCTGCCCTCCTAGACCACAGTGTCCATCTGAATCCACCCATGGTGTTCCACGGGCCTGTTTGTCCCAGGAAAGGGGCACTGGACAGAGTGCCATGGGGATCCCAGCGGGCACAGGGGAAGGGCACAGCCCAAGGGCTTCCTTCTAGAGATTCCCTGACATGAAGGGCCACTCCTGGGGCAACCACTGGGGGTTTCATGCCATTCTCCAGAATCACCCTCCCTGGACGTACTGCCAGGCCCAGGCCCACACACCGGCTGAGGGCTCATGCAACCACCCACGCACATGCATGCTGACCCTTTGTCATAATTAACTATTTAAAATTCCACTGCTGCTAATCGAAGCAGCATGGGCTATGTTCTCATTAAGGAGATCAATTCCTGTTGAATATTCACCTCTAGGGGCGGATGCGGTCTGAATGAGCTGATGGTTTCTGTCTGGCTCACGGACCTACTGAGTGGCTGCTGCGATTACCATGCAGTCACTCGCCTGTAATCAGTCAAAATAACAAGCAGCAGCTCCTTGCAGGGATGCTGGGTATTCTACATGAATGTACATAGAAAGACAGTTGCAAACACGGGATGCACATCTCAATGAGTCAGTTTGGGGTGTGGCCTCCTTGGATTGCAAAAGATTGCAAGCCCACCTTGGAAGTGTTGCGTCTCAGCTGCCCTGCGCCTCCTTCTCCACCCATCTCCCATCCCTTCACCCACAAAGGCTCTGCATGGCTGTCTGGTACAGCCCACCCAAGCCCCTTTGACTGCCTCTGACCTCACTTGTTTCTCTTCTTTAGTCTCTACTTCAAGTGGATTACCCTAATTCGGAAGCCTCCTAAGGGATTGGCCTGAGTGCACGGTGGGGAACAGGAGTCCAGTGGCCCTGGGAGCAGTTCAGGTAGTGGCTCCCTCTGTTCTGAGCTGTCTGCACTGCAGATCAGGCAGCTGGGATCCTTTCTTCTCCTTTCCTTTTCTTGGAAGTGAGGCTTAAAGGAGTGGGGGAACGGGAGGGGTTCAAGATGGGTCAAAATAAATGACTTGTGGAGCTCTTGGTTGGCACCTGGGCACATGAGAGGGTAATTTTTCTGACCAAAGAACTTCAGGGTTTAAAAAAAATGACTTAATGGTATGAAAAAGCAATGCTTTTCTTTTAAAATTTGGGTCGGTGCACAATTACAACAAATTCCAGTAAGAAACTTTTTTTTTTCCTATGCCATTTGGAAAATCTTGCATTCATGACCTGGACAAAGAATGGATTTAATCTTTTTCTCCTCCATTTGGCATACACGGAGACTCTCATAGAGACAATTCTAACTGATCAACGCATATGACATCACAGGGCATTTAGCCTAAAATATAAAAGAATCCTTTCTCATTCATAGATATATTAATTTCTATGTTTATTGTAGAACTCATTTGCTCCTTACTTCATGCCTTCAGCCATTCAACAGACACTTATCAAACGTTGTCACAGCCCAGACACTGAATTAGGCATTGAGAATACATGGTCCTCATGGGGCTTGCAGTCTAGTGAGAGGATGTATATAGGTAAATGAATGAGCATGATAGAGTGTAGAGGTCATTGACTTCTGATGGCGAAATATTTTTCCCCATTTTTTTAGGCTAGACATTTCCTTAGAGTCCAGAGAGGAGAGAAACTTTGTTTTCACTAACAACCTCAAAAGGCAAATGGAGATCCCAAAAGAGAGCCCTCAGTGTGTGCCTCTATGTAAGAAGATCTGTCTTACAGTCCACCTTTTCTGTGATGTACCCCAGTTCAGGAGCTGAGGACTCAATTGTCTCGTGTGGTCAGCACAGCAGGACTAGGTTTGCTGCATCAGCTGGACAGAGGGTAATCAAGCCAGCAGGGAGCACAGAGCTTCCTCCCATGCAACAGCAGGGGGGAGATGCTTGCTCACTTAAAGGTATGAGCCACACATCATTGAAGAAAAAGTGGCGATAAGTGGATGACATTTCTAATCTTGCCTCTCAGGGACAAGGCTCAGGACAGCAAGGAAATGGGAAATGGCAGCTGGTGCCACTCAGCATTCCAGCTCACCCATCCTTTGATCCTTATCAGCCATTAGGAAAGGTAATTAAGCCAGTGTCTTGCTCACACAGCCAATACTGAGCTGGTCGAAAATAATCTGCACCCAGTGAGCACAGCAAAAGAGCACACCCTGAATCGTTGGCATCAGGGGACATTTAAGCATCCACTTTCCTATAACACGACAGTGCTCTGAGCCCTGTGCTGTAGAACAAAGCAGACTGAACGCTTACTCGTTAAGGATCTGCTTTCTAAGCACATGCAGTGATCTGAATACACATGGATAGGTCGAACTGCAGTGAAGTTAAACCATTAAACTAAGTCATGAATGAGAGACAGGGACTGACATCCTACGCAGGATTTGGCGATGGGCTGCTTGGGGTGGGAGGAATCTGGGTTGCTAATTAGCAGGAGTACCCAAGGGACTCATCATGTGATCTTCTGTTATGGGTTGGAAGGGGCTGGCAGTCTCCTTGCTGTTGGAGACGGAGGTTGTCCTGGAGAAAGCAGAGTTTCAGAAGATGTCTAAATGATGAGAAAAATGACTTCAAACAGTAAACACTTGGAAGAAGTCACCTATATGCCCTGACGACACACTCTTGGGAAGGGGAACTTAATGGATGAACTCATCACCTTTTCCTACTCATGCCGTTTCTTCCTCTGTTTTCTTATTTTGCTTTTTAACCAACCAACATATTTTTTAGTATCTATAATGTGCTACCCAACCAAGGTGGAGGGAAAACATCCAGATAAAAATTAATTATAGGGAGTTAAAAAACAGACCTCCAATTTTTGGATGGGGTTTGACTTTTTCTGTGAAATAATAAAGGTAAGCCACTTGCCCAAATTTACACAGTCAACAGGTAGCAAAGTAACCTAATCTAAACCAGTCCTCCCCTTTAAGGTTTAGCCATTAATCCCAGACGTGCAGACTGCCACATTGGCCTTTTTGAAACTGAGAGAGAAAGGAAACAGGAGCTTTGGAGAGGAAATGTTTAGAAGCACAGGATCATCTGGGCAATGCAGGACATGCTGTTACTGCTGAGCACACCCATGGAGAAAAGCAGGTAGACATTTGTACACACATTCCATCCCATCAGCTGTGGCTCATTCATTTTGCTCTCCTTTTTTTTTCTTGGAATGGGGAGCAATTAAACACTGTCCTCAGATGGGTTAGTTCTTTGAGATGACCTGCCCATTGCAACCCTGACCTGGTACAATGGTTATGGGATGGGATTTAGCACCATCAGTAGGTGCAGAGCCCCTCACACACCAGTGGGTGTTAGGTCAAAGGGCTCAGCCCCTGTCCAACATAGGCATCTATGATTATCTGCTGAAAATAACTTTGGCTGGTCATTGAGTTCCTCCTGGTGTCCCCAAGCTGGGGTGCAGCCGAGCAGGATAGCTAGACAACCGCTGCGTTTCGCCCGTGGTATGGGTGATGGATTTCTCCATGCAGTGTTATTGCGTCTGCAAAGCACTTCACGCTGCTGGGGGATGAAAGAAGTTATAAATGAAAGATATTATTATTAATAAGAATGTAGATGAACAAAGGGAAAATGTACTTGCCCTCACTATCCATCACCTCACCACACTTCACCTAAAGACCATGATCTGCTGGAGCCTCAAGGAAAGCCCATTTGCAGAAATCAATAACTGGTTTTAAAAAATAGATCTTGGCTCCAGTGGAGCTGACGACTCAGGGGTTTCTCATAATTCTATGCAACAGTCAATATTAGCCATCACCTCCTCAAATAAAGATTGAATTCAAATTTAGTTAAAACTACTTTTGTATGATAATCTACCAACTGATTATTAAACGTGTTTACTGAGGATTTAAAAAAAATAGGCTGTGGGGGAAAAGAGGAAAATGAAAAGCCCGCATGAATCTACTTGATGTGAGCTATGAGCCTAACTCATGGTGATGGGCTCACATTAGCTCGGTTTGCCTGGTTTTATAAAATTAACACTTGGGGAAATGGAGTTTCATCCTGTGGCTGGGAGGAAGCATTTCCATTCTATGCATCATAAAGTGAAGGAAGAATAACAGTCACTGAGTCAGTCAGCAGCATGTGTCAAGTCCTCACTCTATACAGAGGACCAGAGCTAATTGTTGTGCAGAATGTCGAGGTGGGTTTCATTACAGAGTACAAAGGAAGTAGAAGATAGGTCCATCCCATAAGATCATTATGGCCCATGGGGAAACTAAGGCAAATGCCAATTCACATGAGAAACATGTATGTATAAGCAGGAGACATTCAATACTGTTTACAGGGGACAGAGAGCGGGAAGGACGGGAAGATTCCCTAGACAGACTTTAGGCAGGTTGATGGTGGGAGGAGAAGGGAAGAAAAGGCTCTGGAGCAAGCGTGTTGAGCAGTGTTGACTGAAATTAGGAGTGTGCTTTGGGAGAGAAGTGTGTTCTTACCAGGTGAAACAGCATGCATATCCATCGAGCTGAACTCGTTAGGGCAGAGATGTTTGGCAAGGTTTAAACATGGAGGAATTGTAGGTTAAACACATGCAGGAAGAGGAGAGGCAGCCACTCACATGGCAGAGTGGGTTGAATCTCACAGTTAATAAGATGTACGGTTTAAGAAATGCTCGTTGCCTGCTATAATATACCCCTTGCATGTAATTCGTGTACAACAAAGAACTACATAGGGATTTTTGCTCTGTGAATATTTAATTGCAACTTGCAAAACATGTCAAGCAAGTCTTATACTTTCCCCAGACAATTCTGACAGTGGTGAAGATACTTGGTCTGTAAAAGGTTTGGGGGATGGGAAAGTTCCTATACTATGCATTTTTGCCAGCCCCCGTGCATCTGATTCTGGGTCAGCAAGGGCATTTTGTGGAAGACTTGGAGTATGAAATTACTTGTTCTGGATGCCATTCTATCACTGCTGTGGGTAGCCTGGTGTGGGGAAGGACGTTTTCATGTACCTTCTGTGCCAGTGATACTGTAAACTAGAGTGCATAAAGATCACCTACAGGGAACAGATCTTTATATATTTGAATTCCTGAACCTATGTACAGTACAGGGCCTATGCATCTGCATTTTAACACCCAGCCCTGATGATCCTGAAGCAGGAAGTCCTCAAACTATACTTTGAGAAACATCTAGGCTGATGTGCTGTTTTATCTGTGCAGAATATGCATAAGTAAGACTATAGCTCATTTTCCTCCATAGAGAAGAAAATGGGATTGATTTGGGAGTAATTAGAATATTAGACTGCAATACACAACCCAATGGTACATATAAATATATAAATATGGGGACTCATTCTATAGCTCACAGAAACATAAATTATTTTTATTTGTGCAAATATATGCAGTCTCTTCTCACTTGTGAATTGTACCTCTGCAACTGTCAGTTTTTAATGTTGGCATTTCTGTGGGTGATTATGGCTGTTACTAAGTTCTTGATTATACAGCTTGCTGTCTATTGGCTTGAAACTGGTACTGGGCAAAACTGCTCCCCAAATTTGTGACTCAAGTGAAGCTTGGATAACTGTATTTAAGAAATCCAAACTTTATAGGCCTTCACCATTTGGTAATTCAGTCAGTAGGATCTCTCAGGAACAATGGATTCTTCAGTTTGACAGCAAGCCTGGAAATTGGAAAACAGCCGTTTGTTGGGTATTTTTCATGTCATTTAAATTTGATTTTTAATGTGTTATTGTTTTCTTCATCATGACTTGATGAGTAGTTTGAGCATATGTGTTCAAGTTTTCTGTTGCACATAATAAGTCATAGGAAACACTGTCCATCTGAATAATTTTTGGTTTAATGACCTTTACAATGGTAAAAGTTACAATCCATAAAATTTTTGAGCCAGGTCATAGAAGTTGATTGCAGAACTCCCCCTTCCTACACTCAAACACATACATGTAGAAAACAGTCAAAATGGATTTTGGGCTTTGGCTTGTTCAGGGGTAAACATTTTACAGATTTTTAAAGAGTTATTCATGAGCAATACGCTGACCTGTGACTGTCTGGTTGATGAGCAAGCACATTGCCCTGCCTCTTTTTTAGGAAAACCTGTGGACACCCTCTTTTCTCATCCCCATTTCCTGTTTTGCAGCCTTGTCCTAAATATCCTCCATGCAGTAGGTTTTGTGCTGCTGGCAGGCTTGTTCTCTTGTTGTTTCCCCACATGGAAATCTCTCCTTTCCAAACATCTAGATCTGGTCTAGGTAAAACTAAGATTCTTTCTAGCTGGTGTCCCACATTTCCACAGTGCTTTTTCTCCTAACCTACTACTCTTGCTGCTTTGCATGACTCCTGGTTTCCTAGAACTCTTACAGTAAGTAAAATGTGTTCAGCAGTAATTCAACCTAAATAGTTCCCTGAATATCAGTTTTATCTTTCAAGCTAGTGCAGGAAGTAGGAAGACTGTGTATCATGCCTGTGTATGTTGGACTTGTGCTTAGTATTTTTTAAAATTTCATTAGCTTCTTAATACATTAGTTTTTCCCATTAAAACTTGATATGTCATTTGGACAAATATGTTAGAGTGTCCTGATACACATAATTATTTATGAGATACATCACTAACTTGATACATTTTTATTTTACTGGACTAATCATGTTGGGGAATTGTAATGTTAGGGTCCAGCCAGGTTACAGAGCGTAAATGGAAACTTAAGATTGAGGGATCTGTAGCTGAAATGCTTGGGTAGCTTCAGATCCTAACTCCACTGCTCACCAGCTATGTGACCTTTAGGAAGTTACATGGCCTTTCTGTGCCCCACTGTGTGGTGACCCACTTGTCACAATTTGTCTGGGACTTTCACAGTTTTAACACTGAATGTCTCATGTTCCCGAAACCCTCTCAGTTTTAGGCAAACCAAGATGGTTGGGTACCCTACCAGTTTCCTCCTCTGTATGTAATGCAGATAATAGTAATGACATGTACCACATGAGGTTGTTATAAAATAATTCATGGTGAGTGCTAAGAAAGTGCTGGGCAAAATTTGACTTTTATATGACACAGGCTCAGTTCAGATAATAAAGAAGGTACTTGCCATAGACTTGCTAGTCAAAGCAAACTTGAAAATCTAGACAGTTGTCATGTGTGTGTGATGTATGATCTGTGGTGTGTGTGGGGTATGATGTGTGTGTGATGTATGTATGTGTGTATAGTGTGCTGTGTGTATATGTGTGTAGTGCATGTTGTGTGTATGTGTAGTGTGCGTGTATGTGTTTTCCATCTTCATGCCAACGGAAGCCTTCCCTGTGTGAAAGCAAGCTGATGGGAGACTGATAAAGCTTGAGTCAGCACTCAGCAAAGTGTCAATATGCATTTACAAATCCAACTTGAGGTGAATGAATTTGAAAAAAAAACTACTTTAGCTACATAGAGATTTAGCCCCTCCTTTGGGAATAAAAGTAAAGTTTGAAGACTATCTTTGACCTGCAAAATCTCCCACATCTTTTCTTAACCAGTGATTTTTTTTTTCCTGCTACTGTCTTTCCCCAGACTTAGGCACCAATCTCTGTGATAATTCTGGGTTTTTCAGAAGTGTTTAAAAGACACTTGAAGTGTCTTTAAACAAAAAATTAAGAGCCAAGGAACAATTTACTAATGGAGGAATGTCAGGCACTATGACAGGCTGGGGAAGGATGCGTTGCCATCCCACCTTCTCCTGAAGGTAGTTGCCAAAAGTTGCCTCATCTGCTTACATGAGACTTCCTAGAGATAATGACCCGCCCAAATCCCCCCATGCCTTTCATTCTGACACGTGTACACACCTCTTTGTGTGAGTTATGAAAGGTTATACCATGCACAAACGTCTGAGTTATTTGGTAAGGAAGAGCGTGTGTGCGTGAGGGAGAGAGAGAGGTTGACTCATGAATGAATGATACAGACTACTTAGCTCCCCATACAGTTGCTAAAACTCATTTAATAATCTAAGTAGGGAGTAATTATCTTTGTATTATAGAGGAGGGAGATGAAACACATATAGGTGAAATAACTTGGTCAAGTTCACCATAATCTTAAGAGGAGGTAACCAGGATTTGGGCCCTTGGCTCTAGAAACTTGTTCCTGACATTTCCTACACCATCCCCTTAACACAAGGAGTGGATCTGGAGAGCAATGCCCTCTTCTGGCCACATTGCATTCCTGGAAACAGTTCCCCAGCAAGGCCTTTCAGCGTGGATAACACTCTGTTCCTGGTTGTAACAACAATGCAATACTAGGTCCCCTAACCAAGGTCTCAACACTTAAAGGTGGCTTAGACATGACCCAAAGGGCAAAGTAAAATCCTTGAAACCCTAAGTTAAAGCAGGTATATGGAAAGGCCTACAATGTTGGTAAAAAATGTGTACCTAACATCTTCTCCTGCTACCTGCTCACCATGGCTCCAGGTGCCATAATGGTAGATGGGAAAGAATGCAGAACTTAAGCCCAAAAGGGCTGTGTTCATGTTCTGGCCCTGCCACTCCTAGCCTCTGTACCTCAACCACACATGCACATCTCTGAGCCTTGTTTTGCTAATTTGTAACATAAGGATAGAGCGCTCTGCCCTCTCTACTTAACAGAATCATCACAAGGCTCCAAGAAAAGAATCCACATCAAGACCACAAGAGTAAAGTGCAAGGTACTATCAATATTCACAATAGTCATACAATAAGGCAGCATATAAAATGCAGCCCCCTGCTTCATAAATTTTACCTAAAATTAATATGCTAAATTAAATATTCATTAAATATTTAATTAACAAGACTATTCCTTTTAGATTTAAAAGGGTTATTACTTTTTTTTCCAAAGAAGGCATTATAACAATACACGTTTAAAATTCCTACTCGGGTAGGTTGGGGGAATGTCTTTTTATTGTTTCTTCTCGTTCCCTTCCCCCAGTCTACAGGATAGTTTAAGTAGGACATAAATTCAAAAACAAACAAACAAACAACTTCACAATCTAGCTCCCTAATCAGGGGCTTTATTTAAAGCATGATGGTTTGGTCAGTACTTAGCACAGTATCTGGCATTTAGTAGGTATTCAAAAAATACCTCTTCAAGGGATGTATGAATAGATGGATGGATGGATGGATGGATGGATTGATGGATGGGTAGATGGGTGGGTGGGTGGATAGATGTTTGGGTAGATGAGAAGCTGTCAGAGAGTGAGTGTGTTAATGGAAAAGGTGGTCATAGCTTTTGCTTCTGGGATGGTTGCTGAAAGATATAAGGAGGTTCTGTAATTATTGAGACTAATATAAGACAGTATGGCAGAAAAATCATTCTGTCCTTCTTGTTCCCTCCCTAAATCAAAGGACAGTCAGAAACTTTAGAACAAGTCTTTCAAATTAGCACTTCAGAACATTTTAACAAGAAATAAAATACAGGTGCCTATTTGGTACCAAAGGAATTAACATTTATTGAGTACCTCCTCTATGCCAAACATAGTAGTTTGTTTTTTATGGATGTTAACTTATTTAATCTTCAGTCTTATGAGGGAAAAATTATAATTGCCATTTATCTTGAGTTAGAAGAGATTATGTTCTCTGCCCAAGATCACACAGTGAAAGATAGCTAGAGTGGATTTCCAGTAGTTTTATTTGCCCAATATCCCTTCTTTCAACCTCCTCTGAAAACAAAGCCTTCTTGTCATTCTTCCATGCTCACTGGGCTCTGGTGGGGCTAGCCCTCCTCTAGACAGAGCAAAGGTCATGTGACCTTTACCTAGTTAATCATGTTACCAATCCCTCCAACCAAAATGATTGGCCTAAAGTTCAGACTATGACTCAATGTCTGGCCAATCAGACAACTCCCTCACTTGTCCCCTTACATAATGCCCCAGCCCAGTAGGTCCACCCACACAGAATGGTGAGATCCAAATCAGTGCACCTGTACTGGGACACTGCCTTTATTGGTGGACTCAGTCGTCATCCAGAATGTGTAGTTGAGCCCCACTCAGCATACCCATCCCTCTTGCAAATCAGCAGGGAACTCAGGGGGAAAAAATTGTCACACGCTTTTATTGGCCTTGGTAGTAAAAGTGTGGAAATATCATTTGTAAGTTGACTGCTTAAGTCTATGTTAGAACCTGGGCAACCAGTCCAGCACCCACAGCAATAAATGGCAAAAGATTCTACTTAAGCATCTTCTTCTTTCAGCAATAATCTCATATACATGCACAATGTAGGTGTAGAACTCCACCCTGTTTTTAAACCAAGAGCTTACTGTAAGATACTAGTAAAACAGCCTATTCTGGACTCTAACTGAGCAGCCTCCAGTTATCACATGGGGTAGGTTCCTTGGTGCACAATTCTGACCCGGAATTTGGTACCAGTCAAAGGCTCCAATACAAACATTTCTTTTACTTTTAGACAGCTGGCATTTCACAGGAAACTTCCCAAACGTCTGCCAAGCAACCTACTGCTTCTCCGACTTCACCAATTCCCTTCTGAAGAGAATTTTATCTCAGCACTGCAGTGAGGATAGTGAACATAAACATATATAATTACTCTACATTAATGTAATTAGTCTGTCTTTCTCCTGATCCAGAGATGGTTGTCCATTTTTAGCTGTTAATGGTTGGAATTGTTTATGTCCATTTGTTCAAGGACTAAAAATAGATTCATAAAAAAAAGAATGCAGAAATGTTACCCAGCAGAAAAGCTGCTTTCATCTTTTAAATCCTATTGCTTCAGTCTGGGTTCCATCGCCTGCCTTCTTAGGAATTGGGTCTAGTAGGTTGGAGAGATTAGATTCACATAAAGCATTCTGTTCATTTATTCCTTTTGATGAATTACCAGCAAGCTGACAAGACAAAGTACTTTGGTTGTTCCAAAGTTGACAACCCACCCCCAAAGCAGCGTTCAGTGTACCCCTCCTTCTGTATAAGGGCAGAGCCACATTCAAGACAGAAAGTGTGGTCATTCGGGACTGTTCATTCAGTATGTCTTCTATACCAGCCTGGCTCCTTTGACTGTTTTGAAATCTCAAACACTCCAAAAATTACACATATCACTCATATCTATACATTCTGGAACCAAAATCAAAAGTAGATGTAAGAAGATAATTGTATATCAATATTCTCATTTGCCTCTGGCAGGGAATAAAGCTTTTCTCATAGTTTGTTGGTCTTTATATAATAGCTGACTTGAAGCTGGTGTGCCCAGCACCGCATATAACATTTTATTATCATAACAAATCAGTGAGGTAAGAATTAGTATGTCCATTCTATACATGGGAATACTGGGGCTAAATAAAGTTTAAAAAACATATGCAGCTAGTGGTTAGAGATATGTAATCAGGCAAACCTGGATCTGAATCCCATCTCTGTACTTTACTAGCTGTATGGCCATTGGCATTAATTTGAAGAAATACTGAGGTAGATGTGATATCCCCAATTCAAAGATAAGAACACTGTAGCTGTGGTTCATAAAAGTAAGTCATTCACACAGGACCAACTCCACATGCCAGAGGCAGGATAGCCAAATCCATTTGTCACCAAAAACAGCATCTTAAATGTCATCCTTTATTACTTTCTTGATGCAAAAGATGACTTAGTTGTGATGGAAACAAGGACAGCAATTAATTTAGGCATAGTGTGAAAGAGTGTGCTTGCCAACGCATGATTGCAGCTGTGCTATTTTGAGAAAAGGGCTGGGGAGGATGCTCCTTTAGGTGGTAAGCTGGCTTTGGTCAGCCTTGAGGGCCTGGCATGCCTCTGTCCTCACTAATCCTAGGTTTGGGGTTCTCTTTGAAGCAATAGATCCCAAGAAGCTACCCCAAAGCTAGTGACATTACTCCAACTCCAAAGTAGCTGTGTGTGTGAGAGAGAGACAGAGAGACAGAGAGAGAATGCACACAAATGTCTGTATATAACACTGAAAAGCCAATTACTAGTTGTTTAACCTTAGACCTATGCCTGTTACAAATCCAGTGCTTAATAAATGTAAGGGTTTATTCATATGAAATGCAGTATTTTAAGAGCATAGGATCTGGAGTTAGATTGTTTGGGGTTAAATGCCAGCTTTATCTCCTTCTAACTCTGTGATCTCGGTCAAATTGCATAACCTTACTGTGCCTCAGTGTTCTCCAGTAAAGAATGCTGCTGTATCTGGAAAATGGAAATAACAACAAACAGTACCTTCCTCAAAAGCGATTTGTGATGATTAAATGAGATGCAATGAACATTTAGAACTGTGAGTGAGAAGTGCTTAATAAAGTTAGTTACTTCGTTTTGTTCCTGTTTTTTGGCTTTTATTGTTAAGGCACAAGAACCGAGCCTATAAGAGGCATAGCCTGTGTGTTAACTGGGAGAAACCCTCCATTCTGGACCCCAGATTTTCTTTTCTTCATGCACCGCTCACCCACATTCTGACAGTGCTGGATCCGGCAGAGGCACACTCTTACCCCTGGCATGATGCAGGGGGAGTGCTTTGCCGTGATCATCAGCCCCTCCATCCCCTTCTGGGTGGCCCCATTTCCCAGTCAGGTTGATGTGACCTTCAACATCAGATGGATACTGCCCCAGGCGGGAAGAAGGGATGCACTGGGAGAGTAGCTTTCAATAAGCATTATCCCCTCCTGATTTATATGGAGGGGCGAGCACTGCTGATATGCAGTCTTGCTCATAGATTATCTTCTGGCTGCAGTCAGCCTGACAGGGGAGGGGTGTGCAGGGCGGCTTGCCACCCTATCTGTCACATTGCTGGAGGTGGCGGCAATGCTGCCTCTTCCTAGAGAAACTTTCTACTCCATCAACCACAAAAGTAATATTGCAGGTGCGTGTTCATGGATCTCTCTAGCAAACTCCATCTTCAGGCTCAGTCCTTGTATCAAGGGTGCAGAAAAACAAGGAAATGAGACCTCCGGGCACAGGCAGCACTTCCCAGCTCATGCTGATGAGAAGACAATGAATACCAGGGCTCCTCAGGGAAAGACCAGTGGCAAGGAGTCAGAAAATGGAGCCAGAATAGGTCTAGACTAGAGTATTTAGCCATTCTCATGGTATTGCTCCTTCATGGACTAAGTGCCACCTCAGATCTGTGACCCCATGAATGCTACTTCATAACCTAGTGTTGGGGGATTACTTGTGTAGCCCCAGACTTTATATGTTGAAGTCCTAACCCCTAGTACCCTGGAACGTGACTTTATTTAGAGACAGGACCTTTAAAGAGGTGCTCAAGTTAAAATGAAGCCATCACTTTAAATTGCAATATTACTGGTACCCTTTTAAGAAGAGAACAAATTTGGACACACAAAGACACCATGAGTGCACGGACACAGAGGTAAGACCAGGTCAGGACACAGTGAGAAGGGGGCTACCTGCAAGCCAAGGAGAGAGGCCTCAGAAGAAACCTAACCAGTGAGCATCTTAACTTTGGACTTCTAGCCCCCAGAACTGTCAGAAAGTAAATTTCTGATGTTTAAATCACCCCACCTGTGGTATTTTTGTAACAGCAGCCCTAGCAAACTAATACGCCAACCATGAAGACCAGATTTTCTCAAGGTAGTTGAGACTTAGATAAACTAAAAATTTTAAATCTACTTACACAGTAAGAGTGGGAAAGAGAAGAAAGAGGTTGATGCTTACTGGAGTGGCTGCAGGATTGTGAAAGACAGTTGTTTTGTAGGGTCCCTGCCTAAATGCAGTGGAATCAAGTTGAGAACTTCCCTAACGCCCATTCTCTCCCAGGGTGAGGCGAATGTGTGTGTCCATTTTTTAAAAAAAATAAATACGGAGTAAATTCTTATTATGTGCCAAGCACTGCTTAGCTGCCAAGGTTGCAAAGATCAATAAAATATTCTCCACGGTCTAGTGAGAGAAATGTTAAATTTTATTGTTAGCGTTTGTTTACATGCCCACATGCTGTAATTAGATGGCGTTGTATTTCTTTTACATTGTTATCGTCTCCTTAACCCATATTCAATCACCAAAAATTGCAATAGATCTATTTAGGCATGTCTAACGCGTGCCAAGCCCGGAAATGTGTTTCAGGGTTCGGTACTTGGCCCTGTCCTATTGTATATTTAATTTAAATATAAAATAAAGAATTTGGAATGCATCCTCATGTTTTCTATGGGCCATATAAAGCTGAGAAAAATAGGTAACACCTAGAGAGATAGAATCAGGATTCGAAAGATCTTGATCTCTGGGGGAAAAAAACGATCCAAGAGCCATATGATGACATTGATTCAGGATTACATTCTGCATTTAGAAAAAGAACCATCTGCTTAAGCCTATGCTGAGGTGGGGAACAGCAGGGACCTGGTTTATCAGCATGAGGACAAACCTAGATCTTTAGCCGCCCCACATCTATTCCTCCCCCTCTTTCATAAGCCATTTGCTGCACTTTGCTCCCTTTGCATTTCTCTGCTTGTTCCTCTGTGATGTGCTGCAGGATCTTCATGGCCATGACCTCAGTTCTCCCTCCCTGTGGTGTTTGGTTTCTTCCAGCCACCCTGCCTTAGATGACAAAGAGCTCCACCTGACCACTCTGTGTGGTCCCAGTTGAAAGTATTCATACCAAGTTTGCCTGGTCCCTAGAAGAGGGCATTGAGGATAGTGAAGGACTGAAAATCACAAGGCATGTCTAAATAAATGGAGAGCGAATACTAGTAAAAAGACAAGACTTATTTGGGTCAATAGAGCTAACTTCAGAGTAACTCAGAGCACCATTGTAAGTGTGAGAACTATATTCGTTCTGGGAAGAAACCCCAACAGGTGAGAGTTATAGGAAACCAAAGCTGAGATTCAATTTAAGAAAAAATATGTTCAAAACTGTATCTGATTATCTTGCAAGGTATTGAGCTCTCTGTTCTTGGAAGTGTTTTAGTTGAAGCTGCAGGACCATCTGCAGGGTCCTTCAGAGTGGATTCTTGCATTGGGTAGGAGGTAGTTCTGAATGACCCCTAATGTTGCTTCTAAATTTAAGATTGTCTTCTTCTAACCTAGCTGCACTATATTTTATTTGGAGCTAGACTGGAGTGGAAAGTGCAAGCTCCTATATATGGGCTCATTTTGCCACCTTTTTAGAGAGCGAGTGAAATTTATACTTAGCTCCTCCACAGCTGCTGGGGAGGAAATTCAGATCCCGCTGAAGAAAAAGAAGGGAACCCAGCTGTCTTTGCCTCATCAACCTCTTATGTTGCCAAGGTCACTGTTACCTTGCAATTAGCACTTACCTTCAAAGAAAAGCAAACTCATCATCTGTGCCACACTGGGCAGAACTCTTGGTGGGCAGAAAAAGGGCCAAGACTTTGAAATGGTTGGAATTTGTGTGAATTAAGATAACCTTTGATCTTAACGGGTGAGTCTAGCATCTCTCACACTCTTGTCCCTTCTAGCTGCTTGGAGCCAAGTCCGTGAGAACAGGCCCCCTTGGACTCGTGTGCTGGTCTCTTAAACACCAAATAAACACACACTACCAGGAGGAGAGTGTGAAATCTTTCTCTGTGTCAAATTGCATGTTTTAGTAGAAGGATTCTAGAGACCCTTTCACTGTTGTCCCGTGTCACTACAAATAGGGTGATGGCCGCCTCTCTTTCTCCTTTCTGAGGCCCACGTGTCTGGATGCAAGGCTGCTGAGGGTGAGGGGAGAGCTCTGGTTGGACAGCGAGGGGCCCTGAGCACCAGCTCCACATGAGATGTGCCTTCAGTCCCACTCAGTTTCTCCTGCCTTAGCAACGCCCCTGGGCTTGTGCATAGCTCAGGCGGGACACGTGTCTTCCAGCCTTCCCTTGCCCCTCCTTTTACAGTCCTATAGAACATCTTTGGGCTTCACTTTCTTTATCTATAAAATGTGGGAAAAATAATAACTTCCCTACCTCAAGGTGGTTTATCCGTAGACCATGGTTGTTAATGTGTACAATTTGACCAATATAAACAGATTCATTATTTTAAAATATTTTTTGTAAATAATGGCAACTAAAATTGAATTATTATATATTGCCAGGCACTAGGCCAAATGTATAAGAGAATGCCTATCTTAACTTCTCAAAAATCCCTATTTTTATAGGGATTATTATTACCCCCCATTGCAGATGAAGAAACTGCAACACAGAGAGGTTAGGTACATTTCCCAAGGTCACACAGCTAACAAGTAGCAGGGCTGAGTTATGATCCCGCACAATTTCTGCTGTCTAAGGTGAGTGCAGGCCAGGATTTTAAGAAGCAAAAACTTGTTGTAATAGTCAGGGCCGGTGTCCTTCTTATTCTCCTGGCTCACTGTTGCCTGTAAGTTGCCAAAAAATCCCACTGCTGTTTGTGATTGAGACAGCTCCTCCCCCAAGTCTCTGTGATCTTGGCAAGGGTGCCAGACTGAAAGCTACAAAGCGCCCTGCCATCACATGCTGCTTCTCATCTGTGACAGTTTCGGGAATCAGCGGGACCCACACCTGTCTCTTTCCTTTTAAAGCAGTTAGCAGGAAAGTGGCAAATGTCCCCATCCCCACTCCCTATGCTGGCTGGAGCTTGTTTTCTCATCCATGTGTTTTGAGCTATCAGAACTCCAAGGCCTTCTCACTGCCTTCAGACTGCATTCCACAGGCAGAGGGTTGGATGGGGAGGTGCCAGGGAGAGGGAAGAAAACAGACTTTGTCCTCACCACTGCTTAATGTCTATGCCCCTGAAAGGGTGAGTATAATGGTAATGGCGACACCCGCATGATCCAGCAGGTGCCAACCTCCTGCGCCTACATTTCCATCTGTCTCGGGACCCCATACTCCAGATACCTCAACAGGTCTTAGGTGGGGTGTGGGGACCAGGACTTGTTTTTATGTTTATTATATTTCCCCTCAGTCCTCGCCTTTTCATGCTTTCTAAATCCCTCCAGCCCTCATCAGAGACTTCGTGCTAGGTGAACTCTAAACAGTAAAGGCTGCCATCTATGCTTACTGTCCCTCATCTGGAGTCATTTTAACAGTGGAGAATACACCGATCCAGTGGTGGTCAGGTGGGGAACGTGAACAGGCGGTGGATGGTGCTTGCTTTTGGTATATAGAAGAGCCCAGAACACCTGGGCTGGGTATTACAGAAAGCTTCTCACATGCTAGAACTGGAGAGCCGTGGCTCAGGGTGCCCAGTGACAACAGCCGCATCATCGTTCTTGGCGATCTCAGACGGGCGTGACAGTGTTTGAATTGCCAATCATCCAGCAGGCCCACAGACCGAAAAGAAGGCTTGTGTTTCACGTGTGGATCCAGGAGGGAAGACCCTCCATTTCCTCACCTCCTCAACCAGACAAATTCAAAACGTCCAGAATTATTGGCATCCTCAAGTTAACTCCTTAATCTTGAATGATAGATAGAAGGAGTTGAGTTTTATGGCATTTTTAAACTATGCTATTTGACCCCCTTAAATGAAAATATTCTCATCTCTGAGAACACCTCACATCACCTCCCCTTCACACTGTACCCACTGATCTACTCTGCTTCTTCTCAAACTGACTCCTAATATCCACCCAACCCACCCCACAACCTGTAGCCTACACTCATCTTCCTAAGATGCTGCTCTCTTCCTCAAACACCCTCAATGCTTCCCCTTTGCTTTTAGCTTTAGGGTTTAACTTTGTTGCCTTACAGTCAAAGCCCTCCCCCACCTGGCCCTTCCTGTCTTTCCAAATTGATTGTCTATGACTTTGCTATAGGAATATTTTGTTTTAATTCCTGCATATATTTGTAGGATGGATGGATGTCTGGAAAAGGCTTTGCAGAGGACTTGGCTTTGGAAGAAATGTGGAAAGCTGGGCAGAATCCACTTTGTGTAGAGGGGGTGGGAAGTCATCCATGCTGGTCCCATCAGGAGTGAGCACCCGCTGTAGGAAAGGGAGGAAAGGGGGCCTCTTGCTTGCGTGGGGGGCAGTGCGTCGTTCAGAGCAGCACTTGTAGGATTGTCTCTATAGGAACCCAATAAGTGCTCTCACATTAATATGTGAATAAATCCCACCAGGATGGGAGGAGGAGAAAGGGTAGAGTACAGGAAAGAATATCAAACTCTTTGGGAAGTGTTTTATGCAGTTTTAAAAAAACTATACCTGTAGATTTCACAAAAAGAACTGAATGTAAAACCAGACAGAATATCTTCTTACCTGGTGGAGGTCAGCAGGGAAGGAATCAGAAAGCCTTACGGGGACTTGGATTATAAAAGCCTGAGAAATACTGCAAGTCAGCCAGAAAAAAGGCCGATGATAGGATTAACTATTTGGACAGGTTGAGTTCAAATCTCAGCTTCCTACTTAATCTCCAAGTATTTTATTTTTTTAGCTGTGACCTTGGAAAAGTTACTCAGACTTTCTTCATTTCAGTTACTTATTCACGTGTGTGTGTTGGTTTTAATCTGCGTGATGGGAAAAACAACAGCCCTACTTCTTAGGGTTGTTGTGCTAATGCCATAAAGCACTTGGTATACACTTTTGGCACACAGTAAGTGCTCAATGTATCAATAAATCTTCAGTGATGGCATCATGTTATTAATATTGATCGAATCAACTTTCAAACAGAAGTGACACCTTATGGTTTGGATCTGCCTCTTGATGGGTTGGCTTCCCTTTCTGCTGCATTCGCCACTGCCCGCAAGGAGTCCCACCACCTCCCCCATCCTCTGCTGTTTCTTTCTGCGCTTGTCAATTGCCTTTAAACTATTCTGTCAAGAAGTAGATGAGAAATAACTTCCAGGAAAAGAGAAAGGCATGAAGCCCTGTATCTTTGAGTATCCCAGCCTGCCCTCCTCTAGCAACTGGGTCACATACGCCCTCGGATCTTAACTCTAGGATGACATTTTAGTGTTACTCAAAGAAAACATACCATACCCCCTTGGTCTGATTGCTCTATATGACACTCTATCAGCACAGTGGGAGAGCATCCCCTCGGAATACAGCTTTATGAATTAAGAATGGAAAGGGATGGAAGAACATACAAAAAAGACAAAACACCTTCAAAGTCACAGCATTTCCGACATCACTTTATGACATCAGAGGCTGATTTGGGTTTGGTAAAGAGGTCCTCTTTGGGCCCCTCTGGCCCCAAAGGGCAGCAGTCTTTCTGGCCCTCTGGGTGCTCAGAGCCCTCCAAGAAGCCATACTGCTTGTATTCCAAGAGAAGAGGCTGCGACTTGCCTCTTAATCCCAAGCCCTGGCTCCTTGGATCAATATCCAGCCCTGTCGGCTAATGACCTTTCCATCCCCCTCACTGAATGCATCACTCAGCAGGCTGTACAGAGGTGGGGGGCAGTGGGAGCCCCCTCATTCCCTCACTGGACACTGACTAATCACCACCATTAGGCCCACAGTCGTGTGTGACAGGGGAACGCAGAGAGGCCCCGACTCCTGTTTAATGGAGGCAGCTCCCAGGGCCGGCGTGGCTGCAGGGCTCCAGCGAAGCCAAGGACCTCGCCCACTCAGCCACCACCTCACCTCGCCCTGCACACAAATAACCTTTCCCAGTACTAATTAGAAAGGGTTGCGGGAACCTAATGGATAGAAAGGGCCTCATGTGTACCAAGTGGAGAAAAAGTCAATAAACATGCCGCCCTCGTGTGCAAGCCCAGGGCCATTTATAAACCCTTTGACAGATGGGTTCTCAGTCTTTTCAACAATTCTGCTCAGTGGGTGTATCATGACCACACCTCACAGATGGGGCAATCGAGAGCAGAGGTCACACAGAAATCTGCTGCTGTTGCCCACGGTGAAACTCTTCCAGTGGTTTGGTTTAGGGGCTCTATTCCCAATGCTGCTGCAGGCTGGCTTCCTGAAGCTGGAAATAACACCATCAGTGAATTGTCTGGTTTAACTGTTGCCCTGCTCCTTTTGTATTTTGCCCCAGGCTAGGTCTGCAGTTAAATTGTTCAAGGGAATCAAACGGTTAGACGTTGGGTAGTTTGCAAACGTATCAGAGGGCACCTTTAACTGCTGAGGTTAACTCTGGAACCCTTAGCTACTCGCTGAAGCAGAAAGCCTCAGTGTAGCCAAATCATATTTCTGTCACAAAACGAATCTAATTTTGAAGATGTTCGAGCCGCCCCCTCTATTTTTGGCGTCAACCTGTTACTGTAATTTAATTATCAAGGGAGAAAATTAGGGGATAAGATTCAGAGAGAAAAGGAAGTGTCTTCCAAGTGTGGTTCCACACAGGAAAAGTGTCCTGCAGAACACCTGCAGAATTCTGCCTGCCATTTCTCTGAAGCCACACTCCTCAGCCACCTCTGCCGACTTGCCCAACACAAACCCATGCAGACCCCTGCACGGCCAAGACGGCTCAGGTAAACCCCAGATGGATTCTCTTCCACCTTGCACATCATCAACTCTCTTCTTGTTTGAGAATCTTTATTACCGGGGAGGATGCAAGAGGCAGAGAGAGCCCGGCTGGGATTGTGGGTCCACATGCAGGTTTCTGTCCTGGCTGTTAGAAAAGTCCTATTTTGACTTGAAACCTGCCTAAATTTCTCCGGAATTGATCGTGAGAGAGCACATATGAAACCCTACCAAGCCACCCTTACGGCACCATCCTTCTCATTACCTCCTTCTTTGAGCAAGCCGGGCTCACCAAGGGCTCCACGTGCCAGGCCCTCTGCTCCTCAGCTCTGAAATTAACCAGCCTTCCCTTTCTGCCTTCTTCATGAACCACCCGCTGTTCTCCAAAGTGCTAGGTGACAGCTGTGCACACCCAGGAAAATGGATTTCCGGCCTCATTGTGATATTGCTTTAGCAGGATCTGTGCTACAGTCTGCAGCATTGGGGTGTGTGGGATTTGACAGTATGCATCCTGACAAACAGAATCAGCCCTTGCCCATGCCGAGCCTTTTTTCTCATGTATTCTTATTCATTGTTGTTGCTCCCAATTTCGAGTGACTGTGTGGTTGTTTTTATGTGCATTATGAAAGGGACAAGAAAGAAAAAGGGGACAGAAAAATAATGACAGAAAGCCAGATAAATCATTCACAGCAGATAGATCTCAAATAATTGCAAGCTAGGAAACACTTTTAATAAAAGGAACATATCTAAGGGTGAATTCATCTGTTGATACCTTTATTCATTCATGCGTGTGTTCAAGTAATAAATAAATACTTCACTGGTCACTTTCCAGGTGCCAAGCACTGTGCTGGGTCTAGGGGGATACAACAGACGATGATCATTCTCACTAAGCTTACCATCTTGTGGGAGATGCAGACATACAGCCAGAAAGTTAGTTTCATGTGTGTTGAATGCCATGATGGAGAAGTCCAAGAACACTGCTACCACATGGAGAGGATCAGGAAAGCCTTCCACAAGGGAACCAGGTCTAAGCTGAAGTGAGAAAGAGCAGTAGAAGGCGGCCAGGTGAGGACAGTGTGTGTACGTGGCTGTGTGTGTGCTCGTGCATGTGTACGTGCAGGTGTGGATGTGTATGCATAGGTGCACATCCACGTGCATCCTCCTGCTGGAGGTGGGAGCTGAAGAAAAAGGATAAGAAATAGTATGTGGAGGTTAGACCCAAAGAATATCTGTCGAAAGATGATAAGAAATGATATAAACAATGACCATATCATGCAATGCTTTGTAAGCTGTGACTCTTTAGGACGGGGAACAAAGTTCCCCTTTAGTTCCCCTTTAGGACGGGCCAAGGCCCGACACAGCCCACAGCTAGACGGCTGTGCCCTGTGAGTCGGTCTCTGCCCAATCAGGAGCATCACCTATAATTGGGCTTCACGTTCACTGAGCAAAGAATATCCAGAGATGTCTGCATCCTCTAGAATGTTAGAGACATTTACTCTGGGCTTTTCGAAATTAGCTGAGACATGTACACAAGACTGCCTACTGGTAGACAGCTTCATAATGGTTAGACAGCCCACCAAGGGAAGGCTTCTTTTCAAAGGAACTTGCAAATTAGGGCACAATAATGGCTCAATAGTCACCTGTTTCAGATGGCCGCCTGTGGCCAAGTGACGGTGAGCCAAATCCCTGGAAGCCATTAGGAGTTACTGCTTTAACACACAGGCTACAAGAGGCTCGCCTGCAAGGGGGTTATGTAAAGGGAAGACAGCCCTGTTCTCTGCTCTCATGAGAGGTGACCAAGAGCAGAGGTTTCTGCCTTTTTCTCACTATGGAGACATCAGCCCGAGGGTTGGCCTGAAGATGTATACAAAAATCTGTACGCCCTTTGGTTCTTGACTCGCTGTGCGTTCTCAGGTGACCTATTTGACCCTCCAGGAAAAGTAAGAGGAGAACATCAGACCTACTTTGTACCTGGTTGGTACCTTTGACAATTTTTCAAATCCATAAATTTGTAAGTTCCTTGGAAGGAGGCAGTGTATACGTGGAGACAAGGAAGGAGCACTAGTTCATATCCGACAGCCTGGAAATGACTGACGATCAAATCTGCAAAGTAGCTAGTCCACTAAGGAGCATCCTATCCCAGTGCCCTTTCTGCCCAACACTCGGATCCTTGCCTCTCCTCGTTCTCATACTCTGCCCTTACAGGAACAGGCCGTTGGCCTCCCTTACTGTGTTCCATGCTAGTGCATTTCAGAGCCAGGAGATTTTCCTCTAACACCAGAAAACATCATATGTATCAGATGAAAAGGAAGCTAGGAGAACACAGGACTCCAGGAATCTACTAGCTAACACCTCAGCCACATGCCTCTCTGTTGTATCTCCGGGCATTTAGGGTTCCGTGCAGTGCAGGATTTGGGGTGCTCACACAGTGGTCCACTCTCCCTCCCCCTTTTCATTTGTTCCTCTGCCTATCTTATGGCCCATGGCATTTTAATGCTACAAGAGGAAATTTACAGAATTAAAAAAAAAAATCTACTTACTAGCAGTCTCCTCTTGGAGATGTAAATATTCATAAACATATCAGCTCTTCCAGACCCATCGCAAATAGAACTGCCAATGACACCCCTACTGCCTTAGGCGTTGTTCTAATAAGTTAGGAGCAGGGGAGTGGAAGGGGATATTTTTAACTTTAGAATTTTTTTTTTCAAAAGCCATTTTAAAGTGCCCCGCTGGGAAGGAGCTGGAAAGAAGCTGTTTTCTGGAAACTGAGAATGCTTCAAACAGAGCTGTAGGTCAGATACGAAATGGTGATTGAGACAAGGTGATCATATCCTGCATTTCCATAACACAGACCTCATGCAGGAAGCTCAAGAGAACAAAACCCAAACACAGCTTCACATGGCCCAGTGTGGAAACGTGTGTCACCTTCTCAGTGGATGGGGCTGCCTCAGCCTGAGCAGAACATGCCACTTTTGGGGGAAACGCTAGAGGGTCGACAGGACCAGGTAGAGCCATGAGTGTTCCTCTGAGTTCATTCTCACAGTCATTGGGGGATTTCTTTACAGAGATGCAGCTATTAATACTATGGCTTCTCAACTGATGTAGCCACAATTGCATTATTCTGGCATAAGTCTTTGATAAATATGTCTCGTTGATTCGGTTGTTATTTATTATTCAATAACTGTCCTATTAAACGTAAATTAATGGGGTATTTGGGATCCATCCCTGAATGCTTCTTCCTCTTGTTTCTGTCATGGGAATTCTGCCAGATCTTTAATAACACCCAGCTTGGGGATGACACTGCAGTCTACGTGGTGCTTCAGTTGGGGTCCCTGTCTTGCATCGCTCACAGCTGTACACAGACAGAGGGGCGACTGCTGGCCGTGGATCACCAGCCATCCATCACTTCTACTCATCTTCTCCACCCCTCTCTCATCTCTCTGCCCTCCCTTCCCCAGCCCACTCCTCAGGGAGCGGCTTGAAAGATTACAGCCGGGAAGCAGACAGGGTGGGAAAACGAGAAGGGATTAGAGAGAAAATAGATTCATGAGAAGACAGATAACAGAGTTGTTGGGGCTCTGTTAATTAAAAAGCAGCAATTTGTCTGAATTCTGAATGTGAAGAATCCCCTGGGAGACATTAGCTAGGCTTCCTCTGAGAACCAGCCGTGCTCAATTTCTACATTGTAACATCTACGGCTAGGGGACAGTGAGAGGGTTTCTGCCCTGTTTGTCCTTGTTCAGAAACCCGACTATCTTTGGAGGGCCAAAGATGCAGTGGCCGCTGCCCTCTCGCCCCACCCACCCTACACAGGCACTCTCATAAGGCTTGAGGTCCCCGGCTTCTAGAAGAGGTTAAGCTCATCTCTTCTCCAGATAGAATTGTCCTGCTGCTTCCATAAGGGATACTAACTGCTCTCCTAATATTTACTGAGAACTTATTCTAGGCTAGGCACTGTCACAGGAGCTTTGCATAATTAACTCATTTTAATTTTTACAACAATCCTATGAGGCAAATACTCATATTATCCCCATCTTATCAGAGAAGAAACTGAGACACAGAGATGTGTATTAACTCAATTGACTAATAAATGATAAAATTAAGTTTCAAACACCAGTAGAATGACTAGAGAGCAGCTCTTATTAACCACTGCACTCTGTTACCCATCACAAGGACTATTTACTGTATTATGAGAGATTTCTAAAACCTCATAAAAGAACGCAGCCAACACATCATACCACTTAGCACCAGAAACTACACACTCTAAATAGACAGAAAGTGCCTGCTGGATAAAGAACGGTTCTCAGTTTATTGCAGGTTAATTAATCTTGTGACTTTGTGTTGCCTTGAGAAGAAATAAAAGTCCCCCTTTGTCTGTGGCATTTACTTATTTAGAAACAAAATAACAAAATTTTTTTTGTGGGCTCTTGGTTCCTACCAACAAAATACCCCAGAACAAAGAATTATACAGTACTAGGAGATAGAGCTGAGACCAAGGAACACTTTGCTGTTATGTTCCAGAGGGACAGCGTCTTTCAAGATTGGAGTATAGAACTCTATCTCTGGGTTACTCTAGGCTATGGCTCTTTGAAGATGTTCAGAACATGTTTCCTGGGATGCCCAGCATATATAACGTACATTTTGACCATAAAGTGGCAAGTTAGCTAATACCATTAATAAACCCAATAGGTTTGAAAGTCTAGATGATCTTACTTTACAAAAACTCTATAACAGATAAATGTTTCCCATTGATTCCAGATTAATAGCTCCATTAAGCATTACTATTTATATAAAAATATTTATTGAAAACCTGCTATGTGACAGACTTTACTCTGAGCAGTATGGGTACAACAGTGAACAGCACAGACAGAAATTCCTGCCCTTGTGGGGCTTACAATCTGATGGTTTTCCTTCAAATATGCAGCTTCCTGTGAGCATAACATTGGATTCTATGTGATTTTCAAATTTTCAAGACTATCCATTAAATGAAATAGAACTTATACACAGGCAAGGGAAGCTTATAGCCCCAATTTGGACATGGCCTTTTTAGCTCATTCCTGATTGCTTTAGAGGGCTCAGTGGCAAATAAAATTGTCATCAGGGGAGCTAATGGTCTGGACACTGAGCAAGCTGTGTCTCATCCTGGGCAGTGGAGTGAGCCCTGGACTTGGAGTCAGAAGATTTGGGCTTGTCTGGCCTCCCACCCACTAATCATATGACCTTCAGCAAGCAACTTGGCTTCTATGGCCCTCAGTGTCTTTATCTGTAAAACAAGGGAGAATAATACCCATTGTACCTAGCTGAAAGTGTTAAAACCCCAAAGCAAAACAAAACAAAATAGAAATTGATTGTGGGTGGAGAAATGTTTGGAATCCATGAAATTGCATGTAAATGTGAAGTGTTAATAACAAAATGTGTGCGTAGATTATGACAGATACAGGCAGTCTTGTAATCTGATCTGCTACCCTGTCAAAGTGCAGGCCAGAGTCCTCCTAGAAGTTGATTTCACTTCTGTCCTTTGCTCTCCATCTGTGAGGGCTTTTTTGATGTGTCTGCTCAGCTAGGCTGAAGATATCCCCCAGAATCCCCCTTTTCGTGTATTTCGGTTAGCTGAGCTGCCCGGGAGATGTGCTCAGGAGCGTGGGAGGACACAGGGCAGCAGCCGCCATTCCGTAGCATGCATGCCTCTTCTTCCAGTTACTCAGTCGAAGATGATCAAGGTGCTGCTGTGGAAGGATTTTGCAACTAGAGGCAAATCCCTAATCAGTTGACTTTAAGTTAATCAAAAGAGAGATTATCCTGTGTGGGTCTGACTTAACAAGTTGGAAGGCTTTAAAAGAGCTTAGTCCTTCCCTGAGGGTGAGATTCCAAACAGCTCCTGGGCTAGCCCGGCTCTCCTTCCTCCAAACCTTCCTTCCTGATTGCCACCTTTAGACAAGCAGCTTTTAGCTCCTGCACATGGGATTCTAGTCTACTCATGATCTGCCCTTCCTGACTGTCCATCCTAAGAACGTTGGCCATGTTTAGCTGTCATCTGCAATGGGGTAAAAAGTCCCTTGCAATAAATCCATTTACATACATATACTTCTTCCCCTGGTTGTGCTGCTCTGGTTGAACCCTGGCAGAGACACCAACCTGGCCTGCTTGGACCAGTGGTCTGCCTGTAACATGCAAATTACTTCCACCCATGGCTGTTCTCATGCTTAAAGAAAAGTTGGCCTCAGTTTTAAAGTGCAAGTGGGAGACACAAGCCTGTAGCTCTTAACATGCTGGGGAAATGGGCTGAAGAACCACACCAGTTTTTAATGTAAGAATCAATAAAGCATAATGAGGTGGAGCCCAGTGGTGACTTGCTTTGGAGTCCAAACCTCCATCCTCTATCACTCAGGACCATGCCATAGGCCCACGATTTCCTGGATGTAGTTCTTCCTTCTTAGCATGTTCAGTATGAAACTAGATGATCTACCGGCTTTTTTTTTTTTTTTTCACTGCAGTTTGTCCTGAACAATCAAGATAGATGGCCTGCTCAGGTAAGTTTGTGCAACAATCCCAGGGAAAGAAACACTAAATCAATCTATTGGGGAAATATTAATGCTTTCATTAGGAGGCTTAATTATTCACATCAGCCTCTGGTTGTTTCCATGACATTAATTCCACTTCTGACTTCAGAGTAATTGCTCTTCTCAAACTTGCCAGACACCCAACAGGTGCTCTTGGTTCCCAGAATGTTAAGATACTTTGCATACAGCCAGAAGAGACCATCTCAGTCTCCCCTCCTGCTGCTCCTACATTCCTCCACCCTTCCACAAGCACACCCTGAGGCTTTTGTCCTCTGAATATTCAGACCAAAGCATATAACTTCTCCCGTGCACACTCAGACTTTCCTTCCTATCTTTTTCGCATTCGGACTAATAACAATGGAAACAAACCCACATATATTGATTTCTCTGTGCCAAGCACTGTTTAAAATGCTTTAAATATATCAACGGGTGTCTGGCATCTGTGAGGGAGTACTATTTTATTATCTGTATTTTACCAATAAGGGGATTAAGACACACATGATTTGCACTTTGCAAATCGGAAGTCTCCTAACTGGAGAAGGGAGTTAAGGTTTGAGCCCAGGCAGTATAGGGCTGGTGCCCATGCACTTAATCTTTAGAGCAAAGTGCTGCTTCCTATACAGGACACTGACTATGCTATGCATCCCTTCTGTATATTTCCCCATAAGGTTTTGCTACTTTTTTTTCTTGTAAAAGCCCTCTTTCTTCACTTGCCTGCCCCTCTACCTCCAGTCAGGCGTCTCCATCTCCAGCACACAGCCATCTCTTAATAACTATTTGAAAAGGAAGCTTCAAGTTTATGTAGGACAAAATCGGCCTCCTGGATTTTTCATTATAAGCATCCCCCCACAATCATTACACAAAACTCAAATTTCTTTTTATGCAATCTAAGCCCTTCAGCATTCTCACACTGACATTGTGCACAAGGCAACGTTTCAAATCCTGTACAAGAATCTTGTGGTGTTCATCTCCCCGCCCACCTGCACTTGCATTTTCCAGGTGGACGGTTCTGCCGCAGGCACTTCAGTATCAGAAGCAAATACACCCCAAACAGCTTTTTGTCATGTACCTGTCTTTCCCCAGAGCTCTGCCTCACCTTACAGAGTCAGTGGGGAGGAGATAAACCCCGGGTTAAACAAAACAAAGCTTCCTTAGAATTTGTGGGGATTTCAATTCTGGCTAAACCACGGGGGGGGGGGGGGGGGGGGGGTCGGGGGGGGAACACATCACCAAGAGAATTGGAGATTTTATACCAAGGCAGTTTTCTTTCCCCTTTGAACAAAATAACATCAAAAACTCTATGCTGATGAGTAACACATAAATTAAATACACTGTTTCCAAATCAACTAAGGGTTTTGGAGAGTTGGAGGACTACAGGTAGGAAAAATAAGAATGAGTTTCAAATACATGAAGAGTTCCCCAGCTAAAATTAAAATAACAAGTGAATAAAGCAGGTGGAAAAGGTCAGCATTATGTTATAGAAGGATCACTCGAGGTCACTCAATTATTCAATAAATGTATTTTTTTCAATCTGAGCCTGCGATGTGCCAATCACTGTGCTAGGAACTATATTTGATGAACAAGACTAAAAAGATCGCTGTCCTCATAGAATCTATATTTTAGCAGAATGCTAGGAAGCCACACTTGCCGTCGTCTGCAAGAGAAGCGACATCTAAGTGCCTCATGGGTTAGTGGATATCTTTTTTGCCTGTCCCGTATCCCTGCTTTTGTTCATGGCACCCAGACATAATATTTCCTCTGGAGAGCACCCCTGACATCAAGATCAGTCCTGTGGCTCTGGAGACAAGCATGTGGCCCAGGCCCAGTGAGATGGCGATGTGTCCCTGAGGATGTGATTGCTTCATAGATGAGCAGGCGACCAAAGTCATGCAAAAGAAGCCACCCACTCACCCACTTGAGACTTTGACTCCTGGATTTTCCAAACTGTTGGAAGTAAGCCATGATCTGCTAGAGACCAGCAGGTGGGGAACCTGCGCAAGACTGAAGGCAACAGAGTGGGAAGCAGAGCTCAGAGTAGAGATGGAGAGACAGAATCCTAATTATACCGTTTGATCCCCTGAATCCAGTTATCCTGAAGTCAGATCCCCTTAGGGATTTTTGAGATACATGAATTAAACCTCCATCACTTTTTTCTTTCCCCTTCAGTCAGTTTGAGTTGGGATTCTGTCCCTTGAGACCCAAACAGGTCCTGCCTAAGGACAGTTAAGGATTTATTCATCTTCAACTGGCCTCTTAAAGGGAACACATCCATCTGCTTTGTTTATGAGACTTTGATTTAGAGTCAGACGCATCGCATCTCGGTTGGGCTCTCAGTTCGTAACTTACCAGACTTAGGATCCTGATTCCTCAGTCACCTCACCTCTAAACTGGTAATAACATCAGAGCCTTCTTTATAGATTTGCTGAAAAATGCAATGAGATCATGATGGACCCCGCTTGGCCCTGTGCCTGGCACGTGGTAGGCGCTCAATGGGCAGCGGGCACTGTGATCACGATGGTAACAGTCATTATTGTAACCATCATCATAAACATCCCAAACCCTGGCTTGGCTCTGCGCCCTCCCCTCTAGCAACTGCCCTGTCTCCTTGCTCCTTTTCATGACAAAACTCTTTTTAGAAGATCATGCATGCTCTCTGTTTTGCACTTTTTACTTTCTGTGCCCTGATTTCCACCCACTCCAATCAGGCTTTGTTCCCACTATGCTATTGAAATTGCTGTTGTCAAGATGGCCTATGAACTCCACCACACCAACAACTGATTAAATTTCCTCTCATTTTACTCAGGCCCTCAGTAGTATTTATCACAGTGGTCACGTTTTCTCTCTTGACGCATTTTCCCCATTTGGCTTCTGGGAAACTGCACACCTGACTTTTCTTCTACTACCCTCTGTCTCAGTCTTTGGTGGCTCTTCCTCCTCTTCCTAATCATCTCTCTATACACTCATCCCTGGGGGCATCTCGTTGAGTTCATACCTAGGAAATCCGCTTATCCATTAATGACTTTGAAATGCATATCTCTAGTCCCAAACCCTCCCCCCGGGGTCCAGATCCCTCAATCTAACCATCCATGTGACAACTTCACTTGGATGTCTAAAAGTGCCCTTAAATAAGCATAATGACAAAACTGACTTGCTAATTTCACCACCACTCTCCTCCCCTGAAACCTCTGCTGTTCATGAGGTCTCTGCCTCAGTACATAGCATTGCTGTTCTTACTTTCTCAGGCCAAAACCCTAGACATCATCTGTGATTCCTCTGTCTTCCTGGTCACCCACCAGCAGGCACTGTAGGCTCCAATTTCACATTTATTTTGACTCCGATTCCATCTCATCTCCTCAACCTTTTCCACCTGAGTCCTAGCACAGGACTGCACAACAGCTTCCCACTCACTCCCACACATCCCTCTTATGCACTGGTAGCCAGGCATAAACCTCTGCCACCTCAAAACCTCCCGTGGCTTCCCACTACACCTGTAATAAAACCCAAGCTTCTTAAAAATGCCCTGTAACATTATGGTTTTATGTGACATTTGCACTGCCTGTGATCCCCACTTGCAGACTTCTTCTACCTGTCTGCCCCTTCCTCTCTGCACCCCAGCCACACTCCATGTGCTTCAGGAATCCTCATGACATGCCACACTGCTTCCTGCCCAGAGCCTTCATTGCTGCTGTTCCTTCTGTCTAAAACACTGTTCCTGCAGAGCTGCTTCTCCTGGCTGGCTTCTCATCACTTAGTTCTTCACTCAAATGTTACCTCCCCAGGAACACCTCACCTGACCATGCCAACCCAAAGAAGTCTCTTTTCCACCCCTATTCACTCTCTTTCCTGTATTCTGCCTTATTTTCTTTATTTATTTTCACCTATTTGTTGTCTGTTTTCTCTGGCTGGGTGCACTGTCACAGACACATGGGCGAAAGGGATTACAAATCAACAAGAAAAGGCTACTCCAATTTAACAGGCAGAAGCAAGGAACATCTAAGGCTTCTCTCTACTCATAATACCTTGGCAAGTCCACTGCCTCTTGTCAGCCTAGTCTGGAAAGTTGGAGTTGAGAAATGTATTTCCAAATGGTGATATCACCCAACGAGGAAGTTGACTCTATTGTACAATGCTGCCTCTATTGTAAAAGAAATAACATTTAAACACTTGGCATTCAGACTTCTCAATAAGCCAAATTATCATGGAACAGGGGTAAAAAGCAAAACAATCTGGACAGTGAAGGGGACAGAAAATGATTCCCAAATAATTTTATTCTATACGTGACATTTACTAAAAAGTCAGTGGTCATTCCTAGACATCTGATATAAAATGGATTGTAATTCCATAAACTACCTTGTGGCCCTAATGGGAAAACTGAGTGACTAAGATAGTCAGGTGAACATGAGTACAGAATGATGAGCTGTGTAAGCATCAAAATCAGTACCTGCGTAGAGTCTCTGGGGAATTGGAATTCAATAGGATAAGCCAGACCACTGCCAAATCTCTCCCAAGATTCAGTGAATCTCTAATAGTAAAGACAATGTCTCTTTCTGCGAAAATAGAAATAAACCAGGACACATTTAAATATACTATAAAATTAACTTATTATTTCAGAATTCCCCCAAAATATTAAATGTCTGGTGGGGGGAGAAGTCTGTTTTTACAACATTCCTCTAAACTCAGTTTAAGTGGACTTCATGCTACATCTAAGATGCTATTACCTGATTATTTCAACCTGATTCTAATCATGCCTAATCTCTGTCAAGCCCTCAGGCATGTGCAGTATTCAGATGATTTTATATTAATTTTTAATTGGTATATATGGTTTTCTAAGTGTAAAATCGCATTCAGGGACATCATTTTCTTCATAAAACAGATTGACAACTCCTCGAGGGAAGAGGCGTTAGACCACTTACTCTTTTACCCTCTGTCTTCAATTTTGCTGGACGAGGGTTCTGTTCCTTGTCTGTAGGTAGCCAGGATCATATGTGAAGCACTTGGCTCCAGAGTCTAACGGAATACTCTTTGTATAGAATCTGTCACCAAGAGGGCTAGTGCAGGTCACAGATTGCCATGGGGTTTCGTTCAGAAGCGTCCCAAGTCAAAGGCTAGTAGATCTGAGGCACACACACGTAACTGCGTGGGCTGGTTCTTAACTGCTTCTCCACTTTTATTTTCCACCCTTCCTGCCCTGCTTGGTGCCCTTGGAGACTGACCTCTACAGACTCCTCCACCCAGTTTCTCTTGCCCTCGGGTTCCGGATGGTTTGGCCATTAGAATTCCCCAGCAGGAGCTGGGAGCTGGGAGGACAGAGTTGGAGGACCTGTTGCCCAGCTCCTACTGGACATCTCCTCTTCCAAAGCCACAGCCCACACTTGTACCTATCAGTTGCCCTTCTCTATGCCCTTGTAGGCCAGGAACAGTAACAATTTCCACTATCGTAGTCACTGTCACGTGTGTACTCCCTGAACTCTGCCCACACCTCTGTAATAGTCCCTCATTACAAATTCTTCCATTAAATCCATTGGATTTTCTACAGGGCCCTCTTGAGTCCTCAGTACCCTCATGTGCACAACGAGGGGTTTGCTCACCAAGCAAAAATATGTGAACTCCTACAATGCACAAGAAAATATTCTAGATGTTTGTAGTATACCACATTAATTAAACACCCTACCTTCTCTAACAGTGTATAGCTATTTTCTTTACGATGCATCATAACATACTTTATTTTTACTGGTTCATTATCTGCCTTGTTCACTAGACTAGGAATACCTCGAGTGCTGGAACTGTGTCTGTTTTACCCCAATATATACCCAGCACCTGGTCAGTACCTGACTCAGAGCTTGTTTACATTTATGAAAGCTCTGGGAGAACTTTAAGCTGAGTAGTAAAGCCAGGCAAATAATTAACTATAATATAGTGAGCTAAATGTTTAGAAGTAGAATTACCAAAGCTACCAGAACATACAGGAGGAGAAAGGGCTTGATTCTGACTTGGTTGGGTAGAATAAGGACTTAAGGAAGGAGATCACAGAGAGGAGGTGACATGTGACATAAGATGAGTAGAAGTTTCTCAGAGAGAAAGGGGGCGAAAGGGCAGCATTGCAGATCGAGGGAACAGCGTGAACAAGGGGCATCAGCGAAGTAGAGGAGCATGACATGTTCGGGGGGATGAGTGTCCTGAGCCGGGTATACATGGGGATTCCTAGCAAGAGCAGACGAAAGAGAGGTAGGAAGGTAAGTTACAGTGAGAATGTCTCCGCTCCTGAATCAGTTAAAGAATCTCTTTCTGTCTCAATTTCTGTCTTATGGTACAAATCCTGGGGCCTTCATGTTTCAGAGAGAAGCCAGTCACCCGCCCACTTGGGATGGTCCATCTCAGAGGTCCTGGCATTACCTAGCAGCTTGCAGTGGCTCTGCACGCCTGTGTCTGTGCTTCTCAGCATCTCCCAGCAGGGAGGCAGAAGAATTCTTATTTCTACTTTTTGCCCAAGTTTATGTCAACTGCTGGGAGTTTATATATAACCTAAGTATTTAAAAGATAAAAATAAAAATTATATGGCAAGATGATTTTACATTCAATAGAAGTAACACTTGCACTTCAAGAGAAAAAAGACTGGTATGTCAAGACACCCACAGGTAGGCTCCAAGTGTGTTGCAGCCTGGCTGACCTAGGCCACCTCTGCTGGGGTCACAGCTAAACCAGGAAATGGGAGTTCCAGGGAAACTTTGCTCTAAGCTTCAAGCTTATGTTAACTTTGCAAGGACCTTTACCTTTTGTCATTGAAACTAACCAAATTTTCCTCCAGGATTTCCAACAGACTAACTCAATGGTACAAACTATTGATTCTATGTTGTATCATTCAGAGATCAAGGCTGTAATATTAAAGGTCAACATTAGGAACTTATCTAGAATTGTACTGCCACCCTGACACCTCCTATCTTGTAGATGAAACACAGGGAAGACACCTAAAAACTCTCTAGGCCTAGAGCCTTGGCACTCAAGGGATCCACTGATTCTTTAATCTGAAAGTTCTCAAAGTGTGATCCACAAATCCCTGAGTGTCTCCAGGACTGTTGAGGGTGTCTATGAGCTCAGAACTATTTTTCAATAACATTACTACACTATTTACCTTCTTTTTTGTGTTGGCATTTGCACTGATGGTGCAAAAGCAATGGTGGGTAAAATGGCAGGTGCCTTAGCACAAATCAAGATAGTGCAGCAAATTGGCACAAGTAACCAATGTGTTCTTCACCTCTGCACACTCACAGTAAAACCCAAAAGCCAGTTTCACTTCTGAATGCCGTCATTAAACAGCAAAACATTTAATTTGTATTAAATCTCAACTCTTGAGTACAAATATTTTTGTTATTCTGTGTGATGAGATGGGAAGCTCACCCAAAGCACTTCTGCTGCCCAATGAAATACTATGGTTGTCTCCAGAAAATGCACTTGTGTTTGTCTGAGTTGCAAACTGCACTAGCTGCTGTTTTCATGGGGCATGCATGATGTTTTCTTGAAAGAAGATCAGACAATTTTTGGTTATTTAGACTTGAGTATTTGACAGTCATTTTCTCAAGAGTGAATGAAGTCAGTCAGTCACTTCATGGAAACTAACTGAGAGCATCTGAGAGCCAGTGCTAAAATTTGAGCTTTCAGGTGAAAAATAAAATTTTAGAAAACGTTCATTAGCCACCATTGTCTTTACAGCTTCCAATGCTCAGCCTTTTGTGATGAGATCTGTGGTGATATTCACAGTCAAGAGACAGAATTTTGAATCCTAGATTTGCCACCAACTATCTGTAAAATATATTTCTAGGCCATTCCCCTTTCTTGTTCTCATATTACTAAACTTCAAAAAATGGATTGAATAAATGATTTTTTGAGGTCATTTGAGGTCACTTGCAAATCTTACATTGTACCCCTCCCCTCCCCTCTCCATTTCACAGCTTCTGAGCTTCTAAGCAAGAAGAAAGGATATTTACTACCTGAGTAAAGAGAGAGACAGCAAAAGCTGTTAGAAGGGAATCATCTCCTCTCACCTTCTTTATCACTGATCACTGCATTATCAGAAAGTCTAAAAATGTAAGATTCCGATGTATGATAGTAGCCACATGCTGTTACATATAGAACGGTGGTTCTCCACTCTTAAAATACACCTTAGTGCCCGTGTGCAGGTTTGGGTTGAGACCTGTTAGCCCCAGGCTCGGGGCAGAGCCACCCCTAAGGTCAGAGGGAGATACTAGGTGGGAACCAGGTGTGGAGGGGAGGAAGCAGCCACCGTGCTTTACTCCACCAGTTCCACCATGCCAAGGTGGCTGCAGCCATCCTATGGTGCAGCATGGTGGCACCTGCCAGGTGAGAAAAACAGGCGTCTTCCTGAGGAGAAAGGCACCTCATTCAAGACTCTAAGTTCTCCTGAAAGATGCTGAGGATAAAGCCTTAGAGCAATTTAAAAGCAAACCCTGCATGGAGGCCTGGAATGCTGCACTCAGGGGTCCCTGACCAAACACTACTGATTGAGCAACTGGCTGCTTGCAGAGATGGTGGACATGCCCAACTCCACCTGGCCAGGTTTGCATCAGCCAGTGGTACCGCTACCTCCAGGGGCTGCAGGAGCTGCTTTTGCCATGTCAACCTTCCTCAACAAGATTGGTTTTACCACCCTTATCCTTTGCTGTGATTGAATTCCCTTAAAGTGTGTATAAGAGGGATGCGGGCTGAGTAAAGGGAGGAGGAAAATAGTTTTGATACTTTTGCTTGAGGCTGGTCTCTCCGGCTGATTTTCTACAAGGAAATGGTCCTCTTTGTGTTAATTTCTTCTCTGTTTAAAACTGTCTGATTAAGTCGCTAAAAAGCCAGGGGACTTTTGTCAGTGTCCAGAGGGTTCTACCTCCTTCTCTTCCTTTCCTTTACATTCTGCAAAACCTGCAGCCACAAAGAGGAACTGATCACACAGCAGATGTGTTTGGCTTCCTTATGTGTAGACATGGGGGAGGAAGGGAAGCGGGACCTGGGGACTGGGGGGTGGGTAGGGATGGGGAGAGTCCTGGAGACCGAAAGGAAATATCCTTGTGGGACTAAATTGCATTCAACATAATAAACTATCATCGAGAAATGAGTGTTCCAATTGAGTTTTGATGTAAACACTAATATTTCCTCCGCTCTGCTATTCTCTTCTGAGGAGATCTCATGTATATTTCACTATGTGTCCTACCTACTATTACACTCATACATCAAAGGATCTGAGGGCAAGCAACGTGATTCTGAAAACATTATTCTTTTAAAGATTTATCCTCTCATCTTGACCACCTCCTTAGCAGGAAGGGAGAAGTTCTCCATAAATTATTTTAACGTGCTATGCAAAAGGGATCTTCTCACCTCTTCTTGCAAAGACTTTTCCGCAAGTGAAATTAGACAGGGCCCTCGATGTCACTTCTTTTCTTTTTTCTATCCAAACACACTTAAGCACATTCATAAATGGTACAAGAAAGAAAAGTCGAGGTGGGGATAGGGACTGAAAAATTACAGAATTTCACTAAAACTTTTGAGGAAGCCCAGCGGAAGGAGGGCATGCGGTCTTCTTGAGCTGCAAGAAGGGACACAAATTTTAGAATAAATTTCTTAGAAATAGGTGTAAAGACACTTTTCATAGTGGGATCTATAGTATGGTTTATGCTCAGTGTCATTTCCAGGGCGTACGTTGTGCTAATCTCAATAACGCTGTAAGCCCCAAGTCTCCACTAAGAATCCACACTGTCAGGACAGGATGCATCCAAGCTTCTTGAACCAGATCCTGCCCTAACCCCAGACCCTATCACTAACACCAGACCCCACCCTTAACACCAGAACCCGCCCCTAATGTGCTTCTAAACTTCTCACCCCTGTCTGAGAAGCTGCCTGTCCTTGTTTCTTCCAGACTGGTCAAACCCTGAGTGAAAGGAAGTCCATGATTCCCTGCTGAACCTTCCTTATCTTAAATTTCACAGATCTTACTATCTGGATGTAGGTGAAGCCAGTAGAAACATCTCTTCACCCCCCCCCCCCCTTTCTCAAAGAACCCTGACTAGCACCACCAATATTTACAAACAGGACTGAGAAGATTTCCAGAAAATTTTAATTTGCAAATGATAGGACCTGACAAAACAGGGGCTCAGAGTCCTCCTTGCTTGTAAAATACTAGCTTCCAGTTTAATGCCAAGGATTTGGGTAAAGCTCTTGGCCAAGAATGTTACACCCTGCCGGCTTCTCAACTCTCCATCCCTTCTTTCCTTGTAGATGAGGTTTGCTAATCCCCGTGTACAGATTTAAGTCCAGAACTGACTACTCAGCGTTCTGGAGACCACATCACCTCACCTTTGAGGCTAGTTCAGCCTTCAGCTTCTGTTCCAGTTGGGATTTGGGGCTGCTGCAGCAACCACATCATGGATCCTAGTTCTGATCCTATACCCAAGCACTGTCCCCATTCCTGAGACGCTGCCTGGGTCAATTGTGTTCCTCACCAGCTTCTCTGTGGATGGGTTTTTGTCTCCCTCCAATCACCACCATGTGCAGCCGGTATGTGGCTGGAGTGCTGGGGACAGATCCTGGAAGCCCCTGCAGACCCCCACTGTCTGCAGAGACAATCACACCCTCGTTGTGTCTGGCAGGCAATGGGCCTGCCTGGGTCTTCAGAGATCATGGAGTCTTCCTGCTTTATTCTAGTCACTCACTCAGCACGTGCTGTGGGCTCTATCCAGCAGAGACCAGCCATCCCAGTGGGCGAGTCCAGTTCCTGTCCCCACTCTGTTCCTTCCTGCCTCTTTCTGGCTGCTCTAGCTTATAAGAGTTAATCAGAATACTGACAATTCCAAGCTAGGACAGATGGTTTTTATCATACAGAGAGAGAAAGAAGTGACCAGGTAGTTGTTCCCTTCAGGCCCAGACTACCTTCCAGGAACTCCTTTTCCAACCCTCATGTCCCCTTTGTTAAACCCAACACACTAGACAGCTTTTCATGGTGTCAAAAAGGAGAAAAGCTATACAGTGTGTTCTTATAAAAGGTCTTTCAGAGCCATATTCCGTGGGCCCTGCAAGACTTTCAGCAATGTGTGTGCACTTCAGACTGTGAAACATGTCTGCATTAGTGCTCATTTTTATAGGATTTGAATGACAACTTTGGGAACTATTTATCTGCTGTAAGATTTTTTTCAGTCTCATGCTCAGAAAAGGTCATTTACAGAGCAGTTTGTGATCATTAATATGAGATAGATCTTCAAAGCAGTTCCTGAATTGAGAAGAATTTCCTGGATGTTTTTGTCAGACTGGCTAACCATGAGCAGGGTTTGATCACTTGAATGTGTCAGTTGTAGACAGGGCTGGAAGATATTGCTTTAAACTCTTTTTTGAAAAAACTGTTTCCACAAGCCCCTTGTATTGGGGCCTGTTGTAGGAGAGGGGCCCTGATGCAGAAAAAAAATTGGCTCTGATCCAAAGGACAGGGAGTGAGGGGTATAGAGACAGCACTGCAGAGTTGGGGACAAGGGCCCACCAATCTACTGCTGTGCAACCCACCACCTACCGTGTGGTTGCCAGGGCAGGCAGAGCCGGTGAGTGATAGGAGAGGTTGTAGGGCTGAAGAGACGATGCGTTGCCTGGGCCTGGTTTCTTAGCTCATTTATGGAGCTTTGTCTCCCTTTGGTGGGCAGTCTCTAGTACTGCACATCCACCCTGCCAGGCTTCCTGGCTGAGGCCCCAGTGGAGACCTCTTCAAAGAACATTCCGGAAGACAGCATCTGTTAGCCAGACAACTTGTGGGTGGGCTCCCCATATACAGAGGACAGAAGCCCCCTTTCCTGTGTAGCTATATCGGTAGTTGATCTGCAGCAGCAGAAAAGAGCAGAGACCCAAACAGGGAGAAGCAGCTATGGGCTGGACCTCACAGGGGCTGTCTCTCGGAAGTCCTCACATGGCCACTCAGAGGCCACCTTTCTTTAGTTGTTCCTGCGCCATTCCAGATTGCCCGGGGGAGGGGAAATGCGCCGTGTGCTAAGGGTGCACTTCCTTTTTTGTGCATGTGTGTGGAGACAGAGTCCTCGCTCTGTCGCCCTGGGTAGAGTGCAGTGGCATCCTTGCAGCTCACTGCAACCTCCAACTCCTGGGCTCAAGCGATCCTCCTGCCTCAGCCTCCCGAGTAGTTGGGACTATGGGCACTTGCCACCACACCCGGCTGATATTTTTTTCCTTGAGACAAGGTCTTGCTCTTGCTCAGGCTGGTCTCGAACCCCTGAGCTCAAGCAATCCTCCCGCCTCAGCCTCCCAGAGCAGCTAGGATTACAAGCGTGAGCCACCGTGCCCGGCTTTAGGATACACTTCTTGAAATCCTTTTCCTGGGATGGACTAGCCCCAAAGCTAGCCCTTTATGAAGAAGAGATGAATGGGATTTCCTGGACGGGACATACAGGGGAAAAGGTTTAGGAAGAGCTCATGGATTAGAGACCCCCTGAGGGCAGGGTGAATCTCACTTGCCTCTGCAGCCACATTGCCTGGCATGGAGCAGGCAGGCCGTGACTGTATTAATAAGAAAGGTTTTGTTCATTTACTTGAAAAACATGAACTGGAAGCCTTCTATGTGTTAAAGATACAACATTGACCGAAACAGACAAAAATCTCTGCCATGGAGCTCACATTGTGTCTACCAGGTAGACGATCTACACACAAGATATACACATAAAGTGTAGAATATGCTTGATCATGATAAGAACAAGGAGAAAAATAAAACCAGGAGGGGGAGGGAAATTGTCAAGGGTCAGGGTGGGGTGAATTGAAGCAATGGTGACCCTGACTATGACTGGTGTACTTGGTGGCCTCACTTGGAGGAGAGCAGTGTGCAGAGGAAATGGTTTCCCCTGGTGCTTAAAAAACCAGGACGCTTGTTAAAGCTGGACCTCAGTGGGTGTGAAGTCCCATGGGAAGGGGTGGGGCAGGGTTGGAGCCATGGAGAATCCACCTCTGTGCTGAGCTGGGCCAGGCAGCTTAACTGGGGCCTCCAGGTACGGGACAAACCCTGGGAACTGCACTTCTAAACCATGCATGCAAATGCCCACCAAGTTAACAAGACTGCAAGGATCAGTGACTTGCAAAGGGGTGCCGGTGACATTGCCATAGAGTTAGACATGCACACCCCACCTGTGTTCCTGGGGGAAAGGCACCTGTTATCCAGCCCTACTTCCTTCCGAGATGGTTCATCTCCAGGGCACTGTTCAAGGCCAAATGTGCCCCAGAGTGTGCCACAATGGCTGAAAACAAGCTGTGGCTTAGATGTTATTTCCCCTGTGTTAATAGGGTGTTATTGATTTCTCTCAATACAGTGGCCAAACTTGGCTCTAGTGGGCACGTGTGATAAACCTCACCAGAGGGCCCTGTGGTCTGGGATAGTCTCACACCTGTCTGCAGTCTCCCCAGATAGGTAACTGGGATCTCAAGGGCCGTCAGCCAGCCTCTGGGAGCCTCTGGGGTGTCTCTTCCATGTGGACGGGGTGCTTCTGGTAGATTCACAAGGGTGGGATTTGCAAGATTGTAGAGTTAAAGTTGAGACATTGTCTGGGTTGTTTAGGGCAGAGTATGCACAGAGCCACAAGCAGGCCAAGCCCCTGCTGTCACCAGAGCGCACAGGCTGCCCATGTGCCTTGCCTAGAGCGCCCTCCTCTCCCCCACTTCCCATCCCTTCAAATCCTGGATGCAGCCTTTCCTACCTTCCCCTTAACAGTAATGTTCAGAGGCTGAATGCACACTACTTCGTGTTATTCCTCCTTCCCTGCCTCTTTCCTGTGACTGTCTGCTCCCTCTCCAGAGTGCACAAACTCCAGGGGAAGGTGTCTTTATGTATCCCTCACCTCCTGACATGAGAAACACCATCCTGTCTGGGTGGAAGAACCACAGTGGACACAGCAGCTAGAGAAGACCTGCCTTTTCAGACCATCCTGCCAGCACTGCCCACTAGGAGGGGACTGTGGCCAGGGTGAGTGAGGAAGGAGACGACCCCGGCTTATCCTACAGCCGCTGGAGCTGATGGCCATTCCCCTTGGAGAGGAAACTAATCCCATACCAGTTAAAAAACTGGGACTTTAAACCCTGGCCACTTCCCAAACAGCAGAAATGTTCTTTGAACACTCAGAATAATGGTCTAACAGTGCTGAAAGAAGCCTTAAAAAAAACACCAGTCTAGCCCACCCTCTCCTTTTTACAGGAGAGGTTACCCAGGCCCAGAGAGGGTATGGGACTTGATCCAGGTTCCTTGTTAGCTCAAGGAGCTAAATTCAGGGTGCCTAACTTGAGTGCTGCAATGTTTTCATTTTATCAAGCTAAATCTTCTTCCAAGGGGAGCAAACCCATAGACTGAAGGGAACCTTAAGAGATGTATTACTAGCCTGGCTTTCTTATTTTATTAAGGCTTATACTAAGATCCAGGAGGATAAGGCTCTTTGAGTCAATTGTATAAAACACCTCCCTAGGCCCGAAGTACACCTTGGCAAAGTAGCTAGGTGGATGAGGTCAGTGTCTTGCAGCCTCCCTTTGCCTCTTTTACTGTCTCTTCTTGTCCTGACACTTCTTCCCCCAGGGATTATCGACGTCATCCCTGATTCCCAATGTGGGTCATACCTTGGTCTTCGTATTCCCCCGGTGAAGTGCTGTCCATCCTCCCTTGCAAATGGGATCCCCCTTGGGAAAATGCTCATGGTGTATTTGTGCCAAGTTCTGTCAACTCTGCCCCACGGTATAGGCGAGGTTTGAAGGATGGTCATCTTTGAGGGTGCAGTTATAGATGATTGTTTTTCTCTTTCCCATACTTTCAGTATTTTTGTGTTTCTTTTTTAATAATAACAACACATTTCTTTTCTAAGCATAAAATAATATACCTCTTTTTAGGAGATATCTTTGCATATTTTCGCAACCAAATTTGATCTGATAAAGTTATTTATGGTAAAGTACCAAAGATTGATAATGACAGAATGTGTTTTTATTCCAGACTCAGCATTATAACCTAGCTTAGTTCCTTAAACCAAAATACTGAGCTTCTGAAGTGGAGTCCCATGCATTCTGGTTTATTGGGAATAGAGCTCAGAATCGGGGCAGGGTAGGCGTGGGTATGGGGAGAAAAAGCCCTTAAACTCTACTTTTTTCCACTTAATATGTCAGAAAAAAATCCTCATTAATTATATTTTCATTTACATACAGGAGATTTATACCAGCAGAAGTCTTGTTCTGTGACCAAATGGTAAAGAAGAAGGCCAGCTCTCAGCCTATCTTCTGCCACTTTTTCCAGTATATTCTTTCATCAAAATCCATGCTCTCTGTTCTCCCAGTGCTCTCTAGTTAGGTTCTGACATATGTTAACCACATGCTAGTGAATTGCCTGGCTCAAATGTTGATGTGTTGCTCCATGTAATGTGAATTTACCTGTCCTTGGGAGGACCTGTCTGGATAACCTGATTCAAAGGAGTTACGCTAATGAGAAAAAAATCCAGGTACCTGACAGGTAAATGCTGGAGATATTTTTTAGCAGATGGGCATTTTGGCATTCCCTGAATGTATGCATACATGAATTAGCACATCTGGTTGACATCTTACTATGTTAGGTTAGCCCAGATTCTTTATAGACTCATTTTTTTTTTCTATGCTGGTGTCAGACAAAACGATTGAGGGTCAAGGTGCCCTAGGAGAAACCTACACGTACTAAAGAGGTAGGTAGCATGAGTCAAGAATCTTTAAGTAAGTAACTAGCTTAAGTTCAGTTCACAATGAGAGATGAAAAGAGACAAACAGAATCAGGGAATAGTTACTTACATTATCATAGAATATCATAACTTGGAGCTAGATGGATCAAAGAAATTCTGAGATCACCAACTCTAACATCTTAATTAGAAGAAACTCAAACTCAGATTTACTGAGACGTTAGCCAAGAGAAAGAATGGAGTCATGAAAAGAAAATGAGTGTCGGGGCCTGAAAAATACATATTTTAATTTTACTTGCCATATGAAATAAGTGGATTAAACTTGAGCAAGTGATTTAAGCCTACAAAGCCTCAGTCTTCCCATCTCCAAAATGGGGATAATAGTACCCAAACTGAAAGTTATTTATAATGGTAAATGAAACCATGCAACTAAAATGCTTAACTCTATGCCTGATACATAGTAGGCACTTAACATTTTTAAAAGTGACCGAATCCAAACCAGAAACAAGATACTCATGATTTAGTGCTGTCTCCCTCACCCAGTGGTGGAAGTTTCATGTAAAAATTAGAATTATGAGGAGAAACTTTTCCAAATGCTTGTGCCATCCCTTCCAATTCATGGAAGAGTTGCAGTCATTTGCACAAGACCATAGCTGGGGTGCAGAGGCAAGTGGCAATTCGTGTGTGTCTGAACCTGAGTGAAGACACCAAGAGAGGATGTGGATGAGACTACAAGAAAAGTGTGTCTGTGACTACACAAACAGGAGTGAGTGTGCACAAGAGGAAGGTGGGACTTGAATCTGAGCTGTGTGCATGAGCCCTCCTATGTACACGGGAGTGTGTGAGTGCGCGTGTGAGCTTCCAAAGGGGACAAACGGTATTGCTTCAACAGCACTCACATTTGCTGGGTGGGAGCTTACTTCTGCAAGTCTGGGTGGTATCACAAACACAAAGGCAGAGGTGACAAAGACCATTAACTCTTAGAAACGCCATATAATAATTATCATGATAGAATTGCTCTTTCATTGCAGAGCCTAATTTGATAGCAAGCTCAGAGGAGGAGGGAGATGTGAGCAATTCTGGCACCATCTGAGCTGATACTGTGTGTCTAGCTGGGAAAAGAAAAAAATTCTACCATCTCCTGATGAACAAATGCCAATCCCCAGCTCCCTGCTAAATTCCACTTCTAACAAGTAGTGGGGGCTATTTAGTTGGTGTCCTTAGTACATATTAACAATAAATAAAGCTTCAATAAATATGCAAAGCAAAAACTAATTTAAATTGACATTTGTGTCGGGTGGGGTGAGAGAGAGTCCGTTATACCATAAAGTGATTTAGGATATATTACCTTGGGCATCTGCATTACAAATTTACCTCTCATTACAGCTATGTTAACGGGAAAAGGCAGCTTCTCAACAACATTCAAGGCAGAGTTTATTAGCATAAATTTGCATAATAATTAGCTCTGCAGCAAGCAAAGGCTGTCGTGTCTTTCAAACAGGCAACTTCCAATGTCAATTTTCTGTGCTTTACTGCTTGTCCCTGTTCTGTCTAAAGCTCCTGGAACCCTCTTGGCCCTTCTGCTAGTTGCTAAATTCTCCCTTACTGGTCCATGTAGGCTCAGAATTTCACAATCTCTACCCAGCTTCTCTCCAGAGAAGGTGGATACTGGTCTCCACCTGGGGACGTGGGTGACCAGAACCCAGCCGGCAAGTCTCCCTGTGAGCAAAGGGGCATGGCCACGCACATCACTCTCCTCTTTCAGATAGTATGGCACTACGGAGACACATACAGGTGTGGTTAACTCCTGAAGAGGGTGCAATCCAAAGTAATATTTCGTTGATTTTTGGAACCATAAATCCTTGTTGTTTATCAGTGTTTTAATTATGTTGTGTCTAAGCTAATATTATAATTAGTTCCCATTGCCTGGACTCATGCTGGCTGGGTGGTCAAGGCAGACAGCTGAAAGTACAATAATAAAATTACACCAGGGATAACGCCAAGAGAGTAGAGGCTGAGGGTTGACTGATGTCAGTTCCCCAGACTGTCAGGATCATGAGGTCGGCAGGAGAGGTCAGACCCTAAGCTTGGATATGTTTCTGCAGACTTATGGGCAGCCATCAGTCTTCTGAGACACAGGACACATCCTATGCCAGCACACCAGGGCTCTTCCCACCCATTGAGATGAATATGGATGTTCACTTACAAAGGGAGCCAGGGAGAGAAAAAAGTGGTCTCTCTGTAGGGTACATTCTCAAGGGCCAAAGGAGAGGGGATGTTTTAAAATATACCCCAGATATGTTTCATCTGTAAAAATAAAATATTATAGGTTGGTGTATGCCAGGTACTGGGTAAGACAGGCATCTGTGAACTAAAATTCAATAAAAGGCTTCCCCCCCACCAGCTGACTGAATGGACCCCCTCCTGGCCAAGAGGATATCCTAAAACTAAATTGTTTGCCAAAAGAAGGAGGTCAGACATGTCTTACCATGCCCCCCTCCCTTCTTGGAGATGTCCTGTGTAACTAGTCAACAGGCCTAAGGCTATGCAAGACAAACCTACAGGTCCTCAATTTACACAACAAACGTAAGTCTGGTGACTTCTCTCTTCCTTATCTAAAACATTCCAAGCCTTTAGACAAAGCTTCATTTTTTAACCAATTACAAGTCAAGGAGTCTTTAAACCCACCTATAACCTATAAACCCCCCCCCTTTCTAGATGGGGCAAACCGATGTATGCCTTCCATGTATTGATTTATGACTTTACCTGTAACCCCCATCTCCCTGAAATGTATAAAACCAAGCTGTAACCCAACCACAGTGAGTCCACTTGCTCAAGGCTCCTTGGGTGTGGCTCTGGGTCATGGTCCTCAAATTTGGCTCAGAATAAACCTCTTTAAAATTATTTTACAGAGTTCAGCTTCTTTTCCATTGACACATCTCATCAAACATGATGGTCTTTCCCCATTCAAGCACAGTGAGACGGATGAGGACAACCAAAGCTTTGACTGTGCTTCAAGGAAACCAATGGAAAACTCAGACATCCAAGTGTGTGTGTGTGTGTGTGAGATTCTTCAGGTGTGTATATATAATTCTTATTTGGCTTTTGCTATATTTGTGTGTGTGGGTGGAGGGTTATTGTGTAAAACACATAGATAAGATCTTTTCTCACAGTGGAGTGATGTTTACTATGTCTGAGACCCCATTTTAAAATCCTCATTTCATCCCTAAGAAGTATTATTATTAATAATTTCATGTTTAGATGTATAAAATGAGACTTGGAGATTTTTCTGATTCCAAAGCACAAATTCTATCAAAGCAATAGCAAGGGCTTAAATTTAGAATAACCACTGGCCTAGGAGTCAGATATGTGTTTGTGTGCTGGTGCTACCTATTGTGTACTGTGAGAAAGTCACTCCCGGAAACTCAATTTTCTCAAATGTCAAATGTAGATGATAGTGAGATATCAGAGGTGGAACAAGTGCTTTATTGTCTAGCCCTGTTAGTTCTTCATTTTTAAAGTGATGAAAAGAGTTTTAGACTCTTTTATAGTTTTGCTAAGTATTTTGACTCTTCTCTAGAAAAATGCAGCTACAAATATTCATTCAAAATTTTGACGCCAGAGCTCTCATGGGCCTTGAGTACACACCTTCTATTCATAAAATCCGACAAATCCAAGAGTAAATCTTCCTGATATAGTCCAATCCTCTCATTTTATAAATGTGAATTGGGCTCAGAAAGGAAAAAATACTCGCCCAAAGTCACAGGGTGAATAAGTAGTTAGGTCAGGACTGTATGTCCAGGACAGCCCCATACCACCAGTCACTCCATATTCCTAAACGAGCACTGTGCACTTGTTTATGATACTCAGACTGGGGTGTGCAAAATAAAGTTATGCAATGGGAAGTTTAAAACCATCTGTTGGAGGGTAAGATGGGGAGAGATGGCTAATAAGTACTGGTTCCTTTAATGGTGATGAAACTATTCTAGAATTAAATAGTGGTGATGGGTGCACAACCTTGTGAATATACTAAAAATCATAAATTGTACACTTCAAAATGGTGAATTTTATGGTATATGAATTATATCTCAATTTTCTTTAAAAAACCCTACTGTGACAATCACTCAAAATGCTATTAAAGAACTTTGTATTTAAGGAAATAAACGAGAGACTGAGCGTTTAAAATAGTTCAAAGGCAATGGCAGCATAATCCTCCTGTAAGTTTTAGGGAGGAGCACAAAAACTAGATACGGTTAACCTTACCAAAATGAATGGATCACTGATTTGTATCTATGAACTATTACCCAAAGGAAAAACACATTCTCAAACTTACCCTACTTATACCTAGGGACTGCTTGATGTGAAATTAGTCTATAAAGTACAACATGTATTTTGGAATCTTCTATTATTACCAATTAGAGAATTAGAACCCTCTGTCTATTGGAGAAGAGTTAAGTACTAATGGGGCTGAAATGTCTCTTAGTGCTGTGCTGGTCTGGGCAGGGGACAGAGCAGTGTGCACTGGAGTAATCAGGGACAGGTGTCCCCATGCGCTTGGGACTTCATGCACTGTTGGCAAATCATTCCCTCAAAAACACAGGGTTCTAAGTACCAAAGCATGAGTTGCAGAGATTTAGTGCTGACTGAGTGTTATAACATAGGATTTGCTGATGTGGTACCTCTCAACCAGGAGGGCAGAGCCTGAGACAAGGGTTGGTGTAAAGACAGATTATTTTTGGTTTTGTTTTTATTTTCTTATTTGTAGAAATTTAAGGGGTACAAGTGAAGTTTTGTTACATAAATACGTTGCCTAGTAGCGACATCTGGGCTTTTAGTGTATCCACCACTGGCATAACATACGTTGCATCCATTAAGTCATTTCTCATCATCCACCCCCCACCCTTCTGAGTGCCCACGCTCTATGCCCATGTTTATTTAGCTTCCACTTATAAGTAAGAATATACTATATTTAAGACAGATTCTTTTTGGAAGCAACCCTAGGTGGCAGGTGTAGGACACAGGGAAATGTGAAACCCGGAAGCAGGAAAAGCCAATACAAAGAGAGACCTTGAGTTAGTCACCACATTGAAACAGGTTCAGGTGAGGCTCAATCCTGCACAATCCTTCTCAGGAACCCTGTAAGATGCAGCTCAGAGTTACCCACCTGAGGGATGGAGAGGGAAGAACACATCCTCCATCTCTGCTTCCCCCACTTGTCATGGGTTGTTAATGTCTCGGGCTCAGGTTAATGTTTGAGTGCTCCCAAGTTTTGTGCAGGCACCAGTCAAGCCCTGGGGCAGAAAACCGAGATGCAGCCCAAGTGAAGTGCTCTGGGTTTACCTCTGTGAGAGGCTCGCCACCACAGCACTGGCTGGATGGAAAGGAGGACAAAAAGGATGTGAGTAGGGGCACACAGGTGCGGGAGATGATGGATTTCCAAAGACCACTGGGACCCAAGAGGAGGACCCAAGTGACTTTCCTAGCTGGACTTGAACAACGGAAACCCAAGGCCTCCCAGGAGGGGGAGATGGGAGCCCTTCTCAGCACCACTCAAATTACTTGCCCCAAAACTGAAGTCAGTATTTGTCCTGCCATTTACACAACCCACCACAGAATCTAGACCACAGGCTCCTCGAGGGTGAGAACTACGCCCGCCAGTCCCACTCACCCCTGAGTTCTCAGCATGCAGATCCATGCCTGCCCCATGACCAGCTCTCAGTAATAGCTAGTGAATGTAAAGTCACCTTATCACCAGGGATGTGAAATATCTGCTGGTCCTGGCATCCTGACCCTCAACAATGCTTTTGCCAAGCAATTATAAGCAAGTGCAATAAAAAGTTACTATTTATTGACCCAGACACGCTGCTATGTACTTTATATATATTATCTCATTGAAAACTCACAAGACCCCTTACAGGAAGAGCAATGAATTATCATACTTATTTTGTGAGTAAAGAAGCAGGTTTAGAATATTGGCCCAAGGTCACAGTGGTAGCACAGCCAGGACTGAAAACCAGTTTGACTTATTCCAGAACGTATACTCTTAAATATTAATTCATCCTCCAACCCGTGCCATCCATTCCCTATGTGAACGACTCGGGTAATGAGAATCTCATCACTGTCTGCAGAGGTAACTTGCTCGATCTTTAGAGAGCCCTTGGGGCCATACAGAATAAGTCAATCCACATTTTTTTCTTTCAATATGCAAATCTACTTGAAACATCTATATCTTTCCAGGGCTCATTTCAAATGATAATCTTTTATTTTTCTAAGACCACCAAGTAAAAGAGCTACTTTTCTTCCCTGACATCTGGCTTCAGATTTATATCTGGGGTTTGTGCACCATATATGTGCTAGACTAGAAGACCTCTAAAGTCCTTTGTGATTCACAGATTTATTTGTCTGGCTCTAGTACAGTGGTGGCCTGTATCTTTACTTTGGCTGCCAGGATGCTCAGAGTTTGCATAACTCTACTTAAGTGTATTTCTGGTATGAGTTAATTACAATATGTCTCTGTGTGTTCTGGCTCCCTTTAGGGGGAGAAGAAAGAGTAAGCCCTTAGCCTGGGGGAGAGCATATGTAGACTTTCAAGGCCAGACTTTAGAGGTCCTTTAGTTTAGCTCTCCGGAAGAAAGAAGAGGAGGCCAGAGGAGAGGAAAGAATACCCACTAGCTACTCAGCACTTTTGCCCCCAGGGTCCCTAATGAAGATTTGGTTCACAGATTGTGAGCAGTGGGATATTCTTGCTGTTGTTAATCTAATTTGTTTATTTACTCTTGAAAAAATATGGTGAGTAACATTAAATCTGGCCCTCTCCATGATCAAGCATCATTATCCAATCCCTTTGGGGGATTGTACTTTTAAGCCCTTTAAATGCTGGTACAGCTAGAAACAGAGCTATCAGAAGCCACATCTTTCAGCCTCATTTCAAAAATTGTCAATAGAGTGGCACAAAGTTCAATAACCACACACGGAATCACACCCCATCCCTGTACATCCACTGACATACTTTGTCACAGGCATCCTCAGCTCATATAGAAATGGTACCCAGGGCAAATCCTTCGGGTCAGGAGAGGAGAAAGCAGAGAGGGAGAAGGCAGGAGTGAATTAGACATCAACCTCTCAGGTGCCCCCACCCCTTCCTGTCAGCCACAGCTGCGTTTTGTCACAGACAAAACAGTAGATGCAGCACACCTCCCCCCACCTCTCTCTCTTTCTTAAAGTAACTGCAAGAGTGCAAAATATCGACTCTGACAGATATCAGAGGTGACTGTAGGATCGATATTTTTATGACATTGTCAGGATTGGTTTGGCAATCTGCTATGTGCTCACCAGCCTTTCCTTACTAGGTCAAACAGAAGCCACATTTCTCCAAAAACAAAACTGAGACAAGGTTCACTGGGTCTCAGAACCGTCTCCTCAATACAGCCTTTCCCTTGGGCAAGGTCCTGTAGCAGGAGAATTGCTTTATTCTTTTGATGCTTCTCTAAAGAAAGGATGCCATTCCCAAAGGCACTGAGGCTACTGCAGGTGTGCTGCACTGTGTGCTGGGGTTCAGGTGCTGCCTGGAAGGCCTTGGCTTGCTGCAGGGGGTTCTGCTCTGAAGCTGGACACCCCCTGTGTACACACTGTCTTATTGGCAGTGATGTCTCTCACACCTGAGGTTCATAAAAAACTCCTGGCCAAGAAAAAGCACAACCCATCTTCTCTGGGGATTCTGACCACTTTATCAAGAGGAGGAAATTCTTTTGGGCAATCCTAGGACACCTGGATACTTCCATCTCCCAGGCTCTGAAGCATCCTTACCTCGGGGAGCTACAGATAGACAGCAGGAGGCCCAGGCCTACGGGAGCTTGGCCCTACCAAAACCTGGGCTCATGGATTCATAAATCTGGGTGGGAACCAGGAAGAACCTACAGCAAATGAACCTGCCGCCCAAATCCCAACCACCCCGTAGTTTTTCTTTTTGTTGAGGTATTTGAACTGTACACCTAATAAATGTTCTTTAAAATAATTTGAAGAATATAAAATATCTAATGTAAATCCATAGTCTGCCTCTCCCATGTAGAATGATATTATTATTTTTTAGAATTTTAGAAATAGACTGTGTATTCTTCCATAATTTATTCTTTACTTCTGTAAACATATATAAAATTTGTGCATATTTCTTATTTTTAAAATACAGACAGGATGATGGAATATGTATTATTTTGTACTTTATTTACTTAATATTTCACAGACATGCTTTCAAGTCAAAGCATATATACCTTGGACAAACAAATTGGCTACTTCTGTCCAATTCTATGTTTACTTTTCCAAATAATTTTCCCTTCCCTATTCCAAAAATGTTTCTATCTGAATTCCTCAGGGTTTTGAGGAACAGGTAACGTCTGGGATGAACTGTTGGCATTTCTCAACTTCTCTGTGCTGTGTAAACCTCCCGCCTGCATTGGTTCACTCAGAATACCTGCTTCTACCTGCAAAGGAGAATGCCTCGGCCTGTGGGGTTCCATTTGATATGTGGGAAAGTTAAGGCCTCAGGAGAAGATGTGATATAACATTGTAGAGTTTGGGGCCAGAAACAGCTTTGAATGTCATGCAAATGAAACCAACAGCCTACAGAGAGACCCCTTCAGAGCACTGTCACAAGGCTCAAATGAGAGAGCCTCCCATGAAATCATGTGTGAATGCAAGTCATCATCATCGTTGTCATCGTTGTCATCATCATCGTGGTCGTTGTCATCATCATCGTGGTCGTCATGAAGATGCTGAGGCTCAGAGAAGCCAAGTAACTCTCCAGGCTGGTGAGCAGGTTGGTGACGGAGCAGAGTGAAACCCCAGCTCCTGATGCACTCATTTCACTGGTTTTCTTGCACTAAGCAGGTGGAGAGGCCCCATGACATAGATTTCAATTCTTACACCAACTCCAGCTGATTTCTGGTGGCATGATATTTACAAGCTAGTGTGGGCAAGTGCTTCGTGACCCTTAGTGATGGCTGGAGGTGGGGCAGGAGGTAGCACACGGGGCTCATTTTGCTGGCCCCTATTCAAACTACCTGCAACAGGTGGCTGATGCCTTGTCCTTGAAGGAATCCTGCAACAGACAAAGTCACTGGTTTCTGTATACCTAGAGCCAGTCTCTGTCCAACCCTCAGTTCCCCAGGGTGATGCTAAGGAAATCGGACAAGATCAACTTCTGAGTTTTGTTCACAGCTCTGTGAGCTAGTTAAGAACTCTCCCCTGCCTGGATATCAGGAGGGCTTGGATTGCGCAAGGGTACCCGGAAGAGATCCCTGCCCCACCAACCAGAGTAAAAGGTGCTGGGGTTGTTCCGAAGACTTGGCAGCCGATCACATGGAATCAGGTTCAAGCTTTACAATTCTGCCCTCACTTTCCCCGCTGGCTTGGTGTGATACCTTGTCAAAGTGGGAAGTAGGAAGGAATCTGAAATCAAAAGTAAAATAAAGCAAGTTCCCTACCTAATGTCACTTGCAAAACTAGATTTTGTACGATTTTAAGACTGAAATGTAAAAAGTGAAATTATAAAATCAATAGAGGGAAATGTCGGAGCATGTCTTTGTGAACTAGGACTGGGGAAGAATTTCTTGAATTTCTATAAATAACTTCAAAAGCAAAAAGCACAGGGAGAAACGATGACTGGGGATGACAGAATTAAGGATTTCTATTCAATGAAGGAAACATGAGAATTGTTTTAACAGTCAGCTCTTTGGGAGTAGATATTTGCAGTGCATAAAAACACTAAGGAATGAGTACTTTGTTTCTACAAAAATAAACCTTCTAATCAATGAGAAACATAAAAGATTCCCAATGGAATACACGCAAAAGATACGAACAGACAACTTGAATATGAAACTCAAATGCCTACAGGCCATAGGAAGAGACCTTCAGCTCACCAGTAATCAGATAAACACAAACTGAAAGAAAGCGAATGTGGAATGAACCCACTTTGCACATCCTTGACTGGAAAAAAACTGGAGAGCTGGATAATATCAAGGGTTGGAGGGGATACAGGAAACATGAGAAACCTTAAAGAAGCAGCTATTCTAGAGAGAGAGCTACTAGTACTCAGATTGAGTAAATTATATTCCTTTGACCTAGCAATTTCACTTCTGGGTATATCTCAGCCTGCAGGCATTATACATGTCCTGAAGCGGGGGGCCTCTCCAAGGACGTCTGCTGCAGTGGTGGTGTAAGGAAGAGGACCTGGACACGTTCAAGGTGCTCATTGAGTAGGGGTCCACAGGCAACGGGGGTCAGCCACTGTGAGCAGTGAACTCAAGGCACATAGGGCAACATGGATGATCTTAACCATGGCGCTGCATGGAAACCGTGGGGACAATGAGATCTCAAACACAGCGTCACTTGCCTAAGTTACAACAGCTGAACATCTGCAGACATTTTATATGTCTGCAGACATACAAACACAGCAGTACACCAGACACACTGCCTGTGTGTGTTGATCAGAGCAGATCAGAGCAGAGAATGGGGATAATGGGAAGTAAATGAAGGAATGAAGGAGCGAGCAGGTCCTCATGTAAACCAGTGGCAAAGAAAGGAGTCTATGCTGGAGTGAAATAAAATAAAAATAAAATAAAAGGCAACATGACTTGGAAGTTTGGAGACTTGGGTGCTACCCCTGCTCTCTGACTCCTCCTGTCTAGGCCCCTGATCCCTTCCTTCCAGTGAAGAGGGGTCAGACAACCCCTGAAATCACCTCCAGTCTAGCATTCTGTACAGCATGACTAGCAGCTTCCTTAGCACGGTAGTGCTCGCTTTACAGAGCGGTACTGGCTCTTGTAAGGCACAAGAGGGCGCTCCCTGCCCATGGATTTTAATAATCCTGACTCACTCCAAACTTAAGACGTAAAACCAGAAACGTCTCATTGGATGACACGCCCTCACCACCTTCACACACTCCTTATGCTATGCTCTTCTCTCACTGCTTAGGAAATACAAAGCACTATCTATTAGGGGTTATAAACGACAGATTTTAGAGATGCCCTGAGCCACATGAATCCTTTTCAGTGGGAAGCCTCACGTTCTCCAAATGCACTGTGCTTGTTCTCCCTCCTGTTCATCCAAGCTCACCCGCATCCCAATATTCCTTCTGCCCACCCACAGTTCCCACCGCATCTCACCCAGTTTTCCACACACACGTCTGCCTGTACTGTTCTCCTGGCCCCTGCCTCCCTCTGAATGAAGACATTTGTTGTTGGCAAGCATATTTGATGTAATTGCATACACTTTTGATACTTATTTGGTGTTTGTCTAAGTCAAGGGAGGCATATTTCAACTCAGTAGAAGGAGAGAATGACTGCATGATCCATTAGAGCTCATGGTGGGGTTATCTAATGAGATAACTTTTTCCTGGAAGTGTGCAGGGCCAGACATCTACAATGTGGGAATGTTCTAAGGAGGGCCCACATTTTTGATGGGCAGCTGGAGTAGACAGTATTTAAGGTGATTTCTAATGACCAATTTGTTTTTCATATATGTGGATTCACCTTGTGATCTCCAATCTGATCTCCTTTAAGACAAATTGAAAATCCCTTTGTGAATAGAGAGAAGATAAAAATAAAAGTAAAAAATCTGCCTGAGAACTCTAAACTTGTTCTGGGGTGAAGAGAAAGTGACAGTGAAACCCTGTGACGTGCACAGCCAGGGGTGGCCATGCATGGCCACGCCTAGTTTCACATTTCATCTCTTGTACCAGCTCACTGTGTGACCTCATAAATTCAGTAACCACTCCCCACCCCCACCTCCATGTGCCTACTGTAAGGTGAAAGGAAGGAACTACATGATCTTCTAGGTCCCGTCCACCTTCTGCACCCCGACACTCTCCAGCCTGCTGCAGGCTCTGCCTTTAGCTCCATGATGATGCTGGAAAGGTGCTGGGATGCCTGTCCAAGAGGCCAGGAGGAGGCATCGCTCTTCCCTTTTAATGAAGCAGCTCATCGGGAATGCCTTTTGAACATCAACCATGTTAGCAAAACACTTTTACAGAATTAATTTGACATGAGGAAGAGCATTTTACCAGCGGTGTCAGAGCCCATCAGTTGCCAGACAAATGGGAACGGAGGAATGACCTGGGAAGAAAACTCCTCAATGGGCTATGAACAGAGTTCCCACTCACCCAGCCCACCCACACCAGGGCCAGAGCCACTGACCAATCCACAGAGTGACAGCAACCCAGCCAGACACAGATGGCTGCACATGTAGACCTGACCTTGAATCAACGCCGCAGAGCAGTACCTCTCAGACTGCAAACTGTGTACTAATCACCCATCTGACCTTGTTAGAATGTGGGCTCTGCTTCAGGAGGTCTGGGGTGAGGCCTGAGCCTCTTCATTTCTAACAAGCTCCCACATAACACTACTGCAGCTGGTGTGGACCACACTTTGAGGAGGAAGACAAAACAGAATGCCGACAATTCTACACCTGCAGTGGAGCCATGAGAAGTCCTTCCTATTTTCTTTGTGGAATGTTTTTTCCTAACATAGGCTTTAGTCTCATCTGTGGAACGTTGCAGGGATAACGCTGCCTGAGACCAGGGGGTTGCTTGGAAGGACACCCACAGGCCAGGGATTCCATATTCATATATTTCATTAACCAAGTTCCTCCCTGCCCTCAAACCAGCAAAACACCTGAACCCACCTTGCCCCTTTCTTTTCACTTATGCTGCTGAGGAGCCACTGAGCACCTTAGAGATGGAGAGAGAATTAGTCTAAAATCTGTTATTGTTGTGAAGGAGATCCACGGTTTTTATTGCTTCTACCCTTTGAACACCTTGCAGGTGTTTTGTTCACCTTTTCACTCATTCATTACTTGCTCCTTGAGGCCTTCTACTGCAGGCCAAACTCTGTTCTGGAAGCTGGGGTTTCCACACGGAACAAGACTGCTCACCGACCTTACAGTCCAGTGGGGACATGGGAGAGTGGAAGAGAGTGTGGGTGCAGAGCGTATCGTGGGGAGAGGGTTATAACAGCACAGGCTTCACTAGTTTTTGGTGGGGAGACTATTGGCAACATTACATTCACAAACATGAGCCAGAAGTTTTAGAATTGGAAGGGATCTGAAGTCCAGATATTCAACGTATCTACTCCTTGTAGGACTCTCCTGTAACATCCCGGTCTGTGCATGATTTCAGGGTGACAGGCCCCTCTGGCATCCTTGGTGGGACAGCAGGTGGCAATAATCATACCTTGTATTTATAGAACTTAATGCTTCCGTCTGGAGGGACCAAGGCTACCTGATGAACTTTTTTTCTATGACAGCTCTCCTCTGAAACTCCCTGGTGTTCTTTGAAGAGTGAAGTTTCCTCTGTGATGCCAACATACTTATTACATGCCTAACAGACATCTCTCAGGATGCTGAATCTTGGGTACTCATTTAACTGAATGCCTCCTCCACTAGATTACAAGTTCCGCAACTTAGGAACTGAGTCAGATGTTTCACTGCACTCTCAGTACCTCACCTAACTGAGCGCATGTTATGAAGGGAATGAATGAAGTGATTTTACACACAGCAGCATATTTGGTGTTCACAGCCCATCTTTTGTTTTATGCACGCTGGGTTGGGGTACTCTATTCTTGAAGTGGAAGACAGAAGCTTCTAGCACAATCTCCCAGGTAGCCTGTGAAAAGGCCAATTATGTTTAAAATGCATTCCTACCGTAGGGTCCTGCTATTGGACCTCTCTAAGCATCCCCGCTTAGCCCCAAGGGGAGGCCTTGTAGCATCCTTCAGTGGTGCTTATCATTCAATCAAGAATCTCATTCCTGGGAAAAGAAACTGAGGCCAAAGTAAGGATGTTGATCCAGCAGGTAAAGCCCTGCATGGTGCCCGCCCAAATTTCCCCCGAGTCCCTTCCTGCATACACGTCCTACCACACTGCCCAGTTCCCTTCGCGCCAGCCCCAGATCCACCCTGAGGTGTTTTGTGTATGGCCTTCTCTTCTCTCGGGCTGGAACGTCCTGCTCCTCCAAGCACGAGTCTGTCCATCCTTGCATCCTTGCACCCTCACTGGAGAGCCGCATCCTCTAGCCAGCATCCCTGGGAATCCCCGAGAAATTCTGGCCCCCTCCTCCCCAGGGCGCACACAGACTTCCGTTTCATTCTTACCACGCTGTGCCCCGTTATTTACTGGCGCTCATCCCGCTGCCGAGAGCTCCTTGAAACCAAGGGGCCCCGTCTGGCTCCTGCAGGGGCGCCGGGCCTCGCGCGGTCTCAGCGGGCTGGGCGGTTCCCCCGGCGGCCCGGGCGGCGGGCAGGGCGGCCTGGCGCCAGCGCCTCCGTTCCCGCGGCGGCCGAGCCTGGGGACGGGCCTCCCTACCGGCCGACAGCCCCGCCAGGGCTGGCCCCGCTCGGCGCCTACCCGCCTGCAGCCGGCGGCCCCTGCGCCCGGGCGGCCGTTCCCAACCCAGGCGCCCGGCCGCAGGCGCACGGCTCCGACGCGCGGGGAGCTGGGGCCGCGCGGTGGAGCCCAGGCCCAGCCCCGGGCGCCCGACCCCCGCTTCTGGTCCGTGTGGCCGCCGCAGGACGCCCGCCAGCGCCCGGACTCGCCGTCCAGGAGCACCTGGGGGGGGGGGGTGCCCTGCCGCCCCCTCCTCGAAGACCCACAGGACCGCCCGCCGCGGCCCGCCAGGGCGAGGATGAGCCCCGTGTCCCTTACAGGACGCCACACACGCACACACACACAGATACCTCACACACTATCACAAAACACGCATAGCACACGCACCACACACACACACGCCACGCACACATCAACACATACATGCACTTTCCACACATTCACACACCACACACGCAACACACTCACATGCCACACATACACACATGCCACACATACATGCACCACACATGCCACACACGCGCCCTTGTGCTCACACCACACACGCCACACACACACACACACACACACACTCTTCACACACACACACCTCAGACTACACCACGGCGCGCACACACACACCACACCAGAAACACCATCCACACACACTGCACATGCCACACACATACCACACCACACACACCACACACTGAATCAGCATGTACAGTCATCGGAGCACAACTTCCTTTTACACTCTTCCTCTGTCTCCACTGATAGACAGGAAGTATTAGCACACTTAAGAGTTTGCCGTTACGTGGACATGCGTGCAACTTTGTCCGTCCAGAATCTTTTCCTCTCCGCGGTCCTGGCAACATTATTCACGTGTTCCCACCCCCTAGCCCCAGAGCCCTGGGAGCAACTGGTGCTCTTGTCTCTGGTCACTAGCTGTGGAGACAGCAGGCCCGAGGGGGACATCCACCCCAGCCTAGGGAGGAGAGAAGGTGGAAGGGATGGAGGCAGCGAGAGTCCTGGAGGGCACTTGACCCTGAGGATGCAATGGTGCCTGTACCCAGGGATTGCACCCCTGGGTTTTTCAGCTATAAATTCAAAGCAGGATTGAGTTGTATTTTTGCCACTTGCAATCAAAAGAGACCTAGCAATCCATTATTACTGAAGCAATTATCTTGCGTTCAGGGTGTTCTGGGGGCTATTAGTGTGAACATGGCCTCGTCATTAGGGGAGATGAGAAAATGTACCAATAACAGGAAGCATGGGTCGAATGCCAGATGCTCTCAGGACAAGGCTAGGGTCCCCATGGGCTGTGAGTGTCCAAGGCAGTTCAGTTTGGAGCAGGAAGGATTCCCCTGGAGAGGATGATGAATTTGGTAGAAGTCCTGATCTTGAATGTTCTCCTTTCTTTGAATTCTTATAGGGTAAAGAATTCATTTGGCAATTAATCTTATACAGCCTTGTGACATCTTCTCTATTGTTATCTAGAATTGTTATTTTAATCTTTTGTTACTAATTAACTTTTTGCATGCTCCTGCCTTGTCTCCCTAACTAGATAGCAAATTCTTTGAGAGCAGAGACCTGTGTTGAGCTTTTCTAACTGGCAAGCAGAGACCGGAGTACACATTGCATCTCACCACAGAAGAGACCTGTAGGGAAGGTCTTATTAGTCTCATTTTATAGATAAGGAAAGTAACTAATGGAGGGCAATAGCTTCTCTGAGGAGGAACAACGTAAGTAAGTGGCAGAACCAGGACTCATAACTGGGCAGTTCTCCAAAGCCCACCCTCAGCCCCCTGCACACTGCCTTGCACACCCTAGGCACTCAAGAAACATCGTTTGAGTCTCATCATTCTTAACCATCAATGTTTTAAGCCGCATGATTAAAACTTGATGAAGGTCAATTTTCAAATTCAAGTTTTAGTTTCCCACAAAGTGATGTTAAGCTTTAGCTGAGAGATTCAGCCTCCACACAGAGAACTTCATACCAGGGAGGCAAATATTGACCCAGGCATCTCTTGAGGGTGTCTAAGTTTGAAAGCTTGAAGCACTTCATCTTTTAAAATGAAATTGAAGGAGCTTAGGCTCGGCTTGGAAGCCTACAGGGGGTGGGGTGCAGCGCACCACCATGGATGGGATATCGGGGTACCCCAGGCAGTCGGGGGGCGGTGCCTGGCCTGGACAGGGAGGCTTGGATTCCTCTCGCAACTCTCTCGCTTAACCTCATGGGGTTTCCATGTCCTTTAACACAGTGAGTGTGAGATCCTCGTTATAGCTGTGGTGTTTATAATGTAACTCGCATATTTTCTATTTAAACCATTGCCATTTTTAATTAGAACTCAAATTCAAGCATGAGTGAGTACCTGCCCTACAATATAGATATATTACAAGAACCACGATATAAAAATACTGACATAAAAAACTTCGACCACATTGTTCCTCTGCTCAAAGTCCAACTTTACTTTCATTACCTACGGAAGCAGATTAAGCCACATATTATGTCATTGAAGGACTGATATATCTTGTTCCTACCTACTTTTCCAAGTTTATCTCCTTCACTTTCCCTTTATGTAAAATCCAATGAAATGGACTCTTCGTTATTTAATGTTAATGTTCATCCCTACTTTTAGATGCCACTTCCTTCATGCCTTTGCCTGGCAAAATATATTTATCTCTTTATTGATTCATGCAACCAAATGCATTTCATGAATACCTACTATGCACCAGATCTGTCTGGGACAGACATGATCCATACCCTGTGCTCAAATGCTTCTCTTCTATGAGGCTTTTCTAATTACCTCCCCATACAATACCTCCTTTCTGTCTCCACCACAGCCATGTTACATGCTGCTCTGTGTCTTAATTAGCCATGTGCGTTCCATTCCCCACACCAGATAATAAGCTGTTTGAGATCACGGGTGGCATTTTCTTTATCTTTACAATCTCTTTGGTACCCAACACATAGAGCAAAAACTCTATTTGTAAAACTGATTTGAAAAAGCTTTCAGTGCATTTGGCAAGACAAACCATACCTAGCAATTAACTAATAAGGCAGTGTTGTAGCCTGTTGAGCATCATTTATATTCTCATAAAATAAAGTACCAAAGTATATGTTACTGATGATAAAAGAGCAATACGTAATAGAGCGTTACATGAATTGAAGACCACATGTACCAAAAAAAGGAAAAGATCCATGTACATCCCAAAGACAAGTTGGAATTTGAACAAAGACCTAAATAGGTATTTTAGGTTGGGAAGGAAGTAGAAAAGGATCTTCTTTGGTTCCAGTGTACATCTGACCTGAGAATGACTATGAAAGTAGAAAGCAATCTAAGGGATCATATATATGTTAAATTTGCAGTAGCCGAAGCATCCTTGGAAGCTAGTTGCATTGCTCAAATAACCTGTCAGTTCATCTGATATCTAACTCAGCTCCTTCTTGCTGCAGTTGAAATCCCTGTTCTCTTTATTCTGTCCTCAGAGAAAATAGAGGACTGTTAATGATCCCCCTCTGTACATTTCAGAAGATGGTGTAAAACAGTGCCAGAGAAAGCCTTTTAATAATATATTTCAAATATGTAGATCCAAAGGTGATAATTCAAGCATAGCTCTAAGATTTTTCAAATACCTTATTCCATCTGCCTTGCTCTGATGGTTTCTATGAACACATTTTCATTTTCTAAATCTGGAATTAGTAGAATCTGCTTGAAAAGAGATATTACAGTCAAACGATGTTCTCAATTTGAGGTGTAATTATTTTTCCCTCATTTTAAAAGCCTAACATAAAATGTGATGTGATTTTTTTTAACTATGCAAGGGACATCAACTTTTTTATGCCTGCTATTTTTTTTTCTTTGAGCTTCCTATGACTTGGAGAATAACATAAATAAGAAAGAAAATGCAGATAAGTTCAATTTCTAGTTTGCAATAAAAAGCCAATCTATTATCTGACAAATGCCCTCCTCTTTACCTCATCTTCTTACTGCAGCTGAAAATTCTGCTGAAATAAATAAAGTGTTTAATTAGCAAATAACAATTGAATATATTCAAGCTGTATGACGTGGTGATTTGATATACACATACATTGTGTAATGATGACCACAGTCAGATTAATTAGCACATCCATCACCACCCATGCTGTACATTAATTAGATCCCCAGAAATTGTTCATCTTGTAACTGAAAGTTTGCACCCTTTGACCAACATCTCCCCATTTTCCCCCACCCTAACCCCTGGTAACCACTGTTTTATTCTCTGCTTCTATAAGACCAACTTTTTTAGACTCCATATGTAAGTGAGATCATACAGTATTTGTCCTTCTGTATCTGGCTTATTTTTCTTAGCATGATGTTCTCTAAGTTCATCCATGTTGTCTCAAATTGCAGGATTTCCATCCTTTTTTGTTTTGAGCTTATTCTCAAATCAAAACTCTTCTGGATGCTACATTAACCCTTAGAACCTAAGTATACACTTGAACCTGCCTCAAATGAGATTGCACTTAGAGTCAAATATCAAAAATGTTAGCACTGAGAGGACCATTTGAGATCATCAAGTTCAAACTTATAATTTAACAGATGATGAACTTAAGACCTAAAGAGTTTAAGTGAATGAGTGAAGGTCACACTTCTGGTTAGCAGGGAGCTGAGACTAGAATTGAATTGCTGTTTATGTTTCTTTTCCAGCATTTTTATTTCATTTACCAACATTTTCCAACTTTTTCTTTTTAAAATAGCAACTTCCAGGATGTTAATAAGCATTTTAAGTGAAAAGAAGAAAAATGTCCTGGGCCAAATAAACTTATAAAACACCAGTTTAACCTGTTCTGCTTTACAGAGTTTAACATGTTAATGTTTTCTGACTCCCCAGGAGAGAGATATTTTATACACAATTTAGCCAACACATTTGACTACAGACTTTATAAAATTAATTTTGAGGAGCATCTATTATTACATCGCAGATCCTAGTGCACCAGAGAACAGTGTTTGGAAAATGCTGCCTTCTGTTAGAATGTTGTAGAAGTAGGACCGAGTTTGACAGGCAAAGGCTGATGCTTACAGGCCCCTTCCCGTACTGACTAGCTGTGTCATCTTACATAGGAGGATTACACTCCATGAACTTCAGCATCCTCATCTGTAAAATGGAAACTCAACTATCTTACTATATTATTAGGAGATGATATAGGTGTATAAAATGCGTGATCTATAATTATCAAATCGGATTTGTGGAAGCATGCAAAATTGTCTACTATATAGCACAATAAAATAAATATATGAGAAAATGTATGTGATGAGAAGATAAAGGGGAGAAATAGAAAACAACTGCATAGAAAGTTAGTACATGGATTTTGGTATTATATTATATTAATGTTAACAGTGGATGGCAAATTTCACTCAGTGTTACTAACCTAAGAAAAAAGGAAGTGGCTGTGTCTTACTATAGGCAAGTAGTCCATAAAGTAACAATGAGCTCCTTACCCAGGAAAACCACAGCTTTTCTCAGTACTGAGACTAATTGGAAAACTACATGCTTTTTCATCAACTCTTAAGAGCACAGACTCTGAAGTCACATAGTTCCACCTTTGCCTCTTAGTTGATTACTTTAGCAAATTACATAATTTCTATAAGCCACAGTTTCCTCTTCCATACAATGGGCAACATATGAGTGACCACAAATGCTGAGCCTGTGACATGGGATAATGCATGCCACCCTTGAAGAGAGTGAGCTCATAGTTAATGATAGTTACTGTGGACACTTTCCTCAGCAATACCCTTCAATATAAAAGAGCAACTTTTATCATCTGTTTCTTTTGCCATTGGCTTAAAATTAACTACATTATAATACCAAAGGGGATTGTAATGAAAATAATTTGATATTAAGCTAAAACATGCAGTTGTCTTAAATTAAGTGATGAATTTATTATATAACCTGGGTAAATAGCTTTTCCTGCAACTGGACTTTAAATGAGAGTAGGATAATAGAATAGTATCAAATATGTTTCTGGCAAATACCTGGAATGCAGGTAGACTATGTTACCAACCCAGAATTATCCAAATGTTCTGACCACCATCCGAGTGAAGGGTAAGTTCTACAGTGCTTATAAACAGGGATAATGGCTCATCAAGTCCCCATATGCTAATATATTAAGCATGACTACTATAATTTCATCCCAGAAAAATTTCAAAGCAAGTGATATCAATCATTTATCAGAGCAATAAAAATATCTCCAAAACTTCCCATAGGATGGCTAATATTAAATAAGGTAGTTTCTAGGTGAATCTGCTGATATACACTGATAGCCAAATGTGTCACAATGTAATGGAATGATTTGACCCACAATATAGAATTGTTGGATCTAAGCCAATTAAATTTTGAAAGACAAGTGCTAAAAAAAAAAGGAACAGCTGATCTTGAGCTCTTCTTTCTGATATTAGTAAGCTAACAGAACCAATTGCCTGTTGAGATCATTGCTACTATGTGACAAGTAGAGATATACAGATAGCATCTGGAAATATGTCAAACAGACATACGTTATGCCAAAAGAGGGATTCTGAGAAGATTCTAAGCAATGAATATATTTCAACAACAGTGGTATCATCTCCCAGGGTAATTTCTTTGAAGGAAAGTTTACTTACCTAGGTAGATGTTATTTTTGTGAGTAAAATTATAAGCATTTATCCTATGCTCTTTATTAATTATAAACCTCTTTAGGGCTAAGCATTTACTGTATTAATTAATAAATTCACTTACTTCTGTGGAGATATTTACTACTAGACAATAACAACATATTCTGTGCTAAAGGCAAAACAAAAGGCCTCTGACAAAGTCCCTGCTCTCTAAGGGCACATAATTTAGTTGTTGTGGGAGTCACACAGCTGAATTCATTAAGAAACAAGGAAGAATATGATTAAGTGCCTGATAAATGGCATAGACAATAACTACTTATTGAAGTTCAGAAAAATGGGATACATTTGTAACTAAACCAGAGAAGGCTTTGTTAAGAAGGGGAGACTTCAACCAACCTCTAAAAAAAGCCCAGTAGCTTATGGTTGGATAGAGACATTGAGGAAGGTAATTGCAGCAAAGGAATTAGACCTAAATTCTGATGTCCACTTTTCATGATTTAATAAACATATTTACTGAGCACATGCCATGTACCTGGCACTGTTCTAGGTGTTGGGAATAAAATGTTGAGCAAAAGTTAATGAGATCTCTTTCCTTCTGGAGTTGACTTTCTAGTGGGAGATATTCTAATTGCAAAAACTTACCGGTGTCAATTGGCAAAGACTCCCTCCTTGACCAAACTTAAGTCAGGCTCCTCTAAGCCTTCTCCTCTCATCCTTGGCCCAATTTTAGCAAAAAATCTTGCTAAGCCAGTTTATGGAGAATCTCTTCCACCCTTGATATTAAAACAAACTCTTCTTCTTCCACCACAGGTACCTAATCAAGTTCTTAGTAATTTTTCATCCGCTCCCTTACCTTGCCCACTGATGATAAATCTCTGCTTGTCTCATATATTCAGAGTTGAGTTCACCCTTTCTCCCCTACTATGATGTTCATGTTTTTTGTTGCAATAGACTTGTATAAAGTCCTCCTTGCCACTTTTACCAATATATGCTTCCTTTTTTCTCTTTAACAAAGTACAAAATGAGAACTGTGACAATGCTGTGAAAGAGAAGTACCCTGGGGCCATGACACCACTTTGAAAGAGGAAACAGGAAGAATTCCCAGAGGAAACAATTATTGAACTGCAATTCAGGAATAAGTTGCACTTAACTTGGTGAAACGGAGAGGAAACAGCCCTGAAGTCAGAGCGAGCTGGATATGTAAATGTCCTGCATGGCAAGTTGAAAGAACTGATAGAAGTTTAGTGTTGCCTAAGACAGGAGAAGCAAAGGAAGTTGTAGATGGATTGAAACCATACTCCACAAACACCTCAAACTCAGCACATCCAAATATGAACTCAACATCATTCTCTCTTAAACCTGGGTCTCCTTTTCCATTTTCTATACCATGCATCCCACGCCCGAGATAGCACTTGAGTGTCTTCTTTCTTTTCTCCGAAATCTGATTGGTCAATAGGCTTTATTATTTCTGCATTGTTATCATCTCTGGAATCATTTTTTACTCCAGTTCCATAGTTGCCACTCTCATTGTACTTCATCTGAGTTATTAATGTTCTCCTAGGTTGCTCTGCCTTCTTCCCTTTGCACTATCAAAATGATCTTTCTAAAAAGTATATCTGATAATACCATTCTCCTAATTGAAATCCTTGAATAGATCCCACCATCTATTTTCCATTGTCCATTCCCTTCACTTCTCAGAAAAGGCATTTCAAGGTGTACACCCTCCTGTGCTTTTCAGGCTAATGTACCTCCATTTTTGCAGGGTCTAATGGAACCCTATAAATAGCCATAGAGACAGCAGCTTTTTCCTGGTTTCTTTAGTAAATGCTGCTCTTTTTGCCTGGAATACATTCATCCTTTACACCTCCTTCCTACACAGGTGCATGTGCGTGCACATATACACGCACACACACTCCATATCTTTCAGCACCCAGCTCACTTCCCACATGAGTCATGACCCTCCTGCCTTCTCCATCACCCAGCACAGTTAGATGACCTTGTCTATACTTTCACCTTTATGCCTTTCCCTAACGTAACCCTCAACACATTGCTTTGTGACTCTATGATTGTCTGTCTGCCCCACTGGATTTTAAATCATTCAAGATAGAGATTTAATTATGTTATCTTTATTTGCTCAGATTCTACAATAATTGTAGTGGATAATACTTGGCACTTCTGATCTAATAATAATTCTTTTTTGTGGGGATTGATTCCCGATACACAGTTATATGATCTTAGCATCCATGTGTATAGTATATGACTCTGCCACCTTGTCTACAGTTAATTGGTGCTATAGTCTGAATGTCCCTTAAATTTTATGTGTTGAAACTCAATTGCCAATGTGATAGTATTGGGCTCTGCCCTCATGAATGGGATTAGTGACTTAATAAAAGGGTTTGAGGAAGTGAGTTTGCCCCTCCACCCCTTCACCATGTGAGGATGCAGTGTTCGTCCCCTCTGGAGGATGCAGCAACAAGGCACCGTATTGGAAGTAAAGAGCATCCCTCACCAGACATCGTCAGCCCACTGGTGCCTTGATCTTAGACTTCCCAGCCTCTAGAACTGTAAGGAATAAATTTCTGTTGTTTATAAACTACCCAGTCTGTGGTATCTGGCCATAGCAGCACAAACAAACTAAAATAGAAATTGGTACTGGGAAGTGGGGTGCTGCAGTAACCGATGAATACAAATGTGGCCGCAGCTTTGGAACTGGGTAATGGGTAGAGGCTAGAAGAGTTTGGGGGTACATACTAAACTACCCCCCCCAACCTAGATTTCCATGAATTAAGCATTAAGGTAGATTCTGGTGAGGGCTCAGAATGAGAGAGCTTTACAGAGAACTTAAATCTTCTTAGAGATTATCTAAGTGATCATGAACAAAATGTTGTAGAAATCTGGCTGGCAAAGACCATTCTAACGAAGTCTTAGGTGGAAATGGGAATAACTTACTGGAAACTCGAGGAAAGGCCATCTTTGTTACAAAGGTGCAAAGAAATTGGCTGAATTGTGTCCATGTCCTAGTACTTTGTGGAAGGTAGGATTTAAGGGTTATGAACTAGAATATGTGGCAAAAGAAATACATAAGCAAAGTGTTCAGGGTGCTATTTGGCTTCTCTTTACTTCACTTATAGTAAAATTTGAGAAGAGAGAATGAAGTAAAGACAGAATATATAATTAAAGCGGAAGAAGAACTTAAATATTTAGAACATTTTCAGCCTGGCCAGATTGTGAAGAATAAAAAAGTATGTTTGAGAGAGAATACCAAGGGTGTAGCCAAGCTGCTGTTTGATAAGGAGATTAGTATGGGTATAAGGAAGCCAGACGTTATTCATCAAGACAATGAACAAATGACCCAGAGGGCATATCAGAGATTTCAGTGCTGCCACTCCCATCACAGACCCAGAGTGCCAAGGCCTTAAGGGCAGAGTGGTTTCAAAGGAGTGGCCCAGGGTGTCAGTGGACCTCAGGCCTCAGGACCAGGGATGCCTAATGTGCCTTCTGGTGTAGCCCTCCTTGGCTGCCCAGCTGTGGCTCAAAGTGGACCCAGGTGTGACTTGGGCTACCACTCTGGAGGGCATGAGTGGTCAGCTTTGCTGCTGTTCATGTAGTGCTAACTCTGCAGGCATGCACACTGCATGAGCTGTGGGGACACCAGTGCCTCCACCTAGATTTCGAAGGATGCCTCAGACAGCCTCAGGGTCCAGGTAGAGGGAATGGCCCAAAGGCAGGTATGTCACAGAGAGTCTTCACTAAGGCAATGTCTAGTAGAGCTGTGGGAGAAAGGATGTCCCCAAAACCACAGAACTGTAGAGCCACCAGGGTACAGTGCCAGCCTGGGAAAGCTGCAGGCATGCAACTTCAATGGTGCAAGTTGAAGCAGGGGCTGCACCCAGCAAAGCCATGGAGGCAGGGCTACTTGAGGCCTTAGGGGCCCAACCCCAGTGCCGGTATGTCTAGAAGGCAGGACATGGAGTTAAAGATTATTCTCAAACTTTACGATTTAATGTTGTTTATCCTGTTGGGTTTTGGACTTACTTGAGACCTATTCACCTTTTCTTTTTTCTTATTTCTCCCTTTTGGAGTGGGGATGTCCATTCAACGCCTGTCCCACCATTGTATTTTGAAAGCACATAATTTGTTTAATTTCACAGGCTCACATCTGGACGGGAAATTTTCCACAGGATGAATTGTACCTTGAATCTCATCCATATCTGATTTAAATGATATTTAGATGAGACTTTAGACTTTAGAATTTTGAGTTGATGCTGGACCAAGTTAAGACTTTGGGGGATACTAGGCTGGAATTAGTGTATTTTGTATGTGAGAAGGACATGAATTTGGGGGGCCATGGGTAGAACGTTATGGTCTGAATATCCCCCAAAATTCATGTGTTGAAACTTAATCACCAATGTGATAGTATTAAGAGGTGTAAGCTTTGGGAGGTGATTAAGTCATGAGGGTGCAACCCTCATGAATGGGATTAGCAACCTTATAAAAAAAAAGTTGACAGGGTGAGTTTAACTCTTTCATTTCTTCTATACAGCATTTATCTTCTCTGGAGGCAGCAACAAAGCACCATATTGGAAGCAGAGAGCAGCCCTCATCAGGCATCGACTTGCCAGTGCTTTGATATTGGACTTTTCAGCCTCCACTACTGTGAGAAATAAATTTCTGTCGTTTATAAATTACCAAGTTTGTGATATTTTGTTATAGCAGCACAAACAGACTAAGATAATTGGTAAAGGGGTAGGCATCTAATACAAGGTGAACAAAATGGAAACCTGCCTTGAAATTTTTGTACCGAGAATCACAGAGAATGTGAGTAAATCACAAAATAAAACTCAAGAGCTGTTAATTATCTTGTTCTTTCCATGTGAGGAAGTTGGTCTATAATATGAGATAAAAAAAATCTAACACACAGGAATGAGCAAAAGTTGGAGAGAGAGAAAGAGAGAGATGAGTTCTAATAACAGCACTTGAGCTCCTAGGGTGAGTTATTTCTGAGAGACAGCTGCACCCATTTCCACCCCTATAGTTTCATTATAAGAGCTATCCAGTGTTCATCTAATAAGTCCCACTATTTTCCTAAGCTAATTTGAGTTAGAGTGTGTAACTTTCAGCAGAAATCCTTGATAAATGCATAGTAACCATAATTATTGAGCAATTGTTATGTGACCAGGACAAATTTGGGTAATTTATGATTAGGATCTCATTTAATGCTCACAATAATCTATGAAATTTGTATTACTTTCAGAAAATGAAGCCTAAATTCAAACCGAGTTCTGTCTGTCTCAAAAGCCGGTATCAAGTGACTAGTAGGCATTCATTAAATGTAGCTTAGAAAAATACAGGTTCACTGGAGTAGAGGGCATTTTCCAGGTAACATGTCAAATTGATGTTGAGTGTAGATTTTGTAGGGTCTTTATGCTGAAGTTAGAAATCTTCACTCAATCTTTTTTTTAACAAGAGCCATCAGAATTCTTGATGTGGTGTAAAAAGGAATCATAACACAAATGCAATCTCTGCATTATCTTCAGTCAATTCAATTCACTTAAAAAATAGATAAATCTTAATTTTCATTTTATAGGAAATATAAAATTAAGCCAAAGTAAAAAATATGAGTGAATGAATATTTTCAGTGGCTGCAATGGCCAAGTGGTCTTTTTTTCTGCTAACTGTGATCTGAGTGCACATTAGGAGCCCTAGTGTGTCTAAATATTAGTCTTATTTTAATGGCATTATTCTATTTATATGGACCTGAGATAAAGTATTTCAGTAAAAAAATAAAAAATGTAGGTGCAGCTATAATTATCTACCTGTACTGGGTGATGTAAGAGTAGCTACTAATTATTTTTCCTTTGAGGCTTTCAGATCAAAATTTCTTTTAATAAAAAGTGGTAAATGTTTAAGTTAAGAAGGTGAGTCACAGTAAAATATTTAACACGAAGTGCATTTGGCTAAAGTCAGATTGCTTAAAGGCCAACTTTACCATACAAGGTTTAGGAATCTGAAAACTCCATAATAAACATTCACAATACCAGGGGAAAATGTTCAGATATTATTTTCAAGTGTACAACCCATGATAATTCCCTCAAAGATCCATAGTCAACCTTTCCAGTCCCTTTGCAGATTGCTCTAGTTTGTCAGCCCTTGCAGTGCCTTCATCTCAGTGACCTAGAGCAGGTGACATGTGGTGTTATTGATGTTTCTACAAATGAAAGTTGCTCTGAAGCATTTTTGAGTTGTTTATCTTGTTGATAGACTATGTTCTGCAACTTCTATCTTGATGGAAGAGTCTGGATGAATGCTCAAATCACCAGAACTAAGGACGAGTCCTTGTTTATTCAAATAGCAGGAGAGAGAAAGTACCAAACCACAACTTATTATGGAACCAATGTCTGGAATGAACTATGTGCTTACACATTCAAACACCTGCCTTAAAGTTCTCTTGAGATGCTGGAAATGAGTTTGCAATAACAAGGTCTTGAAGCATGTATCTAACAGATGTTTGAGCTTGGGAAGAAGATTTCATGACAACATGAATGTAAAGAGAGTACTGGGATATGATATTAAACTTTTACCCTAGTGATGCAGGGTATTCAAATACCAGCAGGGTTGAACAAATATTTCTTCATCTGATTGCTAGTATTTAGTACACACTGCTCAATTCCAGTATGCACTGGAATTAAGTTATCCTGTCATATAGTTCGTTATATTCCCAAGGGGAAATCAACACTGTCAAGAGATACTGGAGGTCTACATGATACGGCTGTGTCAAGGTTCAACATTGGCACACTGTTCACGTAGCTGTTCTATTGGTGCCAGACAGTATCTCACTGGATCAATATATAATAAATTGTATGCACTTCCTCATCTACTAGGGAAGATGTTTTCTAGCCACATCTTCCAATAAAGTAGCTCTGTTGGCCCAATTTGCTGAGACTAGGATAATTTTAATGCAAATGCTTTTTGCAACTGCACGTATGTTTTTGCTCAGGGTGAACAAGACACAGTAAAGACTGTGGGACCTAACAAACAAAAGGAAGGGAGTGAGATCATCTCAGAATTGGGTTATAAAAAGGAATTAGGGGAAATCGTGGTATTTAAATCATTAGTGTCTTGCAAAATACCTAACAGTTAGTAGGTGTTTTTCAGGGAGGGAGTAAATAAATGAAAGGATGAAAAGTTAAGTTTAATATCTTCAAAAGATAACACAGAACGCTTACTTATTTATAAACATGACCTTAACCTTGAATCACTCAAGGTAGAGATAAATTTAACGTTTACTTCCTAAATCCAAGGGAGAAGAGAAAATTTATATAGCATGCTAATGAAGAGAAAAATTTTATTTGGAACTACTGATGCAGTAGCCATGAATTGTAATCAAAAAAATTCTAAGCATTCATATTCAAACTTCAGAAAATCAAAGATAAAGAAAAAAATCTTGAAAAAATCCAGAGGAAAACAACCACCTAACCTACAGACGAGAAAAGGTAAAAATTATATCCGACCTCTCAGAAACTATGCAAGCACAGAAGGTAGAGCGAAGTATTTAAAGTGTTGAGAGAACAAAAAAAAACAACCACCAAGAATTCTATACTTTATGAAATTATCCTTCAAGAGGAAAGAAGAAATAACAACTTTATCAGACAAACAAAAATTGAGAAAATTTGCTGCCAATGGACCTGCCTTGCAAGAAATACTTAAAGCTCTTTAGAAAGAAAAATTACGTAAGTCAGAAACTCAGATCTATATAAAGACAGGAAGAGAACTGGAAAATGAATAAGTGAAGGTAAAATAAAAAGCTTTAGTTTTCTTATTCTTAGTCAATCTAACAGATAAATTATGTTTGTTCAAAGTAATAACAGCAATAATGTGTTTGTGCAGGGGTGTGTGTGTGTGTACACACGTGTGCTGATGTACATGTGAAATGAATGTGAAATGAATACAAGAGATGGAGGGAGAAACTAGTTATATTCCCTTATTATAAGGTGCTTACGCTATCTTTAAGGTGCTTCACACCCAGGAATTGATGTAGTGTCATTTGAAAGTTGACTTGAATTAGTTGTGAATGTATAGTGCAAACTCTAGGCAACCACTAAATTTAAAAAAGGAAAGAAGTATAATTAATATGCTAAGAAGATACTAAGAGAGAAAATCAAATCATATTAAATGCTGAATTAAAATCACAAAAGTCAGAAAAGATGTGGAAGACAAAAATAGGAACAAAGAACAAGGGCAACAAATAAAAAATAGTAACAAATATGGTACATATTAATCCAACTATCAATGATCACTTTAAACATCAATGTTCTAAATACACCAATTAAACCACAGAGATTGTCAGAGCACATCAAAAAATAAGACTCAACTATATGTTGTCTACAGAGACTAATTTTAAATATAAAGATACATATAGATTAAAAGTAAATGGATAGAGAAAGATATGACATGCTAACACTAATCAAAAGATAGTGGGAGTGGCTATAGCTGTATTAATTTCAGAAAGCAGACTTCAGAGCAAGGTAAATTATCATAGATAAAGAGGAGGCAATACACAATGGTAAAGGGACCAATATTCCAAGAAGACATAACAATCATTAATCTGTACACACTTAACAACTGAGCAGCAAAATATGTTAGGCAAAACTGATAGAACTGCAAGAACAAATAGATCAATGTACTATTATAGTTGGAGATTTTAACACCCTTCTATCAGAAATGGACAGATCCAGCAGGTAGACAATCAGTATGGACATAGTTGAACTCAACATCACCATTAATTAATTGGATACAATTGACATACATAGACTACTTTATCCATCAACAGATGATCTCCCATTCTTCTCAAGCCCACATGGAACATTCATCAAGATAGACCACATACTGGGACAGAAAACACACCTTAACAAATCTAAGAGGATAGAAATTGTGCAATTTCTTCTCTCAGACAACAATAAAACTAAACTAGAAATCAATAACAGAAAGATAGCTGGAAAATCTCAAGATATTTTGAGATTAAACAATACACTTATAAGTAACATAAGGGTCAAAGAAGAAATCTCAAGAGAAATTTTGAAATATTTTGAACTAAATAAAAATGTAATTTATTAAATATGTGGGGTGTAGCTAAAGCATGCTTAGATGGAGATTTATAGCATTGAAGGCATATGTCAGAAAAGAAGAAAGATCTAAAATCAATAATCTAAGCTTCCATCTTAGGAAACTAGAAAAAGAGGGGCGAGTTAAATCAAAAGTAAGCAGGAAAAAAAATAACACAATTAAAGAAAATATAAATGAAATTGAAAGGAAGAATCAACAGACAAACCAATGAAACCAAAAACTAGTTATTTGAAAGGTCAATAAAAGCAATAAAGCTCTCGGCAGGCTAATTCAGGGGGAAAAAGAGAGAAGACACAATTTACTAGTGTCAGAAATGAAAGATGGGACATCACTACAAACCTCATGGATGTTGAAAGGATAATAAATAAATATTATGAACAACTGTTTACCCACCCGTATGAAATAGACCAATTCCTTGAAAGACACAATCTGCCGAAACCCACACAAAAAGAAATAGACAATCAGATAGTTCTATATCTATTGAAGAAACCAAATCAATAGTTAACCTTTTAAAACAGAAATGGTTTTACCAGTGATTTCCACCAAATATTTAAGGACGAATTTATACCAATTCCCTACAATGTCTTTCAGAAGATATACAAAGAGGAAATACTTCTTAACTCATTCTATGAGGCCAGCATAACCCTACTAACAAAACCATAAAAGACATTACAAGAAAAGAAAACTATAGACCAATGTTTCTCATGAACACAGAAGCAAAAATCCTCAACAAAATATTAGCAAATTGAATCCAACAATGTATAAAAAGAAGTATTCACCACCACCAAGTGGGATTTTTTTCCCAGGTAGGCAAGCCTAGTTGCCAACAACAAAGTTGGAGGACTGACGCTACCTGACTTCAAGACTTATTATAAAGCTACAGTAATCAAGACTTTGGTACTGGCAAATATAGACATGGAGGAAACTTAAATGTATATTTCTAAGTGAAAGAAGCCAATCTTTAAAGACTCCATACTGTCTGATTCTAATTAGATGACATTCTGAAAAAGGCAAAACTATGGAGACAGTAAGAAGATCAGTGGCTGTCAGAGGTTAGAAAGAAGCAATGAATAGGTAAATTTTCAGGGCAGTGAAACTATTCTGTATGATATTATAATGGTGGATACGTGTCATTACACACTTGTCAAAACCCATAGAAAGTATAACACCAAGAGTGGATGCTAGTGTAAATTATGGACTTTGGGTGATAATGATTTGTCAATTTAGGTTCATCAGTTTTACAAAATGTACCACTGTGGTGTGGGGTGTTGATAATGGGGAAGGCTCTCCCTATGTGGAGACAGAGGGTATATAGGAAATCTCTGTACTTTCTACTCTATTTTGCTGTGAACCTAAAACATCCCAGGAACAAAAAGCTAAACAACCCCATCAGGGCTAAGATAACTGTTCAGGGGACAAGAAAGGCTCTTAAACATCTACTATGCTGGGATATGCATGCTCGAAAACTAGGCAACATTTGATACTGACTATTCAAAGTTGTGTGTCCATGTAGTAAGAAACCGATATCTCTCTAAATGAGATATATTCGTGACTATTGGCAATGGGGCAGGAGAGTGGAGTCCCAGGTACCGTATCAAGTTCTCGGCAGAGAGCTAGCATCCACATTCTGGAGAGTGGGAGAGAGAATGGTCAGTGGCTTCTGGGTAAAATATCCCTCTGCAGGTATCCTGCTTTTTGCCCTCAGCTTCTCATACTTGAAAACAAACATAAGGATGTAATGCAAAGCATTTCTATATCTAAAATTAATAAAACCACACACTACTTTATTCTGATAGTGATCAGGGGATTCCTTCTTTGAGAAAGACACTTTTAACTATGTATTTGTTTAGACTTGTATTACATCATAGTTTTATTACTCATTCCACTTTGATCAACCTTTACACATCTACTAGTTTTCACACAGAGTACTAAAGAGACTTAAAGCATCTTCTTTTTATAGAAGGAAAAACTGAGTCACCAAAATCCACATTGTATTTTGGGGTTGAATGGAAAATAAAATCTAAAATATGTACCCATCTAAAAAATCACCCTCTCTGTACCAGGAAACCTAAAGACTAATAGCCTTAACAGTGGTTTGCATTCAACTTCCAGATTTGCAGCAGATTTTGAGAGAGTGGGGATTAAAGGCCAGGCACAGAGGTGTGGATTAGAATAAAACAAAATGTGACAGGGAAAAATTACAAGGTGAAAAACCTTTGTTCATACAATGGAACATAATTTTGTGGTAGACATTTTTTAAGCTTGTATTGTATCACACAGTGTTCCTTTGCAAGATTTCATGTGTTGTTGTGTTAAAATGAATTTCATTTTGTCCCAATCAATGAATCTCCCCACTCACTATTACCTACAGGCCTTCCTAGCAGCCAGAGTTCTGGCTACACTCCAATACCAGACTGGCATTATAGTAAGTAAAGTTGTTGGTGTCTGTCCAAATGTTCAGTTGAGGTAGCTGGAAAATGTCACCTATACCCGAATAATTTTTAAATTCCTTTCTTTCTTTCTCTTTCTCCCCACGCTCTGAAATTACCTCCAGCTTATTTGTCTGGCTAGAGGTTAATGGAACACTAATGATGTTAATGAGCCTTTCACAGTGCAAGTTTTTTCAGGAAAGAGATATAATAGCTGTTTTCCTTCCCTTTTAATCTTTTTCATCATTCAGGAGTTACAGGCTGAGACAATTAGCAACTTGTACAGCTCTGTCTCCTTGCTCAGTCACAGCCCAGTGGGGCAAAAAGCAGGAGCCCATTAGACAGCTCCACATGTCCACAGGTGAGATCGTATGGATGAATGCAACACACTGCTTCTTGCCAGAAGGCATAACGCTATTCAAGGAGAGAGGAGGGAAATTAACAATCTGTTGATGAAGCTTTTCCATGGCAGGCAGGCAGCAGGAGCTGTCCAGAGTACTGAAGAGTCATCATAAATTCCTCCCCTCTCTCTGCATTAGGCTGAGGGCCTGCATGAGAGCCACAAACCTCAAGGAGCTGAGAGTCTAGTTCACTGAAGCATTCAAATGTGTAGTTATTTAGAGTAAACTTACCCTAAACTCATAGAGTCCTGGAAAAAAGAGAGAACATTTTTATAAAACAAGTTATTTAGCAATACATCCTAATTTCTTGGGCATTTCTCCATTTGGTGGTATTTTGGCATTCTGCCTCTCTATGCTTTGAAAGTATACATCCTAGATACATATGGTAATTAAAACATGAACTCATAGTGCTGCTAAGAGGGAAAAACATTGAGAGCAAAACATGTCCAAGATTTGAACTAATCTTGATTCCAACTCAGCTGGTGTTAGGTTTTATTTCTGGTGAAAAGGGCCTATAAATGCCTTCAGCAAATGCTTCAAGAAGAAATTCAGAGCTCTAAAGAGAGAGGGCTAAAGAATGTGACATTTCACTTTTCTTCAGATTGTTGATTTCTTTTGTATCTAAAAGTGGATTTTAATTAAATGGATCATGATTCATGACCAAGCTATAGCAAAAAGTATTAAATGCCCAAGTCAAAATCAGGAGCTGTGGGCATAATTTTCCTATAAAGTTCACTCTCAGTCAGAATTCAACCATCAACATTAGCTAACCTAAGACATAATATAAAGCAAAATATTAATAGGCCAAAATAATTTTGAACAAATTATATGTTGTAGATGTATAATAGGTTATTAAGCACATCAAGAGTTTTCTATGTATCTTTAAAACTTTATGGTTTAGAGAATTTCCTGGAGAAATAATCAAAGATTTGTTGTCTACCTACTATGAGTGTTCAATAAACTCTACACTTGGTGAGGTGGTGACTAAAAATAAAATATAAGGCCTAGAGCTAAAATACAGGGGAAATGCATATCTGAAATAATTAAGACAATAATCAATTATGCAACTTTGGTGCTGACAGAAGCACAAAGTTCAAGGAAGAGAAAATCTTATTCAGACTAAGCATAGTTGCTAAGGGCTTCATTAAAGAGGTTATGAAGTATGCATAAGATTTATACAATTAAATGGTAAAAAGAAGGGGTTTCCAGGTTCAGGAAATGAAGGAAAGACATGGATTCATATAATCATTGATGATATATGTATGCCAGAACCACTGTTTAGTGCCAGTGGGCAGATGGATTGAAACAAGCAGAAATAAAAGGTAAAGAAATTGCCTTAAGAAATAGTTGCCAAAATTCAGAAATAGGTTTAAAATGGAGACAGCAAGAATATGAATGTCAAGACATACTGAGAATGAAAATATTAAGGCTTGAGGACAGATTTGATGCAGTAGAAGAAGAAGAAGAAGAAAGACTCAAAAAGGATTTGGAGACAGGGCAACTGGAGTTATTGGATCCCAAATAGAAAAGGAATAGTTTTGTAGAAAAATCACTATGTTCAATGGCACCATTTAAAAATAACATATTTTATCTAGATCCACCATGGATCTGGCCAAACTGAACTACTGTAACGTTTTAAATTCCTCATTCCCCATTCTAACAGTTGCTTCAATTGCTCAATCGTACATATATACTCTCACACCAAATTAACAATAATTTTATCAATTTACTTCAATCAAATCCTCATTGGAGAAGAAGATGTTTTGTGGACTGTGCAGTTGGGTATCATTATCAATGTATGCTCACACTGTCCGTTTGGGACTGCAGGTTTCTAGAAGGCAAGCATTGCACCCATTTAACAAACTCTGCCGCTCTCTGTAGAGCACCATGACAACACATAACACAGACTTTCTGCAAGAAATGATGATGGCAACTAGAAATAGTCCCAAAGAATTTATCAAATGCCTTAGATGGTAAAATCAGAGCGAAAGCTTTTATGCACATTGCATCCTTGTTTTCTAAAGAAATAACGAACCCCCCAGCAGTGTAAGGAACTACATAATTGTGTATATGGGGCTGCAGTGCTTATAGCAATGTGCTGCATCCAGATGGCAAATGGGATGATGGTAAAGCCAGGATGAGGAAGCAACTAATGATACTTCAAATAGCAAACTGCAAAGCAAATGTAAGCACAAATGACATATCCAGGGCCAGACAATGGAGCACATGTCAAAGTCAGCTGCTTGGGATGGGAGAGGAGGAGACAAAAATAAAAAGTAAATATACACTACATAAACATAAATACAAATGCATGACACTACTTCAGAAGCACTCAATGCTTTTCAGATCAGCCATTACTCCCCATGCCTTGCCCCCATGCCTCTCCTGGCCTAACCCCGCTCAACATTAAACAGATCGTAGACTGCCCACTGCATTAGAGACAGAAATGGGCTCTTTGTCAGTTTCTCTGAAGAGAAGACTCTCCAAAGAACAGCTACCTTTAACTCAGAAGGCAATAAAATCCTTGGTAATACATCCCAGTCTTAGGGATCCCCTTTTGGAAAGTAGGGTAAACAAGGCCAAGGGCCTCTAGGTGGATCATACCTGGATGGACAGAGAACTCTCTCTAGCCCCAAGCCAACTTCTCTTCTCCACTCAGGGAAGGATTGTGCTGGACACCTACCCTGTGGTAGAACTGTGGCCCCTATTGGAATGTCAGTGGTGAAAAAATGGCTTTATGTTTAGACAGACATGCCAAGATCCATATAAGTAAATTATCACCTAGAACTTAAGAGGACTGAAGACTTCTGCTTGCATTTTCATTAGAGGGTATCTATCTGCATTTAAAGCTGCTGTACTCTGATAAGGGGTAGGGAGAGAGCTCTTGAAAATTTCCTGGACAGACGCTTAGATAATGTCTTCCAACCGACAGAATGCCCTCCCTGATTTATAGAGCCATTGCTGTCCTTGTCTGTGCTTTGGGAGCTCCCGATATAGGCTGTAAGAAGAAACTTCTCATCACAAGTGAACATTTCCAGCCCTAACCTATTTATCCAGACAACCTGTCAGCCTACCCGAGCCAGATTTTCTGTTGACATAGATGAGACAGCAATACAATAGCGGGGACTTCTTTTCTTCATCTTTATTGTTCACTTTTCCCTACTCACATTTGCAAACGCTTTGTCTAAGTGATAAGAGAGATCCTCGGGACTCAGTTTCCATTTTCATGTTATCATTTCTTTCCCTGGCTGCTCATTTATGACCAACTGCCACGAAGTGCTTTCATGAAAATACACTATTATAGCAGAATGATGCTCTCTTGACATTGAAGATTGGAATCTACACAAATGTTCTGTAACAACTCATTTTAATGTTTGCCTACTTGTCTTAATTTATTTTTTATTTCTGATTCTCAACGTACTCGAGACAGAGGGAGGTTTGCTTCAGCTCAGGGAGACATGCCACAAATCTAGCTGAGACCACAGATGGTGTGGGTTGGGATGACTACCTCTTTTTCAGGCTTGGAGTGGCTATTGGTATGCAGCACACAACCCCAAATGCTCATCAAGATTGTTAAAGGAAAGGGTTCAGGATGCACAGAAGCAGAGCAGCTAAATTATTCTTGTTTATGGCAGGAGAGGGTTCACTTTAGATCAGGACAGAAGTATATTAACACAGCAATAAACCTGGAAAATGACTTTTTTTTTTAATTTCAGAAAAAAAGGCTGGATTACATTCGCTGATCAGTGTCAAGGTATACTTTTAGGTGGGGCCAGAGGCGAATTTTCTGTGAATTAATATGCAACTCTATTTTCAGTCTTAATCCTTAGAAGGTTGTTGTTCTTCTAGGTGGCCATATATTACTAAATTGTAGGGTTAAATATATATAGACACTTGGCTATATATTTACTTAGTGAACTGTTGTCAGATTTTTGGTCTAAAAATACGTAATGCGAATTTCATTCTTCATACTTAAGTTGCAGTTGACAATCTATCATACCTCCAGGAGGAAAGACCCCTGAAGCCTCCTGTCCTGAGGTGGGCTAGAATGTTCTGCACTAGGGCTTTCCAGAGGGGTAAAATGGCAACATTGGGATTCTAGCAAAGAAGCCACCTTAACTGTATGCCTGGCTGTTCCATAAGGATCCTACACTGAGCATTGTCTGGTTCTTCCTTAGGTCTCCTTTTACTTTCTTCTGTTCATTGAGTACAACTGTATCACATTTGCTATATATTAAGTCCCATTGACACAAATTCCATATTTAATTAATCTTTATATCTCCCATGTTACCAAAGACCGTGCTTTGCAAACTGTAGGTGATCAAAAATATGTGTTAAGTACATAATGAAACATATCCTACTAACTACACCAGGCAGGGAAAAAGCTTTCACCGAGGGTCTCCTGAATACATATTTCCATATGCAGGAAGCCTTGCGATTCTATTGCTTAAGGCCCTTTGCAAGCCTCAGGGCCTCATGAAGACTCACCCTCATGCTGACAGCTTCAAAACAAGACTGTGCCTTAACCTTTTCTTACCTGTTTTGCTTCCTTATTCCACTCTAAATGTTTTCTCTGACTTCCCACTGCTCTTTCTGTTTTCTGTCTGGATTAATTGGTTTTTCTAGCTCACAACACCTTCCTTGTGTGTTTTCTAGACAACTTCTTATCACCTGCACCCATAGCTACAAAAGAGTGTTTTTTATAAACTGACCTCCTTGGCATTGCCTCTGGACTTATCCCTGATTTTGCCCTGTCAGGAAGCATTGTTGAGCCCTGGGAAATCAGACTCAGAAAGGGACATGAGTCATTGCATTTGAGAATGGGAAGTTAAGTAAGAGTTTATCTGGTCCAACCTTCTATTTTACAGCTGAAGAAGATGAGGCAAGAACCGAAAGCAAATAGAATGCACGGTACTTAACCTCGGGAGGCCTCTCGCCCAGCGGTTCTCAACCAAAGGCCACTTTGCCCTCCATGGTACTTTTGGCAATGTCTGGAGACATTTTTGCTTGACACAACTTGGGTGGGGGATGCTACTAAAATCTAATGAGCAGAGGCCAGGGAAGTTAAACATCTTACAATGCATAGGACAGCCTTATACCTGTAAAGAATTTTTCAGTCCAAAAAGTCAGCAGAGCTAAGGTTGAACAGCCCTGTTCCGGTCCATTAGGGTAACATAAAGCCAACAGACAAGGATGGAATAGAAACGATAAATTTTGCATTTTGGGTTCTGGGGTATATATTCTCCACAGAGCAGGCACCTCAAGATAAAGAGTGCCCTTAACAGGGATGGTTATATGATTACTCTTAAGTATTAAGGAGCACATATGATGTCAGAAACACCTTACATTCATCAAGTACAGAAAAGGTGTAGCATCCTAAGTCCTGCTCAGCCTGGTGTTCTCATAGCATGAGCTTGGGAAGCACATTGTTGTGTGACTTAGGCTCTGAGCACGTAGCAGGGGTCACAGACCCCTGTGGGTGATGCTACGTTTATTCTGACCCATAAGCTGGGTTGCCATATTAGTGGAGGAAGTACAGTGTTTTGAGCGGGCCCTTCACCTGAAATTCAAAAGGTTGGTCTCTTTATTCCTCCTCAGATGCAGATTTTTTTACATGACCTGGAGCAAGTTATGTCTTCTCCATTCTGAGTTCAGTTTCTTCTTCATCTGTTCAATGACATTAACCACAAAGGCAGTAGCTCCCAGCTCTGATAATCTATGGGATTCTTTTTCCTACCCCCACATCTGTCTCCTAGCTGTAAGAATCAGGTGGCAAACAAATTATCTAACAACATTTTCCTTTATAAACCAGAGCACCACCGGGGGCAGGACTAAGTAGAGAATCGCAGGGGTGTGTGGAACACAAAGTCATTTGGGGTTAGAACGCTGACCGTGGCCACTTATTAACTCCATGCTCTTGGGCAGTTATTTAAAGTTTCCAGTCCTCAGTTTCCGCATCTGTGAGGTGGGAATAATAATAAATAATAACAATATCTACCCATATGGTTGTTGGCAAGAAAAACTGAGATAATAAGCACAAAGTGATTAGGGCAGCCCCAAAGTAAGGAGCTAAGTAAATGGGATCAGCCAATGAGATTTGGTTTTGGGGTCAAAGGTTAGGAACATTATTCTCCTCTTCTAAGCCAGTCTGTTCTCCATGGAAAATAGAATTCTGAACATTGTTTTGGGTAATATATTTAATTCTGTGTGAGGGAGGAAAAAAACGCAAAAATATGCTATAACCCCAGCAGAATACTCTTGTGCCATTTACAATATAATAGTAAAAGAAAATCATTTACCCACTGGCACTGTAGCTGATTTCTCTGTCTATGCTGGTTTCATACGTCCTTTCACTGTGATTTAGATTAAAACTCAAGTGTCCCTGGGCAAATATTGTTCCTTTTCTTTTGCTTATGGCTGGGGAGAGAGGTTTCCAAGATCATATTCCCTGCGTCCCTGCCCTCCAAGAGGTCATTTGGCTCTTCCTTTTGGCATGTTTCCCCAATGTTAGTTAGCACAAGTCTTTCTCAGATACCAGCTCTCTCATTAGTTCTATTGGTTTCAATAGCTCCACGGACACAGTAAATGCAATATTTAACACCCAGGAGGGACGTGTTTCACTCGGATGGTTCTTTCATCATCTCTGCCCATCTGGAGCTCCCTTTTAAACTCATGGAGCACCAACTGCCTAGGAAAACAATGCACTTAGGTGACCTTTCCTTTCCTATGCAGATAAGGCTCCCACAAAATAAAGTTAGTGCCAGGAAAGGTGGTTTCTGTTGTTGTTGTTGTTGTTTGGGTGGGGGAGGGCTAATCCTTCGTAGATGATATTGGTCCTGTCATTTTCTAGGGAATTTCACCGAGATTTGATTAGATTTCCACCTTTGACTGACACCTGTTAATAACCAGCAAGATGGGTAGAGGATGTTTATATTGTCATCCAGGGTTATCTATGACTATTTTTCATCAGTTTTGTCACTCAAGGGCAGCAGTGAAGGATATTATTTTTTCTTAAAATATTGTTATGGATCTACAGACACTGGACTCTGGAAATTGTCCTGTACATCCACCTTCATGCTGGTTCTTAGACAATATATTGCCAGGATTGCATGCAATATTTAAAGAATGCATTTATGCACTTTTATTAACCTAGTTTTGATATGGTAGCTTGGTGACAGAGGTATTTATTCCCTATATCAATTCCAGGAGTATGGTTTCATGCAAGTTATTGTTGGTTTTTTTTTTTTTACCAGATTTTGTACTTTTAGAAAATTTTCTAAACAAGACCCAGACCTTTTGAAGTTCAAGTTCATTGATTCTCAGCCAAAAAAGAAAAAAAAAAGCTAAAAGAAACAAAATATGTCATCTCACTTGGAAAATCCAGTTGAATGTAAATACAGAAAAATGGATGTTGGTATTAGAAATCAGCTGCTGTGATGCTGAGTATGTAACAGATAAGAAATGAGTAGAAAATGAATAACATGTAGAAAAAAATAAAAAGTGCAGCTAAATTAGTCTTGTTTTTTCCCAGACCACAAAATCTTTAAAATTTTTAGACATGAGCAAAAAGAGCTGCCTTTTAGATGTTTTCTTTGCTCAGATTAAAAAAAATAAGAATAGGTTTATTTAGAATAAAAGGGGTTAGAGTCCAGTGAGCCAACAGAAGACCTGCGATGAGGGGTATTGCTCCATATTTTTTTGATAGGTGAATGTTCCCTGGTTCAGCGAGTTCTGGCCTGAGAAGAGAGCGGCTGCATCTTTCTCTCATGCCGTAGAGCAGTCACACCTCCTCCTGCCCCATTCTCTGAAGTGCAGTGCCCTGTTTCCTGTACTTCAAGATCAAGTGTCTAGGAGAGCCAAGGGCAAGCAAATTAAAGGACACCGAGGAACTCTTTAATTACACAGGCTCAAGGAAGAGAGGACTGTCAATCTCCTGCCTTTTAGGGGGTTTTGCTGTGTCTGCCTCAGCCAGAAGCCCCTGGGGAAAAATGCTGTGACACAGGTCTTCCCCTTGCTGTATGTCAGACCTGGGCATAACCTGGTATTCACAATTCCCATCTGCAATTTATCTGCAATTACAGAAAAAAAAAAAAAAAAAATATATATATATATATATATATATCCTTTCACCTTCTAGAAAATATGCCAAATGCATTTTAAAATGACTCATTTAAAGCCCAGTGACAGGGGCTGTTCCTAGTCATCATGCAAAAAAGACAGCCTTTTTATTCCGTCTCTCCCCAGAGCTAAACTGGGTGGGTATAAAATTTTTTCCACCTCTTTCCATCTGCCTTATTTTGGATCTGTTTTGCCATTTTGCCATCTGTTTTTTTGTTATTTTTTCCCCCAGTCCTTTGGAATTACCCTTGAAGTGGAATGGAGATGTTTTTCAGAAAATGCAATTCATTAAAAGACTCTTTTAAATCAATCAATCAATCACTCTGTCTTTTATTTACCTACAGCGTGATTTTAAACCTGAGCATTTTGAAACTTGAGCAGAAAAGGAAGGAACAAGGAGGAAGAAAAGAAAAAATAACAAAACTACATTTGTTTTTAGAATGGTTTCATAATGCAGATCATTATCTAATTCTTTGAAAACCACAAGCTCAAAGGTCAAAGGTCACACAGAACTAGGACATAAACCCATATTTTATGAGTCACATTTCATTGTTCTTTTCATAGTAGCATAGAACTGTAACTCAGGAACAAAGCAGGAAACTTGAACCAGGACTAAAGTTAACTGAGTTTCTTCTGTATAAAAGGATAAGGTGATTTTTAATGACTACGGGCCAAAAAGTAAACAAATCCTAAATAAATTTTAAGATTTTTCTTAGTTTTCCACCATAGCTAAGAAAGTATTTAGGACTCTTTCCCCCACAGTGTGACTAAGGCTCCTCATTGTTATCATCCAGTTGAGCACGCTGATCTCTGAGCTTCAGGCACATATTGTATTCTTACTTCATTAGCATAAAGGGAAATGCATTGTCCCTTGCTGAAAGAATCATTCTTAGAAAAACCAGTGTGAGCATTTTACATGAAGCTGAGATCTTTATGAAAATGTGGGCTCATGCTTGGGAAGAGGCCATGATACACACTGTTGTCGATCTATACAAGCCCCACTCTGCTTTCTTCAGAAACAGAGCATGTCCATAAGATAAAAAGAATAATTATTCCTTGTATTTACGGTTGTTGAAGAATTTCCACATACTTTATAATCTTGTTGTTAACAGAAACCTTTTGGACAGACCTAGACTGATTATGCCTGCAGTGACATTCCCCGCATGGACCCTCCAGAATTGCTCACTCTACTTGCCTAATAGGCACCCACAGCTGAACTTCTACCACCCCCAGTCCCCTATCCCCATGCACCCTCCTCCTGTGGTCTTCCCAATTCCAGTAAATGTCATCAATGTCACTTTTTTTTTTTTTTTTTAAAGACAAAATCTCACTCTGTCACCCAGGCTGGAGTGCAGTGGTGTGATCATAGCTCACTGCAGCCTTGAATTCCCAGGCTCAAGTGATCATCCTGCCTCGGCCTCCAAAGTAGCTGGGACTACAAGTGTGCGCCATCATACCCAGCTAATTTTTTTTCTTTTTTTTTGTAGAGATGGGGTCTTGCTTTGGTGCCCAGGCTGGTCTTGAACTCCCGACCTCAAGTGATTCTCCCGCTTTGGCCTTCCAAAGTGTTAGGATTACACTGTGCCCGGCTGCAATATCATCTTTCTAGTTTCTTTGGCCAAAATTTTTGGGTTGTTCTGATTGCTTTTTTTTTTTTTTTTGCCCACATCCATTCCCTATGCACACAAAATCCTGTGAGTTCTACCTCCAAGATCTATTCAGAATCTTATAATTACTCACCACCTCCACTGATAACATCCAGGACCAAACCAGGGTCTCCCAACTGCCTTCTTCCTTTCCTATTCTGAACCTGAGGCTCAAGTGATTCTTTACAGGTGTAAGCCAGGTTATGTTCAAAACTGGCAATGGTTCCTCATTTCATTCTCAGTAAAATACATGATCTGCCTATCCCCCCCCTTCTCCCCTGCGTAATGCCTCTTTTTATAAGATCCACAAAGACAGAAAATTTTATGTAATTCTTTTACCACTGTATCTCTAGGTCATAGAATAGTACTTTGCATAGAGTAGGTCCTAAATAATTAGTTGTCAGAGAATTAATAAGCAAGAGGAGTTAAAAGGCTCAGAGCTGAGGTTGGGAGTTTCAGAGCGAGTGGTTGTTATGAGTAAATAATGGAAAAGATGGTGAGCAAGAATATTTAAGATGTTTTGTTACACATCAAAAAGGTACCCATCCCCTTTTATGTTTTCTTAGAACTGAATAAAACTTGAAATTTCTTTCAGTTCTATCTTTTTTCTCTAGGTGTTCTGTGCTTTTGATTTGACACTCTTCAATGGCTGAATCACCTAGGGCCCCAGTTGCAAATTATTTGTATGTCATTGAATGGGAGGTCAAAGGACTTGCGAAAAGCCCATCCTGACTTTTACCCATATGCCAGTTACCCACTTGTTTGCAGCTATTTAATCTATGTTCCAGCTCTGAGGCCATGCAATAAAGTTGCCTGCTGTCCTGATGCTATTCACAAAGGGAATTTACTGTCTTGGTTTGAGATCATGAAACTCATAGCCCACTGGGTTACAACAGGACTGGGGTGACACCCAGTCTGCCCTGCAGCAGTACTTGGAGGGTGTTTTCTCAAAGCCCTTTGCAAATCTACTGCTTGTGCTTGTCCAGCCTAAACAGTAAAGGCTTGTGACACAAATGAGAGTTCCAGAGGAGCTGATCTCCCCTGGAACAGACTTTCAGTGCCTACAATGTCTACTGGGCAGCCGTCATGAGAAAAGAACAGATCTTTCTGAGGTCTCATGTACTAAAAAGCAGGCAGAGTTATATAATATCCACATGCATCTCAGAGACAAAAGAAACTCATTCCTCTGCATCACTTTGGAAACTATTCTATTTCCCACAAGAAATCAGCCATGAAGCCAGTCCTATAAGGTGGTTGAAAAACAAGAAACTTTGAATTTAGCTGAATTGTCATAGTATTTCAGGACTACTTTGAACTATTATAAAAAATGTGTTAACTTATATATAATTTCAAACTTAGAGAGAAAAAAAATTACAAAATCTCCCACTTAATTTCATTTAGATTCACCAATTGTTAATATTTTGCCTAACTTTCTTTACTCTTTCTACTCCCATGCTTGCTTTCTTATATTTTTATTAATAATTGAGAATAAATCTGAGCTGTTGTGCTCATTTCCCCCTTAAAATATTTCAGTATTTACTTCCTAAAAATAAGGACATTTTTTATATAACCACAGCACAATTTTCAAAATCAGGAAATGTTAGCATCAATATAGTACTATTCATAATGTATGTGCAAATTTAATCAATTTTCTCCTCTATAGCTGTCTATCCTTCTGGTTCAGGAGCCAGTCTAGAGGCATTCACTGCATTTAGTTGTCAGGTATCTTGATTCTTCTATAATCTAGAATCATTCCTCAAGCTTTCTTACTTTCAAACCTTAATGTTTTTGAAGATGCAGGCCAGTTCATTTGCAGAATGTTCCGTAATTTAGGTATGCTGGCTGTTTTCTTACTGTTAGATTCAGGTTATGCGTTTTTGGCAGGAATACCTAGAAGCGATCCTGCATCCTTTGGGGAGCATCTCACTAGGAGATACATGAGATGGGTCTGTCCTGTTACTGGTGATGTTTGCTGTGACTACTTGGTTCAGGTGATGTCTGGGAGGTTTCTGTTATGTCAAGTTACCATTCTTTTTCCTTTGTAATTTATAGGTAATTTGTGGAAAGATATCTTAAAACTGTGTCCATATCCTGTTCCTCACCTAACATTCAGCCACCAGTTTTAGTATCCATTGATGATTATCTAATTCAGTAGTGGTTGCAAAACAATGACGTCAGACCCCATCCTGTATCCCACGTCGCCAGCTGGGATTACACTGTGGGAGAGACGTTTCCTTTTCTTCCATTTATTCGTTCATTTATTCAGTTATCTATTTAATTCCATACAAACGCATTAATTTTATTTTATTCAGTGAATTAACATCTGTTATTTCTGTTATAATCTGTTAAACACAAATTTTAAGTTTCTCATGCTTGAATTGCCCCAGATTTGTTTAGTGGGAGCCGCTTCAAGCTGGCTTCTGTGCTGTTTCAACGCCCCACTTGCTCTGTGAGCACTTCTTTATTTTGCGAGCCATGACGATGTTCTAGGCTCACCTTGCAGACCCGTTCCCTTAGCCCTGGACCCATCCATTTCAGCACGGAGTTTGGGTTGCTATTAAGTACTTTGTATAGCCCTTTTCCTCCTCATTTGTCTCATTCGTTTGAAAGTTGAGATGTTCTAGTTACCTGTAAGGAAAGCCTGTGATGAACCAGAGCTTTTACCAACCTTCCCACGACCATGGCCCTAAGGGAATCCCAGAGACCAGCACTGGGCTATTTAGGACCAAAGTGAACCGAGCCTTATCACAGATGGTAGTTTCTTTCTTCCTTCCTTCCTTTCTTCCTTCCTTCTCTCCTTCCTTCCTTCCTCCTTTCCTCCTTTCTTCCCTCCTTCCTTTCTCAACCATATGCCTGTTTCTGATATAGATCGTTTTTTGATGTTATGCTCACACAAGAAGTATTTCAACCAGCTAATTGCTCATGTGAGTGTCTGATTTTAAAACTACTGCATGGGTACATACTAGAGAATTTAACTTGTCCTTGAGTTCAGAGTGGCCAGTCTGATAATCACTTTCAAAATTAAAAAGTGAGTATTATCCACTACAGAAAATAAAAACAGAAGTGACATACAATTGCAGAGGAATACTAAGCAAGGGAAATTGCTTACATCAGAAGCAAACTATGCTGTAACTCTTGAATAATTATAATAACACAATAATAATTGATTGTAAATCATCTCTGGAAAGTTTTACAGAACTCTATCAAGTCAAGTCTCCAAACATATTCAAAAAGATGCTTCCAGAAGAGAATTGGTGCTGTCCAAGTTCCCCCATCCTTGGAGTGGTAGAAGTGGACAGAATATCAAATAACAGCTTTTGTTTTCTACCTGAATCTATAGAGATGTGAGATTTTTCCAACAGGTGAAACATTCTTCAGAAAGAAACAAGTCATAGTCTGAGTCCCAGCTCCCTTGTTAGTGAACTATGACTCAGGTGAAAATTCTGGCCTACTAGAAAGAACTACTCCATATTTAAGTGGCACCTATCTCCATGTTGAAATGCCTTGTTCTTCCTGGAGACTCTGCATCTGACATATCTGGGCTATATCTCTATACCAGCTTTGTTTACATCATCTAAGTGGTAGGAAGGCCTTTATGAAGAAAATTCTAGCTATTCAGTGTTCAGGGCCCAGGGCTAGAGTAATGGCATTAAATTTGTTTAATAGTGAGAGATATTAATATAAATCAGAGTCTTTACCTGTGTCAGAGTTGGTTTTCCTTTCTTAGAGTTTACTCAAAGATCCTGAGTAAAGTGGACTGGGGATTGGAAAGGAGATTGAAAGGACCTTCTCTTACGCCAACTTTTGGTCAAAGAGACGGAATAGAGAGAATTTCTCAGTAGCAAGACTCAGGAAGAGATGAACATCGAGGGAGGTTCAAGGTGGAGAAGAGACCTCCTAGAGGCCGCCTCCACGGCCATCTGTCTTTGCAAGATGCTCTCTTCTCACATGAAATGGATTTTTACCATATGAAAAAAAACCCAATTCTTTGTCCCCAATTTGCTCTCAGTTTCTGAGCACAGAACTCCTACTCTCCCTGCAAGCAGCTCTGCAGTTCTTCCTCGAGGTGGGGGAGGCAGGAAACTGGCTGACAGCTAAGTATTCCTGGCCTGGCCTCCTTATCCCCATAATGTGCTCTCCAGCAGCCAGGAACATAGCCCTCCTGCACAGACTAGGCATGGACGTGGTCCAGCGAAGACCCTCCATTGAGCAAATGGCTGGTCTTGTTTTTAATTCAAGTATTAAAATAGCAGTAATTTGGCACTGATTAGCAGTGTTAGTCCTGAAGGCCAAAGGAGGACTAGAATTCAAAGTGAGGCTCTCAACAATTACTTCCTTTAGATAATCACTTTTTTAGAGGCCAACTGTGCATATAAATATCACATTGTGCCAGGGCTTGGCGAGTTTTTATCAGCATCAACTCAGGCAACTTCTACAGCAATCGTGCCCCTGGCTCTGGAAAGGGCCTGAGACAATCAGACTGGCCGGGAGAGCCCCAGAGAAGAGACTGAGAGGGCTCAGGCCCAGCCCCTCCTTGGAGGCCCATGTTTCTTTGCTGAGCAACCAGCAGCCAAATTCTCTATAGCTGTATCTCCTCAAAGATGTATTTGAAATTATTCTATCTCTGATTTGTAGGAAACTGGAGCCACACATGTTACAAAAACCTGATTAGCTAGTAGGACTAAAGATACAACTGTCCATCCACTCCCAGGCTCCTTCAGCAAATCTTTACCAAGTGCACTTCATGGCACCAAGCCCAGCCCTGGGCACAAGGTACACCCAGGTTAGTAATATGCTTGAATATACCAAACAACTCCTATTTCAGCTGGTGAGATAGACCAGTCAACCAATACAGTTCAACATAGCACAGGGCATATGACAAGCATGGACAGAGTCTTGGGACACTTTCAAAGTGTAAAGTTCACACCGAGGAAGGGAGGGGAGGAAAATGTCAAAAGGAGGTGACTGAGCTGAATCGTGAATGAGGAGAAGTTCACCAGCCAGAGAAGAGAGGGGCAATGGCTGGTTCAGAGGCTGGGGGACAGAAGAGGGAAGGTTGAGATCCACGCCCATGGCACCGGGGAGTGGAATGGGCTTTGGGAGAAGGCAGGCGGGCTGGAGGCGGAAGGGAGGGAGGCTGTGGGGCAGATGCAGACCCTTCCTGCAAGCATGGGAAACCAGAGCAGGGTTGGAAATGTGGAGTCTAGAATCATGTGGAGCTAGAAACAATGAAAGCACAAAGTTTAGCTCTTTATGCCTGTTCACATCTTTGGGCCTGACCTGGAAGCCTAGGACTCAAAGACAGCATAAGCACCAGCCCTGCTCCACCTCTGCCCATCCAAGCTCTTACTCTCTGGGCTGGGAACTGAGGTCTCACCCCTGTCTACAGTGAGCCTCTTAGCCTGCTAAGTTCCCCAAGGCATAACTGCTTACCTGTCGGAATACGAGGGATGTCCGGAAAGTATCCAGCCACTGTTAATGTATTAAGAACATATTACCTGGCTGGATACTTTCAGCCCTTGTACACACACACACACACACACACATATGCACACATAAAATGTACTGAGCAAAGCAATCTAATATGCAATCTTTGCATCTAATATGTGTAAGTATCATTTCCATTTAAAAAACTACTTCAGTTAACACACAAATATTTATTAAGCAGACACTATGAGCCAGGCACTGTTCTAAGCACTGGGGACATAGCCACAGCTATGCCCTCATGGAGTTTAAAATCTAGTTAGAAAAATCCAAGAGCTAAGCCTTCCTGAGCACTTACCTCCTGCCAGACACAGTTTCAAGCATTTTATGTGAATCAACTAATTTGATCATCACAACAACTCTAGACAGCAGGCATTATTGCCTCCACGGCACATACTAGCTGAAGTGCAAGGGTGTTAAGGAAGTTACCCAAGGCTACCCACTTAATAAATAATAGCTAGTAATTGAACTCAGGGAACCTGGCTTCAGTGACTACGCTTTTAAGCTATGAAGCTATTCTGTCTCTGAAAGGATTAAGTCAAAGTTCAGAGAGGTTAAATAATTTTGTGAACATCACTCAGTAATTCTGATCTGTGTCAAAAGCTCATGCTTTGGCCAGTCTACTGTAATCACATATATGCAGAAGTTTCCCAGTTTGTGAGAGATGATCTATTTTCAAAACAAGAGCTTCCAATGACAAAGAAGATACTAAACATTATCACATATTTTGATAATTGCCCACAATTCCACTTATTTACTGTAATTCACTACAATACCCCATTTAATTCATTTAGATATGGAATTTATGTACCAAACTATAGCATTTCAAATCTTGAAAACCTGGGTTTTCTACTCGTCTGTCCTTTTAGTCACTGCCAGCCAGGGATGGATATTCATTAAGACATATAAAAGATGTCCTTGGGGATCCTGATATGCCTGGGGTGGAAGGTGACAGAGGTCGTGCGCCAAGGGCCGGCCAGGAGGAGTGAAAGGCAGTTACATTCATTTACTCTCTTCACACAAGCCCATTCTCACTTCCCAGGCTGGTGAGATCTGGGGAAACAGTTTACATCTAATTAAATTATATTCCTATAAATCTATCACTTTATACTTGATAACACGAAAGTCTACTTGTTTCTTGCCCACCCATTTAAGGCTCTTGAGATCTGCCAGCATATTTTCCAGATGAATACCTTTTCATTTCCTGAAAATCTTTAAGATCTTCTAAAATTTCCAAATTAAAAAAATCTTTTATTTGAGTACAAATATTTAAGACACGTGGTCTCAGAAAAATGTCCTAAGCAACTTCCAATGCTAACATTTCTGTTCCCAGGAAAATGATCATCTATAATCATGTTTTATTTTTGGCCCTTAGAAACTACAAAATACTCATGCCAACTCCTTATGCTTATTTTAAACATGTACATCTCGATGTAGGGCCTGGTCAAACGCTTAGTGAAGACCCATATTTTCAAGGTTTTCATATCTTCATATTTATCTATATAACATTTGCAAAAGCTATTTGGGAATAGGGTGAACTTATTGTTCCTGATAATAACAGAGATAATCCTGGTGGATTACAGGGAATTGTCGTTGTCCCCTGCAATGTGTTTCTGAAAAGAGTGTGTATGGTGGTAATCATATAGGAACGGATGGAGCTCAGACATGGTGAATTCTCGCTCCAGCTCTGCTACTACTGGTTGCCTGACCTTGGGGTAGGCTGGGGGAGGAGTGGCTAATCCTCTTTGGAATTCAGTTTTCTTGTCCATAGTGAGAGTAGTAGGGTAAAATCATCCCCAAATAAAATGGGGCTTGCAATGTCATCCTTCTGGCTAGTGACAGACCTGATACTAGAGAATAGGTGTCCTGACTTCTGAGTCAGTTCTCTACTTCCAAAATGTTAGCATCGAGTTTCTCCTGCACTTCTGGGTAGGGGGCCTCTGGTTTTTGGTTGGTTTATTTTCACATACTCCTGGTTGCTTAGGTTTATCACATTCCTGGGCATTTGCATAATTTGACAGTAGTTCTTCGTAAAGAGTACCAGTGGGAGGCACAGAGTACGGAAGAGTCACCTGGGGACATTTTAGTCAAAATATATTTGTCCTCCCCTCCACCTTTCTTCTTCTCTCCAGCATGGCTCAGCCTTGATTTACCTAGCTAGTCACCTATTAGTTTCCGGATGATTCTGACATACATCTCCCAGCCCCACCTCAACTAGGACATCCAACATACCTGCTGCCATAGGTAAATTGGAAATCTAGTGTCTCTCCCAATAAAGAGCTGGCAAAAGCTCCTTGACATTGCTATGGCATTTGAGCTGATGACCAGCAAGTAATTCTATTCCCCAGCTGCTTTCTTCCCTATAGGGTATTTAAATTCCCTTTTCATTTGTACATCACTAGCAAAGTGCTTCTAAAATACTGTGAAGATGTTCTAAAGTTCTCTTAGAAGCTTCTTAAAGCAAAAATGATGGTGTTTCTCCATGACTTCTTCCTAAGAAGTGACTTGGAAAAAAAATATTCCAATCTGTAAAATCAAATCCCTCTCAGACCAATTTGTACACCATGACAACCCCAAGGATACAGATTTGAAGGAGAACTTTCTCTTATGACATCATTCAGTAAGAAATTCCCTTAATTCCAGACCCTTTATTGATTATATGGTTTTGGATCAGCCAGCTCATTTGGGTGACAGATGATTCTTGCCCTTGTGTTACCCTTGTATTTTTCAGGCTTTAAAAGACTCTGAAAAGATCATGAATATTAAACAGAGACCCTGGGTAGAGAAATTCTCATGCTAGATACTATATTGTTGTTTATCAAGATCTGTTTGTGTTTCACTCAGACGTGTATTTGCTGGGCAGTGTTTTTATTGTTTGCCCTAGTGGAAATGACAACACATACACACACACAGAAAACCTTTGCTTTTAAGATTTAAGCAAGGGATGTGCCCGAGCCAAGGGCAGCACGCCTCCGAGAACGACAAGCTATTCTGGATGGGTTCCCTGCCTCCCTCCTCTGAAGCTGTTTTATCAAGGGCCATCTGGTCAGCCCGGCATGCTTGGAGGAGCGACACAGGGGTCCAGATGGATGGGTTCTTGGAAAGTTCTTTAAAAACCAGTGCACCCAACCCCTGAATCACCATATGCCAAAAGGTCATCTCATCCTGAGTGGCATTCTTCCTGGGTCTCTCTGTGTGTTTTTTCATTTAGAGTTGGCACCCTGGGGCTTTTGGGGGTTATGGGGTTTTAATTAATGCGTTATTATAATTATTCTAAGTACTATTATCATTGACATCAATGTCATCTGAGGTTTCAGAAAATAAAACTGAAAGGAGGAAGTCGGGTGTGCTGAGTGGTCTCTGTGCCAGATGAAAGCAGAGCGACCCCTGCTAAGTCGGCAGCAGCACGGGTCCAAGGTTCTCAATTTGGTCACTGTCCTTAACAGGAGTGCCAGCAATGGCTACCACAACTTCATGGCACAGAAAGTGGTCTTATCTCTGCTCTGCAGGTAGGTTCCGAACAGAGGGGAGGAAGTTTAAAAGAAGAGTGCAAATGACAGGCAGAATTATTAGTCTATTTCTCCTGGACTTAAGTCAAGCCCTCAAGAAATAAAAAAGCCATTTTAATAAAGTGCATTTATTCTCTGATTTTCTTAAAGTACAGCTTTTTCTGAAGGTAGAAGGTTAAGCAGTATGACATTTACAGTTGTCTCTCGGCCCCAGGACTCCCCTATCCCTGGGCCCTTTGCAAAGCACTCAGCAAACCCAGTAAGATCCAGCCTCCTATGGAAGCCTGGGGCCAGGACAGCTCCTCTGCCCAGGGCACCCTGGGCCCCTCTCCATGGCTTGTCTGCCTCCTCACAAAGTCAGTGGCCCTTTCCCAGAGTGACAAGTCGATGTAAACTCAAGCTGGTGACTTGCTGTGAGTAGTACACGCTTCACAAGAGTCCCTCGACAGTGTGGGAAATCTCATTAAAGCCTGACATTTGCTGCGCATCCCCACAGGGCAAAGGTGCCCATTCCAATCACAGAGCCCCACCGCAGGGCCCAGCAGGCAGCGTGGTGGCATCAGGACTGAGCTGTCAACCTCAGGTCCCCTGTCCCTCGGCCTCCACCATGTCCCACAGCCCTGACAAGCTCTTGTGCCCCTGCAGAACCCTTTCTATTTGGGAGCCTGAAAATATTCTCCTTGCCTCTGTCCTCCCACCATTTTCCTCAGTGTCTCCTTGTACAACAATAACTTTGCCAGCATAGGAACCTGAATAATCCTCCTATGCAGCTCCTTTCAACCTGGTTCCTGCAAGAGATGGGGAGACCCGAGGAAGCAAGATCTTCCCAATGGACCCCCAAGCAGGAGCCATTTTATTTCTGTGCACAACTGGATGTGCTGGGTGGTCATCTCTGGTTAAACACCCCTTGCACTGGGAATTAATGCAAATAAGGACAGAAAGCCCCAGTGGCCTGAGTTCCATGTTGTTCAAGCAGCATCTTGGAATGGCAGTTATAACCCTAGAGATACACCAATTGATTGCACTCCTGGTTCCCAGAAGCAACATATAGGGAGCAGCTCCTTTGTTAATGCTCTGGATGTGTAGAGTTATCCAAACCCACCTCATGGGGTCCAAGGGTTCATTTCTACATCAAATTTTTATATATACATTTTTAACATCCAAGATATATCTATTTTCCCTAAGTGAAAAAAATCTCTTTCCCCGGGTTAGCTTGTGGTTAATGGATCAAAGCCATTCCCAGTGACTTTGTTTTAGCTTTTCCTACCTGAATTCTCTGTAATTCAGTCTCTATCTCTTTTTCTCTTCCTCTCTGCCCCACCAATGCTGCCTAAATACTAGCACCTATGGTGTCAGCGATCTATTCATGTTTTACATACAGAATCCTTACTTTGCACCAAACTCTGCAAGGTATTTTTATTATCATCCTATCATCCTTCCCTTAATGTTTTTATGTGAACTATATATTATTCAGTGTTCTCTAGTGAAACAGAACCAATAGGATAAGTGTATATGTGTGTACAGATTATATATATACATATATATATATATAGAGAGAGAGAGATTATAGAAATGGGTTCACATGCTTAAGGAGCCCAGAAGCCCCACATTCTGCTGTCTGCAAGCTGGAGAACCAGGAAACCTGGTGGTATAATTCAGTCTGAGTCCAAAGGCCCAAGAATCAGGAGTACTGGTGTCTGAGGTCAGGAGAATATGCAAGTCCAAACAGCAGCAAATTTGCCCTTCCTCTGCCTTTTTGTTTTGTGCATCCCTCAACAGAGTAAATGATGCCGATCCACATTGGTGAGGGCACCTTTTCAATTCAGTGTACCAATTTCAATGCTCATCTCTTCCAGAAATGCCTTCACAACACACCCAGAAATAATGTTTCACCAACTATCTGGTATCCTTTAGCCTAATCAAGTTGATACAAATTCATCATCACAAATTGCATGAAGAGAAGTACAGAGGGTACTGGACAAGTACTCACGCACCTACCCTGTAAATTTAGTGAGTTATATTTTGTCACTTTTACTTCAGAATTTTTTTTAAGAATGAAGGAAAATCTTACAAATAGAGTTGATATCTCTTTTGAATCTTTCTCCCCAGTCTGATGGGGGCAGCCACTATCCTGAAGTTGGTGTGTATCCTTCCAGTTCATATGTTTATAATTCTTTTCAGGAGAACAATGAGGTGGTGAGATGTTGAGTAGCCCAAGGCTACTCAGCTAAACAAGCACCTGGGCCTGGAATGCCAGCTCTCTCCTGGATTCTAAGCCAGGGGCATGCACAGACACATGTAGGAGGATGGCAAAGGGATAGGAATGGAAAAGATGCAAAATCATCACCAAAAAAAGAGAGTACATGGAAGAGTGGCAGGTAAAGAAAGGCATAGCTCTTCCGAATTCAGCATTCTGGCAGAGCAGGATTTGTGCTTTGGGCGGCCTCCACACTTTCACTGGATGTCCGACTCCATTGACACTTCCTCTTTCTTCCCGTCTGTAAAGCTTCAGAACATTATGATAGTATCTGTAAACCTAGGAAGGGTAAGTTGCCCTTTGATCTGCCTCCTTTTCCTCTTTTGATCCATCATCTTGTACTTCCAAGCTTAAATGGGTCTTGCCATGTCCTATAGTGGACATTCTTCAAGATCCCTGCTAATTTAAAATGCTACTATTCTAAATTTTGAGATCCAATCATTTGGGGTGTCCTTTGCATATCAAATGCTGATAATTACAGGTCCTCTGACTATCTCATGGGGTCATACAAAGGATAAAATGAGCCAAAAGTCATTTATCTAATAAATATTTGCAGATTATTTAAAATGTGCACAGGCTTGGGATACAAATGTGAGCAAAACAAATTGCTGTCATCATAGAATTTATAATCTAGTTGAGAAGAAAGAAAGAAACATAGAAAAACACTAAAATGTATTTTCCTAAAGGGGGAATAGAAGGGTCTGTGCAAGCATCAAGGAGGGCTACCTCATATGGACATAAGAGATAAGAAAATCTTCCAAACTGAGCTCTGAGGGACAGATCTGGTTGGCCAGGAGAGGAAAGGGATGGCCATGTGCTTTGTTCCACATGTGGGAGACAATGTGATTTTGAGACATGCTTGTTCTGCGATGCAAATAACCATCAGTCCATATCAGCACCGTATGACTAATTTCCCTTGTATTTTTCCAGGAACCCCTTAAGCAATCCAACTCTCCTCCTTTGTGTCCTTACTCTGATATCTTCCTCTGCAGCAGGTTTCCTCACCCCCTTATCTCCAGCATCTCACAGCGACTGCTGAGAGTGGAGGCATAATGAACTGATGGAACAAAGGAACTAATGAAGAATGCCAGATCGCATTGGCAGCCACACCCCCTTGGCAGCCACACCCCCTGGTACCCAAGGGATTCCTTAAACACCCCATGGAGGTGGAATCCAGATTTATTGCTCTTCTTACAGATATTCTAACTCCAGCCTTACAGAATCAGTCTGAAGGATCTGACAGATATATTTCTCAGTCTCTCCTTCCTTTTCAAATTAAAAAGTAGAAGGATTTAAAAAAAAGGAGGAAAATAATCCCCAGAAAATGTTTCCTTTTGTTTTTTATGGAGCCAATTTTTCTGTAGCACTCTTTGAGCCTAGCTTGCCACTCCACAAGTGAACTTCTCCCTCATGCAGAGGACATGGCTCAGATTTTCAAATGGTATAATTTCTGGCAGTGAAAAGAACCACTGGAAGTATCTCGGGAGAGAGTAAATCAGGGAAAGAGCCTCAGCCACAGCTTGGCTTTCAAAGTAGGCTTCCCATGGGTAGGAGCACTTTGTCTACTGGCTGTGAGCTCCTGAGTGGAGAAGATGCAATTCCCAGGCCTATCGGCATAGCTCCTGAGAGAATCTGCATCCTTGGAACCAGATTTTTATTGACACCAGGAGAGGGAGAGCTGTTACTAGAGCCAAGGGAGTGGAGAAGCAATCCCAACCAAAATGAAGCAGCTCAGCCCAGCTTTCCCATAAGGACCCAGGAAGTCCTCTCTGCAGCAAGAGGCTTCAGCTTCTGGCCACAGTGGAGTAACAGGGACCAGTTTTGCCATTCCACCTGAAACAACCAAAAAACAGACAGAATATATGTAACATGGTTTTCAAGGCCCTGAACACCAGGCAATGAGAGAGTGATCCATGAGAGATGGAAAACAAAGAAAGTGATGCCTACAGTTGCCACAACTCATTGCCTTAAGAATTTACATGCTATAGCACAGGAAGGTGGAATCTGAAGGACTCTCTGAGTTAAAGAGATAAAGTTGAGAGTCTGCAGAGATCAAAGCAACTAGAGTTTGCAAAACAGAGTCCTAGGGAGGAGAGAGTTAGCTACACAAAGCAAGAACTTCAGAGATCTGCGAAGAGTTCCCCTCAAGTACTCAGGTGAGTACAGATCAGACCATGCATGTAAGGAAACTACACAAGGCAGGGGAAAGAATCACTCGAAAAGAGGAGTAGTAACAGCACACAGCATCAGGAAAAGTACTTGTTCCTTGCTGCCAGACAGGAAAACCACATGCTGCACAGAATATGTGGGTAGAGTACTCAGAAGGATTTTCAGAAGCAGAGAGTGATTAGCCCTAGAGTGAGCATAATTCCAGTTCTGCCTCACAGATTTTAAAACCAAGACCCAAATGGATCAAATTATTTCCATGAAATTCAAATATATCCCAGGACAAAGGTCCACAATATTTCTAGAAAACTAAAAATATCCAGTGCACAACAAGGTAAAATTCACAACATCTGATATTTAATAAAAAATTACTGGGTATGTAAAGAAGCAAGAAACTATGGCCCCTATTGAGGAGGAAAAAAATCAGTCAATTGAAAACAACCTGGAATTGACACAGATAATACAATCAGCAACCAAGGATATTGAAACAGTTATTATACCGGCTTTCCATTTGTTCAAACAGTTAAGCAAAGACATAGAAAACAAACAAACAAAAAAACTAAGCTACACTTCTAGAGATGAAAAGCTAAAATGCGTGAGATGGAAAAAAAACACTCAATGAGAATAATGGCAGATTAGATATTGAAGACAAAATCAGTGAACTCGACTACATAACAATAAAAACTGTTGAAAATGAAGCCTATAATAAAAAATATGATAAAAGAAAATATGTAGAACATTAATGATCTGTGGGACAACTTCAAATGACCAAATAGACATGTAAATGGAGCCTTTGAAGGAGAGGAGGGAAGAGACATAAAAAATGTTTTCAGAAATATTGGGCAAGGTTTTTTTCACTTACATTAGCACCAAAAAAATGAATATTGAGATACAAACATAACAACATATACAAAATCTATATGAGAAAAACTACAAATTCTGATGTAAGAAATCAAAGAGGACCTAAATGAATGAAGATATATTACATATACATGGATAGAAAGACAATATTATTAAAATGTCAGTTTTTTCCAACTTGATATATGGATTCAACACACTCCCAGTCAAAATCTCAGCAAAGTTATTTTGTGGATACTGAAGAACTAACTCTAAATGTTTTTATGGAAAATGAAAGACCCTAAATCACCAATATAATACTGAAGAAGAAGACAATGGAGGAGCACTGGCACTACCCAGCTTTAAGATTTACTATAAAGCTACAGTAATCAAGGCAGTATGGTATTGGTGAGGGAATAGACAAATATTAATAGATCAATGGAACAGAATGGAGAGCTTAAAAATTGACTCACATAAACATAGTTAACTGATTTTTGACAAAAGAACAAAGGAAATTCAATGGAGAACAGATAGTCTTTTCAACAAGTATTGCTAGAGCAATTGGACATTTGCATGCAAAAACATGAATCTAGACATGGACCACTATGGACTAAATACTTGTGTCACAGCCCCACCCCCTAAATTTATATGTTGAAAGCTAACACCAAAGTGATGGCATTTGGAGATGGAGCTTTTGAAGGTGATTAGGTCATAAGGGCAGAGCTCTCATGAACAGGATTAATGCCCTTACAAAAGAGATCCCAGAGAGCTCTTTTGTGCTTTCCAGCATGTGAGGACAAAGCAAAACTATGGCCATCTGTCAATCAGGAAGCTCGTTTTTGGCAGACACTGAATCTGCCTGTGCTTTGATCTTGGACTTCCCAAACTCCAGAACCGTAAGAAATAAATTTCTGTTGTTTATTGTCTACCCAGTTTGTGGTATTTTGTTATAGCAGCCCAAACAGACATAGAGTTTACATCTTGCACAAAAATTAACTCAAAATGAACCATAGATTTAAAGGCAAAAAGCAAAACAACAATACTTCTAGAAGATAACATAGAAGAAAATTATGAAAAAATGTTCAACATCAAGTGTCATTAGGGAATTACAATTTAAAACAACTATGATATACCACTATATAACTATTAGAATGACAAAAATAGAAAATATTGACAACCCCAAATGTTGGCAAGGATGTGAAGCAATAGGAACACTCGATCATTGCTGATGGAAATGCAAAATGATACAGACAATTCTGAGGACAGTTTGCAGTTTCTTACAAAGTCAAACAAATGCTTACTCTGTGATATGGCAATCACACACTTAGGTGTTTACCTAAATAAGTTAAATACTTATGTCCACATAAAACCCTGCCCATGAATGTTTGCATGTATTTTAAGACCTAAAATTTTAAGTGCTGTCTTAACCTCTTTGAATCTCACAGGGACCCATCGTCTATGATGTCTAATTGTATGTTCCTTTATGTCCTTATATGTGTTTTTGGCAAATGTATTAAGGCAATTCAGTGGAGAAAGAAGAATCCTTTCAACAAATGGTGCTGGAAAAATTGCACATCCAGATGCAAAATTATGGACTTCAATCCAGATCTCACACCACATACAAAAAATATCTTAAAATGAATCATAGGCCTAAACATAAACAAACCTGTAAAACGTTTAGAAGGATTCATAACAGAACAAACTGATAATGAGACTTCATCAAAATTAAAAACTGTTCTTTGAATGACACTGTTTAGAGAATGAAAAGACAAATACTGAGAGAAAATACTTGCAAATCATATAGTTAATAAAGGACTTGTAGCTAGAATACTAAAAACTCTCATAATTCAGTAGTAAGAAATACCAACCCAATTAAAAAGTTGGCAGAAGATTTGGAAAACACTTAACCAAAGGAGATGTACTGCGGCAGATAAGCACATGAACAGATGCCCGACCTCATTAGTCATTAGGGAAAATGCAAATGAGAAACCTCTACAACACTTACTCAAATGGCTAAAATTGAAAGGACTAACTGTATCTGGTGCTGGCGAGGATGTGGGTGAGCGGGACTGCTTATACACTGGTGGTGGGAAAGTAAAATGACACAACCACTTTGAAAAATAGTTTGGCAGTCTCTTTACAAGGTAAACATATGCCTACCTTATAATCCAAGCATTCATTCCTCTCCTAGGCATTTACTCAAGAGAAATGAGTGCATATGACCATAAGGACATTCACACCAACTTTATTTGTAATAGCCCCAAACTGGAAACAACCCAAATGTTGGCCAGCAGGTGAATGCATAACCAAGCTGTGGTACACCTACACAATGGAACACCATTCGGCAACAAAAAGCAATGATGTATTGACACATACATTTGGCTGAATCTCAAAACAATTATGTTGAGTGAAAAGGAACCAGACAAAAAAGCGTACACACTCCATGATTCTATTTAGTAAAGAAATGTTGGAAATGCAAACTTATCCACTGTGATAGAAAGCAGATCAGTGGTTGCCTAGGATTGCAAGGAGGGTTACCAAGGGAAATGACAAAACTGGTCAAGATGGTAGATATGTTCTACGTCCACTATCTTGATGATGCTGGTTGTGTGAGTGTGTATATAAATAAGCTATAACTTATCAAATTGTACACTTTAAATACGTGTGGTTTCTTATACATCAGCCATACCTCAATAAAACAGTAAAAACCAAAGCAAACTATGAAGCAACTCAGTGGGTTTTGCACTGTGAAGTATAGGGGTGGGGGAGGACAGAGAACACAAAGGCCAAAGGTACGGCTCGGGTGGCCGGTAGGTGGGCCAGCAGCGTCATGGAATATTTACACTTTTGAGGAAGGTCTGTGAGGGCTTAGAACAAAAGTCAAGGAAATCAGAAAGTTTATTTCTGGATGTTTGGTAGGTATCGACTCAGACATTGAAATTCTGCCAGCAAAGTAGGTCCCACACTGCCTGAAAATTCTCTGCTTTGTTAGAACTCAGAAGGCATGGCCTCCAAATGTTGGTTAGTGATAATCAGGGCTTAAGTCGAATCAGATGTACCAGTCCCTTGGCTCTGACATCAGCCTTGGGTGGCCCTAGGCCCCTGGGTGGTGGTGGCTGGAGTCTGGTTCGGAAGCAGTGTCCTGATTGCGCAATCAGAGATAATTGGTTTCTAACTCTGATCCCATTTATCCTTCCCATCCCCAGCCAGGAAAAGCTGCCTTGGCTCCTTTGTTTTTAGCCTCTAAATTTTCTTACTGTCAGCTGCTAAACATTTTGGTCTCCCTCTTCCGTCCTCTTGCATCTTCTCTCGCCTGCCTCACAGAGCCCTGCTCTCACCTGAGGCCGGCTCACCACTCACTCTCCCCTGCTTGCCCTCAGCCTCACTGTACACAGCCCGTCCTCCCAGTGGCCGCCCTGGGAAACAGCGTCCCTTATGCTGCCCCCGGGAAATGCAGTGGCTCCTCTCTCTTTCCCTTGAGGGGCAGCTGCAGAAACCCTGCCCCACTTGATTAGTGACATCGCCTGCCTCCATCCTAGTTCTTTAAAAATCAATCATCCTTATGTCTTGTACACCAGACTGTCAGCTTCCGGGGGGCTTGTCTTACCAGCCCCTTTCCTATCCACAAGACCCTTGTCCTCACTAAAGTGTCACTAGGCTTTCCACAGAAGCCTGAGTAGAGCAGAACTCATTCAGGGGAGAAAAAAGCCTAGGTTGCAATGACTTTACACATCAATAAGACATATGTATGAAGCTGTTCAAGTTGTTAATGATTCACCATGAAACATCGAATACCACCCAGGACAAAGCACCTTACTAACCATTAATGAACAAGCATACACAGAATATGAGATAGCTCCTGCTCTCCTTTCAGCTGCCTTTGATAATGCAGGCTCCTGTATCATCCCTGCTGTATAATGAAAACCTCAGCCTGAATTGTATCAATGCAAATCGCAGGAGCTGCCTGCAAGCTTGTGTATTATAACTTATCTGTGGGGCCAATAAAAAGATATCCCATTATCAGCCTTGTCCACTTAACTATTAATAAGGCTCCCCCAGCCTTTCATCCCACACCCCTCTCCTGCTCACATGGCCAGCACTGCAAAGCCTGCCTAACTTCCCCGTATGCAGACTTAACTAGGGAAAGGTGTGCAGAGCGGTTTAAGTGTTTGCAAAATGAAATCCATGTAAAGTAACATAAGGGAGCTCTTCAGTGGTGCACGGTCTTTCATCCCAAACGCTGGAAGTCCCAGGGGCTGAGATGCCCCTGTCCTGAGCCACAGTCCTTTCAACCCTTCAGAGAGGCCTCCCTCAGAGTCTTAGGTGTGTGGGAGGGTGTGCCTTATATGCTCTTGTTTCTCGGGGCAGTGGAGGCAGAAGAAAGGAGGCTGGGCAGTCACTCCTTCGGGATCACTCTCTACCCCCTCTTCCTCTCCGTCCCCCCAGCCATGGGCTCCCTTCCTGACACTTCCTCCAGGATGAGCTTGTCCTCTGCCTTCTTTGCTCCACTAGGAACTCTTGTGTGAACCTTGACCCGGCAAAGGGACCAAGCCCAGACCCAAGTGAGATGAGACACCATCCTTCCCTGTCCACCAGGAGGTGCTGTTCTCCCTAAACCCAAAGTCATTCCGGTCCAGCAGGGAGCACAGAGGCCCCGCCCCCACCCCGAGCCCCAGTGCTGGGAGGCAGCAGAGAACACCAATAAGGTTCTCTGGCTCAGAGCTTTTGTGCATAATTATAGTCACTTTCCTTTACTTGTATTTTCTGGAGTATTTTCTCCCCTTCCCAGACCCCCCTCCTCTTCATTTCTTGGATATTGTTCTACTGCACATTTTAGCTACAGTTACTCATTCCCTTTCTTTCTTGAAAACTGCCTCACATTCATTTTAGAATCAAGTGAAGTGCACAGAATTGTACAATCGCTAAAAGGAAATTTCTGGAAGAAATGCACTGAAAGGCATTTTTCTTCCTGGCTAGCCTATCCTGCTATGGCTGGTATTGCACTCGGGCTACTTAACAATGCACAGGACTCTCATCTGACGGTATTCACATGACTATATTGTCTCCTGTGACCTTCACAACAATATTCATAACAACAAATAACCACAGAAGTGTTATTTATCCCTGCCTGTTACTGAGGAACTTAAGACTAGCAAAACAGCCTTATGCTTAACAAGTGGTTAGCTGGTTAGCTGCTGAGATTAGACCAGAATCAAACCCTTTGACTCTTGTTCCTGTCCTGTTTCTCCTTCCATAGCTTTGCTTTTTTTAATGCAAGAGTCAGTCATAGTAATTACTCTTCCTTGCCCTCCACATAGTTTCACTTTTTTAAAAACAGTTGGTACGGACTGGCTTTTGTTTTTGAGACAGAAGGAGGATTTCCACTCTTAAGAAATGCTCTGCTAAACCTGTCCTCTAACCAGTCAAATTTTCTATGTGGTCGACCGACAATGTCCCATGAATATTTATAGTGCTTTTTAAAGCCCTTTCCCTTGTAATATTCTATGTAATCTCCACAACAATTTAGAGTAGGGAAGAAGATTCCCAAAATACAGATGCAAAAACCGGGGCTGTGTGGAGTTAACATCCCGGCTGCAATGTACTCAGGGTCTATGCCCAGGGCTCCTAGAACAGTCTTCGTTTCCTACTCGGTACCTCTCTCTACCTCAGTTTCTTCTTCAAATAGCAAAACCAGAAGTAAGTTTCTTTGTTTTATTTAGGAAAGGACATGAAGAATAAGTTATCTTAGCACCATAAGAGAAACAAGAGGTAAGCAGAATGTAATTACCCACGTTGGAATGTTGCCACCTACAACAGCTGCGGAATTCCACTGTGGGACAAAAAAGCAATATTGACCAAGAAATATCACATTACCCTCCACAGACCCATTCTGATAGTTTGTTGATCACCCATATTTATTCAAAAGACCTAAGAATCTATCTACTTAGTATGAGAAACTCATTACTGTCATTTGCAGATGCTCAGGGATGTAGTGTCTGAGACTGAGAGTAGGAGACAGGTAAGAAAAATTAATAATGCATATAGTAAAACCCATTTAGTTTTCTCTTTGTGAAGAAGAGCCCTTGTGAGTTAAGATGGAGCATTAAGAGTTTGGAATGATATGCAAGGTGAGAAATAAGACTGTGGAAGGATGGGAATAAAGCTTTTGACTGTGATGTCCAAGCCCCTACTGGCAAACTCAAATCCACCCTCAAATGAGGCAGAAGGAGCTCCCAGTGCAGAGCAGAGCCCCCAACTTTCTTCTCACTACCTAGAAGATGGGGTTTCTGAGCATTGCAGAGGCAGACTGGGATAAAGGTTCCAGAAAGCAGGCATCCAGATCGATACTGAAGCCTTTGCTGCACACAATGAGCGAGTGGTTACTTGGAAGCTTCGGACACTAAAAATAGAGCTGTTTCCTAAGGGGCTGGGTAGGTTTTCAAGAGGCTGAGGTAGAAGGATGGACATTCCAGGAAGAGGAGCTCCTTGAATCAGGCACCCAGGCTGGGAAGAGTAGGAGAATAGGGGAAGAGGAGAAAGAATAGGGAACAGAGAGAGGGAAAGAAAGAGAGAAGAAAGGGGTGAGGAGGTCGTATGGGGACATGCTACCCTGGAAAGGAAATTGCAAATTTAGAGTGTGGCTGGATTTTGAAGGACCTGGAATGTGGGAGATTTATTTGTTTTTTAAGAAAAAACCACTGTAGTGTCTCTCTCTCTCTCTCTCTCTCTTTTTCTCTCTCTCTGTTTGGTGGGAGGGAGATGGTTTGATATGTTTTCATGGGGGTGTTTTAGGGAATATTATTTTTCAGCAGAAGAGAATGGTCATCAGAACTCTGCTTTTAAAAAGGCAAATTATTTTGGAAAAACAATTATGACAGTTGCCCTCAAGAGAATTTGCATATTTCCAGGACCAAAAAGGCCAAAAGTACCATTAATGTGAAGGATGATTTTGTCATTTAGTTCCCATTTAACAACAGGACACTCTAGATACCTGTGAGAATGTTCCAGGGTTGCGGGAGGTTGTTTATGGAGTGTTTTGCTGAGGCTCTCTTGAAAAACTTTTCTAATTCTGAGCTTTTTTGAATGATTTCAAGCCTGAACACCTATTCTGCCTTAGAAAAAGCATTCACTCTTTTGGAAAGATGTTGAACCTTCTTTGGAAATGAATGCACAAACTGTGTTCTCATATTTGCTTATTTATTTGCTTTTTAACTCTACTTAAGATTGAAGTTTACATTTTTCTGCAATTTTACTTCAGCACAGAGAAAAACAATATGGATTCAACACTTTTCCTCCTAAATACGTTGATACTACTTGCTGTCTGATTGTTTTAAATAAAGGGCTGACTGATAGCACAGAAGGAATGTCTCTCACCCATTAGATGCTTTGGTAAGAGTCACATGCTGGCCACATTGCTTCTGAGATCTTTAGGATTCCTAAAATTAAGTTTGGGGTATCATTATGCTATCATGTCATCTTGCTTCTCTAAACCCACTCTGAATGTTCCAAGGTGCCTGAAACAGGCCAAGGTACTGGTCTGGAGGAAGGCTCACTTCACCTTAACATTCTATGTCCTGCCTGGAAAAAATGACCTAAATGTTGTCATTGTTTCATATTCCTCCCCTTTCAGTTTAGGGTGAAGTTTAACACTTTAGCAGCAAATTGCACTGTCTAGCAACATCAGGGGCTCTTAAGCATGTCAGGAAAAATCGACCTCCAGTTAAAGTGGAAACAATCTAGAGAGGTTTGCAAACAGCAAATTATATGCACCAAGAAGCTACAGCACAGGCTCTTTTTCGAAGAGTTCTTTGTAGGAAGGTAGGTGCTATGTTTTGGATGTGGTTTGCCCCCACCAAAACTCATGTTGAAATTTGATTCCCCATGTGGCAGCTTGGGAAGTGGGGCCTAGTGGGAGGTGTCTGGGTCATGGGCACAGATCCCTCATGAATAGATCAATGCTGTCTTGCAAGAGTGTGTTCTCACTCTTGAGGGACTGGATTAGTTACAGAAATAGTGGGTTGTTCCTCCCCATATTTGGCCTCTTTGCACACACCCACTCACCTCTCTGCTTCTCCTCCAGATTTTGATGCAGCATGTGACCCTCACCAGAAGCTGAGCAGATGCCAGTGCCATGTTCTTGGAATTCCCAGACACCGGAATTGTGAGCTAAATCAACCTCTTTTCTTTATAAATTCCCCAGCCTCAGCTGTTCTGTTATAGCAACACTAAATGGGTTAAGACAGTAGTGGTGCCTCTGTTCAATCAAGGTGGCAATATGGGGGAAGGAGCATCTTTAGAAGCCTATTGCCCCTCTTCCCCCATATGTAGATCTCCCCTGTGGTGGCTAGACAGCCAGGATTTGCTCCTCGTTTGGAGCAAATTTCCTAACCTCTCAAAATCACAGTTTTCATCTGAAAAATAGGACAACTTGCTCAGTTTTCTGTTTGTGATGCCATGGTACAGAACTCACCTTCCATAGCTATTCTCACTCTCCTCCTGGATTACCAAATCCCATTTGTGCCTAAAAGGAAGACCCTCCTCCCACAGATGGGAGGAACATCTCCAACCCCATTCCTGGTAGATGGTATGGATTTTACTGGTTTCAAAGCTGCATCTTAGAAAGAACTCTCTCTGTGAAACTCTCAGAGGGTCTCCCTCAGGGATCCTCCCAGACAACATTCCTGGAGATGCCTACATAATGGAAATGCCTACAGCTTGCCTTCCTGAGCTCGCAAGCATTACTGGGAATGCTTGAATGGTTGGCAAGTCTATTCCCATTCATAAACCTATGAAGAGTTTCTCACACTGACATGAATCTCCTCCCTAGCCAAATGAACAGACTTAGAACATTAATTTCAAGATGTGTTCCCTGACTTACAATGGGGTGTGTTTCAGAGGTATTTGTTAATTGATTATACGGATCTCAGCATGCATTTTTCAGATATGCTATAAGTGGTTGCCAAGGTCCCTCCACTAGCCCACAAAAATACCTTAATGTGTAGTATTACTGAAATACTCTCATTATGGCACTGCTACACTAATAATTAAGCAAAATGTGAAAATAATTAAACCAAATAAATCAGCCTCCCTTCTACAAGGGTAGAAACTGCATCAAACTCCTCTTTGTACAACACAACAATAATCACTACTAGCACTTATATGGGGCTTACTGTGCACCAGACACAGTTCTAAGAAGTGTTTAAATATATTAATTAATGTAATCCCTACATTAACCTAATGGGGTAGGCTCTATTATTATCCCCACTTTACAGTTGAAAAACTGAGACCCAGACAGTTTGCCCAGGACTAATAGCTAGTAAGTGGTGAAGCTGGAATTCGAATCCCATCTGTCTGCCTTCAGATCATATGCTTTCCCATAAAAAGCACTAAGGAGGCAGTTATTGAATATACAGATCTAAAGAAATAGCTTTGTTTTTATTTGGGTTCTGATGCTTGGAAATGGAAAGGCTTAATTCGAAGAAGTGGACTGATGTTCTTTAGTGGGAGCTTCTGATGACTTATGGGCTGTGGGAACCGGGAATAGCACCTCTGTGGGGTGGTGTATAATTTTACATCTGAATGCAGGCCTTGAGGTTTTCTTCAGTAGGCGCATGACTAAGGCTCTTCTCAGTCAGATCAACCATGATTAGTCTTTTATGTCTTCCCCTCTCAAATGGCAATAAAAGAGAGCAAGTGTGATTTTCCTGAGGTGACCAGGGAGTCTTTAGCAAGAAGAGGGAGAGAAGGAAAGAATAATGGGCTGAAAGCCAAAGTGTGAACTTGACGTTGCCCCCTGAAGAGAAATGGCCTTCCCTGCAGCAGGCAGTGTGTGTGCTGTGGCTCCCTCCCCCGCCGGGCTTTTCTCTGAAGTCTCACCCACCCATCCCACATTTCTCCATCAACATCCTTTACTCTTGCTTCTGGGTCCGTCCCTCACAATGCGCACGTATTCTTTCTTCTCTCTCTCTCTTTTGCTCTTCCTCTCCCTTTGGTATATATCAACTATGTACACAAAACTGGTGTCAGCAAGTCTTTAAATGTTGCTGGACAAATGGCCTTCATTTCTTTGGGGTTCCTTGGGTCCCCCCTTGACAAGGGCTGGCCTAACTTTTTCCCCCTCTTCTTAAGCCCTAATCCTCTCTCTCTGTTCCTCGTTACCTGCAGACTGTCGCCGTTCATAACTGTCGCTGCTACACAGATGCTTCCCGTATCTTTAGCAGATCTCACCTTCCCACGGCCTCCTGGGCCCTTCACCGGCTGTTCCCAGCCAAGAATTGAAATCTGCTTTCTCTCCTGGGAGAGGATAAATTATTGCATTGAACTATCAACATAGCTTCATCCACTCCTACCTGAAACTCCACATATCTGATGCTGAAATTACCTTCTCCTTCCTGCTCAAATGTTTTCCCCCTGATTTCCGTAACAATACTTTTTTAATCATCCAGGATAATAATGAGGATTAGTATTTCCCGTCTCCTTTATCTCCTAAATCCAATCTATCAACTCATCTGATGCATTCTTCGTTCACAATATCTGCCTCATCCGTCTTTCCTTTTATCCTCATTACCGCCACCCTGACTTTCAAGCTGTCCTCCTTACTATGCCAAGTTCCTTGGATTTTAGGGCATGGGCTTGCTGGGTTAGAGCCCATGCTCTGACTTTTATTAGCTCAATTAAATAAAATAATAATAGTGCATATCTCATACTGTAACATAAATTGTTAGTTACAGGTTGAGTAAATTCTCAGTAAATAGTACTTATTAATGTTATATACTTTCCTCTAGTCTGGCTTCTATTCCAATCCACCATGTCCTCTACCAACAGAACACTTTTTTAAATGCGTTGCTCTGACAATATGACTTCACTAATCCAAAACCACAAAAGTCCCACAAATCCCTAATAAATGAAATCAAAACTCTGTAATTTGGCACTCAATGTCCTCCTCAGCATGTCCCTTGGTAGCCTATTTTTATTCCACTCCGGTCAGAATGATTGACTCATTGCTCCCAAGACCTATGTCCATGCCATCTTTGCTGTTTGAAAGTCTATGCAGCTTCAGACTGAAGCCTAAATTCTGGAGCTCAAAACATTGCACAGATGTCCTCAGTTCTAACTTCTGGAACTTCCTCTTACCTTGTTTTGCATGTTTGTCAGTATTGCTTCACTCAATACCAACTACCAACTGTCTTTTCTTATTTTTATCCCTGGACTATCAGACTGTAGAGGCCTGAGATTTGACCTTACTCACATCAGTAGCCCTGGCAGTGCACAGCACACAGTAGGTTCTCAATGCTTTTTGCTAAATAAGTGTGCATGAGATGTCTGTCTGCACTGAGACAGGGAGGGGTTGATGAATCAGGTAGAGAGTTGAAGGAACACGCAGAAGAGGAGGTGGGCCCTTCCCCATGAGAAGGAGACCACGTGTGGAGATAGCTGGTACATGATGGGAATTCTGATGATTTCAGGCCAAGGTCCAAGCCCTTTTGCTTCAAGGGTATCTACACAACACAGTCTGGACAGAGACCCCTGCCCACCACCCCCCAGGGCCTTTTCCTATTCCCGGACAATGCACTCCTCAATGTGAATGTCATTGTGCAGCCTGGGCACAGCCGTGCTGCTGGCTATTGTCCTCAGATGTGTTTGGACCCTTGCAGTCCAGTCTCTCCAGAGACCTCATGCCTCACCATCAATCAGCCACAATGTCTACTGCACATCCACTGCACATGTGGGCCTTAGTAGGTGAGTCTGACTTCGGAGCACAGACTGAGCATGGACAGATGTGAGGAAGAAGTAGCCTGAATTATAGAATGACAGGTAGCATTTGAATAGCAGCCTACAGTGACTGGGCCAGAGACTGGTTAGATTCTCTCCAGATCCATTTGTCCTTACAAGGCACAAACAAACTATATTTCATAGCTCCTTTTCATTTAGCTGGAACACTGTGATTAGTTTTCCCGAATGGAATGTGAGCAAGAGTAATGCAGCCATTCCAGGCTGAGGACGTGCCCTTTCTCCCTTCCCCCTTCTCTGTGCAGCGAGGCGCCCAGCATGGCCTTGAAGCACCCTGTTTGAAGATGGCAGAGCCACAGCACGAAGGAAGTCTGGGTCCCGGAATGACTGGATGGAGGAGAGACTCCTTACTGACCCGCATGGTATTGTGACATGTGAGAGGGAAATGACAACTATTTTTGTATGAAGCACGAAAATCTGTGGTATTACCTAAACACCTAGATGGTTAGGCAAATAACCATTTTCGAAACTTCGTCACATTTCATCTCAGTTGAACCCCAAAGCAAACCTGGATAAAGGAGGGAGGGACCTGAAACTGCCATTTTCCTTGTGAGGTAACTGAGGCTGGGAATGTTTGTTGGCCTGCCCTGAGCCTCTCAACTAGAAGCAAGACTGTTGAGAAATTGCCTACTTAACTTTCTACTCTACCACACTATCTCTCATAGACATAAAAATGAATGCTTAATAAATACCGTTGTTATTATTTTCTTCCACAGACCTACACGTTGCATTGCTTTGGTGCTAGCTGCAAATGGTTTATAAACCACATCACTCTTCTTAAGAGCAGGAAGAGGGAGGGGTGAAGGAAGGCAGAGGGCTCTTGAGACGCTGCTCCATGGAGATGGAGTGGAGCTCGTGCCGGCCCTTGAGCACATGCTGTCTTGTCTGGTTCTTGTTTTATGTCTGGAAGTGAAGAGACGCCACTTAGTCAGGGTCTGCCTGCCTCCTTGTATCTTGTCCTCTTCTCTTCCTGTTAAGAGGACTTTGAGGGGGACTTCAAGAAGTGCATGTGAAGGAGGGGCAGCTCCCCTTTCCTTGGGTGATGGCTATTTCAGTCTCTGGAAGAAAAGGAAAAACAACCCAGCAGCCCATGTCTGCTTCACTGCACTCTCTTCCTGGGGCTGCTTCTCAGGGATTCTGTGAGGATCCAGCCCTCCCCGAACACCATGCTCCCCACCACCTGCCTACCTCAAATCCTGAGCGGACCCTGGCTCAGGCCGGAAGGGAGACATGTCCGATGCCACCAAGCAATGCAGCATCCTTCTTTCTTAGAGGGTTACCTTTTGACTATTTTCAGCAACTATAAGTTTTATTGCTTCAGGTAGCAGGTGCACCAGTTGCAAATACTTTCCAATCCAGAGTTGATGGCAAGTAGTAATGAACTCGGTTTGAGTGAACCTATCAAGAGTATCTTTCCAGTGAACTCAGGGAAGCTTCTGGCTGTGCTTTCCTGCACACAAGCAGCAGCAAGCCTGGTGGCCAGCACCCAGTTAAAGCTTAATAAACATTGATTGAGTGAATAAGTGATTGGATGATTTTGGTTATGGTCTTACTTCCTACACATGTAGACCTATCATTTTCTTTATGTGCTTATATCCAATCTTATCTCAAATGGATTGAGGCAAATGATCAAATGTCTATATTCTAACAAATGAAGCTAATTTTTATGTATTATTTGGTAATATGTAGGTAAGAGATGCTTCTAATACTCTCCAATGGAAAAAAAAATAGGAGCTACAGATCCAAATTCAAGCAATGAATCAAAAACAATACTCAGACATCTGGGTGAGAGACAAAGCGAAGTTAGCACAACAGAGTAGTGAATTAATTCAAGTTTCTGGGAAGCAGGAAATGACTAGTTCCTGGGCATCTTGGCAAGAAGTACCTGGGCTCTTAGCAGTCGCAAGGGACCAGAGGGGAACTGAGTCTTCAGGTAGCCTATGGGAATGTGCAGAAAATGGCTATGAGACCAGGTGAGAACTCATTTCAACAAATATGCTATAGGCTTCTAAAATACACTTGTCTGATTCTTTGAGGGAAATAAAGAATTATCAGAACTTTGTTTACCAATGTCTGAATAAAACAGGAGGGAGAAAGATATCTACTACCAATTAATCTATGGCTAACTATGATTAATGCTGAGTGCTATAACAGAAGTATAGAGTGCTGTGGGAATGTTAGGGAAAGACATATTTGTCAAGGTGGGGGACAGTGGTGATACCACAGGACATTTACAAGGAGATGGGATCTACTTAAACTTTGAAAATTAGATATGATGTTAGCTGGCAATTATGAAAGAAGGAAAGATAGGAAAGGCAATTATAGCAAGAGGAAATTCTTAAAGGTAAACCAGAGAAAAGTAATTATTAAATTGGTCAGCAGGTGAATTAGGCATGGGGGTTGGGCTAGTCGTGGAGAAAAAGTTGTGTTGGAAAGAAGCCTGGAAAGTTTGATAGGGCCACATTGTTGAGAACATCAAGTTGAGGTGTAAGCATTTGTGCTTTCTTCAGAATGCAATGAAGAGCCATCCAAAGCTTGTGAGCACAGCAGTAGTTGGACAAAACATCAGGAAGATAACTCTGAAGGCAAGGTATGAGGTACATTGGGTCTGGAAGAACTTGGAGGTAGGAAGACTGCTTCAAAGGTGGGATTGTGGCCACGAGGCCCTGAGTTGACACAGTGCCCCTGGCTGTGCACAGGAGGGGCCGGCATGGACAGGCATAACTGGATAATCCATCTGTGGTTGCTGAGTGAATGTGGGACACCAGAGAGGAAGGAGCAGATGAAAATTCTGGAAGTTGGAACCAAGGTGACCGGAGGAGGAGAATGCCACTAAGAAAGTTGGGGGAGGAGGGATAGTGAATTCACACTGATAAATTCTTTGCAAGTTATTAAGGATGTTCATATATATTTCCAATAATGGTAGCTCTGCGGGAATGTTTTATTATTCCCATTTTAAAATGCTAGCACAGATCCATGATTGAAGTGCGGGACTAAAATTCTAAGAGCTGAGATTTTTACTAGGGGCTTACCGTTCCCTGGGTGTGTGCTGCCAGATAAATCACTCAGCCTTTCTGGGACTCTGGCTGCATGACCGAGAAATGGGGCTACTAATGCCTAGCAACGGCCTGCTTGATAAGGACGTAGGGATGATAAACAAGCTGGTGCTCAGAGCTCTAGGAAGGAGAAGCCATGATCAATTAGTGCAGGGATTTTCACCGCCACAGCTCTATCTCCCGTCCTTGTCTGTCTTCTGCGTAACTAGGGAACTCCCTCCCCAGGCCTACTAACATGACAGGGCTAGAGCCAGTGTTCACTGTAGACAAGGGGGAAAAAAAAAACACATTTGAGATTAAACTTCTAAAAAGAGCTGTCCAATTTGTCAGCCGTTCCCCTCCTGACCTTTGCTGAGTGCTAAGAAGCCGTGGTGCCTTCCCCCGCAAGTTTCCCCTCTGTAGGAGACTCCGATGAACGGAGCATACTTAAATAAATGTCTCCAAGGCAGCCCCATCAAATATTAAAAGAACAGAACTCCCTCAGTCAGCAATAGGGCACGGGACCCAATCCCTGCGTGTCAAGGGCTCCCGCCTCCTCTGATCACTTAAACTTCAAATAGCTTGTCAGAAGGACGCTCTTGTTTCTAAGGTTCTGACTCCTGTGCCTGACTTGCTGTGCCATTTTCCATAGGCAGGTTTGGGTTTCACTATCTCCAACAAAGCTCAGAGGAAAAGGAAAATCTGCTTACCACTCAGAAGCGGGGAGGCAGGTAATGGAAGATGAGGGCGCAGTAGATCATGGTGAGATTTGAGGAGTTACCAGGTTTTGATAGGGTGGAGGACTAGGTTGAGAAAGGCTAAAGCTAGGCAAGCAACACCCGGCCGACCCAGCGCATGGGAAGTACCTTTTGAGCAGACAGATAGCTGAGAAAGCCTCACCTGCTTTAAAATAGGAAGAAACCACCACCTGGGCAGGAAAAAGACCAATTCCAACTACAAACAGCAGTGACCTTGACATTAGCAAGCATGTGTGGATTTACAAAATGGGAATGATAGTGATTCCTTGGGATGGATGTTGTAAGGATGAAATGAAGTAGTGTATAGAAGGGATCGGTGGCAGTGCCTGACACTTGGTAGGAGCTCACCAAAGGCTGATGGAGGCCCCTGCTCCCCATCTTACCATATCCTGCCCCACCCCCCGCCTTAAATCGGTGACTACCAAGTGCCAGGCACCCGAGCAGGCAGGTCCTGGTTGTACAAAATGGCATATGATAAAATCCCTGCCCTTGAGAAATTCACCAATTAACACTTTGCTATTTATCAGTTATGCATGCTCAGCTAGTTCATAACCTCCATTACTTTATGTGCAAAAATGGAAAGATGATCACATTTAACTCACAATCACCCTGGTTACTGCCCGGCCTGCAACAGTTACTCAGCACATACTTTCTTCCTCCTGCTGGTCTTTCATTCTCCTCCCTAGTTACCTGCCTGAAGTCAGCGGGGCAGAGTGTTAAAGGCCAGGATTGTACCCTGTGGCCACCAGGGAGCCAAACTGCCAGCTTTGCCACTGTCTGCTCCAAAGTGGCTGCCTTTCAGCAGCAAACTAAGTGGATTTCTCAAAATGCTAAAACCTTTTGGAACTCAGAGTTTGCGTTTCCCTCTTCCATTCAGGAGATCCACCGGGAGCCTCCATTCAGTCTCCTGCTCCTCTGAACAAATGGCCTCTCCCCTGTGGCCCAGGTGCTACAAGGTGAGGTTTGCCCACTGCCTCACTCTAACATTGACTGAGCTGTCACCTGATGCCAGTGATCAGATAATTTGTACTGCAGTTGGCAGATGAAAACGATTACTTCACTCCAACCTCCCCCAAAACAAGAAGGGAAAAATATCCCAGGCTGCTGGTTTTCATAGCCCTGGGGCACTGGTTTGGAAGCTCTGCCCACCTGGCAGATTTGGCCTTCAGGCCTGTAGGAGAGAGGATCAGAGAGGTAAAAACGCCCTGGTAAAGGAGACCGTGTTTACTTCAGTGCCCACTCCATCCCCACGGCCCCTGGAGGAGAATGGAAGGTGGTTCTGGTGTCCCAACTCTATATATGGCAGAGACAAGGTCTAGAGTTTAAGTGATTTGTTCAAGGTCAAACAGCCACGGTTTGACAATGACCCAGTTCAGATTCTGACTCTGAGTACTCTGGCACCCAGGGAGCTGCCTTAGAAGATGGCTGAAGAGGGGGAAGAAAGGAGGCTTAACAGGATGGGCTAGGCAGGGAGCAAGCACCGTAATTCAGGATTTAGGATCCCGACTCACCAAGCAGGCTGCTGCATTCATTCTTGGGAAGGAGAGGGGATAAGGTAGAGGTGGAGAGGGGAAGAAAAAAATTCCTTTGCCCACCGCCAGCCCTGTTATGCCCTTCCTCCTTGAACACCACAATTCACCTGCTCTCCGAACTGGGAAAAGCAATAGACCCAGACAGCCACCTCAATTCTATTTAGCAGTTTAAAAATCAAAATTGATGGCTCTCCTCTTCTCCTCTGAAGGTCTGTTATTTAAGTTTTGTGGTTTGTTCGTCCTAACTTTGCTACGCACCATGATACTTGCAAATGGGGCAACATAAATTAAGAATTGGTAACAATAACATTTGGAGCAGGTCCCTTGGGAGATTCAGATGAATCCTGATTTGTGGATCTGAGAAAATCTTCCAGTTTGACATTGCAGTATATAACCCATATATTTTCCCCTGCAAGTTTTATTTCCTACTCTTCCCAGCCTGCCTCTTCTCGCCAATGCAAGGAACAGCCCCGGGCAACTGCTAGGCTTCCCATTTCAAATAAAGCGAAGTTAATTTGCTTGCAAAAAAGTTGTAAAATTTAAGTCTCCTCTCTTTCATCCCCTCTACTATTCAGTTTGTCCCTGATAAGCCAGTTGTCCCCTCCAAATCCCCTCAATTCCCACCCTTACATTTGCTGCTGTCATTGAGAGAATAAATACCAGTTGTTAGTTTAATAATCAGCTGTGTACACCTTGTTCACTTCATTATTGGAGCATTTATAGTTGTGGATGGTGCTGCTTGCTCACTGAAGGCCCTGCCTGTCTCTCGTGTGGCCATGTGGCTGACCTTTGAGGCTGCCCTGAGCACACCCCATTAGCTCAGTAATCCTGGGGTCTCAACAGCAGACACCCAATTTGGATCCCGAGCCTGACCATTCAGCGGAGGATTGTCAGGGAGATCAAAGTAGTGCCCTCTTTGGGGGCAGTGAGGAGAGAGGAGCTGTAAGGGATGAGTAACTGTGATGTTTGAAGAGACCAGAGCACTTCTGCTCAGCACTGGAGCAGGGAACCACCTGGAACTTGTGTTCTAAGAGAACTCTGTCCCTGCTTACAGAGGAGCTCCAGCAGGTGTCCTGGATTAACAGTTCTCCCCCGTGTTCCCTCCTTCCTCTCAGGGCCAGGCCCAGTTGGGAGAAGTCTCCTTTGGTTATCTCATTTAAACTTCAAACAGTGGCTTTGAGAAAATGTTTTTGGTGTCTTTATCCCCCACTTTCCAAATGAGGAAACACAGCCTCACAGATATGCCAAGCAACACATTTGAGGTATACAGCTATTAGTAATAGTAATCATGACAACATCTAATGCTGTTGAGTCCTAGTTCATGTCAGGGGCTGTGCTAAAGATGGTCTCACTCTCTCCTCCAACAGCCCTGGCAGGGGCCCTGTCATCCTTACCTTCATTTTACACATGAGGAACCTGAGGCTCACAGAGGTTATATTACCTGCCTGAGCCAACACACCTCCTACATGGTGCAGCTGTGGTTTAAACCCAGGACTCTAAACCCTCTGCTTTTATTTGCCACCTCTGTAAAAATCAGAGTTGCAGGAATTTGAGCCTATGCCTGTTGTTTTCAAAATCCATGCTCTTCAAGCTTTATCACTGAATACACCTTACACTGCTACCATGTGATGTCTTGGCACCAGGCTCTCCCCTTGCTGTGCCGGCAGCTCCCTCACTGTGGCATCCAGGCTGCCTTAGGCACTATGTCATCCCTGCCCACTCCAGCACCCACTGCACAGTCTCTGCGAAGGTGCCCCGCATCTTAGAAAGCCTCCTTCCTCTCTTCTTTCTTTCCCCAGTTCTTCCCATGGCTGCAGAAACCTCTAAGGACACCCCCTTAGAGCACCCCCTGGCCCAAGCATTGCAGAAGCGGTCAGGGCCAGGGTCACAGGTCAGCTCTGTGCTTGTTGGCTGCAGAGCTAAGCAAATGGGTGGAGGTGCTGCCCCAAGGGTAGCTGGGAAGGGCTGGGAGCTCCTCAGGAAGCCACACTGTCCCCTGCCACAGAACCCTTCTAGGGAGAGAGTGGCTTCCAAAACTATTTCAGAGACATTAATAATTCATCAACCCCAGAGGGGAAAGAAAAACATTTAAAAAGAGGAAAACAAAGATCTAATGGGCCTCAGAGGCTCCCACAGAATTGGCAAAGGTTGTTTTTCTCTTCAGCTGCTGGAGATGCAGGAAGATGGGGGAGGAGGGAGGAAGGGAGGAGAGAATGTATTTGCCTAAAAAGAAAGAGCACACCCTTTAATGCCAGAACAGCCCATAACAATATGACCTTAACCTTGTACAGAGTTGACGAAAGAGCTTCCATATATAAATTTCAATCCTTAAAAACACTGGGTAAGGAAGGTGTGGTTATAATTAATGGAATTTTTCACTACCATGAGGGTTTGCTGACCGTCCAAGCCCCGGACCTCTGCAGCTCAGACCAGGAGGCCGTTCCTCACCCCGGTGGCCCCTCCTCATTGCTCTATTTGTTCCATCACAGGAAACATTAGGACTTCTAGAGAGAAGAGCTAGAGACAGAGGCGGGAATCCGGGTCTAGAATTCCTAGATCTCAGCAAAAAAATCTCAGCTTAGATCCCCAGGGGCAAAAAAAGACCCCAGCCCTTTCCACTGAAGACACCGGGGAGGAGGGGTTATTACTGTGCCTTGCAGGGCCCCAAGGAAGAGAACGCTTCTGGCTCTTGAACTGCAGGAGGGTCTTAATGATTCTTGTATGAAGAAAAGTGGCATCTTTGTTCACAGTTGATGAGAAACAGAGACAAGGATTTCAATGATAATCTGCTACCTAGTTGATCTCTTTTCCCCATGTGCTGTTTCTACCTTGGGGTTCGGGTGTCCCGAGCTGTCCGACCTTGTTTGTGACTTCCTTCGGAATCCGATGCCATTCTTCAAAACAGAGGAACGAAGAGGGTCAGATACACCTTCTAATTTCCTTTGTTGCCTTCCCACTCCCACTACAGTTCCCTTACCTTTCGGTTCCCCAAAGGAAGAGGAAGAGGAAAAGGATGTTTGCCTTTTATTTTGTGATTCTTATTGACAGTAGGAGAAACTCCATTTTTATCTGAAGCTGTGTGACATTGTTTCATGTGAGTACCCAACTTCATTATTTCAGAACTCGGAGGTTCTTTTAGGGGTTGCTTCATCAAAGTATGCCATCCAGCAGAGGCTTCTGAATCCACATACACCCGGAAGAATGTGTAATTACCAGCATCTTTTACATCTCCAGCAATGCCCGCCCACCTCACCCCTCTCCACACCCACCTTGGACTCAGGGTAACCCCTTCCCTCCCGCTCCCCCAACAGAGTGGTCTGTTTTGACTCCTTTCCTGGTACAAAGACATTTCTTTGGTAATCTGGGAGTGTTAATGTGCTAATGCAGGTAAATTGTAATTAATTTCTCTCTAATTGATGCGTGGGACTGCCTAGGCCCCTCATTTTCCTTCCTTCATTCCTTTATAAATATATGATTTGACAGGTTAATTTGAAAGCAAAAGTTAGATTCTTTACAGCCATCTAAGCAGAAGCCCCAGAACGCAATTTGCTGTCTAGTTGTGTGAAGCATAATAAAAGGGTTGAAGTCAGGTTATCCTTTTTTTATCGTCATTTTGCTAATTTAATCTTTTTCCCCTTCATAAGGTAATAAAATATTCATTTCACAGCCTGAAGACCTTGGCGGCTATTGGCGAAGGGCAGTGCCCACCGAGTGCTGTGTGTCCCACAGGGTGACCTCCTCCTGGGGCCTGCGGCTGGGCCCCGGAAGGGACACCATGAGGGTCATGTGGGCAGCTCTGGAGGAGTTCTGCTTTGGCATCTGAATCAATACTGAATCCAGCCTCCCACATTCTGCTGCAGCTCAGAGAAAAGCATGAGAAGTTGCTGGAGCTTCCGCAACTGTGGGAGGAAGCCAGCCCCACAGCCAGGTACGTAGAGTCATCCTCAGAAGAGGGGCAGGTGGAAGACCATTTTCGGTCAGCTCCAGCATGAGCTACGGGGAGTGCTCATGGCTGGTAGAAGCCAGAGCTGGAGTCACAAAAAAGACTTCACAGGGGAACCAATCTTCCAAAGGACAAGAAGAGGAGCCAGCTGCCTAAATGGTAGGCTTAGGTGTTACTCAGCTTTTTGCAGTGACACAAAAGTAAGGGCTGGGTCCTCTGAGGGGCACTTAGCCTTCCCATGTAAGTGGATGTCTCTCAGTGCTGACATTACTTCTAAACCACTGGTGCCATCACTCCCTGGTGGCTTGCTAAAGGGCTCTCAGCACCCATACCTGCTCATTGAGAGCTGGCCCTGCTGACACTAGCCAATCCATTTGAAGGATTCAAGACTCTGCCGGGCTCAACCCTTCTTCCCAAAGAGTGGGTCTAATAGCAGAGGGGCAGATGCACGGTGGAAACACCTCTAGCTTCCACCCCAGAGAGCTTTCTCCCAGGGCCTCCACGTTCTCCTCTCCTTATCCAGGTTAAAAGCAGGAAAAGAAGGGAAGAATGTTGATTCCTTCCTGCAGGGTACAGTAGGATGACTGCCCCCTGGGAAATGTGCTTCCCAGACTATCCCACAGATGTCAGATCTCATACACGGAGGTTCCATCTGGATATTGGAGTTCCCTTGGTGAGACACATGCACAGGTAAGAGGAGCAGACATGTTTTCACTAGCTAACACGGTTTCCTTCTCCTCACAGAGAACATGGAAGTCCCTACTCCTTGGTTGGAGGACCCTGGGGTGAAAGAAGCAATTCTCAGGAGACAGGGCCTTGGTTAGGAGCCAGTAGTCATTATGGTTGCCCTGTGCAGATGGAAAGTAGGAGCAGCTCACCCAGACAGCTCTGACCAGAGGGCCCACGCTCAGCCTAGACCACACAGGGCCCCTATCTGTGGAGCCTCCGTAAGGAGAAACCAGAGGGGAGATTGATGCTGTTGTTGCCATCTTAACAACTGTGTCCATGCCCCAGATATTTTTAAAAATTTTTTTTAAAAAGTTGCCATAAGTAGGTTGACTTGGCAAAAAATGTGACAAAATAAGTGGTCTGATAGAACTATAAATGCCTTCAAATCAGTAATTATTTTCCTCTAAATTTTATAAAAGTGCATGTTCTAGTGGCTATATCCCCCCTCCATTTTCTCATGTCATTGGGATTTTAAAAATTTTTATGACAGATTATGCAATTATGATTCTCCTTCTACATAAGGTTTAGCTTCGTTCTTTTTGTCCAAATATTTGGGAAACTTCACTGGGGAAAGAAGTCTCTTTCCCCCACTGTTATTTTTAATTATCAGCATTAAATAGCTTAAAAGGCTGCCTGAAAATTAAGGAGGAAAACCATTTATTAGGGAAATAACTCAAGCACATCAGAGGAAAAATACTATCAAAAACGTCATGAGCAGATTGAAGGGACATTGGGAATTAAGGATGGAATCAGACCAAGAGGTGGGCAGTGGAAGGAGGTAAGGAGAGGTAAGAGTGGAGTATGAGGAAGGAAGGATAGAAAGAAGGGTAGTAAGATGCTAAACTCTGCGAAGGAGAGAATCTAGGTTTCTGGGAATGGAAGACACAGGCCCTTCAGTGCCTTGAATTGCAATTTTCTTATCTCGGAGAACTTTGCACCAGAAATGTTTCTTGTGTCTTTCCAGAAAAATGACACAAGATGGGGTCAGAGCTTTCCTTGTTTATCCTATTACGGAGTTAGCATAGGTTGCTAAGGGTTTCAGCAGACGAGGCATGTTGTGCATGTGCACTTGAGGGGAATGCTGCCTCTCCTGCTGCTGGGAAGGCCTCTTACAGCCAGCGTGGGCAACTGGAGGAGAGCGAGGAGACCCTCGTGTGCAGGGGAAGAAGCAGCAGGCTGTGAGAGGAGGGCTCTTTGATGGTCTCCATCTGTGCTTTTGCTTTATCATCTCAGCCCCATCACATTTCCTCCTTCCAGAGACGCATTTCCTAACAGAGTGGTCTACACCGTTGTCACGTTCTCTTACCTCCTGGCACCCTTCACTCCATCTCACTGTCATCTGCTTCCACTTCTCCCGTAAGATTGACATCTGAGGGGCTCCAGTCTGGAAACTTCAACAGATGGTTTTTCACTACCTGTCTTATTAGTGATCATTTTGACCACTCTGTCCTTGAAACGCTTTCCCACCTTGGTTTCCATGAAATCATCTTCTGAAGTTTCTCCCAATTTCTTGCCATACATATGCTTCCTTTCATGCATCCTGGACTTCTATGATTCCTTGTGTGCAAGTACTCCCTGGGGCACCTGACTTCAGCCACAACCCTTCTCTTTCCCATGGCACTGTTCATTATCCACCTCACACCCTCAGCATTAACTATGCTGAGCAGATTGCTATATATACTCTATACATCTACATCTCTATATCCTTATCTATATGCAGGCCAGAATGCTTTCCTGAACTCAGATTTATCCATCTGCCTACTAGACATCTCCACAGATCCAAATTTACACCTACATCCTCTCTCTCAATGCCTGCTCTCGGCTTGTTCCTCCTACTCCAGTGCCCATTTTGGACATAGCTCTTCATCCACCCAATTTCTAGAACCAGAATCCCAGAGACCATCCCTGTCTATCTCTCCCTGTCTTCGCCCATATCCAAACTATTAAAAGATCCTGACCTTTCTACCTACGGAATGTCTCTCAAAGCTCCCTGTTCTCTGATCCCACGGTCTTAGTGTAAGGTCAGATCTTCTCATTTCTTACTTAACCTATCAGAGAGCCTACTAACTAGACACTCTGCCCCCAGTATTAATTTCTCACCAGTCCATTTTCTTTGCTGTCAAAGCATCTTTGCAAACTGCAAATCTGATCCTATCACTCCCCTGCCTAAAGGTTTTCAAAGTCACCCTTTGACCTTGAGGATAAAATCCCAGTTCCTTAGCATGGTAGACAGAGCTTCCATTTTTGCAAGATCTCCACCTGGTGCCATCTTCATCTGTTTGCTCCACCTTTTACCTGGACCCTTCACTCTGCTCATCTTGTTTTAATATCCTAGCAGCCACCTGGAGGCACATATTTCTATGGGGACTTCCTTCTCTACAAGCAGACTACTCTTCAGCCTTCACTACTCAGCTTTGCTACCACTGTCAGTAGGAAGGGACAAGCACTTCCTGTCCCTTCTCTATGTTCCTGGAATTTCCAGAACCTCTCCTATGAGACCATGCACCACATATATTCCAATCATCTCCATCTGCTCCTCTGACTAGCCCACTAGGCTGAGAGCTTCTGGGGAGTGAGAACCATATTTGTGTGTCATCCCTAGTAGAGTGTCTGCCACATAATAGGAGCTAATAAAAAGTTGAATTGTTTCTAAAATAAAAATAATGTATAATAATTTACCACAAGGCTACCTGTAAAGAATTATGAAGAAAATCCAATGTTTATTGAAAAGGACATCTTCCAAATGATGTTCTTTGGGTAAATGGCTATTTTTAATCCCCAAAGCAGAAACATCTATTTCTGATTAAAAGCAATAAAAACACCAAACAAAAACAAAACAAAAACTAGAGTGGGTTTTGTTAGAGTGAGTTTTGTTTTGTTGTTGTTGTTATAAATATATTGCTCAAAAACCTGACTTAGACACCTAAGAGTTTCTATGTTCCAGAGCCCAGATTCCAGACTAAGAAAACCAGGAAGCCCCAGGTCTCTCAACTCCCCTTCAGTGGCTCTCACAGTCAGCCTGTTCTCTGTTTGTCCCTAGATGTTTCACTCTGTGAAACTACTTAGAAAAATGCATCCTCCCAGCCACGGTGATACGAGACGCTGGGCTCCAGCTACATTTGAACATTTGCATTCTGCTTATCAGGTCACCCAATGGCAAAATCTTCAGAGGGAGCCGGCAATTTCTCCCTCATACTGAAGCTAATGAGCAAAATAGCTCTTGCTGAAGGACGAGGAAAAGTCGGTGCGCACATGGTGTACTGCAGGCACCATGGGCAGGCTGTCATCTTTATGAAAAACCATCACAAGACCTTACAAATTAAAAGCTGCAGAGAAAACTTTGGCCCTATCGAGTTTATAAGGAAGCATCATGCCGTTCATCAGGACCAGGCAGCTATAGCAGGAGTTCGTCCAGAATGCTGACGGGGCCAGCACCTCCCGCAGGCTCCCAGAGGGGACACGGTGTCAGCTGTCGATTTCTAAGCAAAGGGAGGCTGTTTTATATCCACTTTGGGCTCTCTTTTCGTTTCCAGGCATGCCTCACAGAGCTGACTTCTATTACCAGGTTAATCACCAGCCAGCTTAGCTGAGGAGTAACAAGAGACACCCCCCTTCCCTCTTCCAGAATCCCCTTTCTGCCTCTCACCCCCCTCCCCCGTTAGCAGCATCTTCTCAAGCAGTGCACGCAGGGAATGAAGGAAGCTCATTTCATAGCCAGTAATCAACTCCCACTTTGGATCAAACGGCAAACTAAAATTGTACCAATCTGTCTAAACAACCCAAGGAAAATGGGACCTAAATTGTCCAATTTTGGTGTGTCCACCTAGCTTGCTAATTTAATTTTACTTTCCAAAAACCTGAGACCTGGTACTGCCTCTCCTCTGTGTTGATCCAAGAAAATGAGAAAAGGAAAAAAGCGCATCTCCAAGAACAAATCATTCTGCTGGCCCCGGGGGCACTGGAGATGCAAGAGGCTGCACCTCCAGGATCTGTATTCAGGCCCCTGGCAAGGACCAGCAGGAGGTGCAGAGCCACCACAGGAAATTGAAAAATAACAAGGGAAAGGCGAGACAAACATTTCAGCTTTGTCTTAAATGTGCGTTTGGAACCTGGCTCTCGAGAAAGATGAAGGTGGAGACAAGCATTTCCAAGCAGTGGCTGATGCGTGGCTTTATTTAGGGCTTTACCAACTGGAGCTGGATTCTTGGACTCTCGTGTCCTACACACTCAGTTCAAAAAGGAGGGTTGAGTTCCTTCCCATGCTCTGTTCCTGAAATGAAGGCCCTCCCTGCTGCCTGAGGGTGATTTGTGTTTCCGAACAAAATATGAATGAGAGGCTTGGATGAGAAACAAAAACCAAAACAAAAACCTCATCAGCAAATGATAATTATAAGGAAGGTGTCAAGAATACAAATACTGTATTCCTATCTCAGATTCATTTCTAAAAAGTAAGCTCCAAGAGGTGTGAAAGCACCTAATTAGAAAGAGGAGGGAAGTCCTAAAGAACTCATTGCAGGCAGGGCTGACTGCTTCTCTCCTGTCTAGAAGGGGCCATTCACGCTACCTGTGAGAGCTGGGGATGCTGTCAGCACTCCGTTTCCCATCATTGATCTGCACCAGGCAAAACGATGATACTGACAAATGGTGCATTCGGGTGTCATGCCCCCCACATCACAGATTTGTTCATGAGAAGAGCTGTGTGTGCTATTCCCCAATTGCTGAAATGATTTGGGAAGCCTTCCCTGCCTTTTCCTCTCTCTTCTGCAAAGCATTTCCAAGCTAACGGAAAGTGAAATAAGGTGATCTGCTGATACGGCTCGAGTTTAATACTGTAGGTCTGTGGTCCCCAACCCCTGGGCTGTGGACCAGTATTGGTCCGTAGCCTGATAGGGACCAGGCCTCACAGCAGGAGGTGAGTGGCAGGCCCGAGAGTGAAGCTTCATCTGCATTTACAGCCGCTCCCCATCCCCCACATCACTGCCTGATCTCTGCCTCCCCCCTCCCCCAGTCCATGGAAAAATTGTCTTCCATGAAACCAGTCCCTGGTGCCAAAAAGGTTGGGACTGCTGCCGTGGGGATTAAAAAAAAAATCTTTACAACCTAGGCATTTGAAAACAAAGCCAGCCCATTCTCTGTGCTCCAACAAGCATTTCTGAATGGGATGCTTTATTCCCAAGAGGGCTTGCTGTGCACTGTGTTCTAGGCTTCTGTGGAAAGGCAGAGGTCAGAGGTCCGTAGGGTATGATATACGCCTCAGTCAGCGCAGGCTAAGTTACACTGTTAAGTTGCAAATGGCCCCAAATGTTAGAGGCTGTAACAAGCAGCTCTTTGCTTCTTGCTCGTGAGTACACATCCTCTGTCCCACAGGGTATTCACTCTGCACTAAGACTGACAGAAGGGCCACTAAATGGCAGATTGACAGTCTCACATTAGAGGGAAGACAGAGGCACAGTGAATAAAATTTCTGCTTGGAATTGACACCATCATTCCATTGACTAAAACAAGTCTTGTAGCCAAAAATGTGATAAATATTGCAAATATTTTCAAAGATTGCTGAAATCTCCTTCTACGGTATTAAGCGCTCTGTCACCTTTGGAGTATGGAATAGCTCCCCCATTGTGGAATCTCTCCCCAAAGCCCTATCCTCTAGCCCAGGGACAAAGCAAGAGTAAGACCGAGTGCCACCCTGACCTTTCCAGCATGGTAGCTGGCAGTGCTTCAGGGCACATCACTACGCTTCAGTAGGCTTCAGTCTCTTGTAGAACATTTTTACCTGGCCTTCTTCTTGGTTCCCTGTGGTTTCCGCCTTGTCTTAGGAAAAGAAAATCAAAGACAGAGAGGACACAAACTATGGAGAAATAACCAGCAATCAAAAGCCCATTTGAACCAAGTAAAGGCTCCAGGAAGGCAGACATTGGTTTAATGACATAATGTATTTTCAACAAACCTGACGGAAGGTATTGTTTGCTCTACTATTTTTTTTCTTTACTTCGGGAATTCAAAATTATCCTCATCAAAGAACTTCTACGAAACTTTAATGTGAAATTTGGAGTCACAAATTTTATCTTGTCCCTAAGTCTTTCAATTTATGAAAAGCAGAGCGGAGCCTACCCAGCAATTCCATCAAAAGGGGCAAAATAATTTTGTCTACAGTGAACAACCATTCCCACAGCTTGCCAGTCCTTGAGCAGGATCAGAAGAAATAGAATATAGTAATAATTGATCACTTACTGTGTGCCACGCATTAATGTCAAGCTCCCAATTCCTGCCCCAGGAATAGACAGATCCCAGGAGTTTGCTGAAGTGCCCATAGACAGATTCTCCCATAAACTGTCCTGTTTGCTGTGTTCATCCTCAGCTTCCCTTGTAGCTAAGCATGACTGATCTCATTTGTGTTGCTCGTTTTCTGATCCCTGTTTGGGGTCCAGGCTTCCTACTGCATTGGTGTACCAACATGATGGGCAGATTCACCTTGTATCTTGCCTCCCAACCTTCTTCCCTGATTCCCAACTTTCCAATTTTCTGTTCTGTGACCCCCTTCTGGTACAGTGTCTCTATAGACCAAGAGCCTGGTAATAGACCCCTCCCAGATTTGGCCTAGGATTCTACCAGGCTGGGTAGCCTTGACTGGACTGATCCCCATCCTGGCTGCATGCTCAGAGACCATTAGAATTAGACATTACGCTCATTTCCTGGAAGAGGTCTGCAGAGATCTGCAGAGGTACTGGAAGGAGACAAAGCCAGTGAAGCATATGGAGGGCTGGGGTGCCACATGGCTTGCCTCACTCAGCAAGCAGGCTGCCTTGTTCTGCACGGCATGGGGACTGCCCTAGGAACAGCCCTGGCCCGGGTACACGGGGCCTAATGGCAATCAGGCAGCAGGCCTGATGAGGAGCAGGCAGAGGGCCGAATGGCAACACCATAGCTCCTGCCTTACATTTCTCTGCATTTCTTATTTAACTAAAGGGACCCCATGGGAGGATGTTCAGGCAAGCCAGGGCACACCTTTCACTGTGTTTTCTTGTGGTCTCTGTGGTTGCTGTATCCAGAGGAAGTTGGAGGCAGCCATCCCAGCCAATTGCAGACACAAGATAAAAAATGCAAAGAAAAAAGTTAATAACATGTTTTAAAGCCAAAGTTCAAGAATTCAATAGAGGAGATGTCAAATGGCATGGGTGTTATTGGAACTTGGAGGAGGGAGAGAGTTTTTTGAATGAAACTGATGACAGAAAGTATTCACAATGAAGGTAGAATTAAGTCCTAGAAGATGAGAGTCCTAGTGGGCAGAGCAATGAGGAAGGTGTTCTAAGAACTGAGTGATGGTGTGTACAGGAGTCTGGGGTGTAAAACAGCTGTGAGTGGTAGTTAGCGGGGAGAGTCTGTTTGCATGGATCAGTGAGGACTCAGGCTGGCAGGACAGCTTAGGAACATTTATAGAGGAGCCTTAAGAGTTTTCTCAGCTGCCAAATGTTGACTTTACCACATAATGGAAACAGTGTTTAGCATTTCCCATAAGTTAGGTCAAAATTAAGAAGTTTGAAATGTATGCTGTATTATGATTTGATTATTAACTGAAGAAATATATTCATATATATATCTTGTCTTGAAGGTGTGAATCTTACACTTCTTTGTACCTTCTATCCTCAATAAGCACAATTTATGCATATTATAGGATTTCAGTGCATACCTAGCAAAACATTTAAATAATCTTTTGACACAAAAGGAAATAAAGCTGAAAAAAAGTGCAATCAAAGCCTGAAAAATATTTTCAAAACCCAGCACAGTGTCTGGCTTACTTACACTGACACTTTTCCTAGCTGAGTAAGGGATAACAACAAACAAGTATAACTATTTCTAGTTCTAGGAGAGGAAGTCTCTTTGTGGGTTTTTTTTTCTTCATAAAATGGTGCTACATATATATCTGTTGATCAGTTCCTAAAATGTCAAGGGGGGAGGGACAGGGATTTTCTGTTTCTTCCAATTTGAGTGTCAGCCAGTTCACTATCAACCATGCCTAGATCTCGTCAGGGTAGGGGGAAGAAAAGTGCATGCAAACTATCTACACTGCAGAAAAGATAAAAATGAGAGCTAGAGAGAACTCTCACGAACAATGTGAACCGGGTGACATCCCCTGATATGTGCAGGGCAAGGCCTATAAGGAAGAAGGGGGCAGTCTCAGGGTTGAATTTGCCTCCACTTACCCCAGAATTTTGCTGTGAGATTTTATAAATATGAAGACAAAATGGAACAATGCTAAATTACAGCAGCTCTAGTTCTTGTTAGCTTGAAAAAAGATAAAGTCCCCTTTTTAAATCCATCTTGCTTTGGCTGCGGGGGCCAGCAAGTTCTCTCGCATTAATCTGAGCTGGTGGTCCAGGGGGAGAGGCCGTGGATCTGGGATAGCTGCTGCTGCCTTGTTTGGAAACATACCGGCTGCTGGCTACATCAAACCAGATCTGATGGTAAGTAAACAGGGTGATGTTCATCATGACAGTGTCCCTGTGTGAGAAAATTTACAGTTACAGCCAAAAGGGGAGAAAGGAAAAGGATTGGTGGTTAGGTCAGCCAGAAACATAACCCAGAGGCTGGCACATGTTTCCTATTCTGCTATGGACTTCATTTGCTTCATGCACCTACCCTTGTTTACTTACCAAAAATCCTGAATTAATCTATTTCATCACTATGTATACTGAAAACCAAGAAAGCTTTCACAGTAGTGAAAGTATTTCAGACTCAGAAAAACAAAATTGGAGTTTGAATCTTGATGCTGTTAGTAACTAGCCTTTTGATCTCGACCTTGCCACCTTGAGCCTCTGTTTACAGTTCTATAAAATGGGCATGTTTAATTATAAAGGCTCTCCTAAATCATGAAGTCGTTATAGAGATAAAATGATAACATAAATTACGTATTCTGAATACTTTTTGGAAATTGCTTTCCAAATGTGAGATGATATTGGTGCAGTAATACTAATTATATTTATTTGTATGATGGTTCTTAATCTGTTTCATGTGTTTTCATTTATTTCACATGTCTTGTCACTCTCATTATTTTAGATAGCAAACAATCCAGGCAGAGGCCATGCTTTCTTTAATTTAGGGGCTTCATGTTATAGCACCATACAAATGCCACAGGATACTCAGTACATGTTCCTGGATGACTGGTTTATAAAATATTCTGAGACCCTTGAGCTACCAGCCAAGGTAAAATGTTTGCTGTGATGACTATAGGATAAAAGTTTGGTAGATAAAAAGTGTCATAAACCTGAAAGTTATTGATCTTGGAGCACATGCCAAGGGAGTATGAGATAGTGCTCAGGAGTGAAAATTTTTCTTTCTCTAGTCCCATGAAGAAAGCAAAAATCTCATCCTTATCAGACATGAAGGTGCATGCCTGTGAAAGTTTATATGGCAGGAGTGATTCAGGAATAATAGTTTGTTTGGAGGTTACAGACCATTGTCATCCCTCTTGAATGAATTTCTTCTTGTCAATTTCAGTACTCTGTGCAAACTACTACTTCTTCCTCTGGGTCTCTCTGACTGTTTGGACAGCACCCTCTAGTGGCTCCTTTTTCTCCAAACATTTCAGCAGGGGTGTTGAGGAGAGATCCCATTTCATTTCAGAGCGCTCTCCCAATCACTTTTTATCTTTAACAGTACAAAGAAGTGTCCCTGTCTCCTTTAACTCCGCTATAATTACATTGGACAGAGAAACAGCAACTGTAGTTCAAATGAGTGGGCACCATTACCTCCTCCCAAATTTCATTTTGCTTTTGCTATCACAGCAGCCCCAGCCAGACTTTCATTAGAAATCTATCACATGGCCTTCGACTTAGTGTTTTTGTGTGATGTGGATAAATTCTTTCCTGTTAATGAACCAAATAAGATTGTCCCTCCCCTTCTACAATACGGGGTTGATGTCTTACCACCACCATTTCTACTTAAAACAGAGCAGCCATTCTGCCAGTTTCACAAAGGACAGGGCTTTGAAGCTTACCCAACTGCATGAGCTAACTTGCCCCTCTATTAAGGGACTTCGTACCAAGACACTACTAAAAGGAAGTTGTCCAAATCAGAGCAGCCACCGTACAGCACTACCAGCAACCCTTCGCCTGAGGCTCACGCGCCTCAGAGACCCATGAGTGGGCAAGTGACTTCACCTCTGAGCCTTGTTTCCCAAGCTCCGGCTCCCTTCCTCATTTGCCAAACAGAAACCATAATGCCTATCTTGCACGGTTGGTGTAAGTATTAACTTAGTGTCTGGAACTGAGGTCTTTCACAAATATGTCTCAAACAAATGAATAAATATTATTTGGTAATGTTCTGGGCATATTGTCAGTGCTTTGAAAGCCAGCTGCTACTCTGACCCCAGGAAAATGTCCAAAGCCAAGGAGACAGGAAAGAGCTTCAGAGTTAGAATGGCAAATCCCAGGGCCATCACTCGAGATCTCAGGTGAGAAAATTCATTTCTCTATGCCCCATTTGAATAATGGGGATAATTCCTTCCTTGTGATGCAGTAGGGATGAGGGACAGGAAGGCACAGAGCCCAGTGGCTGGTATGCTGTCAGTGCTCTATAAATGTTATCTCCTGTTAGCTTTATTCCTCAAGATTTCCAGGGGTAAAGACCCTCTTCTAGATGCAAACTCGGTAGAAGCAGGGGAATTATTTTTCTGCCCTCCCTGTATTGAGGGGATTGTGTATTTCCCTTGCCTTACATAAAACATTGACTTGGAATTCCAAACCAAACTTGCACCCTCTGGAACTCCAAGTCCATTTGCTCCTGATGAAACTGTTACTGAGGGGAGAAAAGAGTCTTTCAAATGCTTATTAGAATAGCTGGAAAAGCTCCTTGGATGCCTAATGTTCTTAAACAGCATTTTAATGATTTAAGGGTAAATGAACTAGAAACCCATGGATTTAATTTCCCTTGAAATACATATACATTTAAAAATTAAGGAGGAACGTACTCAGAGCAAAACATATTTGTGATTTGGTGGCAGCCAAAGCACTTACAGAGTTAGTTGAGCCACAGTTCAGCAAGCTGCCTGTGCAGCCATGTGGACTCAGCGCCCCGCTGGGCTTTGCAGAGGCTTTGGGGAGGGCAGTCTGTCCTTCCAGTGCTCTAGGATGAGGGTTTTCCTATGCCATGACTGTGGCACTGAGGCTGTGTAGAAAGGTTCCCTGGAGTGACATGCTTGCTCACACCCAAAGACCCGGGTGTGCTGGGCTCAGGAAAGGCCCCTTCCCTTCGCCCAGAAGACCCTCCCTGGCCAAGCCCCTGTTTCACAGGACTAATCATGTTCCCTTGGCCTGGCCCACCCAGCTCCTGGTGCTCCCCCCTGGGTTTAAAGAAGTACTCATTCCTTCTCTATCTCTGACCTAGCCTTGCTACTTCCCAAATTTTAAAATGTTTTCTATTTTCTCCTAATTAAAGGTCGATTGGCATAAATTTCCTCCAAGTTCCCATCTAATCAACACAATGGTCTTTTCCCTGAGGGTGGAGGTTGTGCTCTCAGATTTTTGTTTGCTGTGTTTTGTTTTTGTTTTACCACAGAGCACCAAGCAAAGGAAGGCAGAGCTGCGTGTTTGGCAGGCCCTCTCTCTCCCTCGTGCTCTCTAGTACTGGTCTATCCTTTAAGCTCACTTCGCATGCTTTCTCCAGGATGTTTCTTTGACATCTGTGACCACACTGGTGCCTGGACCCTGAAATCCCACACGAGAGTCATCTAACTCAGTGCACCCCAACTGCAGACTATCTAGATAAAAGCGGTTGAAGGACTCACGGGCATCCGTCTAAAACGCTGGTGCATGCCTTGATGAAGAAGACAATGCCTCTTCATCTTGAAAGAGTTAGTGAGTGTCCGCTCTGGGTCGGTTACTATTCTGCGAGCTTTATATTCTCTCACTCTGTTCATTAATTGTCAAACTGGTGTTAGTCACCTTAAGATGAAAGTCACTCTGTTCTTTTAACCAGCAGTAACCTCCTCTATTCCAGGTAGTGCTTTGGGGAAAAAAAAATTAAAAAATAAAAATATTAAGGAATGACCGCTTCCTACAAAATCCTCACAGTTCAGTAGAAGAGGCAGCATTTTAAAGAAATCCACGATAATAACTAACATTTGTGTAGTAATTCCTAGGCACTAGGATCTGTTATATGTTCTTTACATATACTAACTTATGTAATCCACATGAAGTAAGTACTGTTAATATCCCCATATTCTAGATGATGGATCCATTAAATGAATGGATCATTTAATCTGTATGTCCCAGATTTAATCTGTAAAGCCACACAGCTCGTGATGGCAGAGCTGGGATTCAAGCCCAGGATGTGTAACTCCAGAGTTTGTACTCTTAACACTACTCTATGTGTCACGTAGTTAATGCTATAATGTTGGCATATGCTGTGGGAACACAGAGGAAGGAACGATTACTTCTGCTGGGAGTAAGATGGGGGTGGCACAAGATTTACCCAGAAGAATCGTGTTGGAGCTGGACGCATAGGTGTGTGATACCTGCCACTGGATGAGCAGACCGGCTCTGGGCCATGCCCTGCTCCTCATCAGACCCCCTCCTCCCGTGACAAGGGAGACTGACCTGACAGCCTCGAGAAGCAAGTCAATTTGGACGCTAAGCCCAGGATAATTCAGATGTGAAACAGATTAAACTCATTTGCAATTACCAGACCTGTCCTCTTTGGGGGTAGCATTAAAGCCTCTTAGCAATTCAGTTCAATGAGTATTGGCATTGTTTTGGATCACTGCCCTTGCATCCCTTGCATGTTATCTAGAAGAAAATTGTGTGATTAATGGCAAATAGGCTTGCATTTTTCTCTCCAGTGTTTTGTTGTCCCTGTCCTCTTATTATTGGTCTAGGGTTCTCGTTAGAATAGTGAAATATCAGCGCATAAGAAGCAGGAAGTAAAAAGAGTTAGGCTGAAAAGTCACAAAATGATTTAAAAAAGGAAGTACTGAAAATACATAGAAGTACCACAGCATCCTCTGTCAAAATGCTAGGATTCAGAGTTGGGTGGCCAGGGCTGGAAGGCTGCTCTGGTACTAACGAGGTGTGTCACTTGGGCATCCGCATCCCATGGTGTCTTTGTTTGATTCCCTCATCTCTGATAATGAGATGATAATAGCTAAATTGTAGAGTTGCTGAGAAAGGCAAAATAAATAATATATGTGAAAGCACTAGACTCATGTTAGGTATTATTGGTAAACACAGTCCTATTTGCTTGCCTAACTCAGTTGAATTCCAAGCAGATCTAGAAGCTGGCTGCCTTCCAATTTGGGCCAAAGGTCTGACCACAGCGGACCTTGTTGAAGGCCCATTCCAAAGTCTAGCTGGGAGTTTTTCACATCAATTTTCGTTACTTTTTTTCCTCGGACTATAAAAGTGCTCAAGTTTTTCCATTACCAAAGAAATCCCAGCTCAATATTAGCGTTATCCCAAATTTTACCTGGAGCACTCTGTCTCCTTCTGCATACCCTGCAGGGTGATCCCTCCACTGTGGGGTCACCAACATCTCACCTGCATACTGGAGACGCCCGGACCTGTTTCAGGGTCACAGACCTTTCTGCAACAGTTCACTCCAGTGCCATGTGTCTGACATTTCCCTCCTCTCCTCTGACTCTGTTCCCAGTTCTGTCTCTCCCAGTCCACACCACCCAGGCACCTCGACTAGAAACTTACATTTTTGGGGTGTATCCCTTTCCTTTACATTCCTATCTATCTTTTTATTCATTCATTTTATTCTTGCTCCTTCTTTCAAGAAAATTGCAGAAAACAGTTTCCCCCTTAGGGTATTAGGTTCACTTATCTATCAGTGCTTTTAAAAGAAAATAAGAAAACTAAAAGGTGTGTCAGTGAATCCCCATGGGAACAAAGTGAGGCGTGGTTCACTGAAGCTGCCTGTCACAGTAAGAAGCATCGAAGCCTTCACTTGACTATGGGCAGCCGTTGAGCGTTCTCAGCCACGGTTAGTGCACTTGGCACCAGCCCAGTGAAATGCCTCCTTGAATTGCACAGTAGCAGCACTGACGTCAGGGACATATTCCAGGGATATTCTTTCCTCCCAGAATGAGAATGCTTTGCTGTTGCAGAAAAAGCTGTTAGCAGAAAGGCCAGATGCCAGGAACTTGGGAAGAAAGTCAGTAGGTAAACGGAGAGTGGAGAAAGTGATTATGGCAGTATGGTCCTGTCTTTTTCGACTAGATGGTCATAAAGAGAAATCCTGAAGGTTTCCGTGTAGCCCATTGTTCAAGGAAATGTTGCTTAGGATGGACAATAGTGAACAAAATCGGCATCCTGAGAACAGAGAAAGCTGAAAGTCTAAAGAACAAAGCTGGATTCAAGCTGACAGAGGACTTTAAGTAATAAAATAAGGAAATATAAAATATGGTACAATTTGTGAAATTCATGGCGAATCACTTGATAGCAATAGCTTAGTTCATTCTATCTTACATAAGAACACATGGACTACATCTTTCCAAAGGCCTTCAGAAACCAATGGATCTTCCAAATGTAAAGATCTTTGCTGCAAATAAGAGCTGCACCACTCGCACCTGGCATGCCTTAATCATAGACACTTACGTCATGTTCGCTATTATGTTCTAGGAATTGTTATAAATTATTTTTACATATTAATCCATCAACTTATTACCAGAAACATATGAGTAACTATTACTATTCCATCTTCACAGATAAAGAAACTTGGCACAGAGAGATCAAGCAACTTTCCCAAAGTCACACAGCTAGAAAGTGATGGAGTCTAGATTTGAATCTAACCAGGCTGAATCCAGAGGCTAATTTCTTAACCCTTTTGTCACATTGGCTCACAAAAACTACATGAGAAGGAAATAATACTTACTGAGTTTTTAAAAAAATCAAACAAAAGTAAATAACAAGCAGGATGAGAGAATCAAAACAAAGTGATTATTTGGTACTAATCTCTGACAATTTTCAGTCAAAAATCTAGCTTTGGAGAGCCAATTGTTTCTTTCTCTGGATACAAGCTTTGCTGTTGTAATATTGCCCTTTTTTATGGTTGTAATCATGTATTAGGGAGGCTGTTAAACACTCATATATATTGGGTTTGCAAAAGACTGGTAATATAGGGGAAAAAAGCAAAAAAAAAAAAATTGTGCCATGATCACCTTAGTGTTCAATTGGGCCACAAATACATATGAGAAATATTTTAATAGGGATTGACAGGTGCACCACGGCCCAGAGGACAGAAGGAGAAACGTTCCCCGAGACAGTCCGGGAAAGTGTCTTGGAGAGCGGCAGTTAAGATCCATTTCAAAGAAAAGATTTTGATAGTCATCTGCTTTGGGGGCCATGTGAGAATGGTGACCTATGTGATTTGAAGAAAAACAGGTCATATCATAATTTTATATTTGGAAAGAAAAACAAATATTTTTAAAATAATATGAGCACCAAATATTAAAACTAAATAAAATCATTTTTTTCTGGTGGATATGAAGAATATCAAGGAAATTGTATGAGTGTTTCTGTTTTTAAAGCATGGAAAAAATTACAAAAGATTGAGAAACACTTTTTTGAAAATTAAGCAGACTTCTAATCAAAGCAGTACAACAAATACACACTGTGAATCCAAGCCTCTATTCTTAAGACTAAGCAATAATAAATAGTATCTATCTATGTGTCTATCTATCTATAATTATTATCTTTTCAGAATAGAAGGATATAGCCAGTCTTGGAATCAAGCCAGATAGATCACGGGTCAGAAAAGGAAAACAAATACAGCAGTGAGTGGGGATTAGGTTCTCTGGATTTAGCAAATAAAAATAGAGAGTAATCAATTAAACTGGAGTTTTAGTTTAAATGCATGGGACATACTTACACTAAAGAAAATGATTTATTTATCTGAGATTCAAGTCTAACTAGGTGTTCTGCGTTTCACCTCACAGCCCTGCAAAGGGTGGAAGCCACGGGCCTATGATACTCCAAGGCTGGAAACAGGCAAGGGCCACCTGTCTCCTTCAGAAGAAGCTGAATCCTAGTGGAAGTTGGGGGGCATCTTGCCCCCCACCCAAAACAGCAACTAGCTGGCTCCTCGTGAGCAAAGAAATGGTTGATAAGGAGAAATCTGGACTCAGACTACCTGAGGAGGCTCAGAGTCCCTGAGTTTCTCAGGCAAGAGTTGCTCGGATCTCTCCTTCTGTGAGACAGGATTCCATACTGACCACAAGGATGTGGGGCTCATTCAATTAGCCTTGGCTGTGGGGCCCTCACCAGCAGGAGAGCTGAAAGTCATCCACTGACAAAGGCCAAACCGATGATGGAGTTTTCAAGGAATGAGGGTGGCTATACATCTCATGGTTTTGCTTAAGAACTGGCCGTCCAAACTCATATTTTCCTGCTGTCTGCAATCACCTATTCTGTTACTACAAAAGCAACTCAGGATGGTATTTCCAGGTTGCTTTGTGGGGTCATTATCTCTGTCTTCCATTATCTCACTAGATTTTCTTCTCAATGCTCTCCTAGCCCACTTTCCCAAAAGGCTCTTATCTTGCCCTTCCTAATACCTATTATTTACCACAATCTGCCATACAGTCTGGAAGTCCACTCAGTGACCCCTGAAGGGCAATAGTGTGCTTCATCAGTCCCCTCCCAACTGGAAGTCTCACATAACCCATAATGCCAGAAAAGCCTGTCACTTTCAGTATTTTTAGTTTTTAAAATCTCATGTTTCATTTTTCCAGTGGATGCCAAGAGGATGAGGAAAATGCTGTAGCACAGAGGGAAAATCAATATCCCACAGGAAGCCAAAGCTCTAACTGTTTGCTCTGTGTCTGATGCTAGGTTGTCTAGGGAAAATTTCACAGTCAAGGTCTAAGACTGCTTGTCTCTTCCCAAAGTTTTAGCGAAGAATCCTTCTGAATATCTGGTCTCCCAGGAGAAGAGGCCAAGACATTTAAAGTGCTCTTTAACACTGAAATTCTTGAAAGATGTCAAAGAAATAGCAAAGGGCGGGAGACTGGAAGAATCTTTGCTGTTTTCCCAGGTATAAGAACCTCCTCAGGGGAGAGAAAAGGTGAAAATAGTGTGATGCTGAGAAGCCAGGGCCTAGAACCCAGTTACTACAAGTGTAGTTGGTTTATTTCATCCTTCTTGAAAAATTCATGGAAATTGATTTAATGTTGGCTTGTTCCTTCTATAGAAAGTGAATCATGGTGACTGCTTATTTGAATGCATAGCAGAAAAACCCTTTATGGAAATAGCATATGCTTTGAACTCAACTGGAAGACTACCCCTCCTTTAATTTAATGTATCCTTTAAATTATTTTTGAAACTCCTTTCTGTTGGAATTGACTTTGAAGATAGACTCATTCATTCAGTAGCATAGTACTGAGAACCTACTCCTCAATCTATGAAAGGCTCTGGGGACACAAGTGTGATGAACATGGCAGTTACCGAATCATAGAAATCATGGATCAGTAGGAAAAAAATGAAGATGTGTGTGCAATGCAATATACTAAGTGCTATGATGGACACAATACAGGACACCATTGAGTGCTTAGAAGGAGCCTATAGGAGATGCATGGAGGGTTAAGATTGCTTCTTAGAAAAAGCATAGTAAATAAATAGTTAAAATAAGGGAAGACAGAGTGTTTGGGGCAGAGAAAACTACATGGACAAAAGCTCACAGGGAGGGAGAGTAGGGCACGGTAGAGGAAGTGAAAGAGCTTAGTATGGCTGGAGCCTCGAGGTGTGGGATAGAGTGGGTAGGAAATTTTGCCAGCCTTCTAAATTGGGCATCTTGCAGACAGTGGTGACTATTTATTGGTATCATACAAGCAGCAAGGAAGGCAGATTTGAGTGAGAAAACAATCAATCCTTTTTTTTTATATTCTGATCTTGAAGTTTTTTTAGGATGTCCAATTGGTGAGGTCCAGTAAAAAATATATGACTCTAAAACACAGGAGAAAAATATGTGCTTGAACTAAATAAATCTAAACAACAACAGAAATTGGCCAAATACCTACAAGGTGCCAGATGTTATGCTAAAGATATTAAATATATTATCTCATTTAGTTTTAACAGCAAATTTATGAGGTAGGTACTATTTACAAATGAGAAAAATGAGTTTTAAAGTGCTGACTCTTTTGCCTTGGATTTAGATTTGTAAATTATAACACTTAAAGTTTAATTAAAAAAAAGAGTTCCATACCTTGATAATCAAACATCATTTAGACAATTCTGAGCCAAAGTTATTAGTAGTGAACTTGATCATCCACTTTACCATAGACTTGCTTCCAAGTAGCATTAGCCATTTCCAACAACCAAATCCATGCTTAAAAAAAAAATTTGCCTATACTTAATACACATAAAAGAATGTTTCATGTGAATTCCTAAGATAACTTCTTCCATGTTTGCTTAAAAAAATTGGAAATAATCTATATAACTTTGAATCACTTATCAGAATTATCATTAACGTTGTTACATCTGTAATCATATAATTATTTATTAATTAATATGTTTTATATCTGTCACCACCTGAAGACCATAAGATTTTTGAAGACTGAGACTAGTGGAGAGGCCGTAGACAGGAGCACGGACCCTGTCTCATAGTAAGAGACATTATAATTCACATATTAAGAACTTAAGAAAAGAATTGAATGAACAAATAAATGAGCATTCACAGACCCCACAGATTCCTAGAATGAGCAGCAGAGAATTCCCAAAAATCTATATAGAATTGTTACAGTGGTAAATTGTCTCCCCAAAGGATGAAGCCACCAGCATTCAAACCACATCATCTTACAAATCAGTCCGCAGGTACCTCTCATTACAAAAATTAGCAGGAACTCGACGAGGCTAACATGGGGTGGACACCTCCCTGCAGATAACAGTAAGAATCGTCAGCACTGACTTAGCTTCAATCCCATCGAGGTTTAGGAGTCGCTAAGAATGTTTAAGTGAAGAAAAAAAATAGAATTGTGTATTTTCTTTTTCACCATCCCAGCTTCCACAGCAATATGACAAAGCCTAAAGATGCAGACATTGAGTTTATGAGGCAAATAATGAAGTTGACAGATGAGTCTGCACGCTGAGGGGCGGGATGAAGACCAGACCAGGGACGGTGGCATGGGAGCATCCCTCTCCCTTCCATCCATCCTGCAAGGGTCCCTAGTCAGCCAGGGCACTGGGACTCTGACATAAATCAGGGGCAACAACGGATGAGCAGGAAGAAACGGCCTGGCAGGCGCTGCGCTGCAGCCATAAATCAGGAACTAATTCAATCCTGTGAGATGCCTCGTTTGATTAATTTATGTCAGCGTTTTCCATGTTGTCAGCCTGTGTCCCGTGTGTCTTCCCTTCCTTCTCATTCTGCACCTTCATTGGCATGGAGAGGTGCTTCCCTCCCCCACCATGACAGGAGGAAGGAAACGGAACTCCAGAGTAGACCTAGAAGGCTAAGCACTGTGAAAACGGACATTTCCTGCCAAACTTAGCCAATGAAGACAGAGGACAGGCCCCATGGTGAACCCACTTCCCAGATCAGGTTAAATAGCCATTTCTAGTTTCTCAAAAGCACCATTCCCAGTAGTTGATAGTAAAAGAAGGCAGCTAAACCCTCACCCCCAACTATAGAAGACAGAATCGTTTTCTAAGTGAGAAGAATATACCAGTGCTTAATTATCATGATGTAGAGGTGATCATGAACATTATCATTTATAATAGTAGAGGACTAGGAACAACCTAGATACCCAAAATAGTAAAAAACAGTTGTACTATATCTATATAGTAAATGTATGCATTTATTTGTGTGGAAAAATGCTCATGGAATGCTGTTTAGTGAAAAAAAATTAAAAGCAAGGAGGAAAGTTAAACACCTGAATGTATCCTGTGTTTCTGTTGTTTTCTGGGAAAAAAAAAACTATCTAGTTATGTATACCTATTTATTTTGTATTTTCATCTCTCTATGGTTTTAGTCTATTCAACTCTATATTCTAATTTATTTGTGATGAGTATATATTGCTTGTGAACTAGAAAAAAGTACTTTAAGAGAATAGTCTTTGTTAATTCTGGAAGTAGCATTGTAGATGTGTTTGTCACCAGCTCGCTGACATAATGAAAGATTTACTTGGTGTCATAGGATCAGTCTGAGCAGATGTAAAAGGAGACTATGTTGTAGTTTGGAGGACCATGATCTGTGTGGGCAGACAGGAGAAGACCACAGCTCGATTCAAATGGAAGAAGCAACGATCAGAGAGGATGTGGCTGAGAGGAAGGACTTACATCTGCTAAGAGTCCACTGGAGTCGTGAGTAATAACAGCGCTTTCTATTTTAGGGCTGATGGTGATAAAGTTCTCTCAAAGCCCGACAAGTCATCTCCTCTATTGCTTATTTATTCCTGTTATTAAAGATGTTTATACCTTACTTACTTTGGTGTAGGTTTACAAGTATAACGGAAGGGAAAAAAAAAAAAAACCCAGAGGTACGTTTTCCATTATGGACTGTAGTCCATGACAGGTGACATCTATCAAGAACACAGTGTCTCTGTTCACACATTTAATTAGGGAACTTGAAATTGAAAGGAAAGGACAGGAAAGGACAATGAGCCCTAAAAGAAAATTCTGTAATTTGCTTTTTTTAAAATTAATTTTTTAGAGGGTCTGGATTTAGTGTGTCTGGATGATCTGCATTAGCTGTGACTAACCCTCTCAGGACAGGTACGCACGGTGCAAACGAGTCTAATGGGAATCTAAATTCTGTCCCTTTTCCGAGATGAGTGCTGTGAATCTAAGTAAAAGGCAAGTGAGAATGTGCCTTGTACATTGGGAGTCTAGTTCTTAATTCCATAAAAAAGTGGAGCCTGCAATTATGAAAAAATGTTCAATTAACCTAGAAGAGTTCAGCTACCGGCTGAAGGAATACGGGAGAGTGGTATTTCTCAAACTCAGGTGTGCATCAGCAATACCTACCAGCTTTATAAAAATATACATCTCCTGGGCCACCATTAAACAGAATTTCTATGGGTGCGGCCACAGAATTCACACTTTCAAATGGATCTCCATATAATACCATTCGCGTCCAGGTGGGGTAAACACTGAGTTTCATGTATTTATTACTATTCCAAAAACAAAACACAAACTGTTGGGTGGAAGTCATAGGGAGATAGGTTTTAGGCTGGTATAAGCAAGCACGTTTCATATAGTCTGTACACACTTGAAGCTGTTGCAAGCCTGGGATAGGATGCTCCGTGAGGTAATGCGGCTCCATCAGAGACAGCGCTGCAGCAGACTCCATTTTTTTTTTTTTTTTTTGTGGTACTATTTCAACATGAGATTTTTCCAAACAACATTGATGCAAATCAGCAATAATGACCACACCGTCTCCACTGTAGTCTAACAATGAGCCGCCTTGTCTTACGAGAGCCCCACAGTTGTTCCACTACTCCCTTGGTCAACTCTGAGCAGAGCTGTGTGGCACCCTGACCGTGCAAAGCGTAGGCTCTCGTGCTCGTGGGGCAAAGTCTTCTCATGCTCCTTAGACGTGCAACTCATCTTTCGTGCCAGCTTTGGCTCCTCCTGTGCTATGATCCTGCAAACTGTCCGCTCTCAACATTGTGTTACATGACACTTTCGAGGCAATGTTCCAAGTGTCAGGCATCACCATAATCCTGAACACTTGATAGTTCTGTAAAAATAAAGTTTATTCGTTTATTAATATTTAAGAGCACACCTGTGAGGGGCCCAAGGCACACCTGTGTGCATCTGCACGCCTGTTGAGAACCACTGATCCAACCGGGGGTTGGATGCAGGCCTAATGGAGATCTAATAAACAGTGGGAAATAAGGCTGGGTGACTTTGAGGGCCTTTTTAAGATTCAGTAATTCAAACGAAGGAAGTGAAGAGGGCAGTAAATTCTGGCAGAAGCCTGAGGAAATCAGTAATCTTTAATCACTAATGCTAATTTATGATTTTGGACAGGTTTCTTGAACTTTATTAAGCTTAGTTAAGTCCACTGAAATGACTGAGAAAACAAATAAGCAAATCAAAATCCTGCTCCCTGTTGGACAGAAAAGATTGCACTAGAGCCTGACTTTCCCAGAAAGAGGAACTCCAAAATCTAATTGTTGGAGTAGCAAAAGAAAATTCGGATAGAACTCCAGTTTTCCCACTAACCCTGCCCAGACCATCCCATGACACAATTCTCCTGAAGAGTGGGACTTCTCAGAAATATCCAGTGAAATTTCAGTAACGGTGGGTGCTACATTAGTGTCCACAGATTTTTCTAGCTGCTCGAGCAAATGCGGAATCTCATTATGGAATCGGCACCACACGTTCACCGAAATGGCTCCAAAATTTGATATCAAAGCATCAAATTAAACATTCAAAATCACTTACTGCAGACTTTCATTTACTTCATGAGGAGAAAAGAGTAAGGGGAACTGATGCATGGGGCCATCTGGCCATTTTCGAGAGGACTCTGTTCTTTTGAGCCACACCAAATAAATGAGAGCTGGCAGGAGGCACTCCCAAGGTTTATGGCAGACTTAAGCTCGCTTTGTCAATACATATATTCCAGGATCCATTTTGATCAGTCAAGTGGTATTTGTTTCCAAGGACAAATGACAATAGATGAACAAATTCATTACTGCTTTAAAGTCAGGAGCCCTTATAGTTATAAATGTGATGCTAATACACAAAGGCCATAAAGTGTCCCTGAGCCTCACTGGCCTCAGACACAAAATGGGAATCACAGTCTAGATGGTATAGACAGTTGTGAGAAACTGCTTTTGGAAGCACAGCATCTTTGCTGTTTGTTCAGGCAAAGGTCAGAGGGCATGAACACTGCCGTGTGTGCTCACCGTTCCTCAGATAATAAGACAATGCCACGGCTTGCCGTCTGCAGTCTCACTGCTCTGAGTGGCATGGCTAACAATGACCTTCCCACATGGGCTGGCCCAGCCTCTGGGACCTTCTGCAGTCCAGAAGGTTATTCTTTTAATAAGAAAATATATATATTAGACTCTTGCCAGGTGCAAAGTACATAGTAGAATTGTGTTTTCTATCTCCCAGAAGCCTGTAGGCTAGTTGAAGGAGATAAGATATACTCTTCTGAAAACAAGGAAAAGGAGGGAAAGAAACAGCATTTTGGAAGAGTAGCAACAACTATGCAGCACAATTTCACAAATGCAGGACAGCAGGTGCCCGGAGCATAAATCTGATGCTACAGATGGGCGGGACATGAAGAGGCCAAGTGTCAGAGACAGATCAAGTAAGAAGAGTATTCAACCAAGGTAGATTCTTCCATAGACACTTTAATTAATAATTTGAGGGAGTTTAATAAGCATAATTGAGATAATGATTGCTCAAATTCTGAGACAAGAAGACTAATTTAGGCACGCAGGGCTTACACAAACACTGTGCAGTATGCAGATGTTTCAAAGAAAAATTACTTCTATTTTGGATTTTTAAATCTTTTCTCTCCTTACTGTCCCTAAAGGGGAAAAACTCCGATTAATTTCTAAGCAGGCAACAGGTCATTTTCTATGTGGTTGTCCAAGCTACTTCTCCCCCTTTTCCTCTAGGCCACACCCATTTCATTTCCTGTCCTGCCGCTCACCGGGCTTCAGATTGCTCTGTCCCCCGTGTCAACACAAGCAGCCCTGGAGGAAATGTCTTATTTTTTTCCATGTGGCATTGGTTTGGTAAGGTGTTTTGAAAATACACAGGCACCTAAAAGATACAAATGTGAGGTTAGGAGAAATAGGTTAATTCATTAATTAATCAATTAGTGAACTCGTTAATAAAGGAGAAGAAGGTAGAGTAACCCATACTAAGGGCATTCCAGGGAAGGGACCACTGCAAAGACAAAGATGACAATGACCACAGACATTTCAGGGGGTGGCAGTGCAGTGAATTGAGCCCGTGGGGTGGGACAAAGCCTTTTCTCCATGTGGATGCCCAAGGATACCACGTGAGACTTACAAGAAGGCGGCCCCGTGCCACCGTACAGAGGGCAGGAATGGTGTGAGGGGCGTGGAGCCCAGGGAGAGAGGCACTGGGTGGATACCGCTCTCTTTATTCTCCACCTTCGCTTGGCACACAAGTATTAGGGGCTGCGAAATGCTGGGCACTGAAGGGTCAAAGGAGAGTTCGACTCTAGTCTCAAGGAGTTCAGAGTCCCACAAAGAGGGACTGTGACCACTGATTCACTATGCACCAAAAGCAAAGCGTGTGCAACACAAAATCCAACTTCGCCCGGGTGAGTCAGGAAACGGCATGTTAATGTGGTGGCCTGAGGACAGGGAGCCTGGGGGAGCGGTGGGGGGACAGCAAGTAGGGGCATGAGGAGAAGCTGGAAGGTGAGACTGGGCCCAGGTGATGGAAGGCCCTGAGCCACCAGACATTTGCCTTGGGCCACTAGAAGCCCGCAGAAGGCAACCATGGGAGGCAACAAGGATGAGGAGGTGCCAGAAGATGAGGATGGCAGTGATTAGTACTAACTCCATGCCCATCACAGAGCTGTACTGAGGAAGGCTTTGACCTGACCTCTGTACCACCACCCTTTGGGAGATCCAGTGAGCCAGGACCAGGGTTTCGGTCCTTCTTGCCCTGCTGGGTCCTCAGACCTGCCCAGTCCCTGGGCTATCCATCATGAGCAAAATGCCCCTCGGCCTCTGGTGGGGGCGAATCACAGTTCCTGTCATGTGGAGGTGAGCATGTGACCTCAGCAGCTGATTACAAATGCGCAGCAATCAATGAACTGCTCTTGCTTCTTCCCAGAACCTCCCTCCCCTGCACTACTGACCGCCTTGCTCAGTGACAATTCAGTTAAAATCAGAACACATGTGGGCTTCATGGAAACCATCTGCAAAAGGGGCAAGGTCATTGCAAGGACAGGAGAATCACATCCCCTCTGCTCTCTCCACAGAGTAGGCACCTTTCAACTCGAGGAGGGGAAACTTGAGGGACAAGGGTCTCCTGAGAAAGATGGAGTTCAGGCTGGAAGAGCTGACACTGGGTGGGGAGAAGTGGCTGTGGGCACAAGGAGCTTCATGCCTTGGTTTTTCCACTTATGAAATGGGCACAACGTTGCTCACCCTCATTACTACAGGAAAGTTGTCAAGTCTCCATTATGTTCATGTATCACATGTGGTCTGAAAAGGTGTCTTTGCTCCACCCATGAGCTATGATTGTGGAGACAGGTAGTGTTTGGAGAAGCAAAAAGTATGAGGGTAATTAGGATTTAAAAACCTTTTATGTTCACATAAAAACCTGTACACAAATGTTATATAGCAACTTTATTTATCATAGTCAAAAAACTGGAAACCTCCCAGATGTCCGTCAACAGGTGACTGGTTAGACAAATTGTGATACAACCATACCGTAGAATACTCCTCAGCAATAGCAGTGAGTGAAATATTCATACACCCAGACAACAACCAGGGTGGATCTCAAAGAAATCATGCTGTGGGAAGAAATCCAATTCTGAAAATTTACACACTGTATGGTTTCACTTGTGTAATGTTCTCAAAACTACAAAATTATAGAAATGGAGAACACGTCAGTGGCTGCCAGGGTTTAGGAAAGGGGTGAGGGGCAGGAGGGAGGGGGGTGTGGTTGTGGAAGGGCAGCAAGAGGGCCCTTGTGGTGTTAGACACAGGAACCCACACATGGGGTAACACCGCATAGAACTAAATACATACACAACGGTGTACAAGGGAAACCGGGAAAATCTGAATAAGATCAGTGGATTGCGTAATATGAATGTCAATATTCTGGTCCAGTTGGGTTTGTACTATAGCTTCACAAGGTGTTACTGCTGGGGGAAACTGGGTAAAGGGTACACAGGATCTCTCTGTATTATTTCTTTCAACTGCTTGTGAGTCTATAATGAACTCAAAACATTAATAGAAAGGTTTAAAAAATTGGGGGGTGGGGGTGGAATAGCAACCTTTCTCCATGCATTATACCATTGTTCTACAAGGGTAAATGTTCTCAAAACCCAACTCTAGGGTAATCCTTCCCTCCTTCCTCCTCAGAAATACCTCTGTCTAGACTGGCTGTCCTCTACTAATGCTGCGCAAGGATCCCTCTCAGAGATGGTTGATGTCCCTGGAGCCTTCAGTCTGGAGAAAAGTTATGATTGGCATAAAGGTGCCATCAGACAAATTACTAATCCATGTGCTCACATGTAAGGGGAGGATTTACATAAATTGGACATATTTCACACTCTCTTTACTGGCCACTTTCTCAAAGCTCCATCTTCAAAAGGCAACAGCCTGGTACTGATCCCTCAGCAGAGTAATTGGAAAGCAGCCTCGATGCTTAGTCCCTCCTCCGTAGCTGGCACGGGGCTGCCTCTTACGACATCCTCCTCTGTGGTGCAGCTTCTCTTCCAATCTGCCTTCGACAGGGCCAAGCATGGCTCTGAAAAGAAACAAGTGTTCCTAATGAAGAATGTCCCAAATATGCCCTCTTTGAAAAGTGTTGTTATTGCTCTTCTGTTTCTTCCCTTTAGGTGATTAACACCTTCAGATTTCAAGACAAACTGTGATGCCACCCCTAATGCTAAATAATTTTACTGCTCTCAGCTGATGGCACATCTTCAGTGACTCACAGAGGAAAATTCATGTAACGGGAATAAAAGAAGTCTTCCTTTGCAAGATGTTAACCTTCTGAGAGATGGCTAATCTCCTGTAGTTGAAATCCTTGCTAAAATGGAACCAAAAGATTAGCCCATTCCATTGATTTCTTATTATTTTGGTGCTAGAAAAACATTGTAACCTTTATAAAATGCAAAGAAGAGATGCAGCAGTGCAATTTCTGTGTTTATCTAAGCTGAACAGATCTCTTATTCTTTCTTATTAATACCAACCCAAGGCTAACACCGTTGCCAGCTGCCTGCCAGTCATGTTCTCCAAGGATAACGTAGCAGGGAAAGAAAGGAAGAGACAATCCTCTTGCTAAAGAAGGCAGCCAACTCAACTTAGAAGAATGCTGCTTCATTCTATCTCTGAAAGGGGGTATCATAAATATCCAGTAAGAAATGCCAGGTGCTAGGAATCTCCCAGGGCTGCCAAGAGTGGCAATGTCATCTGTTGGAAAGTGAGGAAGCTAGAGCCAAGATGCCAAAGGGTAGTTCATCTGCAAGGAAAACAAAGTGAAATGGAAACCAAGTTACTGATTAAGTGGGTATAAGGTTAATAAAGCTTTATGTTCCAGAAGTGTCAAGGAACTTGCTAATGCTGTAGCAAAAGAATGTGCATATGGTGGCTGTTGATAACAGTCACAGAAGCCTGTTCTCTCAAAGAAGAAAAATGATCTTTTTTTTTTTTTTTTTCCCAGAGCACGGTGAGGGAGCCTACTCCCAATTCAATTGGCTAACCTGCAGTTCTAGCCCGTAAACTGCCAAGGTGAGGACTCAATTTTGTCAAGGCATTTCAAAATGTGCTAATTTTGTGAGCATCACCACATGAGGTGGGCTGGTGGAGGTTATATGGTCCTGTTGTTAGCATAAAATAAAATCTCATTAATATAACTTTCTATGGGTCCAAATCTCTGACTATAAATATCTACAGAGAAGAAAATCTTACAAGTCCCAATCTCATGGGAATTCTAGGTAGATATGGCACTCTAAGAAATAAAGTCTGTTTTGAGCTTAATCTTTTTGGATTTTGCCAAAAGTAAATAGGAAACACACACTGGCTACACCGTTTCTGCTAGATAAAGCTGAGAGAGAGGAAAAACTCTTCATCTCAAACTATGTCCTAAATCCAATCTCATTCTGCAAAGTTACATTTCACTGGTTGGGACAACTTTTCGCTCCACAAAGGAGAATCCCTAAACTTGTAGAATTTCCTAATGGAAAAAAAAAAAGCATTTTGCTTGGTGGCAGGATTCCAAGCTGAGAAATAAGACTTTGCTAGTATTGCTGAATTACTATCTCACAACTGGAAAACATTGTCTTCTAACTACCATGAGATAAGTACCCTCCCTGTAAAAACCTCTTCACAACCCACTCTTTTACTCATTTATTAAGGATCTACTATACTGGAAAAATTCTACCTAAATGTTTGAGAGTGTATTAAATATGAGACCCTGGTTGTGTAGAATGATAGGCTTAAATTTTTGCCTTCAAGATGCTCATAATGTATTCGGAGATACTAGACAAACATTCAAATACATAAATAGAAGTAAAAAGCATTGTGAGTTACTGCCAAAATGAACCATTCAGCTCATGAACCTGAGAGAAACTCATACCCTAAAGAGAAAATAAACCCTTAAAGAGCTTCAAATAGCTTCAGAATACTTCTTGCACCTCCACAACTCTAAACAAATGCCTTGGTTTTCAATTACACTCAAGTCAGCTCTCACTCATATTAAGATATGATTAACCAGTTCTTATCTGAGACCCACTTATTTATGCCGTACAAACCCACTGCTATGTTTGATAAAATTCAGTGCAGTTATCCAGCTCAGCAGATAGGATCTGAGATTGAATATATAGGGGGCAGAAATAGGGTCTCAGGGGTTGACCCTAATCCCGAAGCAAGAGTTAACAAGACAGATGCTGCAGGTCAAGAGTGTCTACAGACTGAGATTCATTCATTCATCATTTGCACACTCATTGAACACTTACTGAGTGCCCGCTTTGTGATAAGACACTACTAGGTGTTTAGGGAGGGACAGTGAGGAAGATGATGCAAATGGGGAAAAAGCGTGACTGCTGCAACAGAGGAAAAGAAAATAAGATGTGCAAGTTCAGAGGAGATTGGATGAGGCTTCCTGGATGAGGTGGCCTTTGAGCTCTCAGCCTTGAAGGATAAGGAGATTGTAAATGAGATACAAGCTGGAAAGGATGGGGAGGGGTGGCTAAAGGAGACAGAGGACCTCCTGTGAGGAGGGAAGAAGGTAAGAAAAGTCCTGATAGCTTGAGAAGCAAGACTGGTCATGGCAGAAAGTTCTGTCCCTTAGAAGTGTGTTCTGCTGGCCCTCCTTATCCACACATAAAATCACCATTGGCAGATCTATAAAACCCAGGTCCATTAAATTAACTATCTAGTGAAAGTAATTAAGATGGGGAACTCTACTTCAGTTCAGTAAGACAGTAGATCTGTTACCAAATAGGCCACTATTCACAGAAGACATATTGATTGCAGTTATTACATTTCTACAAATATGCTTTAACCATATGTTATTTAGCATAAGGCAATGACATTACCCAGGACAAATGGAAACCTTTTCCCAGGCAGGTAAATTATTGCCCTGACAAATAGAGAATTGTTTCCCACAGGACATTTTCTAGCCTCGTCCTGCATGTTCCCTTCTTAAATGTAATTCCTTTCATTCCCCTTTGGGGCCTGAGTGAGTGTTGAGTACACCTTGCCATACGGAAATTTTGTTTGATGACTGGCTTGATTTTTTCCCCCTGATCTTGACTCTATCATATTTCATTGCAGAAAATTTCTGGAAACTTCTACAAAGTCAATGTACCTTTCAAACCTCATACTCATAAAAGTGTTGGGCACCGAGAAGCCAAATGTAAGAAATGCAGCATATTAATGATAAACTCCACACTTTGCAAAGAGTAACTGTCAACCTATCAGTCACTAGATTAGCCTTAAAATACCTTAAGGAAGGCAAGAACCGACACCCATAATCAGAGTTCATTCTCCAATTACATTAGGATAATCATTGTCTGGGGCCATTTATGTTTGTATAAGATTATTTGATTTCCCACACTAAAAGGTCTTTTATTACCAACCATCAACACCATAATAGCAGTCCTAAATGTGAAGAACAGCCACTTAAATTAATACAGCTTTCTGACTTTATTTCACTGTGTCAGCAGGGCCTCTCTCAGAGCTGCTGCAGGCTGCAGCCGACTGCAGGGAAGGTAGACCGCCATCTGCAATGGATTCCATGGGAAGGATGAAATGATTCAGCCGTAGGGACAGGATTTGGGGGTGGAGGTGTTAGAGAACAATTGTGCATAAAGAATAATCCAGAAGGTGAAATCTACTAAGAGCATTCAATGAGAAAGGGAGAGCCATGAAATAGGTGGGGGTGGGGAATGAAAAGCAAGAAAAATAGTGTATCTGGGTCCTCTGGCCCCCACGGCTATTTGATTTCAGGATGAAAAACAATGGCTCACAGTTGATATGGTGCCTTTCTTGGTGGATCTCTGATTAGTGTATACCTTCCCTTCCTTGTACTCCCATTTTCCCAGCATGACATGGAAAGAACAGTCTTGACTCCCATTCTACAGATCTAGAAACTTAAATACAAGACAATTTGTGAATTCTATAAAAGACACGAGGTATCATGACAGCATTACGACTTTTTTACATTAAATTCCCAGAAGACACACATGAGTACTAGCTTTCCAAGCAGTCACTGTGAGAGCATATGTGCATATTCCAACAATAGCATGACCATGTTTCTGGACATTTGTAGCACATCTTTGAGTATTGCAAATTTAGGTTTAAAACCAGAAAGATAGCTTCAATCCCTTGTTGTTACTTCAGTTTGGATCCAAACAGATCCAAACAGTGCCTTCATCAGATTTGGCTTTCAGTGGTGTTTAATTTCTTCCCCAAAGTGGTCACACTCTGAAGGAAAGAGGTTTTCTCACCTCTGACCACATACAAAAGAATTGGCCATGGGCTGTGTCTGGAAGTTCCAAAAGAGGACTTTGAGAAGGGACTTGTTTTCCACGCGCCTCTGAACTATTCTTACCTCATTTCCAGGTTACTCTGTTTCTGTGACTTCTGCTGTCAGTCATTCAACAAATACATACAAAGTGTCTATTATACACAAGCGTCTTACAGGTTTGGGTTACGTCCACCCACAAGACAGGCAAAGATCCTTGTCTTCACATACTGTATTTTAGAAGGTGCAGCCAAGCCCCAATCAGTAACATGGTAACAAAGCCTGTGGATGGTATTAAATGCTGCAGAAAGGTTTTCAAACAGAGGAAGGTAAGGGGACTGGGGCTGGAGGGAATTACAGTTTTAAATATGGTTTTCAGGGTAGGCTTCATTGAGAAGGTGACAATAAACAGAGATTTGAAGCAGATGAGGGAGCTAGCCATGCCGATATCTGGAGAAAGAATGTTCTAAAACAGCCATAGTAACTGCCCTGAGGCCAGAGTATGCCTAGGGCATCCATGCAATAGCAAGGCAGTCAGTGTGGCTGGAACGGAGTGAGCAGGGGACACAGGAGAGAAGGTTCAAGAGGAATGAGTGGTGGTGTGTGGGGTGAGGGGGTCCAGATGATGTAGCCCCTGTTAGGATCTGAGCATTTACTGAGTGATGTGGAGAGTCACTGCAGCATTCTGAGCAGAGGGGTGATGTGATCTGATTTATATTTTAAAGGATGCTGTATTGAGAATAGATTGCAGGGAAGATGAATAGAAGCAGGAATGTTTTCAGGAGGCTACTGCAGCAGCCATGCCAGCATGGTGGCAGTGGAGGTGGGCGAGGTGGCTGGCCACTGGTCTGGGATCAGCACCTAAAGCCACATTTACCTGCGGGCATTCATGTTCTTACTTATAAATGCACTTCCCCCATCTTTCCGCCCCTGTGTGTTCTCCTCAAGGTTGCCTCTACTTGGGCGTCTGTTCCAGTTCTGGCAGGAATTCCACAGGGAACTCCTGGATGGGCTGAGCCAAGCTTCAGGACCAGCTCTGCAGCATGCTAGGCTCAGGCCTGATGATTTCCATTGAGAGTTTCAGCTGTCAAATGCTGGGCCAGCTTGCTCTCTGCCCCAAACTTGGATACCTACTCAGTCTCTTGTTTTTGCATGGTCTGTCTGTTTTTCTAACCTAGTTCCTACTCAGATCAACCCCTATGCTCACCTTTCTGCTCCACCAAGAGAGGAGTGTGGGCATATGCCAAAAGCACCAAACAGAGTTGAAAGAAGTTGGGACTTTAAGCCCTCTCAACAAGGGGGCAGTCAGCAGCTGTGCAGTGTAGCCTGGAGCTACTGTGTTCAGGAAATTTGAAAGATCATCTCTTTCCCAGTGTTAGGTATAATGTCATGAATATAATGTGTACAATAACTTCTGAAGGGCTAGCGTATCCTTTATTTCATAGTATCTTTGTTACATTTCTATGAAGTATGTTGTACAGACAGAACTGCCATAAGTTTTTACATTTTCTCCCAACATATAAAGGGGGAAACTGAAGATCACAAGGAGGAATAAACTGTCCCAGACCACACAGTTGACACATGTTGGGATCAGGACACATATCCAGGGCATTTCACTACAGGAGCATGATGCCGTCCAAACACTAAGTCAGCTCTGGGTGATGGTAGGAAACAGGTTTGAAGCCTTCTGTCCCAGCTGAGGGTCTAAAATATCTTATCTACCTCTGACTTCTAAATCTTACTACTTTATTCTCAAGAGGAAATGATACCAGTCAACAAACAGGAGGTTTATTTGGGATCAGTATTAAGTGAATGGCAAAGAATGACTCTATCTGCCTGGTAGCTGTCATTATAATTATCATTCGGACTTGACCGAGTTGCTGTCCGGGTGCTGTCACGCACTGGAAGGATGCAATGGGCCTCATCCTACCTCTAGGAGCAAACATTTGACCATGTCTTTGGGCAAGCCTCTCTTCACTTCTGTCCTTGCCACTGACTATTTCTGTGAAGGTCACTGTTCAATATACAATCATTTGATCATTTACTTAATGCTTGTCTGAGGAAGAGTGGGAAGGTGGTTCAGGTCTGCCTTCCTGTCATCAGCCCCATGGCTGTCTACATTGCCGCAGGTTAATTCAAAAAGAAAGAAAAATAAGGAGAGAATAATCTGTGTTTCCTCTTCCATAGAAAATTGAAAATTGAGTTTAAAAAAAGTTTGAGACGTGTCCTAGGTGAAAGATGAGAGGAAAAAGTCACAGATACAGATGAGGGAAGAAAAATGTTTATTGTTTTAAAATGTGCTTGTATGAAAACATTTTTAAAATGCAGAAGACCGAGTATCCAGAATTTTGGGAAGAAATTTAATAATTGGGAAGTAATGGGAATCGTCCCTTTTATTATTTTATTTTTAACTATGGATACTTAATGCTCCCCAAAATTACAGAAGGAAAATTTAAAAATTATCCCCATTAGTGAGGTTCTGCTCCATTTGGATCTGTCGGAGTTCGTGTACCTTCCCTGCACGCAGTCCCTCTGAACCTCTCTCTCCTTACCCAGGCCTGATTTCTGCACTTGGGCACTAGCAGACAGCCCTGTCAGCAATGGCCTCGCATATACAACTACCCATGGGATACCACCACTTCTATTTTTCATGGTGCCCTGGCACAAACTTAGTACATTCAAGTCAGAACTCTTGGCCCCTGTCCCCCACCATTCCCCACTCCTCAAACAAACAGAAAAAAACCCTATTCCTCCTGGTTCTCCCTCTAGTTAAATGGTACCACCATCCACCACCCACTTGCCCAAGTCCAGGGCTCACCCTCGTTGCCTTCTTTCCCCTCACCCTTGACTTCCCACCCATCTCTCTCAACATCCTATTTCTTCTTCCTTCAGGATGTATTTTAAATGTGCTTTCTTTTCTCCAGTTCTACTGTCACCACCACTGCCGAAGTCCCCAGCCCATCCTCCCTCACCTGACTGATATAATAGCTTCCTGACTGGTCTTTCTGCATCTAGTCCTGCCTCTCAAATTCATCTTCCACAAAATAGCTACAGTGATCATTCTTAAATGTAAGTCAGTGTAAGTCACTCTTCTGGAATAAAAGTCAATCTGCCTACCACGGTTTTCAAGGTCTTCTGTGATCTCACTACTGCCTATGTCTCCAGCTTCCTCTCACCCCTCCCTGACCTGGTTACTAGGCTCTTTCCACATGTGTCCCTAGGTTAAAGATGTTCCCTGGAGCTCTGTTTCACCTTGGAGCCTGTGAACTTGCTTTCCTTCTGCCTCTTATGTCCACAAAACTTTGAATGGATGACTTGCTCTTATCCAGTGCTGACTCAGATACCACCTCTCCAGAGAAGCCTGCCCTTAGCAGCCCATCATAAACTAAAGCCATACGTGCACCCCAATTCCACTCCCTCAAATCACCCTGATTATTCCCTTTGGTGTAATCATCAGACTTTATAAATAGATTGTATATTTGTCGCTTGCTTATTTTCTAGTATCCACTCCACGAAGGCAGGGATTTTGTGAACCATTTTCACTTTTGTATTTCCAGTTCCTAGCACTGTGACCCAAGTATTGTAAGTACTCCATATGCATTTGCTAAATAAATGAATGAATCAAGACCTGGATAAACAAATAGGAAACATTGTGGTTATCCATAAACTTATATAAATTTTGAATATTAGGTATGCAATTGACCTTAAAGGTTATATGGCCTAATTTCTCCTTTTTTAACAGATGAGAAAGCTAAGACTAAGGAAGAAAGCTCTAGATTGCATACTTACTGGCAACCTATGGCACCTAATGTTCATTTCAATACACATCTCTAATATTTTAGCACTTACCTGAAAAGTGGAGTCTTAATTAGGAAGTATCATATATGGGATACTAGCTAAATCTTACCTGATAAATAAATGCAGTATCCATTGTTATAAATACTGGAATACTGAAAAGTCCGGTTGTCCCTTTTTGTATTGCTTATCAATTAAAGTCCTTCAGGAAATCCTAGCATATCAGATATCTGATCTACCTGGAGGTTATGCTGGGTTTTATAATTTCCTGTACCATCCCCCTCCTCCTCAACCATTGTATCTATCAGCCAGTTTATCATATGATATACAACTAGCTTCTTAATATAAATTAGAGAACATTCACCAGGTAGGGCTCCAATCAATTCAAGGTAATTCCCAAAGGAACTAGTTGTCTAAGTAATCGGGAAAAAAAAAAAAACATAGTTACTGCACATCTATCCCTGGAGGTTGCTTGCAGCTAGGGCAATTGAACACTCTTCTAATTGAACAGGGAAAACAAGGAGTGCTTGCTGCCTTGGATAGAACAGACTCCACACAGATGCCTCATCCTTCCCTAGTGGGACCTGTCTATGTTTTCACCAGATTCTAAATTTTTATTCCAAAAGGCTTCATTATTTCCAAATAGTTCCCATTGGTCACAAGCAGGCAGGATCAATAAAGATATAATCCCACAGACAGTAGCAAACACAAATGTTCCTGATGAATTCCAATCCTGAAAGCCAGAGTCCAAACATGCTGTGACCAGCTGGGAATTTGCTGTAAGCCATCATCAGTCCCCAACATCTAAAATTTCCCCATGGAGACAAAAGATGAAAAAGCTGTTTACAGTTTGGTTCTATCTTGCAAGGCAGTATGTGCAAACATAATTGTTGAATTGTTGCCTTTTCCAGAATCATTCCAAGGGATGAAAAGATGAGGAAGGGAGAAGGGAATCAATGTGCATCAAAAATGTTCTGGTGGTATCTTGGACTGGCCATCACTATGAATTAGGTCATTCATTCATTTCTTTGTTTCTTTCTTTCTTTCCCTCTCTCTCTTTCTTTTGTAACATCTTTACTGACATATAATTTATAAAACATACAATTTACCCATTTGAAGTGTACAATTTAATAGACTCTAGTGTCTTCACAGAATTGTGCAACCATCACCACAACCGATTTGAGAACATTTTCATCACCCTGGAAGAGGAGCCCTGTACTGTACTCATTCATCCCAAGCTCCCCTTCTCTCCAGCCCTAGGCGATCACTAATATACTTTCTTTATCTCTAAATATGCCTATGATGGACTTTTTGTATAAATGAAATCCTATAATATAATATAATAATAAGCTTTTGGGACTAGCTTCTTTCACTTGCTGTGTTTCCAAGGTTCATCCATGTTGTAACATGTATAAGAATTTCATTTCTTTTTTATTGCTGAATAATATTTCATTGTATGGATATACGACATTTTATTTATTCATACATCTATTTATCTATTAATCAGGTATACATTTGGATTGTTTTTCTTTGGGCTATAATGAATAATGCTGCTATAAAAAGCTTTTGTATAGACATATGTTTTCATTTTTCTTGGATATATGTCTCAGAGTGAAATTGCTCAATCTTATAGTAACTATGCTCAAACTTTTGAGGAACTGTCAGACTTTTTTTGAAAGCAGCAGTACCATTTAACATTCCCGTTTACAATTTCTCTGTGTCCTCACCAATACTTGCTATTATCTTTCTTTTTTATTATAGCCATCCTAGTGGGTATGGAGTGATATCTCATTGTGATTTTGGTTTTAATTTCCCTAATGATTAGTGATATTGAATATCTTTTCGTGTGCTCATTGACTATTTGTATATCTTCTTTAAAGAAATGTCTATTCGGATTCTTTGCTCATTTTAAAAATTGGTTTGTCATTTTCTTAGTGAATAGTAGGAGTTCTTTCCCTGTTGCTTTCTTGTTAATGATTGTAGATGGCAATTTAGAATGGTAAATGTATATTTCAATACATAAGAAATCATTAGAACAAAATAGATTCTATATTTCTTTTTTCTTTTTTAAGACAGGGTCTCACTCTGTTGCCCCGGCTGGAGTGCAGTGGCATCATTATAACTCACTGTAGCCTCCAATTTCTGGGCTTAAGCCATCCTCCTGCCTTGGCCTCCCAAAGTGTTGGGGTTACTGGCATGAACCACTGCACCTGGCCAGATTCTATATTTCTACCAAAGAATGAAGGTATCTCTGTATTTTTTCTCATCCCCTGTGATTTCACAGGTTCTGATTGAAATGTCCATATGTGTATTTTATGTTGAAATCTGTGTCCAGTCATTGGCCATATTTGTAAATGGGCAAGCCTTCTGGTGAATGGTTGGCTTGTCTCTAACCTAAAGTGCAGAAAACTGTCCACTGTTTAGTCCTGAGGCAAGTTTGAAGATATATTCTTTTTAGATAGGTACAGTAAAAAAGAACAATGAAACATCATGGTAGAGTAGGTGCTCATTAAATGTTAGCTGAAGGAATAAAATGCACAGAAGGTCTTTGTGAGGCATTGGATTTTAAGTGCTTGGCTTTGTTCATTTAGAAAAGCAGATGAAGGGGCAGAATTATTTCCTTTTGGTCAGACAGTTTTTGATCTTCTGAAGTCAGAGTCAATAATACTAATGTCTTGATGGCCCACCCTGAATGTTTTTCCAAATTTGGACGGGGAGAGAAGCTCATTTACAGATTGATAGCCCTATCTACAAATGGGTCCATTTCCCAGTTTAGGCCATAATAAATACATGAGATGGTTTCTATCTAGTTCTGGAAGATAAACAGATCTGAGTTGTATGTGATTATCAGACCAACTGCTTATTCATAGATCCAGAAGGATGTTTAAAAGTCATTCGTTCAGCAACTGCATTTTCCTTGCAGTTAGCACTTACTCTCTGAAGATAAGCTACGTTCCTTGCATTTCCTTTGTTTCTACTCCTGGTTGCCATTTTTTGTCCCTTTACTTTGTCGTTTTATTCAATTATAAATAATACAAAGGAACAGGGCTGTATTAGCTGTTTAATTGTAGGCAAGTCACTTAACCTCTCTGAGTCTCAATTTCCTTTTTCATATATCTGGGACGCTAAATGTAACACACATCCTCCCTCCTTTTCAGGTTTGTTGTGAATACCAATTGAGATAATAAGGGAGGGCACCTTGCGGAAGACTAAACTCAAAACAAATTTCAGTTATGGTCGCTATAATTATGTGGTAACCTCCAATCAGCAACATTAGTTACTTCTGCTTTTTTTTTTCTTTTTTTGTTTTCAGTTCTTGTTAGCATGGCATTTGGAATGAGTTTAACACAAATTACTAAAATAAAGGTTGGAGATAAGTGGCTGATTGTTCAGCCTTGTGTTCCTTCTCTGCTAACACAGAACACAGAAGAGAGTTTGCTGTGAACTGATTTTGTGGTACGAAGACATTGCTTACCCTGGCCCAAAGAAATGCAAGTGAATGCTTTTGTTGATGCTGGTCCTTCGGGTGGTGGCAAGATCCAAGGGGCTATTACAGCCTTCCTCTAAGATGCACATGGTAGAAAAGGTCTCTTTCCAGCTCCCAGACAGTGGAACCAGAAGAATCCTGGTTCTGTATGTTACAGGCTGTAATCCCTTCTCTCCTGAACCATTATTAGTGACATAAAAGAGGGTAGCTCCTGGATCGGCTGGATTCCTTTTAGTTGGTCAAGGGGAGAAGCCAAAGGAGCAAGTAAAACTATGTCCCCCAAAGGACTGAGCTGGGCTTTGTTTAAGTCACTAACAAAGAGAAAATCCAAGAAGGAATCGAGCCAACGTTACTGCAATTAAATCAGGGATAACTTTCAAAAAGCAGGAGGTAATTCCCAACTTGAAAACAAGCCAGAAATGAGAGATTGCCCCCATTTATTCCACTTGAAATGCCACAGGAGTTGAATGACCACAAAGACAATATTTTCCAGGAAATGAAAACCACTAATGGGTACTATTTTGGTAATTCAAATACTTTCTTTCATGATAAACACCTGCTCCTTTTGGAAACAGATTTAATGATGATGTTTATCCATTTATATTTGTATACTGCTAAGCCCACTGACAGAATTCAATAAATAATAAATAATGATAATAATAATCCTGATCCCAAAGTCTTCAGGAGGAGAAAAATAAAACCCAAAGATTTATTGTTGGCATATCCTGTAAAAATCGATCTGGCTCTTTAAATAGAAGAAGTGCCTTGAGGGGAGATAATGCATTGATTTATGATTCAAAGAAAATGTAATTTTAAGAATTACAATAATAACAGCAATAATCAATGTCCTATATGCCCCATAATAAAAAAAGAAAGAAAGAAGAAAAAGAGAGCAACACTCAGAATAATACAAGCTGTTACTTTAAGAAAAAAGGAAATTTTCAAGAACATGATGCTTTTAAATTATTGGATTCTGCAACAAGCTCTGTCCCAGATTTAAATGTCCATTTTTTTGTGTACTTCTTGAGGAGGTAGGTTGCCTAGCTCAGGTGAGTAGAGAAGTTAAAATATCTCTATTTAACTGTCTAAGTCCGTTCAAAGCTGACTTCCTCAATTAGTTGGAGCTCACATCCATCGTGTAAGTCGTCTGTAATTACCAGCCTCGCCGTACTTCAGGCCACATCGTCTCAGAATGATGATGTGAGAGTGAGTTATAATAACCTCACAATGACCCCCTTACACCTAGATTCTTCCACCTCCAGGCCCTCCTTCACTCTGCCCCCACAGGAAGTTCATGAAGCACGAAAGTCTCTTGTCAAGATCCTTCAGTCATTTCTCACCCCCTGTGGATGAAATTCAAAATCTGTGCTGATGATCTGGTCCCACTTTAACTTTCAGCTTCATGCCCCACCACATTCTCTCTTAGAATTGTGCTCCCCTGACACTCGTAATGCCCCTCAATCTCTGTGCATTTGCTTATGTCTGTGGCTTTGCTCAGACTGGGAATTCCATTCCCAGCATGGAATTCACTACTTTACATGCTGAGATACTTCTTTAAGATACAGCTCTGACGTCAACTCCTTCATGGAGCCTTTATTTAGTATCAATGCCTGCTTCCCTTCCACTCCAGTAGAATTATAATTGTACCACTTTTATAACATTGATTTAGTTCTTCCTCATACAAAATTAAATCTATACATAATTCTTCCCTAGTAGGTTGTAGGATTCCAGAGTGCATGAGTTTCACATGTACTGAATTCCATTGCTACAGTGGGGAGGACACTCATGGAGACAAATGCTAGTGCCTTCAAATTTTATGATCTCTGCCCTTTAGTAAAACTCTGACCATGTCTATGTTTAGCCTTATCCTGGACGTGGGCACTATTTCTCCAATATGTAAAAGTCTCCCTGTGTATTGTGCATGGCATATAGTAGGTGTTCAATAAATGCTCATTGAAGGCCACTGTTTAAGTAGGGAGAGCACCCACGAGAGAAGATGCTGGCATCCTCAACATGTACAATCTGTGCCTTCTGTAAAGCCCCAGCTTGTCCTTGCTAAACTTCACTCCAACTTTGACAAACATTTTTTTAATATATTAAAATTCCTCTGGATTCTATTTCCAGCACTCATTATGGCACCCAATCAACTGCCATCCACAAAATCAATGATTATGTTCTGCCATCAATCACACAGTTCATAGAACATCTCCAGGGTATCTGTGTGGGATTAAATTAGTATGAGAGAAAGTATGGGATTAAAAGTTATCGTGAAAATGGTCTTTATCTTCAAAAACATCTCATTTACTGCTATATATTAAAACTACCCTCTTATATACCTTTATCTTCCAATTAGATTATAAACTCTATAAGGACAGGAGACACATTTATCTTCTTCATAGTTATATTCTCTAGCACCAGTCTTAACACACAGTATATGTTCAATAAATATTTGTTACATGAATGAAATACGTTGCCATACTCAATCAGCAATGAGCCTGAGGGGTAGCACGATCATAGACTAGGATATTTCTACTTTTTCTCTAAATTTGAAGCAATTCCAAACACTTCCTTGAGCTTATGGGATCAGACAATATAAATTTAAGGCAGTGATTTGGGACTTTTGTTTGTTAAATTCCTTTGCAAGAAACTTTAGTTTTCAAATATTCATGAGCTGTTGAGATCAGCATACACCTGTGTCTCCACAAATTGAAGAAAGAGCTAAATAGGATCAAGGAAAATAAATGTAGGAGGAACAAGGGGGCTTGACTAATTCTTCATAATGACTTTGGGGTTTACTGCACCAAGCCAGGTGTGGAATTTCCTGAACTCCCTAAATTGATTCTGCCCCTAAGCCTTGCAAGGTGTTATTTGTGGATTCCTTGAACACTTTGGTGATTTTAATATCAGCTTAATGCATCCATTGAAGCAGCTGTTCACTCTGACTCCCTATCTTCTTTCCATGGGGACTTCAGTGATTGGGTTTCTACCTTCCACCCAATGACCCTTTCAGAGGCTCTTGGGAGATGCTTATACATATTCATCTTTGCAAAAGTGACGAGGCAAAATCTAAGCTCCTTGGTGAAGGCTCTTTCCTAACTCTCTTGCCAGGTAGACTGCCTCTTGACACCAAAGGGGATAGCTTGGTGACCTAAGCACCAACTCTGAAACATAAAAATACTTTACCCCTTAATAGTGCTGCTCGCTGAAAGATTTATGGACAGTCAAATATTATTCCTTCTCTTTTATCCAAAAGACAGACTAGAGTAATGGAAGAAAGGGCTATGTTAGTGAGGAGGGTGAGAAACAATTGAGACCCTCCCACAGCTAGAGCAAATTAAAGAAAGGCCAGTCTGTGAGCCAAGATGCACGGTCAATCACCCAGTTGCACTGGGGTTGGGCACTTGTAATTGATAAGCCTCTGAAATACTAAAGAGCTATTTATTTACATGTCTGAGGCATAAAGATCTGTTCCTGTAACTGCAGTGACCCCAAAGGCTTACGGGAACCAGGCACAATTCTGTGTACAATTTGACATTACCCAAAGAGAGGTCATCTCATCTTTTCTGGTAAAGACAAGGTGCAGAGACTGCAGACCAAGGGAGCCAATCAACTGGGAGTGACCTGCCTTGGGTGTGTTGTCTTGCTCAAAATCAGCACACTACCAGAAATGTGCTGTCTTACATTAAATTAAGATGTTCCTGTACTGGAGGATAGAATCTACTGAAACACATATAAAACATTTCATACAATATAGCATTTTAGCAAACAGTATGGCATTTTAGCAGACAATATAGCAGTTTTAGCAGAAAAACTTTCCTCCTTTACACTCTCTCTCTCCTTTACCAGAATCCTGAGTGATACCATCAGGGTATAATGGATCCTTGGAATATTGCTCTATGGAATCTGAAAGGCTTGGAGAGGTGACACAATTAAAGCATACCTTTATTTCTAGAGTGATACATTGTCTTTTATTTAAGAAAGGATCAATTCTTTGTTAAGAGATCATTAAACCTTAATACGTTCACTCATTAAAGGCGGAAACCATGCCATTTCAAAGTCTCGTACCAAACTCAGCACATGGCACCTGCCTAATAAATGTAACAATGGCAGAGCTACCATAGTACTAAGCCTGCTCGTGTGGACTCATTACCACATCCCACTGCTTCTCATGGGTGACTAAGGTCTGGAAAAGCCTAGATAATAAGCTGTTCCCTCAATTAGATGGGAATGACTAATCACAGGACTGAGCCAGGCTTTGAGTTGGTCATGGAACTCTTCTCTCTGGAAGGCTGACAAATGGTGTTTATGGCAATGAATTCCAAGTCAATAACTACACTGCTGCAGTGGGTATTGATCTAGCAAGAGCTTCAGATCCAGCAAGTCTGAGTCATCATCTCTTTCACCAGTGCCCGTGTGTGATCAACTTTACTGACCCCTTGCTTAAATGGGGCAAGCATGATCTGAGCATGGCTCCCCAAATAACCTTTAGTCAAAACACAGGTAAGGGAGAAAACAGGTATCTTTTCTAGGAAAAACTACCTGCTCATAGCCTGAATAGAAGAGGAATGGCAGACAATAAAATGATTTCCTCTAGGAGGCTTTACTGCACAACTACCAGGCCTACCTACCTCAAAAACATATCAACCCAGACAGATGACCCATTTTTAAGGTACCCCTTCCCCTATATAAGTTCCACACTTTTTATGCTGGTAGAAAATAAATGAAATTGATATTTTTCCATCTTTCCTAGAGTAAACAAAAATTCACTTGGATATCCTTCCAAAATGGATTCAAAAGATTTTTATCCGATTCAATTTGTATAGTGATGGATATAATGAAACTGTTTAAAACCCTATCCCATTATAATTGCTACAGGCACTGGATGATAACTTAAAAACCCAATGAGGAGATGTGTTTTAACAGCAATATGTGTGAAAAATCCTTAGGAGTTTTAAAGTATTCTCACGACTCTGAGTTTAAAAAAGTGAAACAGCTGTTTTAAAAAAGTGAATTTGATTGTAGATTGCATTTTGTTTACACAGTAGGTGCACTCAACAAGTAAAGTAACAAAACAAAAGAAGTAAGATTCCCGTTTTACTCTACTCTGGTCCTACCACATCTGGGGACAACGTGTAACAGAAGCCTAAACAAACCAAGAATATTGAGCAGACAAGAGCCAGAACTGAGAAGGGCTTCACCACCAGGAACTAGAAGGATACAAAGAAGGGCGTGCCAGGAGAGATGGTGTGGCAGCCTTTGACTATGGGAAGCATTGTTGTGTAGAAGCAGAATCACATTTGTTCTGTATGCCCCCCTTGGTAGGTATTAGCCTGTGGAATTTACTGGGAGGCCACGGGAGAGCAATGGCAAGAGGCCCATTCCAATAGCCACAGCCACACAGGGCAGGGTGATCCCGTCGGGAGCTGGTTGAGTGCGTGACGAGGAGGCTTAGAAGTCATGTATAGTGGAGGCGGCACATAGGAACTGATGAGCTACCAGTTTCATTCTAATAATGACAGTGTATGAATCCCTGAAATCCATCTCTTTGTATCTTAAAATAGTTTATATGGGAAGGTACATAAATCAAGGCAATTAAATAAATAACTTACTCTCCCATACACAAAAAAGTACAAAGAACATGGCGGATAAAAGAACAGCAGGATTTCTTTCTCAGTAAGAAAATAATGCATTTAAAGAGGACAAGAGAAGTGTTAAGCTGGCTAACTGCAAAGAACAGGAGGCTCTAGTTTACACCAAAATTTGGGCAAACCTAGGTCTTGAGGGGCAGAAAAAAATTCAGAAAAGAGTGAGAATAGGCTGACGCGTACAGGAGGTGGGGAGAGGGTGGCAAGAGAGAATTTCAGGTGGAGTTTTCTTAGAGGATCTTAGAATAGTTTCTTGCTTAAAATTAGCTCTGGGGGAAAACAAACAGAAAAATATATTGCTATATGTTGCTTTTGGAAATTATGTTTGCTTTCATTATCATTTTATAAGTAATCAATTTTTTTTATTTTTTAGTTTTAAGAAAATTCTCTCTTTTTTTCTTTTAATAAGGTTCACAGTAAAGTGCTTCAACACCGATACATGACTCTATAGTCACCTAGTGATGGAAATCTGATAACACAGAGCTAAGGGAAATAGCAGCTGGACAGATGAGTTAAACAAATTAACTCTCTGTCTCTCAAATTGACAAGAGAAGAGTAAGCACCACAGCTATTTTGATGATGATTTTAAGAAATATTTGTTCCACCTACACAGCTTCATTTTTCCCAAGTATTCCACAAAGTATGGAATATCCAAGTTGCTCTTAATTATAGATTTGAATGGCTAATCCTTTAGCAACACCTTGATTTCCCCTAAAGCCCTCCAATTCTTAATTTATGCTGACTACCAACACATCTTATTGCAGTTTGCTGGCACTTGTCTTTTTTGAGAAGAAAGAAAGAAAAAAAAAAAAACAGTTCTCTAACTCTGCTAGAGCAGAGTCTCCAAGAAGGCAAATTCTCTATATCTTATTTACCATTAAATTCTCATGCTTAGTAAAAATCTAACATCCAGTAGATAATCAGAAACATTTATGAAATTAAAGAAAAAAATGAATCAATCTGTGCACTGAGTCCAGAGAGATCCCTAAAGAGAGAGGCTTTCCCCAGTCTGGACCCCACCTCCCGTTTCTTCCTTCCTGACACTGCCCAGCACACACCCTGCCTCCATCCCCGCAGATTGCTCCGCATTGCTCACATGAGCTCCGTTTTCCCTGTGCTGCTCAGATGCAGCTCCCATCTTCTTGGAAAGCCCTAGGACTCTGCTGAACTCTACTTACTCTTCAAGAACCAGCTCAAGGCTCTTTGCCACGAGATGTCCTCCCTGACTGCTGCAAAAAAAGCCCCTCCCTCCTTTGAATGCCATGACATCTCCTTCATGTCACCTGTGCAGTGTTTTGCACACTGATTTCTGATTATACGTGTCTGTCTCCTTTAATAAGAGAACCATGGCTTATTTGAGGGTGGGGAGGATTTTATTGCTCATTTAAACGCTCATTTTATACTCTTTTTCTTGTTGTTGTTACCTCTTGTTTTTAAATTACAAATGTTTTCTTCTCATCACACGAAAAGATTTAAAAAATACCAAAGTACATAAAGCAAAAACTCCACCCTCACCAATCCTATTCTTTTGGAAGTGGCCATTTGTATCAAATTGTATACTTTTAGAGATATTTTTCTGTGCACTTACTCAAACATATCTGGATGTATATCTAATTTACAGATACAGATGTAGATATGGACTTGGACATAGACATACAGATATGGGCATAGATACATTTTGGTATTTATAAAGCGGGTTCTTAATATATGTATACCAAATTGTGACTTATTTTTTCCACTTAACAGTATGTCCTAGATCTCTCCCATGTCATTATAGATAGAAAACAATGCCTTCTTTTTTACAGTTGAATAGGATTCAATAGCATGGAAGTATATTTTATGCAATTTAGTCTACTTCACATTCTTAGGACTTAGCACACTGTTTGACACCTAATAAATGAAGAAGTCCTGCCCACAATTCAAGATGGTCAAACATTTTGATGACTATTTTCTCTCCAAATGCTCTAAGCTCTTCCTGAGATAAACTGGGTAGTGGTATCTCCTTCCAGTTTATCACAGGTAAGTGGGTAAGTCACATGCGAGTAGGATGCTGACACTCAGAAGATACATTGTTCAGAAGACGTGCAGTTCTAAACCCAGAGTAGAGTGCAGGGAAGGCGAAGGAGAAGGAGTTAAAAGAAGGAAAAGATGGGACTTCTGGAATTCCAGAGAGCAGAGGTAGCAGAGTGGCAGGAGATGAGAAACCTGGAGGACATTGTTCCTGTGCTCTGTCTCAGGTCATGAAATCTCGACTCTGGCTAAAGCCACTATACCTGGGGGCCAGGGATGGAGGTCTCTGCCCGCCTTCTCACTGCCTTTCCAAATTTGTTAACTTCTTAGGTCAATATTTCATGTCATTCATCTGTTCAATAAACATTTCTCGAATGTTTATTAATTCCTGTGAGTCCAGTGTTGTCCAGTGTGTTGGGGATTCAGCTGTTATCAAAACAAAGCAAGCCCCCAAAGCTTAATGGAACTTACATTCCAGTAGAACAGGCAGACAGTGAATAAACAATTAAAAATATAATCCACTGTCAGTTACTGGTAACTGCTATGAAAAGATAGAAAGACATAAAGAAATAGAAAACGATTTGAGAATAATTTAGCCGGAATAATCAAGGAGGGGTCTCTGAGGAGGTAACGTCTGCCAGAGACCTGCATGCGGAGACCGAGTCAAGGTATTCCAGCATCTGGCAGGAGCCATCCTTCCCTCATGCAGTAGATGGAGTACATGGGATGTTCCCTGCCCCCCCGCCCCCGTTAACTGAATCCCTCCTTTACTCTTTCCTCTCTGCCACCAATTAGCTATATCAGCTTGGGCAATTATTCTTACTTGCTGAGTCTTGTTTTCAACAATTTGAAAAATAAAGGAATTGGACCGGCGGCTTCAATGGTCCCTTCAGCAATAACAATCACCTATGGTGTCATGTTCCTACAAGATAAGATTGCTGCAGAGGGAACTCACTATCTCACCTCTTCATATATCCCTTCCTGACATAGAAAGACCCTTGTAGATGACTCAGCAGCAGAGGAAGGAGAAGGGTGTCTTGCCTAAGTGCTTGAGACTGGGAACAGTTGTCCAGAGGCTTCATCCTTGTTTTTGATGAATGCAAAATAATGCTCCTTACAGAGAAACTTCTTCCAGTAGCAACCTGCTCAGTTATTCTGCACATTAATGTTCAATGATCCATGTGGAAACCTCAGGTGGGGAACAGGTTTCACTGACACTGGCTCTATTACACCTTTCAAGGGACCCGGCCAGGACCCAACACGCTGCTTCATTTCACTAGAAAATCTTAGACTCTGGGTGGGAGAGAGTATACGGCGATGGGTGGTAGTGAAAATAGAAGCACTTTGGAGCATTCTTCCTGGACTTGCACCCCCGTTCCTCCCCTAACTAGCAGTGTGATCTTCACCTGTAATTAAAACTAGCTGCCCTTGTTTAGTCCTTCGTATGTGCCAGGGCTGAGCAGGTGACCTAACTGAATAATGCTTTACTGGAGGAACACCGTGAGGTTCTACTGTCACATAAAAGGTACTGGTCTGATGCCATTATACAAATGCAGAAACTGAGGCTCACAGAGAGAGAATAAGTAACTAGATCAAGACCACAAAGTCAGCTGATAACTGATGGTGGAATTAGAATTCAAAACTAGGTCTAACTCCAAATCTCACACTTTCAGTTCTACACCTTCCAAGCAAGTTGCTCAGTCTGGGACTCAGTTTCCTCATCTGTAAACCGGGTATGATAACGGTGTCCTTGCAGCACTGTGAAGGACAAAAGCACACGGCAGGAGTGGGTTCTCAGCAGATCTGAAACTTGATCTACAGCACAGGGGTGTTGGATGTGGGTTCTTTTTGCTGCTGTTACCTCTCTCAACCATTGCCTTGCAGTGTCCACCAGGCTAAGAGTGAGTACCATCGCCCTTTAGGTGAAAACCACAAGGAACTGGTGGGCTAAGTGGGGCGATGGAAGTTGGTGCTCAGCTCAGAGACTTTCAACACAGGGCTTTTCTATCTCAGAATATGGCCAATAGGGAGTTGTGAGCTGTCTGTATAAAGTGGAAGTAGGAGACGAATTACCACGAAGGCTAAATCATCCAAAATCTCTGGTCAGTCCTGTCTATGAATAATTATAAAATTCTGGATTTGTGGAGGCCATGTTAATGAGGCATGCCTATCTGTCATATTATGCTAAGTGTTTTAAATAACACAATTTCCTTTAATTGCAGAATAGTTTAAAAAGATGCAATGGAGCAGGGGCTTCTTTCATCTTAATGGAGAATTGACATATTTAAACTACTATGCAAAAATATATATTCTGAAAATAACAGGACAAGAAAGAATTAAGGCAAGGTGACTATTATCTGAATGTCAAAGTAAAAGAAAAATAATAAACTGGTCATTTAACTTACCATGAAAATTGTTTGTAAGCCCACATTTGAAATTTCTATTTTGATGTTCACATGAGTGGGTGGGTAGTGTGTCCCTGAACTCTCAAACCTGCCTTCATTCTCCATTCTCTGTTAGTCTGACTATGAAAAAGGACTGCATCCTCACATCCACAGAAAGAAGGATATTATGATATCTGGGCACCAGTGGGGATGTAAGGCCGCCAATGCGTTGACACTTTATCTAGTTCCCTGTGGCCGGACCTTCACCAAGCACCTGTGGAAAACGTACATGAGCACACAACAGAACTACAGAAGCAGTGAGTTTCTTGGGGTTTGAGTGTGTGTTTTGGGGGGCAAGGGTGTGGCATTGGCACTGTGTGGCCTGGAAATATAATGGTACGATTAGTTTCTTAATTCTTGGGGATTATAACACTTCCTAAAGAGCAAAAGCAATCTTATTTTTCCAAAGGGCAGGAAAGTAACAGGCTAGGGACCAGTGAGAATGCATAATTCACTGTAGCTGTTGTTTCTCAGAAGCGTGAAAATCAGTTTGTCAATTGATGCTGACCTTAAATGAGTTCAAGATAAGAAAATATTACTTTTTGTATGTGGTAATGTTGTGATTTGTAATCAGAAATATATATTTGGTCTTTGTCTGCTTTCATGGCACACAGCTCCTAAAACTCTTGCAATCCCCAAAGTGGTCAGTGCCTTTTTGTGTAGTAATCAGATGCTGGTGGCTGGGGGCTCTTGGATAGCCTCAGGATGGGGGCTGGTTGCCAGGGGAGCCAACTTTGTGATTAGAGGGTTAGAATTTTGGTCCCACTTCCCCACACGCCCATCCCCTACCTGGAGGGGACAGAGGCTGATCACCAGTGGCCAATGATGTAATCAAACATGCCTGTGTAATGAAGCCTCCATAAAAACTGAAAAGGACAGGGTTTGGATAGCTTCCGGTTGCTGAACACCTGGAGGTTCCCCGAGAGAGCATGGCAGCTCCACACCGCTTCCAACATACCTTGCCTATGTATGTGTCTGTTCCATCTGGCTGTTGATCTCTATTCTTTATTAATAAACTGATAAATGTAAGTAAAGTGTTTCCCTGAGTTCTTTGAACTGCTTTAGCAAATTAATCAAACCCAAAGAGGGGTCCTGGGAACCCTGATTTTTAGCTGGTTGGTCAGAAGCACAGGTCAATCTGGGGCTTGCAACTGGCATCTGAAGTGGGGTCAGTCTTGTCGGACTGATCTCTTAACCTACGGGATCTGATGCTCTCTCAAGGTAGATAATAACAGAACTGAATTTTAGGACACCCAGTTTGGCATCTGCTACCACTGGAGAATTGCTGGGTTGGTGTGTGGTGAAAAATCCCCTACATATCTGCTGTCGGAAGTGTTGTGTTGAGTGAGAGTAGACAGTAGAAAAAAATACTTTTTTTCTCCCATCTTTAAGAATTATCCTTTATGCTTAAGAATCCCAAGAGGCTGCCATTTGGTGTAAATTATATGTTGTGCTTATTATAAACTTAGGGTAAAGAACAGTGCCGAAGAGCAAGGGTTCTGGATGCCAACAAGCCTGAGCTCAAATCCTGCCTCACAAGATGTCATAGTGTAATGGGTGAGCGAGGGCTCTCGTACAAAGCCTAACCACATCCTTACTAGCTCTATAATCTTGGACAAGTTATGTACACTCACTTTGCCTCAGTTTCCTGATCTTTGAGATGGAGATTCTAGTACTGTTGTGAAGAATACCAGAGCTAATAAACATAAATGATTTAGAACCATGTCTAGTGCCTACAATAGGCATTTAATAAAGGTTAACTATTATTCTGTAAAACAGGAGGTGATGATGATACCGTCTATACCTCATAAGGTTGTTTCAGGGCTTAAAAGAGAAAATGCATACACAAAAAAATGCTTCACATAGTGCCTAGCACAACATAAATGCTCATTGAACAGAGGAGCTATTACTATTAAAGATCAGAGTAACAAGACAGTGAGTAAAACTTGCCATACTTGTCCATTCCTATCACCCTTTCTTAGAGACATTGTTGCACTCAGTTCTGTACCTATGACCAAGTAGCCATGAAACATTTAGGAAATTACTTACCTTCTGAAGTCCTCAGTTTCTTGAGCTATAGAATATAAAAACTAGATAATTAAAGGCTTTTTCATCTCTAAAACTGCTGGATTCTATGATTCTTCACTTAGAGTTCTCAAAGTGTGTTAAGAAAGGAAAAGACCAAAGAGAAGTCACTGCTTCTATCACTCCTGGAACATCCTGTGCTCCTAGAAACATTTGTAATTCTAAGCCACTAAGTAAATAAAGTACAGCAGGCCATTTATAGGCTAGCCCAAAAAGCAAGCACCCAGTATTACCCTGAGAGATCACTAGGGCTGAGCAGAGGTTGTGTTCTCTTGCTTTAGGTGCCTTCTATCCTTGTATCGTGATGTACCTGCATACCAGCTGTTACCCTCTGGTCCAAAATGGAAGCAAGACATTCACTGACTCGGCAGAGTCTTGTGGTCAGCAAACCTGTGAAGGATGCAGCACACGTTTTTACCCTCTGGCCTCCCGTTTACGTTCACACAGCTGCAGCCACCCATTGTCATGTCTTAGGACTGGAAGGTTGAGGGAGCTTGGAGCACCGAGAACCTTGGGAAGTGAAACTTGGACCATATAGTCCAAGATGTTGCTCCTGTAGTATGCTCACTTAATCACCCAGAAAAAAAGCCATATAAAATCTTAGTCTAAATGGGTGTCTCTGACACTGAACAAGTTAACAAGTTTTAAGTCAGAAGGTTAGCAATTAAATATCAGAGTTTTTAGAAGCTTCTCATAATAATGAACAGTGATAACGATGATCCACTTTGAAGGATTTGGACTGTGAGATCTTGGCTCTAACTTTAGATCTTCCTGTAACTCTGTGACCTAAGACAGTTTACTCTCTGTCATTAAACCTCAGTTTTTTCATCTGTGAAATGGTAGTGTTGAGCTAGGGTCAGTAGAGCTAGGTGACTTCTGAGATTCCTTCAAATTCTGATTCTAATCATGTATTTGTTCAAAGAAAACCATTTCTGAGATAGCCATTGACTGCTAGAGGCAAGGGGCTATGAGGTACCATGTGCACTCTCAGAAGACAGTCCCAACCGAGGAAGAAGGCCAGACTGCCAAATGCTATTTTTGGGCCCAGAATTCTGGATACATTGCTGTCACCACGATTTCCTTTTAACATGAGAAAACCAAGACATCACTCATGACACCCTTACTTCCCACCATAGTCCTCCTCTTCCCTTGCTGCCACCACCTTGAACCCTACAACTCGCTCTGTTCTAACTGGCTATTGGGACTTCACTCAATGTTCTTTTGCCTAGAAAATATTTCTTGCCCTTCTTTACCCATTTACTTAGCACTCTATGCTTGTAATGAACAACTCCAACTGCATTTAGCCACCTATGCAAGATTAGGAGTCCCCCACTCTGGGCTACCATGGTGTCTCACACTTTCTGTATTTAGAGCATCTACCGTGCTATACTGTAATGCCATATTTAGCTATCAGTCTTCCTAACTTGATTATAATCTCTGTTGGGGGAAGGGATCCTGTCTATCTTGCTCACTGCTATATCTCAAGCGCTTAGCACAATGCTTGGCACATAGGAAGTACTCAACAAACATGCATAACATTGTGTTGCATTGCATTGTGTTGAGTTGTGTTGTGTTGTGTGGTACTGTCATGTGTAAATACCAGCAAGTGACTGAATGTTGGACAGGAGACTATGTGTTTTGCTACAGTCATCATTGCATAGGGCAACTGAGGAATGGTAGAAAGAGCCATAGGGTAGAACTTTGAATCTCTCTGACGTTAACTCTTTGCAGAGGATGTGGTACAAAGTAACTCATTAAACCTCCCTTGATACCTCAATTTTTGCATGAATAGCTTGGGATGGTGAAGTGAAATGAATGTATCAGTAGGGCATCATAAATATAACACCAGTGCTGGTTATCAACATATGTATACTAATGAACCTAAAGTAGGAAAAGTTCATCTGTCACTCATGTTTGACATGCATCTCACCTTCTAGTTTTCCTTTCTCTGATGTTAAGCCTCATGCACCTTCTTGTAACCCTTTACTGATGGAATTTGCAAGTGATATCTGTCCCAGAAGAATGCCCCTGTGAATAAAGGATGCTATAAGACTGAAAAAACATTTTACCTAAAGCAATGGCCTTCTCCAGGACCAAAGGAATATATCAAGGGCTGGAGCTGGTTGTAGTTCAGGACAGGAGGCTCCATGCCCTATAAATCATGCTACTTCATGGCTTCCTATTCTAACTGCTCCCAAGCATTTCCCATGGATGTCTAAGAACTAAACCAACCCACTCTGGAAAAAGACATACTTATGTCGAAAGAACAACAATAAAAAAATTGCCTGAAAAGCTGTCCTATGTCTGTTTTACATGACTACCTCTTATTGTGACTTTCATTTATTAAGAATGCCTCCCTCTTCTCCTAAACTAAGGCAGGTCCTCATTATGCACTCTTAAAGCATTCTGCCATTTGCCAGTATATCATTTAATTATAGTTGTAATTAAATAATTATTGGTGTAATTATTTGTTTAATGTCTATTTCCCTTGATAGATTAAAAACTATCTGAGGACAGGGACTGTGTGTCCCTGTGTGTGAGCCATGTTTACCCATAGAATTTCCGTTTCTATTAATAGTACAATACCTGGCTTGTAAGAGATGCCCAGCAATTGTTTGTTGAATGGGTGAATATGGACTGAGACAAGTTTTCAGTATTGAGAGGGTTTAGAACAAGGGGATCTCATCACACATAAGAAAAGGCACACTTCTCGGCTGTTCCTAATGCTACAGTTTGGGTTGGAAAATAGAAATGCAAGTGTTCAGATAGAGTTTGGCATATGGCACACCCATCAAAAGAAACATATACTACCAATTTGAATTTGGGAGACATCATATCATTCTTTGGAGGAAATGTTCTAATCGAATGTATAACACATTCTAGTGTACATATTTGAGTTTGGATGTGTCTATTTTCCCCACTAGATCAGAAGTTCTTGTAGAGGAATATTGCTTACTCGCCACCCTGCTTCTGGCACAGTACGTGGCACAGAGTAGACATCCATGAAGTATGTGTTGAACAAATGAATGAATGGGTGGATGAATGAATGGATGAACTAAAGATATCTAAAGAGGTAACTACAGGAATGATCCCAGACTGTAAGGTAGAACTCAGTCATTCATTAATGCCTTCACATTAGGTATGGGGAAACATAATATATCTGTTTCTGAGTTTCACCTCTGTTTATTATTAATAAATAGCTTCTATAATAAACATGACTTTTCTCAGAAATCTACTAGATTTTCAAGAGGAAGCAACTGCTGTGATGAATTGGGAAGAAAAAAATAGCAACTCACCCAGGAGCAGGTGCCTTTCGATTTAGTTTAAGTATGCATGTTTGTGCACGCACACACACACCCAAGTGTGCTGCGATGACAATCCATAAAGTCTCCCTCTCGCCGCATGTGCCTGACAGATGAAGCCAGAGCTGGGACGCGCCTCATTTGGCCAGGCTGTCACTCACCATTTTGTTCATTACAGGGAAATGAAGTCCATTTCCAAGCATCCAGGGGACACACAGTAATTGGGCTCTCCAAAGCCTTTTCACTTAATTTGCTCAAGTTGTATTTATTTTTTAGAGAATTAGGTGTTAACAGCTGATGGACAGAACATCAGAAAAATGAAGGCAAATGGACAGAATAATAAAGAAAATGATGTGGCTCTCGCCCACTCTCCTCCCCTGTCCTCTCTGTCTCCCACCGGCCCCTCCCTTCTCTCTCCCTCTTACCAGGTTCGCCCCACTGCGGGATTAAGATCCCTGCTTCTGGACTGCATTCTCTGATGAATTTCCCTTCGAGCTTTTTGTTACAAAAGCCCACATGCAACGTGTGTTTCTTTGACTGAACGTCTTCTCTTTGGACTAGCAAAGCCACAGGAACTGAGCTTAAAGGGACATTTCTTCTGTGTTCCCTTCCTAACCCCCAGGTCCACCAAAGTGGAGGTGACTAATAAAATGGTTTTAGAGGAGCAGGGGGTTTCTACATGCATTGCTATTTTTTTTCTTTGTGGAGAAATGTGAAGGTGGAATGAAGCTTTTTTCCCAGTGAAAATCAACCTGGACCCTAACTGAGAAAGATCAGGACTCAAATTCCACTTCTGCATCCTAACAGATACATGAGCTTGGGAAATTTACTTAACTTCTCTCAATTTGCTTTACTGGATGTACTACTTTTATGAGACTGCAGAGGATTAAATGTAGTACCTGGTAGAGGGGGGTGACAACAAGAGTGATTTGGGTCTCTTTATGCTACTGGTACCCTCTAGTAGCACGTCCTTATCTCCAACTTTTAATCATTGTCATATTTTCCTTACCCTCATAAAAGGAAAGGATTTAGGAAAGCCTTTAGCTAAAAAACAGAAATAAAAGAGTATGTGCAGGGAACTTTCTCTTTAGACTGGCTACTAACAGAGATGAAATGAGGTATCATTCAAAATGGAGGTTTGCTCACTGCAACTCAGCTTTCTAATCATTAGTTGATTGATGAGCCTGTTCTGTCAGAAGAAATTAAATGTTTCTGCAAGTTCTGAATATTCAATGTGCTGATTTCCTTCAGGTTCTGCCTTCTGGTGATGGTTTTCTGGGGCCCAGGGAGTGGGGTAGTTATTATTTACTATTTCTAGGGCTTCTAAGTAAGACCACAGCACCCAGTGCCCAAAAATTCCTCTCTAAATATAGTGTTCTGTTGATTTCTTTAGTAATTGAACTCTTGGAAGTTCTGCATCCTCTCCCTCACACACCTGGAACAATAGGACTTGAAAGCTTTGTACCTGTGATAGATGACTTTCCCACACTACAACAGGACATTGTCCATAAACAGCCTTGAGTCCCTGAAGATACATTTTCTCACACACAGTCTGCATATAAGCTAGAGGAGAAACTGTAAAAGCCTTCAACCCTTTCAAGGGTTCTGTAAGTACACTTTGGTGTCAATAGGGCAGAACGTGGTTTTCCAGAAGGGAGCTGAGTTACCCAGAGGCCCTTCCCTGCAGCTGGAACTATGAACCTTGTTACCAGAAAGTGTCCCCAGGGCAAGGAGCCCCCAGCTTTGTGGCAAAACAGAATGTATGGATTAAATCACCATGATCATCATCATTACCATCATCATTATCACAACATGCTTTTCACAATGTATCTTTTTAAGTCTCACGATAACCCTACGACATAGGCAAAGCTAAAGCTTAAAGAGTATACGCATTTGACTCAACTCATGAAGGCAGGGAGTCAAAGAATGCAGAGTTAAGCCAAGACTGTCTGACTGTAAGACCTGTGATCACAACACCATAAGTTAGTCTGTGTGCTCAAACAAAGCCATGAGCTCTGGGCTGTCAGATGACAAGCCTTGCGTACACGGATTGATAGCATAACACTGACTGTGCCTATTGTCACCTTTACAATCGCCATCACTGTAAGCAGAGCCTCTAAAAAGAGGCAGTCAGGATTCTCCACCTGCTTGACCTACACATGAAGACACCCACACCACCACCAATCACAACATAACAACAAACAACCACCCAATCAACCAAACCAGCAAGGATGACAACTACAAAACAAATTTGTCCTGTCTGCCCTCCCCACAAACCAGATAGATGCGCAAAGTCCTTCCGATAGTCTACGCAGCTGGGTAAGCTCTGCCTCCTTTCTTCCCCATTGCCTCTCGGACCTCATCTCCTACCACCCTCCCCCATTGCCCCTAAATCCCAGTCACCCTGACTGCTCTGCTGTTCGTCAAATACATCAAGACCTTTGTGCTGTGTGCCCTGTTTCCTCTTCCTGGAAAGGTCTTCCCCTTTGCCTGACCTACCCCTACCTTCTTCAAGTCATTGCTCAATTGTCCCCTTTCCCAGAAAGCTGGCCAGAGCACCCTGTTGAAGCTGTAACCCACCCTCCCCACCCCACTGCACTTGCGATCTCTCTTACTCTGTTCTTCCTTTTCATTTTTCCAAAGCACTTGCCATCTTCTAACAGTCTCTACGATTTACTTCCTTACTATGAGTGCCATTGTGTCTCCTGCTAATCCAGAAGTTCCATGATCACAGGGCTCTGTGTCTATTTTATCCCTGTGCCTAGAATAGCATTTGAATGAGTAAAAAGGCTAAGGTTCAGGGATGCCTTGGCAGGTTTCAGACCCTTTGGGACTAAACCTGACCCCATAATTGTTAAGAGATAAGAGTGATCCTATGACACAGCATCCTTGGTATGGATTTCCACATTCTAAAATTCCATGTGTGTATCTGTTTCCTTCTTTTCAACCATACATCAAACTCTTACATCTGGTGGTACCTCAAAAACTCCCAAAAGTCATGTCAATGATATTGGGCTGGACACTTTAAATCCTAGTGGTATGTTGTAATAAAACACCAGAAGTTAAAAGTGTAGGAAGTTGTTCTATAGCCAAATACCTCCACTGGCTGCCACTGTAACCCAGGGCAACATCATGGGCTCTTCTGTGCCCCAATTCTCTCATCTCTCGAGCTTGGTTCCCTTTTCTTTTTGAACCTATAACACCCTGATGAGTTAAGAAGAAAGACAACGTTCTAAAACACAGGGCAATAAAGAGTACACGATATTCATAATGGATTTTTTTTTGCCAAATGTTGCTCATAATGTTTAAATTCCAAAGAAAAACATATTAAAATTGAGCAAAAGGACGGCCTTAATAGAGTAATAATAATAATGAATAATTAAAAAGATGCTTTTTCATGCGTAACCTCATTGCATAATGAACATCTAATGCAGAAAGACAGCTCCACAGGTTACAATTAAAGTTGAAAATTTGATCTTTTACACCAGCATTATTTCAAATGTGACTATCCTCAGAATGAAAAACTGACATTCTTTATAAATTAATTTAGCAAAATGAGGGACTTTAGTAATAATTTGAGGAAAAATATACTGTGAAGACATAATAATATTCCAATTTTAGTAATAATAAAAATAAAAGACAATACCCAAAAGAACCAAATGAACCAGTACTTTAAATTGTAAAGGTTTTTCTTATCCACCTTTCCAGATTAATAGGCTGAATTTTTGCCAATATCTATCTATCTATCCATCTGTCATCATTTATGGTAGAAAAAGGTTTTAAAAGCTGAGGCTAAATTTGTACAATTTATGTGATGTGTGTATCAACACGTACGTATTTTAATGTGGGTATAATTATTGCTGAATTGTAGCTTTCAATGGTAAGATCATTAGGGACAGTTAAATCTGACTGCATTTAGCTTTCATTGAGACTCTGAAATTAATTTTTCAAAATGTTCAGGTTTTGAAAAAAGGCAAACTGTGTTTGTCTCAAATAGTCTTTCCTTAATTTTGCAGACTGGTATTTTAAGGCAAATTTAATCCATATAGTTCATACTCATTTACACTTAAATTATCCAACTAGAGATTTTAACAGCTATTTAATGTCCCAGATACCTTTTGAGCTTTTAAAGTGAGCTCCTAAAAGCCTCTTCCATCTCTTCCACCCTCTTCTCATCATCAGTTTAAGAGATTGCATTTTGCTCAGAGTAAACAAATTGAATACTGAAACTTTTGGTTATTTTTCCTCTCGATTTATGACCTATGAATGTAAAGTGGCTTTTAGATGTGACATAACTAATTTTCCCATCCCTATGAACCAATGCAGGGTGTGTGTCACATTACACTTACTTATGAACAGCTATATAGCCAGCAAATGAGGCAATCTCTGAACTCCTCGTTGGGTATCCATGGCATATAAATAGATAATTATAGTAAATCAAACTTCTATGACATTTTTCATCTGAAAATTGCCAAGGCTGCCTTTAGAATGGCTTAGGCATACATCTTAGAACTTGCCATAGACACAAGAATACCTATTTATATATTTAAAAATCTCTACCTTTTTACAGATGGCAAATGCTTAAGCAGCTATAAACCAGGAAACCAAAGGTCCTTCCTTCCAGGCTTATGGTTCTTTGAAGCACAGAGGAGTTAAAGAAAAGGTCATATTTTAATGGCGTGTGTGTTGGGGGTGGGGGGAAGCCTGAGGATTTATGAATTGTACAAACACCTACCTCTTTGCAATTGTGAGGCCACTAATGCTGGGTTTTGAAATTTATGACCTCTAGTCATTCTTTTTAGCAAGAAAAGCCTTTACAGCTGCTGCTTGTGTTGTTACCACCTATTCTTACTCATTCCCTGCCCTCACAGGCAGCAGGTACCATCATCCTGGATGCTGTTCCAAAGGCACTTTGTAAGTCATTTTCCTAATTTCTCTTCACTACGATCAGTCCTCATCTTGGTACTCAGTGTACTCAATGTCTATTTCCAGGGTCACCTGCAACATGTTTTCCTATCCTCAGACTGGTGAAGAGAAAAAACAGATCAGGAATAGCCTGGGGGAACACTCAGTGAGGCAAGGGAAAAAATTCCTCTGGAAGGAAGCTCAGACCTGGTAGGCAGGGCCTGAATTGCCTTAGTGCCTACTTTGATCCCCAAGGGGAGCTGAGCCCAGGCCCAGCTGACCTGGCAGGAGGCAGTGAGAGTGTGCAAAGGGAAGCCGCTTCCACCTGCAGTGCGCCCAGCCAGCCCCCTCCTGCCACCAGGAGTGCGGGCAGAGCTGCTGTTCTGGATGGCTGCATTTTCCTTTAAATAAGGCTTTGCACAAGCCGCTAAATGAAGCTGGCTGCCCGGTTGAGTTCAATCCGAGCCACACTTCAGTTTACCCATTCCCTCAGAATGTAATCTCACCTCCTCACTATTGGATTCCTTCAGGACCTTGTCACTGATGAATAGAGGCCACCAGGAGGGGTTGGGAGGTGGGTGTGCAGGCGATATGGAAGTCACAGCACACCTTACTCAGAAGCCACAGTCTGAAAAACCCACAGAAAGTGTGCAGCCGTCATCTGATATTTGGATTCCTACATGTGACTGTCCCGCCTCTGCCAAAGCACCCTCTGTGACAGGGAGCTCTATACCTCCAGGGGCAACTTTCTCAGGAAGTCCTCCTTTGTATGGGGTTGACATTTACCTCCCAGAAACTGTGTTTTATAAACCCCAACAGGGAATTCCTCCAATAAATCACCCAGTTATAAAACAAAAATGAGATGTTCTTGCAATAGAAGCGTTTGATTAAGAAAAATAAAAAGGTATCCCTTATCAACCCTTTGGATGGTACATATTGGATGAATTTGTTCCACGCACCTCAAACAAAAGTGCCACCGCCCCTATCCCGATTTCTACTACCCACCCGAGAGAACGAGGCATTCGTTCCTCTTAACAGAAGCGGTAGTAACGGAAATAGCTGTATCTGCTATTTATTGCCTGTATATTTTATATTCATTATCGTATTCCTCATAACATCTATATGAAATTTATTTGTGTTATTATTCCCACTTTACAGAAGAGGAAATTAAACGTCGGTTAAATAATCTACCCAAGGGTATTTATCCAAAAGAAAAAAAGACATTTTATAATAAAGACATCTGCTCTCGAATGTTCATAGCAGCACAATTCACAATTGCAAAGTTGTGGAAACAACCCAGGTGCCCATCAATACACGAGTGGATCAATAAAATGTGGTATATGTATACCATGGAGTATTACTCAGCAATAAGGAACAACAGTGAATTAACACATCTGGTATTATCCTGGTTGGAGCTAGAACCCATTCTTCGAAGCGAAGTGTCGCAGGATTGGAAAAACAAGCATCACTGGTACTCACCATCAAACTGGTACTAACTGATGAACACTTACATCACACAGGGCAATAACATTCATCTGAGGGCGGGCGGGCGGGAGGGGGATGGAAGGGATGGGAAAAACTCTCACTGAATGGATGTGGGGAGCACAGTTTGGGAGACGACCACGATTGTGGCTCTGACACGGGCAGAACAGGGGCAATGTGTATGGCCAAAGTGTTGTACCCCCATGATATTCTGAAACTAAAAAAAAAAAAAAAATCTACCCAAGGGAACACCTTCTCCAAGTGACAGAACTGGGATTCAAACTTGGAACTATCTGAATGCAAACACTATACCTTTTTGACTCTCATGTAATAATGTCTACATATATTCATATATATGTACAAATATGTATATATACATATTTATACTCAAGCCTTTTTATTGTGGCATATGTATATATTTATATACAAATAAATATATGTGCTCATATGTATATATGTATGGGTATAAAGGTAACTCTGTACATATAAATATATGTAGTATATAGATACATACTGTACAAATAAATAATTATATAAATATGAATATAGCCATAAGTAAATGCTGGGTGTGTGTCTTAGAAATAGAATGAATCATGACATATGGCTCGGCTTGCTTTAATCCACAGATTATTGTTGAAGACTAAGTTTTCCACCCAAGTCAACTGGCTACACACATCTGTCCTTTTCATAGGAACTTGGTCATTTTCTTTCAGAGAGCAAGCACAGTCTCTCACCTCCAGGTGTGCAACCCACTCACACTAAACCCACCTGTCTCTCTAGTTTCTGGTCAACCTTGAGAGGCCTCTCTTGGCCAGATTCTTCTAGCTCCCTGATCTGATGCTCCAGCGCCCCCACAAACAAAGCTCCCAGGGATGAGCTCTCTGTTTTTTAAAACTACTCATCACTCTTGTCCCCTCTCATGGGCAGAATTGGGGGCCCATTGTCTTGCTCTGAGACCTGGACTCTTGGGGCCTCTTGACAGTCATCATTCCTGAAGCTCACGTTCTGTTCTTATGTTTTAAAATACTTCTAATTTAGGCACAGTGGGTGCATCCAGGATGTGGGCTGGAGGGCACTTTTCATAGGGTTGCAGCCCCCACAAGGGTGACAAGAGGAAGGAGTCCATTCCTGGCCACCTACCCCAGCCCCTCCAAGAGCCTGGCTCCCAGCTGGCCGGCCGTTGCTGCCAGGCCCAGGGGCCAGTGCCCTTCATTTTTCCTTGTTTGGTGAAGCCCTCTTCAGCCCGTCTCAGGGGAGATGAACCAGGCAGGGGACAAATCACACTGAACCTGCCCTGCTGGAGGTTTAAGAGCTTTTCATCTTTGGGCCCACTGCCTCTAAGACTGGATTCCTGCCAAAAAGTGTTGCTGAAACTGCTTCATGCTAGGGTCTTGAACAACTAGGATGGGAATGTCATGTGAATTTTTTTATGTTTGATTTTTGGTTAAGAAGGAATCATAGAGAATTCCAGGCTTGGTATAATCCAAATTGGAATCAAAGTTAAGAAGCAGCAGCTAAAACCCAATACAGTAGCACTTTTGATGTTAACTGGGTCTGTCCAGCTCTCGAGACACCAATAACTTAGTGTGGAAAGGAGAATGACAGTCTGTGCTGAAATACAAGGTTCGTCGATGAAAAGAAAAGAGGTCAGTAAGTGTTGATTCATCGCCTTTAGAAAGCCAAGAAACATCTCTTTAGTTTGCTAAAGGAAAAAGGCCCTGTAGCATCCTCTTGTACAGAAAGGTTGTATTTGGGTTTTCTAAAAGAAGCTGAGGCAACTATAAGAATTTGAGTTACTCAAAGACAAAGGCAGCAAACCGGTATCCTCCTGTGCCTGTAAACCTGGACTGGTTGGTACATCCAGGGTTCATGGGGAAGAGTAGGCTGATTAATTAGTGATGTCTACAGTCAGCATGGGAGGGAAACGTGAAGACACACATACAACTGCCTACCCAACTCCAGGGATCGCCTGCACATTTGGTGCTATTAGGATTATTATATTTTACTCTGGAGCTGCTAAACTCTGTTCACGGATTTGATGGAGTAAGAACTCTGCAAAGAAGTCTTGGAGGTCACTGGAATTGGCATTTATCTGAGTTCAGCCATTGTACATGGACCCTTAGTAGAGGCCCTGGAATGGGTGCGTCTCCACCATACTACCATAAGACCTGGTGTCCCAGCAAGGTAGTTGAATTTGTAATTGTTTTTATTTCCCTACCCTAATATATTGACTCAAAGTAAGACCTAGGCATGCTCTAGATTATATATTTTGTCCAAGACTTAAAGTTTCTCTGCCCAGCTACCTTGACTGTTACCATAGACTCTGGGCAGGTAAGTGCTGTTACACCTATCTTATCTGTAAGCATGAGGGGGGAAGAAGGAAACTGGCTCTTCTCAGTTTACTTCTGTATCTAGCTATATAATGCCATGAGGTAGCCAGTTATTCTGTAGGACGTGGCTGATAGCCAGAGACAGTCTTCTTGTTCTCGAAGGCATCCACATTTTGGTGGCAACTTTGTTCTAGTGTAGTCCAGTGGAACTTTCTATAATGATGGAAATGTTCTATAACTGTTGTATCCAGGACAGTAGCCACCAGTTGCATGTAGCTACTGAGCACTTGAAATGTGGCTACAGCAACTGAGAAACTGAATTTTTGGCTTTTCTTAATTCAGTTAATAAAAAAAATTGAATAGACACATGTGGCAAGTGGCTACCATACAGCCATGCTTCTGAAATTTTAGCATGGATAAGAATCACCCAGAGGGCTTGTTAAAACATAAACCCCTGGGTCTCACATTCAGAAATTCTGATTCAGTAGGTCTGGGACATGATGTGCAAATGTGTTTTTCTGACAGCCCTCCAGATGCTGCTGCTACCTTGTGCCCAAGGACCTCACCTTGTGTATCCCTGACAGAGGAGCCCAGAATTATTTAATTTGGTTGCTCTCAACCGGGAATAACTTTGTCTCCTGAAGGACATTTGGCAATGTCTGGGGACGTTTTTGATTGTCAAAATTGGGGGGTGGGGTGCTACTGGCATCTGTTTGGTAGAGTTCAGGGATGCTCCTAAATATCCTGTAGTGCACAGGACATCCTCCCTGCCTCCGCAACAAAGAATCATACAGCTTAAAATGTCAATAGTGGCAAATTTGAGAAACTCTGCCAACTGCTTACACCAATCATATTCTGGCTGCAGAGATGGTTGCAGTAATATCTTTTGTATTCAGTGTTAACCTGTATCCCTGACAGACTGTGACCCTATTCCCTAATCCAATATTATAATACTATCAATTCCTTCAACCTTAAATGTGTTCCCAACTGAGAAGTTGAATGCTGGTAGTGGAGTTTCGTATTTGAATTTCTTCCCCTGACTTCCACACTGGGAACCAGGACAGGTGTGCCCTAGGCCACCGTGAGTGCCCTAGGTGTACACTCCCAGTGGAATGCTGCCAGACGAGAGCTGGAGTGTCTATTTTATCTAGTCTCCAAGAGAAGCGGCACAATGGGTGTCAGATTTTTGCATGTGAATCCCTTGAGTATTAGTCATCAGGAGCAGAGCACTGATATAAAATAATAGGATAAGGGCACAGAAATGCAAAGGTTCCTGCTATTCTTCTGAGGAACAGTCTCTTCAGTGTGGCCTGGGCGAGCCCCTTGTGCCTAGGGCTTCAGAGTGTCAGACAGGAGCCTCTAGAAGAGGCAGTGACCTTGCCCTGGAGTCCAGAGGAGTCAGAGGTCAGAGCAGGAGAGGCCTCCTTTGATCATCCCTGTGCCTTCCAGACGTGAAGCCAGCGTAAGCTTCCTTGAGAAATGCAAGGCACTTTAGCCTGGGTAAGGTAGCAAGAGCTGGATGTTTTCTGTCTGCCTGAGGATGTTTAGGTCTTAAAATCATCTATATAAAATATATATTCCCTCCACCACCACTAAATTATCCCAAAGTCTCAGAGAGCCAAGCCCTACTCACTTTCTCCATTTTTCTGCCCCCTCCTCCATTTTTAAGCCCTGGACTCCAAAGGAGCTTCTAAATTCGTAACAGCCCCCTGAATCCACAGGCCCCTGCTCCCACCACAGGTCTGTTTACAAAACTGTTTCCCTTGGGTTTCTTTGCTTAGCAGTAGAAGATCCCCAGGCCTCAGTGGTGAGTCACTGACGCAAAATTGGACGGAACTAATCTCACGGTTATATGGCCTTTCCATCTTTTTTGTCATAAATGAAAATCTGAAATCACTCAGCAACTATCATCATGGCCTGAACCTGCTTTCCTTTTTTAGATCCCCAGACTATTTTATAATGCTTAAAAGGCCTTCCTGAGTGCAGCTGCTGTCTCTTTATGCCACACAGCTAAAGTCTATTACCACCTTTGAGTCTTTGGCCAGTCATACTACATCCAGTGCCCCCTTAGCAGGACAAAGACAGTCCCAGGACATGAAGGCACATGATGAGGGGATTCACTCCCTTGAAGATAGCAAGTTCGGTCTGCAGAGCGAACCCGTCGTCGGAGCAGGCTGGTACCTGGAAGGAAAGCTGGGTCCCCACAGATGCCTCAGCCTCATCCTCTCTAATCCTTTCTATAACATCCCATCTCCTCCCTCTCCTTCATAACCCAGCTGTGTGATCTGAGCAAACCCACTTGGTCTAAGACTCAGTTTGCTGTTCTGTGACCTGGAGCTACCACTAGCTCCTTGAGTTGTTTAAGGTGTCGATTTGAGAACACTTATTCATGTGCTGGCACACTGCCTTCAATAGCAGGCATTCGGGAAACGCTGAGGCTCTTCTGTGGTGTTTGCACCGCTGGGTCACAGTTCCCAGGTCAGGGGCCCACCCCTATGCACAGGTGCAAGGCAGCATCTGTCTGAATGGGGATGGAGGGACACACATGTGGGGAGGGTGCCGCATCTACCTCTGGATTATTCTGAGGCACGAAAGGAATTAAGCTAAATGTGCATGACTGCACAGGGAATGCTGTATTATTCCAGAAGGCTGTTTTTACACTTTAGCTAATGAGTTTTGACCTGTGTGAATTTGGTCTCATAATCACACAGCTCAGATTTTCTGTTAGCCAATCAGACTGATGCTGTGATCTCAGCCATTTCAACAATTCTCGATTATCAGAGCAGACACCAAGGATAGGGAAAAATAACTAATGTTCTCCTCTTCTGAAGATGTCTTCTGTGAGCAGAACTGGCTTTCTGGGGTTGCAAAGCTGAAGGAAGCTTTCACTTCCCATTTGTCAACACCAGCTCTATCTACTTCCTCCAAAACTACAACTTCCCAAAGTCAGGACAATAAAGGCAAGGCTTCAGAGTCCCCAAACCCAAGTCCAGCAGTCATTCTGTGCCTGAGAGGACCAGGCACTAGAGGACGATTCCTGGGTTGTGGGTGGACAGGGCTGAAGGGACCAGACAGGGAAGGGGACGCCTGTGCGATTTCAGAGACCCTTTAATAACCTCATTAACCAGGTTGCCACGTAAAGGTGAGCAGAAGGGGAGGCTAAAAGCTGAAACTCCACAGAGGCCAGGTGTAAAAGGGGAAACCTCTCTCCTTCCAAGGTGCAGGGTGGCAGTGAGTGTACAGGTGTGTGGTCCCAAGACAGGAGGCGAGAACTGCTTCACCAAGGTGGTGGCGCTGCTGTCATCAGGAAGTCAGACTCTGGGTCTGTTTTAAAGGCAAAAGCAACAGGATGAGGCACAGATGGGTGGTGGCGCTTGCTGTTCCTGTGACCGCTCCTCACTGGTGGACCGCTGCCTGGGGGTGAGTCTGGGTCCGCCCCAGGGGCAGATGCACAGCTCCAGGGGACAAGCTGTGCCCCAGCACTGGGCTCTACTCGTTCCTAGCACTAAGGCTATAAACACCACCCGGCAGGTGGGAGGAAGTGGCCAAGTTGGGGCCGGGGCTTGAACTCAGCCCAACCAGCTCTGGCTGGCCTCTAGCATTATAAATTATGTAGCTGTCTTCATCTATTATTCAGCATAATTTATTTTGGACATTTGCATCAGCAGTTTATATACAAAATAAACCAGATGCCAAAAGAAGGCAAAGAGAATTAAAATGGGCATGCGTGGAAGTTGCATAGGGGGATGGGGGTGCGGTGCTGGGAGCTGAGAGCCCCATCATTAATCAAACATGGGCTGTGCGGTGACAGGAGACGAAAGGGCAGGGTGGAAACCACTCGGAATGGGAAGAGCACCAGATTAGCTCTCCCCAGGTCCCAGCCTCATGTACTTCGGGCATTTGGATTTCGCTTGCAGAATGCCAAATCTGCCACCTCCCTAGAAACTACATGCATTGGAGCAAAGAGCAGCATCCTGCTTAGATGTGGGCAGCCCGGCCCTACCCAGTATAGGCAGGAGTGACGGGCAGACAGTGTCTTGCTGGGCCCAGTATCAGACCAGGGCCTTTGCCCCTGGAAGGAAGCCTCTCTCAACTGGACGGGAGGAGGAAGCAAAGTCAGGGAAAATGTGGGGATGGGATCAGAGGGAAGAAACTGCACAGGGGAGCACTCAGTGAAAGGAAACCACATTCAGTTTGTAGCTGAATCAATAAAAGGTTTTGTTTTGTGTTTCTGAAACCTGCAGGGTACCATTGGAGACAGTTATGAAGTACAAGTTTTTTTGTAGCAGAAATGTTTCCTTTTTTTAAATTTTTTTAACGCATCCCTGCCTTACCTTACTCATAGGCCAGTGAACTAGCCTAAAACCAAAGTTCCCTGATGCAGACTCCTGCCATATCGATTTTGAGGCTGTCCCTCAGCCACATCTGACCCACCAGCTCCTGTCATTACCATCCAAGTGTTAAGCCAGAGCAACTCAATCTGGGAACACCACCAGTGTGGCCAGTAAGCTGCAATTTAGTTAATGTGCACCCCTGTAGGCCCTGGTTTTGGTTAGAGCATATTTGGGTAGAATGTGTGGAGGTGGTGGTAGGGAACCAGAGAGGAAGGGGAGGGTGACCAGCTCATTTGCAAAAACTGCCCAGCTGAGATAACATTTAAAATGAAAAGGAGAAGGTCCAATGCTTTGTAATCCTCCAGCAGCTGCTCATTTTGGGTCGAGATCAGGAAGAAGCACTTTGCCATTAGACCCTGAGCCAAAAGTGGCTGGTGGTGGTTCCTGGTCTCCCTAAGCCACCTCCAAGGGGGTCACTCAGCTGTGTCCTAGGGAAGCAGAACAAGAGAAAAAGAACAAGATGGCTTGTAGGCTCCATCCATGTGTGTGGCCCCTGGGATGGCCCTGCAGATGGGCCTGGTTGGAGACAGTGATATCTTGGAAAGGTTTACTGTAGCTCAATGCCCAAAAAGGGCAGCTGGTCGGCTTGTTCCACTGTTCTTGAACCTGTCACTGTATCACTCTTAACAAGTTGTCCATATCCCAGAGATGCAGATTATCCCTCAGGTCAGGGGTCCAAGCCTCCCTCTAGGTGACTGAGCCTGCAAAAAAGTTGCCAGAATCCCCAGGAGGCTGCCCAGACCCTGCCTAAACTCAACCCAAGGAGCTGGTCATCATTCCAGCCACCGGCTTAACCAGGCTGGTGGTTTCTCCCACTTGAGGAAGAATGGCTTTCTCTTATGCTTTAAAATTACAAACCTAAACTGACTTTAAACGTATTAATAATACCAGATGGCTTCATAAAATGTAAGTAGAGCAATAAAAATACAAATGGGGGCCCTTCCAGTAATTAACTTTTGATTTACACAGTCCCAGGAAATTTGGATCAAGTATTGCCTTTCTCACACATTAGGTGATAATCCTCTTGCAACCGTTCTTCTAGGCTTGGCCTTGTTGGCTTTTCCATCCCTGACCCTCCATCCCAAGCTGAGGGGTACTTGTAAGTCTCACGGCACTGAAGAGTTGAAACAAAGGCTTGCAGTCATCTCTTTGGAATGTGTCAACAGGCTGCCTAATTAGGATAGCAATGAAGTACTTGGGGGACGTGAAGTGTTTCATACATGCACATTGTTCTTGTTATAATTATGACACAGTAATAATAACTCAGCTTGTTTGGGCATTTTCACAGTAGCAAATATTCTCTTATTTATTTGCCAATCATGCACTTTGTTATTTATGGATGGAAAATATTCTTTGATGCCAAGGTCAGGTCACTGGATAAAGCCAATATAGTAGAGATATTCTGATTTCTAGATTCACTCTGAGTTCAGGAAGATTTAAAAACCATAGTAACAGAAAACCATAGAAGAACTGATTCTACTCTGCAGAAGCATGGACTGAGTAGTGGACCCTTCTAGATCCAAATACTGGCTCCTCCACTCACCAGCTGGGTGACCTTGGGCAAGTTGCCTGATCTCTCTGTGCTTCACTTTCCTCATCTGTAGAATGAAGATATTGATATCAAATTCCCCGATGGGATTACTGTAAGAATTAAGTGAGTTGGCATAGTAGAGTAATTAAAACAGTGCCTGGCCCATAAGTGTTCAGTGAGTGTCGCTGCTATGCCTGTGGCTACAATCAGTATAGTAGAGCTTAAAGGGTTCTCAAGAGACCATCTAGTTTGGCATTCACATGACACAAAACAAAACAAAAGAAAACTGAGGCCTACAGTCAAGGACTTATCCACATCCACCTGGGTAGTTTGGTGCTGTTACCTCTATGAGAACAGTATAAGAAATAAGCCTTGAGTTATGGCAAAATAAATTAGAGCTCTTATAAGGTGGAATTTCCAATCTTAATTAAGTATAAGAATGGATTAATGAAAAGCTAGATAGAAATTGCTTATACCACTTAATAACAATAGTGGCTAACATTTAAGTGTTTATGATGGATATCAAATATTCTTCAAAGAGCTTTTCATGCAATAAGTCATTCAATCCTTAAATAGCCCTATGAAGCATGTATTATTAAGACTGACATTTTACAGATGAGGAAACTGTACAGAAAGGTTCAGTTATTTGCATCTGTTTGCACAGCAATTAAGTAGCAGAGCTTAATTGCAGAGTGGAATTTGAAATTTTCTGTGGGAACTGCAGAGCCCTCTATGAGTGGGATAATTAAGCTGGGAAATAGAAACTGAATATATCCAAAAATTTTCTTCTAACCCTATAATTCCTTCAACAAATATTCCCCAAGTCTCCACACCCCTCTAACCACCCCTCACCCCTTCTGCTTATGTCAGGCACTGGAATAGACCCTGAGGATACAGCATTAACCTGATTCATGGTTCTTGCCGTCATGGAGCTATAGTATATGCTTCTAAAATGCTACAATGTGTGTGTGTGTTTATTGGTGGTTAAGGAGTGTTCCACTCCAGCCAGGACAAGGCTCACTTCTTTTTACCCACTCAGTTGGTGATGGCTGGGGTGGAAAAAGCCTGCTACAACAAACTCTCCTCCCGACCCCTTTTTTGTATCCCTGAAAGAATTCCATCTCGACTTCGGGGACATCTTCCCTTACTTAACTAGCTATTTCACAAATGGTAACCTGCAAAGGCTGCCAGTGTCCCCTCCTATGTGTTTCCAACTCACTGTGGCAGTGCCAGTGATGTATCTGAGTCAATCATGTGCGATATTTTAACACCTAAATTAAATGGCAAGCAAGTCCGGGATACATTACCTTCCCCATCGCCACTAAAATCAAGCTAATGGGACCAACTCAATTTTTGTCTTATGGATGGAGCTTGAGAGGGCACAAAAGCCAATAAAGACCGAGGTAACTCTGCTCTGGGGGAAGGTGGTACTGGATAAACAGTGCATCACCCAGAGGCGCCCAAATCTGCCTGATTAGCAGCAGCGAGGCCTACATCCAGTCCAGCACCCTGAGAGAGGGAGTCCCCTGGCAGCCACACTTAGGCATTCATAACTCCATATAGTCTTGTCATGATCCAGTCTCATGGATAGATAGTGATTCCAAAATATATTTCATGTTATCAATTCCAGTTAAATTATTACATCTGAGGAAAAGAAATTTACCTGGGCCGATGTCCCTGTGTCAGCTCAAAGCCCTTTCAAGGAGACTGGAGTGTGAGTGATGGAGGCTGTTCTTGCCAGCCCTTGCACCTGCATGCCCCTGTGCTGGCACCTCAGCCAAGTGGTTACTAGTATCCCCGAAGGGTCCCCGTGAGCTCCGAGGACAGTGCCAGTACCACACTGACGGGATCCCCGATTCACCCCAGCCGCACCCTGCACCGGCTCCTCAAGGGCCTCTTTGGAGGCACACGACATCCTGGTGCCATCTAAGCACGTAAATCATCTGTCAGCTGTACACCCAAATATCTCCATTCCTGTGATTTTGTCAGATCATCACCACTAATAGGATGTTGAAATTCATAAATGCATCTATTTCCAGTAATAGGCCTATGTACTGCCATCTCCCAGTTTGAAAAGAGAGAGGTTTTTGCTGGGGACACGAATCCCACACGTCTCAAGAGGGCACCTGGCTTACTTGAATTGGGGAGGTAATTTCCTCCTGGGAGAGACTGCTGAGATCTTTAATACTGAACGTTTAAATATATCTGTGGCTGTGAAGCACAGCCAGCAACCTAAGAATTGCTCAGAAAATCACAGGATTTTAAAGCAAGGGGAGAAAAAAAGGCAGTTCTTTTTTGTTCCCCCCTCAGGCTGGGTTCCCCGTGGCTTTGTCTGGAAATGCTGTGGCCCTCCAGCGTGAAGGGCATCTGTGGAGCAAAGCCAGACGGTAGTCAGGAGGCCACCTGCCTTGCCCAGAGAGCTGCTTTCTTCTTATTGAGAGGAGCCCTGGTTACGGTTTCATCAGGATGCGGGCAAAGAAGAACTGGACTTAATCTCTCTGTCTGAGACTTCCTGAGGTGCAGGCTCTGGGCCTTGTGGCCAATGCAAAAGGAATTCAGGGTCAGGCTGTGGCCCAGAGTGCTATGTCCAGTGTCCATTTCCTGGGTTGGGGGGGAAGGCCATGGCAAAGACCAGGGCCCTGGGGAATCTGCCTGGACTGCTGGGCCCGGGGCTATTCAGCTTCTCAGATGAGGTTTTCACCTTTGTTAGACCTTTGCACTTGGGACGGGAGGTGTCCCATTCATTAATTATAGTACAGGCTCTAAATAATTGCTAACCAGAGACTGGCACTGACTGTTATGCTGTGAGAACACCAAAATAGGCAAACATACCCTAATCACTGGCATCCAATTCTACCTCGCCTGCTGCTATGACACTGTACACATCATTCATTGGTACAGCACTGTGTTTTACAAAACACTTCAAATCAACTGCTCAGTTGCTCTTCCCAGTAACACTGCGAGGTGAGCACAGTAATAGCCACACTCAGTTTTACTGACTGAAACAGGTGGTGATCTGGAAGCTGAGGTTTGCAAAGGTTAAATTTGGTGAGGGTCACACAGTATAAGCATTTAACAAAACAAGACTAGATTCCCAGTTTTCTGCTTCTGATTCCAGATCTCTTTCTACTATATCTCACGAAAATAGAATTTCAGATGATTTTCAAATTCACTCATAGAGTTCATTCAGCACCTACCAGGCACCAGCCTAAGCCTAGGTGCCCATGGGCACTCAACAGCGCCAAGGTGTTTGTGGTGCTCCAAGGATGAGGATGCAGCGCCCTGCCAGGCTTCCCTGTGTTCAAGCCCCCCATCTTGCCACCTGACCCTGCTTGGGCAGCCCCTCCTAAGGCTGCTGCCAGGCAGTGCGGGGCCTCCCACGAATTTATGGAAGGAGATTGGATCCTGCAGGGCCCCTCAGCATGAGCCCAGGAGGCTTCACATGAAAAATGATTGCACCACACACACGGAGGCTGTTTAAACCTGTCACTTTAAAATATCCCTTCTCCTCTGCCCAGGCTGGACCAGGAGGAACAGGCCCAGGAAGAGGAAATCAGTTTAAAGTGACAGCCTTTAATTTCCGAAGCCAAACCTCAGCGTTTGTGGCAGACTTTTTATGTGCTGAGGTCTCAATTTAAAACCAAAGTGTCCCAATGGCACCCCATAATTCTCGGCAAGTTTTTGCACCTTGTTCTCAGGCCTTCTTATCAGAAAAAATCCAGAAAGCTAGGGAGAGGCTTCCTGTTCATATTAGAGCAGGCCTAGGACAGAAGCAGGCCCTGGGCATGAAAGGGACAGCAGAGGCACCTCAGGGGAGGCAGCTGGGCCTGCTTAATTGCTTTTCTTTTGTTAAAAGCTGCTGTTACCGGGTTGCCTGGGGCAAGGACAGGATGCTCAGCATTCAATTAAAATGTATTTTATGATTGGAGGGCAGTTCTGAATCAAAAGCCTAGATATTGAATACAGTTGTCTCCCCTTATCCGTGTTTTGCAAGGTCTGAAAATATTAAACAGAAAATTCCAAAAATAAACAATTCATGAGTTTTAAATTGTGCCCTCTTCTGAGTAGCATGATGAAATTGCCCACCATTGCCCTCTGTCCGGCCCACAGCATGAATCCTCCTTATACCCAGTGTACCCACACTGTCTCCACCACCCGCCCATGAGTCACTTAGGAGCCATCCGGGTGATCAGATCTACTGTCAAGGTCTCGCAGTGCTGCTGTTCAAGTAACCCGTATTTGACTTCATAATGGCCCCAAAGCCCAAGAGTAATGATGCTGGCAATTTGGATATGCTAAAAAGAAGCCATGAAGTCTTTCCTTTAAGTGAAAAGGTGAAAGCTCTTGATTTAATAAGGAAAGAAAAAAAATTGTATGCTGAGGTTGCTGAGATCTATTGTAAGAAGGAATCTTCTATGAAATTTTGATGGAGGGAAAAGAAATTTGTGCACTGTATATGTAGGGTTTGGTACTGGTTTCAGGCATTCACTGGGGGTCTTGGAATATATCGCCTGTGGATTAAGAGGGTACAATTGTAAAGTTTTCAGCATCCCTCTCAAGGCTATACTTTGTTCTTACCTCTTCTAGGAAGCCTTCCCAGACCAGCCCAAAGTCTTTACTGTGCGCACGTAATGCATATTTCCCTGTTAGTTTTATTGCGTGTGTATGTGCACGTGCCTGCATGAATGTAACATTTCTCACCTAAAAACTCTATTATATGCATGTATTCACACTTGAGTGCCTAAGGCGGTACCTTGACTGTATTAGATATTTCATAAAAATGCCCTGCTAAGAGTTTTATCCAGAATGGGAAAAAATGATCAATTCATAGGATTAAAAAAAAAAAAACTTCCCAATGCCTCCCACTGTACATTTCCACTCACCGTGTTCTAGGGTCTAGTTTAGCACTAAGTACACAGTCAGTTGCTTGTTGAATGAATGAAGAACCAAATACCTTTTTTCATCAGCATGGAACACTGCTTTTCAAACTGAGTGGAAAGGGAAAAACTCATCTTGGTGCATGTGTGGAGGTGGTAAGGCAGGTGGGGCAGGTGGGGCTGGTGGAGCTGGCGGGGCACAGGTACAAACGTGAAGTGGCAGCCCTGCCCGAGATCAAGACTGTGGCAAAGGTGTTCACAATCCCACTCCCGTGGGCAGGGCAAGGCGCTGGAGAGCCAGCAGCTTCCGTCACTCATTTCTTTCTCTTCCTCTCCCTCTCTTGACTTTCCTGTACACCTGTAAGGGGTGCTGACCTAAGGAACAAAGGCACAGGCCTTGACCCATAACTGGAGCACGAGGCTTTCCCAAGAGGCCTTCTTTTCAGTCACCTATCAAACCCAAACCTGCTTGGTTTATGAGGTTATTACTTTTAACAATCACGTATCTGGCACTTTGCATTCCTAGACTGTTTGGCAGTCATAACATGGTTAATTAATTGCACATGATCGAGGGTATCATAAAAGTAGGTGGTATGAAGTCAGCCAGTCTCAGCTTGGCCACTCCATCTTAGCACCCTTCAGGTCAGCTGGAGCCCATTTCACTGAAAGATGAACCGGTTTCCCTGAGCTGTCTATTTTTGCAAAGTGCTGTTATCCCCATGTTGCAGGACACTGCTCCATGGCTCCGAAAATCCAACATTAATATCCCTACTGTTTCTGAAATGTGGACAATCTGAGTGAAGAGAAGGGAGAAGGCAAATACTTGTAGGAGCCTGTGAATCAGATGCAGGATCTGCCACCACTCACACCCAGGGGGTGTGCAGGATGCTTTCCACACATTTGCAAACAGATTTAATAATAAGGGGCTGTCTGCCTCAATGTGTCAAATTCCCTGCTAGCGGCACAAGAGAATATCAGGGAGGGAGACATAATGCAAAGCAATGCAAGGTCATGAGCTCCTCTTTTGTCTGTTCTAACATACGATATGATTTTCCTTCAAATGGAGATTTCACAGAAGTATAATCAACCACCTAACGAGTAGCTAGAGATGAAACATTTGAGAATAAAAATTAAACTCCAAGGAGATGGGTACAACAAGCTGTTCTCTTTTGCTCCTTGATGAATACAGAGAGGCAGTGTAGCAAAGTCAAGAAAAGATTGGCCCCTGTGCCCAAAACCTGGGATCAAATCCCTTCATAAATCAAAGCCACTTAACCTTTCTGACTTTGCATTTAAAAAGAGAGGGTGGGGGTTGGCAGCACGGAATAGTCCATACTCACTCCACAGTGTTTGGAGATTCCTAGGTGAAGATGTAATGTCTTGCTGCACAAATGTTCAATTGTGATTTTGGGGAATTGCTCTCTTTCTGGGATCCCAAGTTGAAAACTGCATCACCTCTTTTTTCTCTTTTGGCACGTTTCTCAGCACCTAGCTCAGTGTTAAACACAGCAGATACCTCCTAGCAGTATGTTGATGAACACACCCGGTGACGGAGACCTCAGGCTCTGAAGTCAAACTTGCAGCTCCTCACTTAATGGCTCTGTGACCTCGGGCAAAAGGCATCACCAACTGAGACCACAGTTTCCTTCTGGGGGTGATTACTGTACCTACTTTAGGAGTGGATCAAACGAGACCACACATGTAAAGAATATGCAAAGAGTAATCCCTCAATGAATATTAGCTATTATTATTAAAAGAAAAAGCAGAGGGCAGGCAGGGAGTGGTGAAGTCGGCAGGTCAGAATGGACACACAGTGTACGAGGCTTTGGATCTTATGTGGAAGAGACCTCCCAGCACCATCATGGGGAGTGAGGGTGGAGGAGGAGGGAAGAGGGTTCCTGGATTTACTCAGAGGGCTGAACTTTTAGTTACCTTGAACATCATTATGCTTCCGTAGTAAATGGTGTGACTCAAGAGGTCCAGGGATTTGACTGAGCCCCAGACCCAGCTGCCCCCCAGATGTCCTCTCGCAAGAGTGAATTTCCAGTGTGGAGAAGCTCCATGCTTGGTTTTCAAGGAAAAAAATGCAAAAACTACTCTTTAAAGAGAAGCCATATGGTGTGGTAGAGAACGCCCAAGATTTAGGCTGGGGTTAATTTCGAGTTCCTGATTTACTGGCTGAGTTTCTAGGAGAGATGACAAAATCTCTGAGTTTCTGTTCCTTCATCAGAGGTATAACCTTCTCATAGGTTTTTTGCAAGATGTAAGTGACATGAAAGAACATGGAATCAATTTGCAAAACGTGATACTTTATACAGTCTTGTCAATTATTAAGACTGGAGTGCGGTGAAGAGAATTTTAGGTTGTAAAAGAAGAGATTCCAGATGTGGATCCCATGTGCAATAAAAAAAAAAACCCTCACTCTTCACTTTATCCTGTTATGTGACACTGCACACACACACACACACACACATGCACACACACAGAGGCTGGTGGTGATAAGGAGACATTGTTACTTTGTTGATAGATTTATTCATTTACTTGTTAGATAGTTTTGGACATCACAATTTCATAAATGTTTCACACAGGAGAGAAAAGTTGGGGAGAGAGGAGGGAGAAGAGACCTTCGTCAAACAGATCTGACTGCCAACAAGTGAATAAAATTACCTCCTAATCAAATGCATCATTAAAAGTACAGACATTAGAGCCCAGTGCTGACAGTTTTATGAGCAAAGCATTTGCAGTTAATTAGGATATACTGCCTTTGTAGTTGGGATTGCATCAGGGTGCTATTTGACTCCAGCTAAATAACACTTTCTTCTACTGTCATGGCACCTGGGTGCTTGGGCCATTTTTCGGGGCTTCCTCTAGCTAGGTCTTGTGGGCATCCATGGACAATACTTAACCTGTAAATGTCATCTTGAACCAGGTAGCAGCTAAGCTTTTCAAAAGATCAACAGCAACTTTTGTGGAGCAATAGACAGAGAAATTGAGGACCAAAAGAGATGCTGAACTTCCACATGCACCTGCATTTCCCAGCTGCTATACCATGTTTTGTAGGAGGGATGTGAAGGGGATCTGAACATGCCATCCCAAAATATGCCACTTTGGCATATTGATTATTTTGAGCTGAAGACAATTGGAAAACATCAGATGCAGAAAGGGCCCTCTGTCATCCCTTTTCTACCTAAAAGCAGGACATACATTTTCTGTGAGAAAGGTACCAGGAAGAAGAAAATGTTCTTATTACCAGAGATGGAGAGTCAATGTGAAGATGAAGCTGTAAAAACAAACCTACTAAAATAACGCTTATCTTTCATTAGTTTCCTCCATCCATATCTGAGTCACCCACAATTTACTGCCCCTTGTCCAAACCCCTTTTTCCTTTGTCTTGCCACATCTCCACATTTTATTGCTCTTGTTAAAATGGTATATAAATCCCCAAGTATAACTTCTTTGGGGTTTTCACTTCTTCCTATGAAGTCCCTCCAACATGTCCTTTAAAAATACTGACATCAAATAAAATTTGTATGCTTTTCTCCTGTTAATCTATCTTTTGTCAGCTTAATCCATAGATCTCAGCCTCAGAATCTAAGAGGGTAGAAGAAAGGTCTTTCCTCCCCAACAGATGAAAACTAGAATGCCCATGGAGTATCCTCTGCCCAGACCATTGGCCTGTCCACCTCTGATGGGCCTCAGAGCTACACGGGGCAGAGAATCTCTGACTGCTCATTGTTCCAGCAATATGTTAGAATATTTAAATGATTATGGAGCCAAACTTCGATCTGCATTAGCCAGAAAAGGGAAGAAGTCACAAAATAGGTGTTCCCTGACTATAAGAAGACAATGGGAATACTTATAAGGAGAGAGATTAAAATTGTTGACTTTTTGGCCATATTAATGGAAACTGATAATTGCTTCCCAAATCCAACTCTTTCAGAGTCCAGTTCTTTTTGCTTTTTTAAAAAACAAAAACAAAAATTCCAGTTTTTACTTTTTTCTATGAAGCACCAAATCTCTGTAAATTATCCTAAAAACTTTTTGGAGGATAACTTATCAGCTTCTTCTGTCTCCAGGCAGGACCACACCAAGTAGTGAAACCTTGCTCTTTTTAAGTCTAACCACAGATTTAATGACTCACTAAAGACACAAAAAGTAAAGCAGGCCACTTAGTGTAAAGTCCATAAAGCAAAGGGACATGCCCAGGGTTGCACAAATAATTTTCATGGAAGGGCCAGGACGGGGAACAGGCTTCCTGACTGTGCAGCCCAGCACTTTGCTGCCCCATGTGTGGCTGCTACATTTCCTCTTGCTTTGGCCTCAGAGGACAGTCAGAGCAGCTGGTCATCTCCCTCCTTGTAAGTCTTTCTACACATTTGAAGTAGTCATTAAATCACTCCTCAGCCCTCTTCTCCAAGTTAAATAATGCTAGTTCTTCAGCTTTTCTTCTGTGGTTTCATTCTCCAAACACCTTCATCACCTTAGGATCTGTCTAAGCCATTTTTAAATGTCTGATCTGAAAAGTGGCAAAGAAGCACTGAATTATTTGATAGAAATGCTTGAGAGTGAGGATCAAAGCCCAGAGTCGTCTCTGGCCAAGCCTATTGCCATGGTGCGGATGGTCAGTTGCCATTTCAGAGGAACCACACAAGGAAGATGGAGTGTTCCACCCTAATGCCATATGAACTGCCGCTGCAGGCATTTGTGAGGTTGCTGGGTAATTGAATGACCAACAGCAGTATTGGAGCTGCGCACCAAGATAAGGGTAATCAAATTTCATGCTTCAGAGGCTCCGCAGCTTTAGCTGGCCACCTCAGGGCTCACAAAGAATTCCCTTCCCCACCCAACCGTGCTATCTTTTCCTACAAATAGTTCTGCACAATCGGTCAGTTGCATTTTGTGGTTTTGTGTTTTCCTCTGAAGAGCCCCCCCAAAGGCAATTCCTGGAGGCAAGGAACCCTCAATAAGAGACCCAACGTGGGGCCAGTTGGTGGGACACTCCAGAGCTCTCAGGAAAATCAATTCCTATTGTTTTCTACGCCCCTCTTCTAAGAGGCCGTTGATTATTTATGTGACCCTAGTACCAGACATCTACACGGGGACGGAGGATGAGAACAAAGGCAGGGAAATAAAATGCAAGAAAGGAAGAAGAGGAGAAAGGAAGAGAAAGGAAAAGCGACTAGAAGGGAATCAAACATATTCAACTCAACCACAACAGCAGAATGAGGAATGCTGTGTCAGCACCAGCACCCAAGCTGCTTACAAGACATGGCAAAAGTCAGAACACACTGTGTGCAGCTGCCTGCCTGTGAGAGCCTCAAGAGGGTAAAGCTGTTATGAAACTGAAGTCTGGCTCAACAGCACCCACAGTATTACTCCTTGTGGTCCTAAGCAAGAAGGGCACCCATTAGGAACCCAAGAAGAGCTTCCTACCTCATTGGTACCTGGATTTTCTGCTCATGGTCATTCATCGCCACTAGCTAATTCAGAGAGCTACAACAAACGGGAGAGAGGTCGGGAGTCAGATCTGGGTGCAGTTACCAGCTCAGACAGGAAGAAGCTGACAGCTTGTCACCTCATCTGTAAAATGGGAGGGTTAGACAAGATTTGCATGAAGGCACCTTCTGTATTAGAATACACTAGTCCCTCCTTACCAGCAGAGGATGTGTTCCAAGACCCCCACTGGATGTCTGAAACTGTAGATGGTACCGAACCACATATATATACTCTCACACACTATGTTTTTCCTATGTGTACATACCCATGATAAGGTTTAATTTATAAATTAGGCATAGTAAGAGATTAATAATATTAAAATAGAACAATTAAAACAGTATGCCAGCATCACCTCTCCTGTGCTTTGGGGACATTATTAAGTAAAATAAGGGTCACTTGAATATAAGCAGTGCAATCTGACAGTGATCTGGTCACCTAGACAGTGGCTAAGTGACCGGGGGGTGGGTGGGTAGAGTACACATTTGGGAGATGCTGGACAAAAGGACGATTCATGTTCCAGGTGGGACAGGGCAGACAGCTCAAGATTTCATCACATTATTCAGAATGGCACAAAATTTAAAACTTATAAATTGTTGCTTTCTGGAATTTTTCATTTAATATTTTCAGATTGTGGTTGACCGTGGGTAACTGAAACCACAGAAAGCAAAACCGAGGATGCGGGGCAACTAGTGTATCTAGGGTTGTGAGGAAGAAGTCCTCTTCTTGACTTGAGAAGCTTTAAAAAATGCTATCTAGTGTGTCTGTACAAAAACCTCTCACCAAAAAGATGTTTCCAGAATTGATGCATTTAACAATAGGATGGCGTATACTTCCACTGTTGCTTCTTATTTCAAAGTGAGTTAAAGTGAAGGAATTGTTGATGTAGATAACATTCAGAACGGTTGAGCTTCAGATGAGAGAGCCCAGACCACCCAGGATGCACACGGCCTGGGGTGGGGGATTGGGCCTGCGTGGGTCTTGTAGCCGGACCCTGGTCTTCTCCCTTCATGGGATATTACTTCTCTGTGGACTCATCAAAGATTCTGTGAGCATTTAATGAGAAGCTAATGTGTACTCATTGCTGCACCATGGACAATTAAGTGCAATGAGATGTTACAAGGGCCAAGATTACAATTAACATACTACCTGTGAGTTGAGGCGGAGAGATATCATTCTAGACAGAAGGAAGGAGGTGAACAAAGGCAGGGGACACAGCGCATTCTGACAAGTTGGAAGGACCACGTCATTGAAGAGGGGAGGGTGTTAGGCTAAAGATAAGCTAGAGTTATGGAGGGTCTAGATTTTTGGTTAAGGGATAGACAATGGGAAGTAACTGAAGGGGTGATGGGCTCGCGGAAATAATCCCCCTTCATTCTTTCTCTCTTCAAACCATGTGACCCTATTAAGGGCTTCTTGCCCTGGCCATACAGAGCTGTGAGCAAATATCCATGAGGGGAACACAGATCATACATGGGTTGAGGCTGAGGGAATTCACAGATCAACCCCCTGCCAAAACCCAGCCATGTGCAAAGTTAGAAGTAGGACATGTCTGGTGCCAGTGGAGGATGGGATAGAGCCAAGGCACCAAAATACAAGCTCATCCTATTCATATGATAATAGCTACTCTTTATTGCATTATTATTACATGCTAGGCACTGCACTAAGTGCTTTACAAAAGTAATCTCATTTAATTCTCATAAAAACTGTGACATTGAAGCTAGAAGCATTCTGATATTATAGATGGAGAAACTGAATTCAAATGGATTAAATAATATGTCCAATGTCACGTAGCTAGTATTTCTGAATCAGTATTTGATTGTAGGTCTGTCAGACTATAGACCATACACTTGACCATGTATTAACCTGCACTGTGAATGACAGCCCCAGATAACAGGGCCAGGTGCTCTGGGCTCTCTTTCTCAAAGGCAGTCTAGATCTGTGCTGCTATATACAGTAGCCACTATCCACAGGTGGCTATTAGGCATTTGAAATGTGGCTAGCCCATGCTGAGATGTGCTCTAAGTCTGCAGTCCCCAACCCCAGGGCTGAAGACTGGCCTGTTAGGAACCAGGCCACACAGCAGAAGGTGAGCAGCTGATGAGGGAGTGAAGCTTCATCTGTATTTACAGCCGCTCCACATCGCTTGAATCACCACCTGAGCTCCACCTCCTGTCACATCAGTGGTGGCATTAGATTCTCATAGGAGTGAGAGCCTTACTGTAAACTGAGCATGTGCGGGATCTGGGTTGCACACTCCTTATGAAAATCTAATGCCTGATGATCTGAGGTGGAGCTGAGGTGGTGATGCTAGTACTGGGGAGTGGCTGCAAATACAGATTATCATTAGCAGAGAGACTGCACAATAAATGTAATATGCTTGAATCATCCTGAAACCATCCCTCCCCCAACCCCAGTCCATGGAAAAATTGTCTTCCATGAAACCAGTCCCTGGTGCCAAAAAGGTTGGGGACCACTGCTCTAAGTGTAAAACATGCACTGATTTCAAAGACTTAGTACAAAAAAGCAACATAAATAATTATTTGTTAATAATAAATTCATGTTGATTACTTGTTACAATTATATCTCAGACATGTAGGGTTAATAAATTATTAAAACTAATTTCACCTGTTTCTTTTCACTTTTTAAAATATAGTTCTAGAAAACTTAGAATCACTTATGTGGCTCACATTAATCTACTGAACAGCATTGGGTTAGCTTGTGCTCTGATTTTCTACCTACCCATCTGGAAAGTGTGGGCTGCTTCTCCAGTCATCAGAGCATCCCTCCCTAAGAAGCCTGAAGATGGGTAGAGAAGAAGAGTTTCTCTGACTCCACGCCAGGGAGCAAGGTTTCCATTTTAAGTCCAGACTCTCATCAGAGTCTCCCCCTCCCATTCCTTCAGGGGGAAAAGAGACAGTGTTCTGTGTTCATTAGTTAATATTTGCAAAGTGCTTTGAAGATGAAACACGCTACATAAATGCTAATAATAGCCCGCTGTACTTCTATGGGCCTTTCATCTGGAGATTTCAAAGTCCCTATCACAGGCAGGCATTATTGTTCTATTACTCTAACATTAATTGTGCCTCACTGGGGTGCTGGATCATTATCTTCCTCACTACCTGGCCGTGGTGAAGCTGGGGGGGAGCAAGCAGCCAGGGAAAATGCAGAGTGATGCTCCCCTTGCATCCCAGGCTGGGCCTTCCTTAAAGTCAACTCAGAAGACTGGAGTCACACATATACAGGGAAGGGGCATCCTGCAAGAGTGACCCTGAAAACTTGCACGAGAGAATACCTTTTTTGGGGACTCTCTTTGCTATCCCTGCAGGGTTTTTTTCGTAGAGCTGGGCACATACCAAGTACACAGTAAGTGCATGCTGGTTGACTAGGCTCTTTGGTAGAGGTGTCTGTCACTACATCGTCAACCTCCACGGAGGAGGGGACAACCTTGGAAAGGATCAGTCGCAGTGCTTAAATGTGGTGTTCAGTCTAATCCAGACCAGCCCTACCTTGGACCCCTACCATTTTCTGTAGTCTACAGCTGGTTGACAAGGGGGAGTGACATCTGACGCTGGCCTTAGCAGAGCAGAGAGAAAAAGCCTGCAAAAATAGAAAAAAGCATGGGAGGGGCTATGCTCCCTGCAGCATGGCCTCAGCGCCAGCCTCAGGTGCAAAGTGCTTCAGGGCCTTGAGGAATGTCACAGCCCAGGCCAACTTGGGGCAGCCTCTGTAGCAGACACCTCACCCCCTGCCTGCCAAGTGAGAAAGACCAAAAAGTAGGGTTGCCCACCAGGCGCAAAGCCACAGTGAGAAGTCCCCATGGAGGAGAAATTCCTCTGTGCTAATTACAGCCACCAGGAAGTCAGCCAGTGTGAGATGACACAGCTGGGTTCCCTTACTGCTCAGGAAGAACTGCTGGAGGTGCCTAGTCTCTCTCACTAAGTGAGAAAGAGAGAGAACAGGGGAGACAGAGAGAGCTCAGGGACACAAAAGAGCCCAGGAATGACAAGCACTCCGCCACCAGGCGGGGGTTGGGTGTGTGTATGCAAGCTTTTATAAAAAGGAATAAAATGTGTCATTTCAGATTGGATAAGTTGAACATTACTAATTAAGAAATTACTTAATTATGGAGAAGAAAATAAAATGAAGGTATTTTGCCCTTGAGGGAAAAAATATCTTTGATTTGCTAAATCAAGGAAATGATTAGATTCAAACATTAAATAATTGGAAATGGCTCCAACAAAAGTATTAGAATGTGTATGCTGCACAGGCCTCCCAAGGAACCTTCTCCCTCTGAAGACTCTGTCTTGTGTGCTTCTTTCCTATAAATGAGTCGTGTCTAGAATGGACTGAATCCTCCACCCTCTGGCTTAGAGAGGGGCAAAAAACAGACTTGCTTGTAGGCACCTCTGTCTCATGCTAAGGATGTCTATCCATAATGTTGTATTCATCATCCCTCAAGTATTTTTAACTCCTGCCCAGCATGGGTGGGCTTTCCCCAAGGCTCAAGCAATTGCTTTCTTCTTCCCACGCAAGATTCTTTAACCAGTAGACTACAAATCCTTACCCATTGGTTCACCACACCGGGCACCAGTGTGACAGTGTGATGGTCCCTATTCCCCTCCTGGCCTTCATCCCATGGCTCAGAAGTGTCCACATCACAGACTAAAACAGCCAGCTGCCAGCCCACCAGTCCTCAAATTGGAGATAGAAACCTTCAGCACTCCAATAGTCTCTTTCAAAATAATGTAAGGAAAGCTCTTTTGCATTTTTGTGGAAACTCTGACCTTGCTTTAAGACTTCTTAACCTCTCTGCAAACTATTCCTCCCTCTCTAGCTAAGCCCTACCTGTACTTTTAATTGCCTCCAATGTATGTCACCTCAAAGTCAACGTGCCCAACACTGCTCTCATTATCATCCCTTCTCCTTATGCAACAAGTGTCACCTCCCAAGCCGTTGGACTTAATTTCAAATGACTTGAAGGTCTCCCACATCTTTCATACCTCCATGTTGAAAACCACAGGCTGCTCTTACATATCTCACCCTTTCCTCCGTACCCAATCAGTTGCTAAGTTCTGTCAATTCTTTCTTTAAAGCATGCTACCCTATATTTATTTAGCTTTTAGAGTTTCCAAACATTTCCCATACATTTATCTTGCTTGTACTCATGGAAAGTTGATGAAGTAGGCAGGTACACTCCCTCTTCCTTTTTTTTTTTTTTTTGAAAGATGAGAAAATGGAGGCTCCTGCTTAGTTGCACATTTCATATCGTTTACTCTGGATGTCTTGATATCATTTCTCCTAGGAGGCCTTCCCTGAATCCTGAAGATTAGTTTTGTGCTTCCTTTAACTCCTTAACATCCAACACTTTCTCCACCATTAACACCTAAACTGTTAGATACATGAGATCAGGAACTATTACCGTCACTTCCACATTGCTCAGTAGTGTACCTAGAAGATCGTAAGCACACACTAAATGATTCCCCAATGAATGAATGCAAATATGAAAATAAATAAATGAAACCATATTCCTAAGGTCACACAGCTAGTCAATGGTAGAGCCAGGGATAAGAACTAAGCTCTTTTTTCTACTATGTTCCTAACTAGTGTCCTTGACATACTCTTCTAGCATAGTGTCAGATCAATTATTTTACAGCATGTTTTATCATCATATAATCATATATCATATCATAACAAAACCCTTCACTTGTTCCCAGCTACACAACTGATAAAGTCTAAACGTCTCAACATACCTAACTAGCCCTCACTCACTTTTTAACCACATTAGGGAATGTTATAGTTGAAAGAGTTCATAGATTATGTAGTCCAGCTTCCTTCCTAATGGAAGAATCCTTTCTGAGGGACATTTTTCCCAAAATTCAAAGAGGAGAGTACCAGCACCCTCCACTAGTTTCAGGAGCACACTTCATCTCCCCCGTAAGCCAACATGGGCCATCCTGAGACCTACAGAACTCCTCATGCCACCGGCCTCCATGCTTCCATGCATGCATTTTTCAGTCTGTTCCCTCCTTTTCTGCTCTCCAAATCCTACCCATCTTACAGAGTCTAGCTGAAGGCATACCTTCAGGTCTTTCCCTGGCACCACAGAAAATACCATCCACTGACATCCTTTCCTTTTAAGATCTATTTATCACCACTTTCACACTTAGACTCAATCACATACATTTTAGTTGGCCCTAATAAATGTTTATGACTTATACGGCAGCTAAGTTGTAAAACAATTTGAATCCTGCCCCCTCCTTTCACTCCCGGAAATTAAATCACCACATATGTATTAAGTACTTAGATGCCAGGCCCTTTGTGCGGGGTACCTTCATGCACATTCTGTAAATGCATCATCTCAGCGAGATTTAGAGAATGAAATCATTACCATATCATCAGATGAGGAAAATTGAGCTTCTGCGAGACAAAGTGGTATTCTAAAGATCAAAGGGTGAGTTAAATGACACGGCTGTGGTTTTAATCTGAGTGTCCTGATTCGCACATAGAGTACTTGTGTTATTCTGCTTGGGCTGTCATAATAAACTACCACAGACTGTGTGGCTTAAACAGCAGAAATTTATTTTCTCACACTTCTGGAGGTTAGAAGTCCGAGATCAAGGTGTCAGCAGGGACCGTTTCTCCTGAGGCCTCTCTCCTTGGCTTGTGGATGGCCACCTTCTCACTGTGTCCCCATATGGCCTTTCTTAGTGCAGCACTTCCCTGGTGCCCCTCCCTGTTCTCATGAGGGCACCAGTCAAATTGGATTAAGGACCTGCTGTTATGGTCTCATTTAATTGGAATTACCTTGTTTTAAAGGTCTTTTCTACAAACAGTCACATTCTGAGGTACTGGGGGTTAGGACTTCAAGATATAAATTTGAGGGGAGAGAAAAGGAATACAATTCATCCACGACAGTTTTCCTACTGCCCTCTGTGCATAACTGCTCTGCACATACAATCCATACTAGCAGAGTGTAGTGGAGAGACTGGCCTATTAATTTTGGAGAGGGGATATTATGCCTGTTTTTGTGATTGCTTTTTTTTTTATGGCAGATCAAAAGAAATAAGAATATGTTTTAGGGGAAAAAAGTGAAAAATAAAAGTCAACTAAATCAGGCAGTACAAGTAAAACAAATTTTACACCGTTGCCTTTGAATTCTTTTTTCTTTGGCTTTATTTTCTCCTGGACTCTCTTTGCTAAGGGAATGGGGAGCCCACTGTGTGTTTGCTGTGGGCAATTTCTTGGAGCCTGGGGAGTCTGGTGAAACTCCAGAATCTACTGGAACTTGCAGGTGTCCAGAACTCAAGGCAAACAAGATGTTCTTGAGAGTGGCTGTTTCCTAACACTAGTTACAAGGCCTACAGAGTGTCAAGTATAGTACCCAAAACCCAGAGTGCTCAATAAATATGCTGAAAGATGTGCCTTGAGTAGGGTTTCTGCTGTGGAGATGGAGAGTGTCTTTCTTGGAAAGGTGAGGGCTGGGCTTCCAGGCAAGTCATGCTGAACAGGGTGAGTTGATTTGACACTTTCACCTGCAGTTACTTTTGTTGCAATAACCAACTGCCAAATAACTTGATCCAGGAGACAGGAGGTGAGAACCATTTATCCTTTCAGGGGCAACTGAGTAAGGCGCAGTGACTTGTTGTAAGTGTGTTCACAGCAAGATGGGAAGGTCCCGTATAGGGACCAGACATCTGCTCTGAGGAAGGGAGAAAAGCAGATGATGTTGAGAGACAGAAGAAGGCAGAGCCAGGCCTCCTGATAGACAGAGAAGCCAGCCAACCCCCCTGGGCTTCGAAGTCTTAAACGGCAGTCTTATCTTTGCTTTCTTTCGGGCATTGGAAGCCCTTGCAGGGGACCTGGGAGTGGGTGACACAGCAAGTCATTTGCTTTAGTTTGGATTTTCACAGAGGCAGACACTGTAATGAGGATACAAGGAAAGTCGTTTATTTGGGAGATAAAGGAAAATACCCGTGGGAACAGCAACCACTGTCAGCCGAGGGGACTTAATCCCACTTGGGGAACTCTCAGGGCCTGTGTAGAACACATATGTCAGAGTTATCCCACTGGAGGTAGGTGAGGGAGCTACAATGTGTACATACCAACTCCTACAGTCATTGGCGGCGGCTGCTGCCTGAGGCGAGTGGGCGAGCATCAATTCCCAGTCCTTCCTGCCCGTTTCTCAGGACGGAATGGGTTCCAGGGGTGAGAAGATGGACTCCACCTTTAGGCAGAGACTCAAGGTGCTGACAGCAGGAAGTCAGAGGGTGTGGGCAGGGCACCAACAGCATTGCTAGCCCGTTAGTGCATGGAAGGAAAGGACACAGGCTCTGGAAACAGACTGCCAGGCTTGGAATCCCACCCCACCATTTACTAATGGAGTGCCCTTAGCCAAGTTACTTAAGCTTTTATGCCTCAGTTTCTTCATCTGAGAAAAACAAAAACGGCAAGGCGTGGGCATGCTTAAAAGGGCTGAGGTAGGATTGAAGGAGATAATCCGTGAAATGCTCTATTTGCCAAGTGCCCCCAAAATGTTGCCATTAGTATTGTTAACCACTAACATCATCAGGACCAATGAGTTAACCTAACACAGTAGCAAAGAGTGTGTTTCTGAATGCATGGGGATGTAGAACAGGTATGTTCTGGAGTAAATAGAGTCTGGGATCTGAGGGGGTTGAATGCTACCTGGAGACCACGACACCTGTCCGGTGACAGGCAACTAGGCCGCCACTTCCTGGAAACTCTGTGCTCTTGGAATGAGGATGTGGGGATCATCCCCAAATGCCCATCTTCTTCATGATTTTACCTGGATGATCCTACAGTGAGTCTGACATTGAGTAACAGAACTTTCAGAAAAGCCTTAGTCAGATCTCCAGGACGTCCCTCTCTCCAATTCTCAACCATCTGCGCTACCGGGAAAGGCCAAAGATGGGGATGTGTAACTTTTGGGTAATTCACAATTCTTTATAGTTAGCTTTTAGGAACTCTTAGATACAGCAGATTGTCTCAGACCAGTGTTAAAGTGAGTCTTTATTCCTTCCTTAAGCACAAACCACCTGGCAGGTAGTTAGAGGAGTCAGGTCATAGCCTTCTGAATGGCAAGAGAAGCCATCTGAGGATTATACTTTTGTCACCGATGTAGAATGAAACCCCATGAGCAACCAATGCAGCCGGTAGGTCCCAGGAAAGAACAAGAGCCCTTCAGCGACTGAGTTAAGACCTTCCAGAGGCCGCGTGCCGGAATTTCTAGCACACCCTTACCACAGCTCAACAGTGGTAAAGCTTGCATTTTCTTTCACTCCAAACAACTTCAGTATGTTTTAAAATTAAGATGCTTGATGGGAGAAGGGTCCATTTATTTCATACTGGAGGCACTACTATGAAGAGTTCAAAATTCACTCAATACGCATTTATTAACTCTTACTATAGGATGGGTGCCATGTGTGTTAGGCATTGGGGATGTGTAATCTCTGGCTTGAAATCATTCCTAATGGAGGGGTAGAGAAATAAACACTTCTGGAGAATATTGTGATAATCAAGAGAGCAGAAGTAGGGACAAGGTTCTGTGCAAAAGCAAAGGAGGGTGTGTGACACATGCTAGTTTAGAAAAGCCTTAGAAAGAAGTTAAGCTGCCACGGCTTGAAGAGTGGCAAAGAAGTAAGGAAAGGGCAAAAATGACTGTGGATTACTCTTTCCATCCGTGGCTTATAGAGGAAGGGAGAGAGAGCCCAGCAACAAAGAATGTACCACTGAGTGAGGGAGGTTTTTGTAAAAATGGGAGAGTCTCGAGCATGTACTTTAAAAAAAAAAATGGCCAAAGAAGGGATTTTTAAAAATACAAGAGAGCATATGGGCTCATTAATGAAGTTAGGTTCCCATGGGGTGGGGATTAATTTTGAGCAGAATGTGGGACACGTCTTTGGTTGAGGTGGGAGGGAAGAGGCAGGGTGATAAGAATGCAGAGAGTTTGTAGGTGGTAGGTGGGTACAAAATTTGACAGAATTTGTAACTGATTATTTCTTCTGTGAATCTGGGGCAAGGCCATCTGTTGAGAATAAAAAGGATACACAGGAACTTGAAGGGCGTGGTAAAAAGTGCAATAGTCAATGTAGAGAAATACCAAGAATGCAAAGTTTAGCCTACAGCCATAACTTGATAGCGATGCCAATCTGTGTTGTTAAGGTATTTCCCTGCGGCAGTGTCAGAATCCTGGATGGAGAAGAGGATATGACTATGTGGCTGCTCAGCAGTAAAGTTTTCCAGGTTTTCTATCATATCCCAAACTCCAGTCCCTTTCTGTGGCAAAGACACAAGGCGGTAGGTGAGTAGGGTGTGTTCTAAGATGGAGAAGTTCAGTGAAGCCCAGAAGCAACCGACAGACTTGGAGAAAGGAAGTAATCAGGGGACTGGAGTTTGGGATATGATAGAAGAGCAAGGGCCACAGAAAGAGGGAATTGTAGTATCAGAGAGGAGAGTTTAAGGTCATCAAATTTTCAAGCAATTCAAGCTCCAAGGTGTGGCCAGGAGAGTGGATTACTGACATCACGAGGTCCAAGTGTTACTGGTGTCATCCCCTTGTGTGTTAATGTGTCTTAGGAAAATGGCAGGAGCAACACCATAGAGCTCTTTAAAGATATAAAACCAATTATTCACTCTAACTCCTTTTGCTGAACCACTTAGAGTCTCTGCAACCACAAAACACAACAGGAATATCTACTGGCCCATCCCTTCCTGACCCTTGAACGGATAGACCTTTCTGATGTGATCTCTGCTCTAGAAGGGACATTTTATAACAGGGTCGAGATGACCGAGACAAAGGCAGAGAGGACACACTGGCAAGGCCACCACCCATTTCAGATCTTTCTGACAGTTCATGTGTTTTAAACTTCACCTACCAGAGCTGTCAATTCAATCTAGACTCCCTCTGAAGATGTGATAGGAACAAGACAGCTTCATGGTAATTCTATCATCATTAAGCAGTTCGACAGCACTTTAGAATGTCAAAGCACTTTATGATTTTGCTTATTAATTTTTACACATAACAATGCCAGAAGGCAGTCCAGCAGCCTGAGCAAGTTGCTTCAGAAGTACAATGAAGAAAAAAATATATTGAAACGGACTATGGGAGAAGCCAGATCAGGACTTACGCAAGAAGGAGCAACACAATTCAGATTACTATCCCTTAGCTTGTGAAATGCTAAATAACTACCCCAGAGAACCCAACTTCTCTGGCCAAAGGCAGTGAAGGAACCAAACAAGTCATCAAATTCAGCTTAAAGAGTATCATCATATAGTACAGATTTTTTTTGGTAGATAATAGGTGCTCGACAATGTAAGAAATACATTCATGTAACCTCAAGCCCCACTTAGGTGATGTGGATATGTTAAAAAAAATGAAAAAAAAAACAAACTTCTTTAGACTTTACATGCATAATTTTTTCCTTTTGTATTTCTGTCAAAATTCAATAAAAAAATGACTTAAAAAGAAGTCTACAAGAGAATAAAGCTTTCAGTATTTTGGACATCCTGTAATTCTGTATCAACCAAACTATCAATCAAGGGCTTGGGCAAAATAAATAAATATACAGCCAAAATGGAGAAGAAAGGGAGGAAGGAAGGAAGGAATGAAGGAAGGAAGGAAGGAAGGAGAAAATCAGACAAAAGCTCTTTGGGAAAATGCCTTTTTTAACACAGTTCATTGTGACAGAGAAGGAAGAGAGCAAGAAAAAAAAATCATCCTCATCTTGGCTCCATAGACTGAAAGAATACAGTGTTTACCAAGGACCACATCAGGAGACATTTCCTTAATTAGAACTTTTCCACACTCATAAAAAGGGCACCTGAAAGGAGAGAAAACATTTTTTAAAGAGCAAAGAACGAACTGCAGTTGACGGCTCTTCTTTAATTTAATTACTGTGACTGTATCAGCGATGGGTCTCTAGAATTCAAAATGATCACCAGTCCTGAAATGACTCCCTTCCCACTTCCCATTGCTGCTGCACCGGCCAGCACAGAGCCACCCAAACAGGAGGAGGTCCAGCTTCCCGCAACACGCCCACTGGGCTGAAGAACTGCAGTGTGCTGACGGCAAAAGGCGTTCACTGGAAATCAGAGAAGCCCTTTCCTTTGAGAGAAGGACCCATGGGCTCTCTCGTGACCTCATCAGGTTTATACAGGAAATTCCATATTCGTGTGCTAAATGATTACTGGAAATTCCTCACCAAAGTAGGAACCTTCACGGGTACTTAAAACATGTTTCATGAGAGTAGCCTACAACAGAAGGCTCTTCATAGAGATTGTTTTAGACCTTCTGAATTTGAACATGAACCATTTTACAGAACAGAAAAAGAGGACTGTAAGACAGGATTGGGGATAGAGCAGTAGCCTTAGTGTCCTAAACAAGCAAGTATCTGTAGGTACAGAAATGCAGCCAAATGTGAACTCCAATAGATGACATAGAATTCTAGTCAACAGTCCTTTTCTGGAGATAAAAGAATCACAGTTTCTCTGTGAGAGGAGAAGCAACAGACAAAGAAAGGAGCCTTCAGAGGAAGAGCTCTTAGCTCTGTACTTTTTCCTTCATGTTTTTCCCTTCAAGTGCCTGTAAGAACCAACTCTAGTTTTGTATCTGTGCAAGGCCTGGCTGACTTGTTTTAGAAGGTTTGGGTAGAGGAGGCAACGTGATTGCTGGAATCACAATTTCTCAGAAAACTCGATTTCAAAGAGTTTGTTGAAGTCATATCTCAGAGAATCTAAATGCACCAGGCATCAGGAAGTGCTAAGTTCCTAGTCCCTGGGTCTGTCCTTAACACAAAGGCTGAGGCTTGTCTGTCCTCCTAGAGTAGTGAAAGGTCTCTTGGTTGCCCAGGAAGGGAGGGTAGGAAAGGGGTGCAAAGGCTGATGTTATTAAAAGACTAAGTTATTTCAGGCTCTGCAAAATACTCAGGTGTATGGGAGTCCTATCCTTTGTCTGAGAGAGATCCTACTGAGAAACACTGGTCTGATTTTTCACAGCTGTCGTGCAGGCGGACTTCCCACTGGAGTCCACAGGGGAGAGGGCCTTTAGGAAAACTGCAGCCTCAGGCAGGGAGATTTCCAGAGGGATACCAGAAGAAGCCTACCCATTAAAATCTTTGCTGTAGTAGGAATTTCATTTTTTGAAATAAATTATATTAGGTACCAGCAAGGTTAATCTATTAAGACATCAGAATTAATTCCTAATGGAAATTTCTAAGATACATATACATACACATGAACACATATTCTCTATTAAAATAGGAGAGATGAGCTAGACCGGAAATATAAATAGCAGGTACAGTGCAATCTCCAGTAAATTTCTCATAATATTTAATATTAATGTTTCATCCAGTTTAGGCATCATCTAATTATGGGGTTGATGAAGCTTCGGGTAAAGTATGCAATGGAGTGCAGAATCACATTTCCTTTTCCTTATAAAGTGTATATTTGGTTTATTTTCAAATTTTCTGTTGCTCGGCGTGCTTGTAAATTAAGCTGTCACCCACCAGCAACTGAAGTCATATGATCAGGTGCTGTAATGCTTAGCTGGGGATGGGAAACCTCTGGAGGTCCCATTTCTGATTAACTCTCTTAGTTCAGATGCTTCTCAGCATCTCCCCAAATGTTTCCAATTCTGGCTATTTTCTTCTAGGAAACTCATTAATCTTAGCTATTGGGCTTTGCTCCATAAAACCTCCATCCTGTCTTCTGCCCATCCCACATGTTCCCAGCTTGAGCACGCCAGTATCTTGGCCTTTTTTTCTTTCCCTTAACCCTCATTCTGTTTATAGAGTAGGGGAGAAGGTAAGAGGGTTATGACCATTTTTTTAAGGAAGCACAGTAAAAGAAACACAGATTATGTTAACCCCAGATGCTACTATAGAAAGGTCTTTTCCTCTTATACAGTACTTATCATGCATTAGAATCAGAACAGGAATTAATAAATATAGAAATGATAATGTGATTAATGATGCTAATGATAAGTGCTCTTTCTGTACGGTATGTTTGATACAGTGCAAGTCACATTTTAAATCTTCAAAACAAGCAAACCTTGTAAGCAAAGTTCCATTACTAGTTTAAAAGTGCTTATTATGTTATTTAAAATAAACAAGCAAATAAACCGACAAGCAAAACAAAGCAAAAAAGCAAGAGGTAAAGAAGCCAAGCGCAATCCAGGGAGGTACTCACAGTTAGCACATATTTTCTTCTTTCCTTTTTCCCTTGTTTCCTTCCTTCGTTCCATAAGAATGTACTGAGGAACAACTACTCTCAATGTGCTATGGGCAAAAGTTACAAAGATGACTGTGATGCTGGCTTCCTTCAAAGATGTGCAATCAGTCAAGAGACAACAGAACCTCAAGTCACTAAGATAAATATAATACGAATGCTAGAATCAGGGTATTAAAAATTACGGGGGAGCATCAAAAAAGGGGGGAATCATTTTCACTAAAATACTTGGGAAAGTTTCAGAGAGGTGACACTTGAATAGGGCTTTGAAGAATGTTTAGGATTTAGGCTCCTAGAGAAAGGGGGAAGGAATGTTTCAGGCAGCAGGAAGGGCAAGGTGTGGCCCCATGAGGAAATACGTGACTGGCTGCGGGGAGAGCAGGGCATAGGTTTGTTCCGTGGGTCACACAACTACCAAACACTCCTCCACGAGTTGTTCATGTGAATGGACAAGGAGGATATGATGGCAAAGGTAGGTTGAGGTCGGAAAACAAAGGCATCTGGGTACTATACAAAGGAATTTGGATTTTATCCTCCAACCACTAGGGATTCCTCAAAGGGGGAAGTCAAAAGATATGCTCTGCAAAGACAGCTTTGACAGAATGGGCTGGGTGCTGACTCTATTATGGTCACCTGGGCCAAAGAAGAGAGGATGAAGCCAAGAGACCCTGAGCAGACAAGATTGGGAGGAGGAGACGGCTGTAGCAGATGTCCCAGTAGACTGCATTTGAACTTAAGCCTCAAATGTGTTGGGGAATTGGTTTTGTAACCTTTATTGTGCATTGCATACACCTCTGGCAGGGGGCAGGAGAGGAGTCAAAGGTGAGTCGACAGGTTTAAACTTGGGCAGTTGAGTGTCTGGGGACGCTGGAGGGAGGCAGGTTTTCGTGGGAGTGTCTTGGAGACTGGATCAGCAGACGGGAGCCTGAGAACCAGTCATCTCTCCACTGCCTCATGAGGCCCCAGAAGATCTTTATCAGAAACACTAAATTAAATTTGGGTTTGACCAGCCCATTGAATTAAAAAAAAGGAAGTTAAAAAAAAAAGAAAAGAAAAGGAAGAGTCAGGCAAACAGACAAAATAAGAGGCAGGAAAGCCAAATTAAGAATCTACCTTGATTCAAAGATATGCTGGATTTTTAAGTCGACAAATGTAACAGGACATAATGAAGATTTAAGCTTTAAATATAACCTCATACCCATCTAATGAGGATAATAAAATACAAGGAGTTGCTGTGCTGTCCATATGATAATGTAACTCAACTCCCAATGCACCTTTTTTACCTTCCTCTCCTGTGCAGAAGGCCTCCCAGTGACTGCATGGGCTGGGTGATAGACAGGAATGAAAGTGTGAACCACAAAACTAGGGAATACAATGCTGAAATAGGAATGTCTCCAGCCCTGTTGTCTGGGGGAGCTTTAATGGTGCTGTACAGGGAGGGTCGGGGCAGGGCACACCTGGGGAATTATTTTAGCTTCTGAGTCTCGATAGGAAGAGGCTTCTTCCAGCCACGGTTTTATTTGGGTCTATTTCGTTTTCCCTCTTTCCCCATTTTTTACCTAAGACTGGAAAAAAAAATAAAATAAAAAACAAAAGACAAGAAGCAGCTTTCAATTTAAAAGATGGGCATATTTGGCTATACTATAAAAAATTAAAACTTTTATAATAAAGTCAAAAGACAAGAAATTTGTGCAGGGAAAAAATTACAAAGAAGAGGCCACACATTTAAAAAAAAAGAAAGAAAACAAAACTCTTGCAAATTAAAAAGAGGTGATTAATAAATAAAAGTTTGCAAAGGCTTAGTCACAGAACAAATACAAATGGTAAGCCAATATACGATATCATGTTCATACTCACCATGTAGTGGGGAGATACACACTAACCAGTTATCACTTCACACTTTATTAGATGGGTAGGCACTTTTAAGGCTGATAAACCTTATGACTAGAAGGAGAAAGGATATTTTCAACATATATTTTATAAAAATGAGAATTCTATACTTTTTTTCCTGCATCTTCCTTTTTTTCTTCAATGACACTGACGGAAATCCCTTTAAGTTATCTGGCATGGTTTGAATCCATTCTTTTTAAAGACTGCTTACTATGCCATGGTGTATGTATAACCTAATTTATTCTACCATTCACCTATTAGTGGACATTCACTATATTTTGCTACCAGAGTTGACCAAGGATGTAATAACTTTTTTTAATTTCAATAGATTTAGGTACAAGTGTTTTTTTGTTACATGGGTGAATTGTATAGTGGTGAAGTCAGGGCTTTTAGTGTACCCATCGCCCGAGTAGTGTACACTGTGCCCGACAGGTAATTTGTGATCCTTCGCCCTCCTCCCACCAATCCCTCTCTTAGTCTCCAAAGTCCATTACACCACTCTGTATGACCACGTATAACCTTCGTTTAGCTCCCACTTGTAAGTGAGTACATGCGGTATTTGTTTTTCCGTTCCTGAGATACTTCACTTAGGATAATGGCCTCCTGGTCCATCCAAGTTGCTGCAAAAGACATTATTTCATTCTTGTAATAACTTTATCACAAATATATACTCTTATTTATATTGATTTTATTTCTAACATAAAAGAGATAGCTTCTAAAGTCTTCCAATATTTAGGATTGTTGGAGCAATCTTAGTATTATACGTATTTTTAGTTTCAACAGGAGTTGCTAATTGCAGCGGTGAAATACAGTGATGAGGAATACAAACTCAAGAACCCGGTTTTCCCTGGGCTTCATCTTGGCTTTGCCACTAACCTTGGGCATATTATTTAGACTCTTCGTGCTTCAGTTTCCTTATCTGTAACATTGGGATACAATAATATCTTCCTCTTAGGATTTTTTACAATGATTAAATGAGTTAATATATGTAACTAATGTACTTGTATTAATGCATATATAATTGTACGTGCATAATTTATATATAATGTAGTGATGCCTCATTCATAATAAATGTACCTTAACCTTTGCAACTATTATTTCTTAGCGAATAGACACTAGAGACTATCATAAGAATTCATTTTGCAACCTTCACTGTGCATTGTATACACCCTTGGCAGTGTGTGGGATGACTTCAGGTGGTATGTGGAGGGATTATTTTAATGTTATTCATTCATTACAATTTATTATAGAGGAAGAGGTGCTGTGTTTTTTCCCACTTACAGTAGTAATAAAAATTTCTTTACAAATAAATGTATTTAAGTAAAAACATGAATAGCTTTAAATTAGAAAATAATAAGTATAATGATACAGGTTATATATAAATATGGCAAAAATGTAAAGTTTGGGAGCGATTGGTATTCTGTATTATTATCATGCATTACTCCAATTCTCCAAACATTTGTTGTGAAAAATTCCTCTGGGTAAATTCTTTTAACTAGTACCTGAACCATGTGATTTCTACCCAGTGGTGGTCTGATAAACCAGCTCTCCAAAAAAAAAAAGCAAGCTCTGATTTGTAGTGTTTGCTGATTTCTATGAGGTAAATACTCCCACCAGGGCCAATTTTATGTTACCAACAATTTAACTGGCTTGCAAAATTCCTGAATATTTAAAAATCAGCTCCTTGCACCTGACAGGAGCCAGCTCCAGAACACCACCATCCTGCTTAACTGTCAAAGTCAAGATTTTTGGTAACTGAAGTGGACAAAACCAGGTCTGAAAACAGCATTTAGAATTTTGTCTCAGTAAGTTGTATTTCTGTCTCAATGACCTATAATTTTAAAAATGTTCAAGAAAAGGTTAGTCCTGAATAGGAGTCCAAGTGTTTGGAAATGAGCAAGAGTTCTTAAATTAAAGGGCAATACTTTGAGAAAAGGTAGACTTGTGGGATGATTCTCATTTTATTGTGCTTTGAAACAAAATCATTGTTTCATAGAACATCCCTCTCTAATAACATGAATCGCCCTGCCTTATGTCAGTTGTTTCTGAACCTTTGTCACGTGTTGGGTCGTGCGCCTTCTCCATTTGTAGGTGCCCTGCCGTTCTCTGCTCCTGGGGCCCCCAGAGCCTTATACTATTATATTAAAGCCCTTACATACTAAGCTACAATACTCTGTCCACATGGCTGGGAGTATCTCTCAACAACTTCACTTCTTCCCTTTTCTATTCCCAGGGTCTAGAAGATACACACACTCAGTGAATGTTTGTGCAGTGGAGGGATGAACAAATAGTTCTTGAAATTAGCAGGATTTAGGAGGTTGTCTTGTTTGACTCCATAATATTACAGATGAGAACCCTGAGTTCCTTTGAAGTCAGTGATTTTTTCCAGAGGTCACACCATGAGACAGGGCAGCACTGAGATTGGAACCCAGGTACCTAATTCTCAGTGTACTTTCTTCCTTTTGTTACAACATATGGCTGTTGTCTCCTTATTACCCAAACAAGGCTAGCTTTGTTCCCATTCCGGCATGGGTAACCGTCCTGTAATGACGTACACCGTTCGTCCCTTCACCATCCAGTAAGCATGCATTGAGTGCCTACTCTATGCCAGGTGCTATATCCTTCCTTTTTCTCTCCTTCCTTGCCTTCCTACCTTCCTTTTCCCTTCTTTTCTTTCTTCAAGGAGATCAATGTAGCTGAACACCTTAGGGACAACTTCTGGAAAATACAAGGTTAAGACTATTAAATCTATTGATTATTGGAAAAGCTCCTTGACCTTCAGATTAGAAACTCTATAGTAGTCAGCTGGTGAGAATTCCAGGTGGCTCAGCTCAGCCCACAGCCCCTCTGTTCTCTTGCTGGCATGACAAGCCACAAACAGCTTTGTGTCCCAGAGCCTCTCCCTGGGGTCCCCTTGCCTCAGCTTGTGCAGGCTGGTGGTTGGCACCAAGGGCAAAGACAAGGATAGCCTGGCACAGCCTCCTGGCCCCAGGCCCTACCATTTGAATGGCATCCAGTTTTGGAAGGCCACACACATCACAGTCAGTATAGAGTGACAAAGATCCTTTTATTTCTGTGAATAGGGGATGGAGGGAGCTAACAAACAAATTATCTGGGTAGGAAAGACTGGCTCTCCAGGGCGAGCTTCATAGATAGGCATACTTTTCAGTACTTTGAGAATCAGTGCGCAAGGGTGAGTGAGGACAGGAAGGCACGCCTATGGGCATGTCGGCTACAGGTACAATCTCTCTTCATCACATTAGGGAGTGGCAATTAATTCATTGTCACTTTTGAAGATGAAGGCCCACCAGATGTTACAATGGTTCAACTTCTGCAGGAGGTTTTCTCGAGCATGAAAATTTGGTTCAGTTCTTCCATTGTGCCACTCGGAGGTCAGGGTTACCAGTTACCATCCTGGGCATTTACTGGGCTAGGTCTCTGGGGACTTCTGGCCAAGATTTCTGCAAAGTCCTCTTGGGGCACATGTCAGTCTATCACCCTTGGCCCACTCTCACTCACGTCCATAGTTCTGATGGTCTAATGTCTTCCTGGCTGCCGCTAGCAATGCCAGGAGCCCCAGCAGCCAAGGGGACCCCACCTCACCCAACCTGTCCCTGCCTGCCCGAGCTCTCCTCAGGGGCTTCTCAGAACACTTATTGGGCATCCGCTCTGCTTTTCAAGAAAAAACTGCAGGGGAACAGCAGGGCCTGGCAGGCTTTGGATTTGAAATCTGGATAATCCATCTGAAACCTCAAGGCCTGGGCAGGAGTAAACTAAAAATTAAATTAAATGAGAAGCACAAAATCTGTCTTCCTGGCTCTGAGACAACCTCACCTCAGACTTTGAATGTTAGAGGAGATAAAATCACAGTCAGAAATTTTTCAACCTTTCCTACCTCCCCCTCCATTTCACTGTTAGGGAAATTGAGGCCCAGTGATAAGAAATGACTTACTCATGGTCCCAGAGCCAGGAAAACAAACTGCCCTGTTTTGTCATTGTTTTTTTTTAAACAAACATTTTTGTATGTTAGGCCTAGTTCTAAGTACTTTTCAGGTATTAACCCATTTCATTCTCAGTTCAAATGTATGGGGTTATATCATTAATGCTGCAATTTAACTTCCTTCTCTAGTTTCTAGAAGTGAAAACTGAAGCACAGAGAGGTTTAGTAACTTGATCTGTTCAGAACTGGCTGAGCTGGGATTTGTACCTAGCAGTGAGGTTATGAAATCAATGCTTTTCACCACTGCTAGGCTGCCCAGAATACCATATTTCTTCCTGTAAAACTCTGCCATTCAAAGTCAGGCAGGTCCTTGAAATTTGAGATGTAGGCCCACTTAATGTGATGAAAACCCCATGTGTTTCCATCTAAGCACAACAACCTCGATCTATTTGGTAGGAACAAATTAATTCCCCCAATCTTTGATGCAGAAGTGAGAGAAGAATAGCAAAAAAGAAATCATAATTCTTTTTAAAAAATGAGAATTACAGTTAAAAAATAGAATGGTAGTTATTAAGCAAAACTTATTTTGCTTGTGAGACAACCAAAATATAAGGACAGATAAGGGATAAGACGAGACAAAGAGGCCATCAATCAGCTCTTTATGCCCTAGGAACTTTCTTTGTATTTATTCATTTGATGAATATTTACTAGCACCTTCTATGCACTGGGCACTGTTCTTAGTTCTGGGAATACAGTGGTGAACATAAAAAAATCTCTGCCTTCATAGGGCTTAAGAGACAGACAAGCAAATAAAGAAATAAACCTGAATATATAATATATGGAACAGCAGTAGTAAAGCAAGGAAGAGGGATGGAGAGTTCTGGGACTAAGGGTGTGATTTTACATTAATAGGTGGATAAGCAAAGACCACCCCCCCAAAAAAATATGGGCGTGAACCCTGTGTCTCAGAGGGCAAAAGAGTTCCAGGAAGACGAAAGAGCATGTGCAAAGGCCCCAGAATGGAAGCAGGCTCAAAAAAGGTGGGAAGCTGCTGCGCTGGGTCCCTTGGGCCAAGGTTGGGGCAGTAAAGGGCCAAGCCAGGGAGGTCCAGGGAAGGTAGATCCAGAAACCTAAGCTAGGAGATGACCAGGTTTACATTTGGAAGAGTGCCCTCTGGCCTCTGTGTTGAACCCAGACTAGAGTGGGGGTGGGGCTGAGGCTGGAGGGCAGGGCCCTTTCAGGGATCCAGGCAGAGGCTCTGGGACCAGAGCGCCACAGCACAGGATAGACTCACAGGAGCCACCTGCTGGGCTCTGCAGCTTGGTATGGGGTATGGGGGGGTGAACGGGGCGGGGGGTAGAGGAGTCTGGATGACTGGAATTTCAGCCTGAACTGATGGCTCCAGCCCAGATTTCAGTTGCCACGACCACATCTGGAATGGGGATACCCTGCTCCCCAAGCTCACTTGATCTAAGAGTAGAAAGACTTACTTTCTTCCTTTCTGAAACATGCTAAGGAGGAAGGAGGAGAAACAAAGAAGATGGAGCACAGAGACAGAGGACTTCCTGGAACTCTAATTTCCCATCCGAGCATCTCCGAAGGTTGGCTCCAAGTGTCCTGGCTGCCCTGTTCCATTTGGCTTATAAACTGTTCTTCCGTCCATCTAACTTGCTTTGGGTACCACAACAAGTGCTCAAATACCTCAGTTGAGATAGCTTCAGATTGGAGCCATTGCTCAATGTACAGAAAGCCTTTGGGTGTGGGACCTACGCCTGGAGCTAGCTAACGTTTAAATCTGACCACCACTTGGTTCTCGGAAGGAGAAAGAAACTTCCTTTTCCGTTCCCAAAAAGTCCTCTCTGGGCCTTTATCTGATTGACTGTTCCTGTAGCTCTCCTTCCTTTAGAGGTGGGTCTATCCCTGCCCTACCTTTTCAGTCTTCTTTTCTAGTTTGCAACGTGTTCAGTGGCTGCATATTAGACAGAACCATGGGCTCTTCACCTCTGCTCAGGCTAGCATCAGAGCAAAGGGTCACGAAGCTGTGGCATGGTCCAAGTCAGTCTCTCCCTGTTTGGAAGCCTCTTTATGCTAGTCCTGTCTCCCAGATGACTCCGTCTGGGGTGGCTGGGCTCTCACCATTTTTGTTCGCTGTCGCATCCTTAATGTTTAGGGGAACAGCACATAATAGATGCACAATAACACCCATTAGAAGAAAGAGATGAAGGAGGAAGAAAGGGAGGGGCCAGGAGGGAGGGAAGGAAGGCAGGAGGGAAGGAGAAAATAAATTCTTCTGGTCTCTTCTGTTTGAATTGTATTTCCTCCTCAGTGGGACATCCAGAGTGTGCTTCCGGCTGAGCAGCGGCTCCAGTGGAATTCTGTGGGTAGGAGCAAGGCCTCTGCCGGGCACCCCCAGTCATTGGACTGTCTCACTCCTGCTAGCCTCTGCAGCCTCCCGGAGTGCAGGTGTTCTCATCGCTGCACCGTGTTTTGTTTTGTTTTTTAATAATTATTTATTTATTTTTAGTTGGCAAAATTTGAATATTTTTTGGTGTTACAACGTAATGTTTTGACATTAGTATACATTGTGGAATGGCCAAATCGAGCTTACGAACACGTACACATTGCCTCACATACTTATTTTTTGTGTGTGTGTGCTGAGAATACTTAATGCCTCCATTTTCTGTAAAATCTGGTTAATAATAGGATCTTCCCATTAAAAATCCATTCTCAGGATTAAATGAGATAATGTACTCATGCTTAGAAACATTCCTGGGCATAGGATGCATTCAGTAAGCATTAGCTGTCATTCTCACAGAATCTGAGGAGTATGAAGTGTTTTCTGGCACAGGGAGAAAGACGAGCGAGGAAGATGGGGAGATTCGGGGCCTGACATCATGTCCCAGACTTTCCTTCAGCTCTCACCGCAGAGTGGGAAACCGCATCCTCTCCACAGAGAAAAGTACTTAGGTCTGTGAGTTAAGTCATTGCCCCCAAAATCACACAGCGGGTGAGTGGACTGGGGCTTACACCAGTGTCTCTCTGGCCCAGATGCCCTCACGCTGCACCTGCTGCCTCGTTTGCCAACTCTTTGACTATCTTGAGCCATCCTCTGGGGATTCCGATCCAGTTCTTTCTGGCATGCTCCCTGGTTGTACTTCCAGGAAGTCCTGACTGCAGGGCAGGAATGATACACATAGAGTAGCAGAGGGTCATTTCAGCCCAGGGATGCTGGCTGTGGAGTCCCTGGGAAGAGCATGCAGGCTTGAAGGTAGGTCTACCTCAAAGGAGGGTCTAGCAGCAGAAGTGCTTGTGGATTCTCTAGACCAATGGGGCATCCTGAGATCAATGACATCTAGGAAAAATACCTCAAGTTAGGACTGGGGAGGATACCCTAGACTTCTGGGGATAAAAGAGGGTATGCTACATTTAACATTACCCCAAACCAATAATCCAATCAGAGGAATGGTCACCTAGAAAAAAATGCACTCAATCTGCAATCAGGCAGACATGGCTGGACCTTGGCTCAGAAATTCAACACTTATGTGACCCCACACAAATTAATTAATTTCTTTGAGCCCTCATTTTCTTCCCCTTTAAAATTTAGATGACAGGAGATAATATCACCTATTTGACAGAGTTACTTGCAGGGATTAAATTAAACAATTTATGTAAAGTGACAGACCACTCAAATACAGTAATGCTCCACATAACGAACTTAACAATGGTCCACTGGTCAACAACAGACAGCATATATGATGGTGGTTCCATAAGGTTATACATCGTATTTTTACTGCATCTTTTCTATGTTTAGCTATGTTTAGATACACAAATACTTCCCACTGTGTTACAATTGCCTACAGTGTTCAGTACAGTAACATGCTGTACAGGTTTGTAGCCTGGGAGTGATAGGCTGTACCACATAGACTAGGTTTGTAGCAGCCTGTGCCATCTGGGTTTGTGTAAGTACATGCCATGATGGTCACATAATGATGAAATCACCGAAGGATGCATTTCTTTGAACATATCCCTGTCATTAAGCAATGCATGACTGTGATTACTATGCACTTCTTTCTTGTGGCGGGGTGGGTGTTACTGACGAGGTTCCCATGGCTAATGGACACCTAGCCAAGAGTATGACTCAAGGACAGAATATGGGCTTTTAGATCTTGCTGAGGGGTGAGACAAAGACCCGTCTGGAAAGAGAAACCAGAAACCAGAAATACGCAATGGCATATTTCCTTTTACTCCCCACACCAGTACCAAAAAACTGACATATATTTCAGGCTTAGTGCTTTCGAAGCTGCACTTGGAGTCGTTCTGTAAGAGTTCGACATGATTCAGTTTGGGAGGACTCAGCAGCAAGTCCCATTACACAGGTTGTTCTCAAGACTCCTGATAATCATATTTAAAATGCAACAGTGAAGAGACATTGTTTTATCTTTTGCTTTTATCTTTATCTTTTTTTTTCTTTCTTCCTGGACTCTGTAAAACAACAATAAAAAACATCCCACTGAAAGTAAGTATATTGATACTGAAAAATAGAAAAAAAATTAACCATTTGAGTTGCTGAGAATGGCAGGAGGGTGAAATGGGGAGTGAGGGAAACAAGAGGAACAGGAACAAGGTAAGGGCCCGAGGGAAAGAATTCCCGGAGTAAGCACTGATGCAGAGAAAACACGACTCCTTCCAAGTGATGGAAACGCCATACTGCAAATTATTACACGCAGGACAGGATACTGTCGTTTCAAGAGCGAGAGCATGTTCTCATCTTCTGGACTTGATGAAGCTGACAAATACAATCAAAGCCTTTCTTGGTGAATTCTCAAGAGGGAAATGTTCAGAAGGTATTGCTTTATTATAAGTGAGGCAAACCTGAGAACTCGTAACCATCTCCCTGCAGCCGACACGGACGCGTGGCCTCTGGGTCCTTGTCTGGTCTGACCACGGCAGCCCCATGTGGTGACAGCACACCCACCCTCCTGGCCACCAGAGGTGAACGAACACTCTAGAATTAACCAGAAACTAATGCGTATAAGGTAAATGTACAGCAGCACTTAGAAACAAGTACAAGCCTCAGATTCCGCAACTTTAAAATCAACAAGATAATAATACCTCCTTTACCTAATTCACAGGGCTTTTTGCCAATCAACAGGAAAAATACATAATAGTTCTTTATAGAATCAACAGGAATGTACACAATAGTTCTTTATAAAATGTATGTGGTTATACACCTGTCATCAGTATGTTATAATTAATAATAAATAGTGCATAGAGCATTCAGTAAACTAAGTACCTTAAATGTGTAGGATTCTAATATTTGCTGCATGGAACAGACCCTTTTAGTCATTTATATGTTAGAATTCTACTACCATCTTTAAGGGTTTAGCATTCTTATCCTCACTTTACACAGGAGTGAAGTAAAGCTCAGAGATTTTAAATGTCCCAGGTCCTATAGAAGCCCTCGGGAGATGTGAAGTTTTAGCCTGCAGCGGTTCTTGGTGCTCCATCCCCTGTGAAAAGCATGCTATGGAAATGGAGAGGGACAACCCAATAATGAATAACAGGACTGAAGGTGAACTTCTGTAGGAGAGGGACACAGCACAGTTCTGGGACCAGCTGCCAGAGGGGAGTGGAGAGGAGGGAGATGAACCTTGGGTGGAGGAAAAGACACTTTCCTCATGCTCAGCCCATCCCCTAAGCGCCACACCTCCCTGCTGCCTGTGCACTGGCTGTTCCCATCATTCCAGTAAACTTTGTCTTGAAAGTCTGAGAAGCATTTTCTATTTGATACCGCCACTGTTTTCTGTCTTTCTAGAGAATGCAACATCAGGAGAAAGGGCTGAATATTTACTATCAATTTCTCCTCTGAAAGCAGGTAGGGAAAGAAACTTACCATTAATTTTTTCTGAGTGTTAAAGAATGTAATGTCCCAAGAGCAGGAGAAAGCAGGATTTGATTGCCTTGAAACTAGACAGGGAAGCCAGTGTTGGGGAGTAGGAAAGGTGCCTCTGTTCTTCCACAAGAATCTCCACATGGGACTGTGTCCCCATTACAGCGGGGTCGGCTGAGCGTGCCTCCTCCCATCCGCGGGAGGAGATGCGTCTGAAGGAACCAGGCTGAGTAGCAAAGACGCTGCCAGTGCTCCTCCCAGGTGCCAGATGATGAGTGAGTAACAGACTCTGGGAAAACAGGCACTGGGACAAATTGCTGCTGCAGTCCCACAAAAACAGAAGGGGAAATATGCCGGAAGCAATCAGGGCTTTTGAGAAGCAACGAGACTGCAGGGCACATCTCTCAGCCAATGTCTCAGATGGCTTTGCAGGCATCAGATAATTAGTCCCAACAACTTCACTGTGAATAAAGTATTAATAGACCTCCCGTTTACAAAAGGGGAAGGGGTGGAGCAAAGTGAGGCCTACAGGCCAAGGATCAAAATAGTAATTTGATAGCAGCACTAGGAAAAAAAGTCAAGAAAGTAGACATCAAATCCCCAGTTTTTAAAAACAAACCAACCAACCAACCTCTTTTGTTAAAGAAACAGACAAACAAATACATGAGTCTTCTCTAAGCAAGACCCAGGCGGTGGGGAGGGGACCAAGTTGGCTTCCTATGCTTCCCTCCTTCAACCCCTCCCCAGCCCCACACGACTTGGGCTCCCTCCAGATGGAACTTTCAGTTACTGGAACACCCCATTCTACCCCTCATTTCTACTCCTCAAACACTCTAGAGCCCTCACCAACCTCCACAATCCCCAGCTTTCCATGACTGACCCCCGCCTATCCTTTTGGGTTCCTCTTAGATGTTCCCCCAAGAATCTTCCCCCAATCTCTAAATCTGGATTATATGCTGTTCTCTCCCATCACAGTCTTTGCCACACCACCTTGCTGACACTGCCTGTTGGTATCTTCTACTAAAGTTTGTGGTCAGAAGCCCGTGTCTGCCTTGCTCAAGATTGTCTTCAGGACTTAGAACACTGCCTGGCACATATTAACATCTCAATAAATATGTATGGAGTGACTAACTGGAGACACGCCTTGCCTTAAGGAAGCTTTCAATCTAGTGGGTAAGATACATACACACAGTCCAAAGGAATGAGACTAAGTGAGTGTACAGTACATATAGAACCAGCAAGCCTTAACGTTCTAAACCAGAACATTGTTGTTAATGTCACAGCATATACTATTGCTCCAGATCAGAATTCCATCCCAATAGATTCTTTTGTGCTGGAGAGCTTCCCTAGGCTTCAGGGCAGGTGCGATGTCTAAATGGAAGCCCCCTACTAAATTCCATCTCAGAGACTTGCCTGTCAATCTTTGGACAGATAAAGACCTTCAAGATACATCTCCTGTGTTGTCTATCTTAAATCCAGAAGTATGATTCTGCACCTTGAGCAGATAAATATTCGTTTGTTTCCCTAGAGAGGCTGTTTAGCATAACAGAAAGGACTTTGTAGGCGGTGAAATGTGACGTGTTGGAAAGAGCATAAGTTTTGGAATTAAAATGACCTTGGCTCCAAGCCCAGCTTTGCAATTTACTCACAGTGTGATTTGGACCAAGTTACTGTCTCTCCAAGCCTTACTCTTAGCATTGCTTCAGAGTTGTACGGATTAACATTATATTACAGACTTGAAACTCGGTAATTTTTATTGATGGTATATGTAAAAAGATTCTGTTTCCTGCCTCTGACACTTTCTAGCTATGTGCTCCTGAACAAGTTTTCTAATGACTTGGAGCCTCAGTTTTCTCATCTATAAAATGGGGACAATCAAATTCTTCTCGCACACCTAATGTGAAGATAGATGTGGTATGTATACAACATTCTTAATTTACTACCTGCATCATAAAAGTCACTCAACAAACATATGCCCTTATGATTTATTTTTTGTATTAAATGTAGTAAAATTTTGTCAAAAATTATTTTGTCCTGATCCATGGTAGAACGTGACTACCTTCTGCCTTTCACATTTTATCTTCCTCGCTAGTCCATCCAATAGATATAGGTCCCTTTGTATGACCCCTGGCTTTTCCACCTATCGATATGATAATAATGGCCCTGGCATTTCCCTTGATTATATTTTTTCCCATCTCTCTTTCCTAGCTCGGTCAAGGATTTCCAGCAAACTCTTTAGGCCACAGTGGAGAGCCCTAGATATTCAGACCATATTTAAGGGAACTTCTTACATCCCATCAACTTTGCTGTCTTGAAATTAATTTAGAAATACAATCACCAAACAGTTGAATAAAACGCTTTTCACCCCACTCAACTAATAGAATAATGTCGCAATTCAGAAGCTCTTATAAATAACTGAAAGGGGCATTTCCCAAAGCATTCAGATTCTGTTCTTAACTGCAAGAGGATATTAGGTTGTTAACATAAAATTGGTCTATTCAGCTTTCTGAGTCTCCTTTATGGAGGAGAAAACTGATTTCCTTTTTAGATCTAAATATATTAAAGTTCACAATTAATTTAGATAACGCCATATGAGCTGATAGTAAAATGTCTAGCAATTAAATAATGAATGCTAGGGAGTCATCAGAGATATCAGAATACACCTTTATTATAATGATGTAAAATCAGTGTGTTTTCATATGATTTAATTATAGATTGACAGGAAAAAGTACAAAACCATAGATTAACCATTTTTAGGTAATGCATATATTAGAAACTGTGTTTCCAAAACTATGATTAGTATTGAGCAAGTTAAGTTCACCATCTTATAAAAGATAATTTATAGATTTCAAATATAATAACTTGGCATGAATAAAGAAAGAAGACCTCCGAGTGTGACACAGGTAGATAGTCTGTCCTATAACACAAAATGAAATCAAACTGCTAAGTAATGCATGCATTTCTCTAAAGGAAAATTTTGCCCACCATACTGTTTAGGTTTTATAGTAAAATGTTAGTCCCAGTGACTTACATCCAGTGTAAAATGCAGCACCAATGATAATAGTATTGTACGTTTGCACAATTCTAGGGGGCACGTCTTCGATGAGTCCTTCAGGACAGCTGGTGGCTCAGGAACCAATAACATCCTGCCTCTTCATAGAAACGGTAAGATCTATAGGATCAGATTTGAGTCGGAGACCCAACAAAGACCTATGGTCCCTCAGTTTTGAAAGCCTCTTTATGTCTAAGAGCGATGGTACAGTTCTCTGGGAAGAAGGACATCTCTGAGCTCTGAACACTCCATGTACCTGGCATTGTCAATAATACCAACAAATATGGGAGTCACTGAGTTGACCAAATCCTGAACTGGAAATTCCCTGGAGGGGTGGAAAAAAGTAACTGGGCTCTGACATTCTGCAGAGAGCAGTTGTATGTGACTCTCAACAGAGAAGAGGGACTCTCCGCAAAGAACCTCGGAGACTCTGAACATAAAACAGCTGGTCCGGAGATTCCATGGCCTTCTTGCTCACTGCTATGCTGACATTCCATCTCCCAACAGCCAGCCCAGATTTGCACATTGATATGGACTGAATTTTCTTTACTACTTAATTTTTTTTCTTTCTTTCTTTTCTAGTTAAAAAAAAAAGAATGATGAGCCCTGTGAATTTCACTTAAAGCCACCTGCTACCCTTCAGGCAATGGTAAAATCAAACATTAACAGGCTAGACAAAGTAGCACATGGGGGCTGAATTCCATGTCAGAAGTGGACGATGCCATTAATGTGCACTAAGAGCGGGAAACCATCTCTCTAACTAGGGAAGCATTGTTGGTAAGATTACCTTTTTGTAAGAGCAAGAAGAATATCCTATCATTTACCAACGAAGAGAGTATTGTACAAGGGTTGGGGCTAACCTCAGAGCCCCTGCAGGAAAGTTCTTCATGATAATGAAAGGAATGAATAAAAGGAAAATACTTCCAAGAGGTGTGATTTTATACATTTATTTTTGTAGCTAGGTAACTATGAGATATAACTTCAAAATACAAGAAAGCTTAAATCAAAGATGATACTGGGGAGTTCCTGCATGCAGACATTTGAATCTAATTCTCACATCTTAGTCCACTGTACTTTCTATAGAGAGGTGCTAAGAATGACAACAAAGCCACCACGAACAGATTACTTGTTACTTTGTTAATTTTTGTGTTTAATTTCAAGTTTTGTTTTGGTATTTTGGGTTGGATTGATTGATTGATTGATTGATTGAAAGAAAATAGAGAGCAAATCTCTTCTCTTAGACTGTGAGACTGAGAGACTCAGACTGCGGAATGCACAGTACACTCCAATATTCCTAGTGTTTTCTCCATGTGGCCTCACTATAAGCTTTAGATAGCTGGGAAATTATGTCACTGGGGAACTTAAAAATATTACACAGTTGGGGAAAGGAAAAGAATCTCTTTGCTTATCTGGAAAATGAGAGGGCTCCTCTAGGTCTTAAATTCTATATTTCCCTGATTCCTGGACACATATTAGGGAGTGTTTTAGGAGAGAAATGCTAAGTACCAACGACATATTTTTGGCTTCCATTTAAAATAGGTATCAGATACCTGTTTATTCTTTCAGATGCGTGTATTCCCATAAAGATTTCTTGCTCAATTCAACATGGAGTTTCACTGGCTGACAGATTGAAAACATTGTAAACAGCTGGTTTTAGTGGTTTACATTTTAACACTGCAGGGGCTCAGAGAGTCTCAGACAGCCAGAAAAAGGAAAGAGAAAATTTCCCTCCAATTAAATGGTTCCTATTCAGCCTAATCTGCTTGCCACCGGTGTGACTCATTCCAAGTCCAGAATTATAGGTAAGAGATAGTGTGAAAGGACATCTTGAGTCTGCCTGATACAGTCTCTACCGTGCTACCAATTTTACAAAAGAAGCATACAGGGCCCAGAGAGATTCCCAGAAACTTTAGCCTGAGGAAATGGTTGACTAAAATCGAGTCTGCTGTGTCCTAGGTAAGGTCTGTGTATAGGATTCTGAATTGCCCCTTAAAGTTGATGCGGCAGTTTGGCATTTGCCCTGAGGCTGATGAGGAAGGATGCCCTGATCTGCCACCTTAGAAAGATCAGACTTTGCAGCCATGAATGCCCAGATTCATCATCTACTTAATGTGGGACTTTAAATGAATTGTATACACTTTTTGTGCCTAAATTCTCTAATCTATAAAATAAGGGGATGATAATGCCTATCTCAAAACATATTTATAGAGATTTAAGAGGATAACATACATAAGGTATCTTGGAATCCCAGAGCCTGGCACATAGTAAACATTCAATAATAGTCCTTTCTTGCCATTTTCAAAGCGTTGAGATAAAGCACACACACAAAGCATTCCCTCCAGTTGTCACACCTGGATCTTTGCCTGATGTTGATAGATGCTGCCTGAATCTAAACTGAAAGCAGGAAGGTAGATGGGCCTTAAACATATCAAGGATCAACAATTTTATTAGGATTAAATGGTAGGAAGAGAGTATATCATCATAGCTATCAATAACAATTATACCAATTAGCTTCTACTTAATGAGCTCTTACTGTCTGTGTGGCACAATGCTAAATATTTTACATGCATTGTTTCACTGAACACATACAACACTATGAAATAGCTAGAGCTGTTACTCCCATTTTACTGAAGAAGAAACTGAAGCTTAGAAACTGACTGGTAGAACTGATACCCTTGTACTATATTACCAGTCTACAGTAATGCTTCAGAAACTTCTACAAATACACAATTGCCACAGAATGGAACATGCATTGAATCCCAAATGACTTGCTCATTCATTTGTTGATGCACTGATTCATTGTACAAAATTAGGTGAGCACTCACTATGCACCTGGCAGTATGCTCTATGTGAGAGTTATCAAGATGATAACGTACACTCCCTGCATCTATACTGCTCAAGGTTTAACACACAAAGACTCAAACCAGGTAAAATAACGCAACACGTTTGGGATGGACACCCACCTTCTGCCAATCTGTCTGCACAACTGTAGGCATTCACCTAAATACAAGCTCTCTGAGCACAGGGGCAATTCCTAAAGGGAGGGAAGGTGCTTCATGTAGCATCAGCACCTGCACACGACAGTACCCAATCCAGACATTAGCCCCTTAAAAGAGGCGTATGTTTCTTAGCTCTTATGCTGCTCGCCATGATAGTTAGGATTAGTAATAAATTGCAAGCTGAAGTGGTCTTTATTGAAGCAGTTGTGGAATATTTGGACTGGGAAAAAAAGTGAAAGATTAAATTCAATTTGCTTGTAGGACAGAAAGAAAAAGTCTAACAGCCCAGAATGTCATGCAAATTGCAGTTATTTATTATCAGACAGTGTTATACAGGGTTATTGACTAAATAAAATATGCTGCAATGAGACCCACAAAGCATTACATTACGAGACATATATCAAGATGTAGATTTTTTCCTTATACAGAACACTACTTTGAAACCGTATTCCTTGTCAGGGAATTATATTTGTATTTCTGAGCCAGCCTGTCCCCTGTGGTCACATGAAAGGCATGGTGCCTCCCTTTCAGGCTGGCCCGGCGATGCTCTGGTGCAGAGTATGAGTCACAAGAAAGGGAGGTGACGGGCAGGAGGAGGTGGCTCAGGGGGGTGGGAAATGAGCGAGGTCTGAACATGCACCATTGTGCGCTGAGGACACATCTCTCTTATTTTACCAAACTCACAAATATATATCAATTTGTTCCCTTCCTAAATTTCAATGCATTTGTTGTTAAGGAACATCTCTTTGAGAAGAAAGCCTCTGACAAAATATCTGAGCACAAAGGAATGATCAGGACCCAGAGAAGCCAAGTTTCTATGAAGTGGTGAGTCAGCAGGGGGTGGAAGAAATGTTATTGCTTCCACTCCTTGTTGGAAAATGAAGGGCCTTCCTTTAAATCAAAATTTCCCTTTGCTCTTAATAAGGTGACAGTCTAGAACACTCAGCTTGCTGCTGAGAGAGTGACTTCTTGCTGGGTTTAGATTACTCAAGAGCTCTGCATTTAATCTCAGAAGGCTGCCAGAGGTTTCAAGGAGAGCTGGCGGAGAGAGAGAGAGTGGTGGCCTACTGGAAGCAGGTGTCCCATGCTAGGAAATCAAAACTTGAGGATGTGCGTGACCATCCTAGTTCCTTTATTGTAGCTGGAGTCAAAGGACAGATACAAAACAGCACCTTCTCTCAGGCACCTATGTGAACAAGAGGAATAGGGAGGGGCAGAGAGGGAAGAAAGAGCCCTAAGAGCAATGTGGGAAGAGTACCGGGCCTTGGGGCTCTAAAAGCGACATATGTGAAGGGCAAACACCCAAGAGTCACAATGGGCTGGAGGCTGTGGCTCCCACAGTCCCCGCCAAATCCCTCTCCCAAGTCCCACGGCATCCCAAGGAGCTGAGAAATGACCCCAGACCCCTCCACAAGTTCCCGCTGTCTCATTAAGCCTCTCCAAGAAAGGTCAAGATTGTAATAATGTGAGTCTGTTATGTTCTTTCTCTTGCAGAATCGAAGTTTAGGAGACAGAAGTTTTTTTGCAGAAAGAAACTATTTTTTTTAATTAATCAGTAAAATTTCTTCCTAGGCTTTAAATAGTCCCTCAAGGGAGCTGCTAAGCCAGAAGCTGAAGAGAGAGGGTCTTTGTCCTTCTGCAGGAAGAATGAGCCCTGTTTCTTACAAAAGGAGCCAGTTACTTTACGGACGTCCTTTCAGCCTTGGAAATAGCTGATTGTTTTAGGAGGAAATTGTCCCATTGCAAGATGATTTTTCTTGGTATCAGTGGAATTTTTCAATGAGGGAAAATCTCATGAGTGTGAGCAATTGTAAGACCATGGGTAAGATGGTGTGCAAGCTTAATTATTACTACTTTGAAATTCATGTGTTAGGTCTTTCAAAAGCACATGTCAAATATTATAATATAATTTCAACTATTACACATGTGATATACAAATATATAAAAATGTATTTACACTCATACAGATATTCATATGTCTGTCTATATCTATATCTGCATTCAGCACTAAGGAAAGTACATACTTCTCTGTTCTATATCTGTCATCCCCACAGCCAATCCTAACTGATGGTGGTTCCAAGAATCATTTATTCATGTGTTCATTATTGAACATTTGTAAAGGGCTGAGTTGTGTCCCCTTCACGAAAAAAAAAAAAAAAGAATATGTTGACGTTCTAACCCCCAGTACCTCAGACGATGAACTTATTTGTCTATAGAGTCTTGGCAAATGTAATTAGTTAGGGTGAGGTCATATTGGGATAGAGTGAGCCCTTAATCTATTATGACTTGTGCTGTTATAAGAAGAGGAGAACAGATACAGAGACAGAGACTCGCGAGGCAGAAGGCCCCATGAGAGTGGAGACAGATATTGAAGTGCTGCACCTGCAAGCCAAGGGACACCAAGGATTTTCAGTAGAACATCAGAAGCTGGAAGAGGCAAGGAAGGATTCTTTCCTGTAGGTATCAGAGGCAGCATGGCCCTGCCAGCTCCTTGGTTGAACTTCTAGCCTCCAGAACAATAAAACAATAAAACTATGTTGTTTTAAGCCACCCAGTTGTGGTACTGTGCTATGGCAGCCCTAGGAAACGAACAGTGCCCACAAATGCTAGGTGTGGTGAGGGTGCATGATTAGCACGCTTGGACCCCAGCTTCCAGGAGGACAGAGTCCAGCTGTCAGGGAACCCCACGTTACCATCCCATCTTGAGTCGTAAAGCTTTTATAAAGAAATTAATTAGTCAGGTTTAACTGCAACTTTCAGTTTTCCCTTGGAATCCCTGCTTCAAATACTACAAAAGATAAAGAGCCAGAGAGAGAAAGGAAAACCACAATTCAGCTGGAAAGTTTGAGACCTTCTTTTTCTCAGGAACCCCGGTATTGTTTATATTCATTTGCCTTAAGACACTTACCTTAGATTTTGTCTTTCAAATTTGTGTCTTCTATCCTTAGGGTTAAAGTGGCAGCTATGATTTTAAGATGCCTCAAGAACATTCCTGGGTCCGGCCACCATTAGCAATTAAATTGATTTACTGCCAAGCACCTTTCTGCTTCCTGGGGAGTTTGCTTGGCAGAATCCACACTCTATCCAGGCAAAGGGAAGTGGGAAGCTGAATAAACATCAGGTAGATTGGATCCAAGGCCAACAACCTACCTGGCTTGTGTCAAGTGAGAAATTCTTTTTTTTTTTCTCAAAAAATAGGTATTTCCTGAATTAGCCTGCATCATTTTTAACAGAAATTTCCCGACTTTGGGTTTTATAGGCCAGTAAAATTTAAGAGAAATATAAAGGGCAAGAATTAGGTGGCAAATTTTTCATTTTGCCAAGTAAAAATGTCTATTTTCTCTCATCACTAATTCTTAAAAATAAGGGGTGCATTTTTACTCCCCCAAGATAGAGAATTTGTAATCTCAGCTTGAAGGGCAGCTGTTGCCATGATGACCTCCCAATGGCTTTGATTTCCTAATTTTTCTCATTCCTCCTCAGGCTCGGGGCTTCATCGCGGGCCAGCGTCAGTTCATGGACCAGCATTTCAAAACCACTGACCTAGAGAATGTTATCACTATCCATCTTGCTTTGCCTCTACAAATACGGATATGAGCTCTAGCCCCCACCAGGAGAATGACAGGTTGAGATTAATATACCACAGTCGCAAATATTAACTTCTCTCTGCTGGACACTAACATCATTGGGAGCTGCAGATCTGTTTATTCACCACTGTGTCCCTAGCACCCAGCTAAGTGCCCAGCACATGGGTGTTCAATAAATATTTGTTAATGAAAGGAAGGAGGGCATGATATGAGTAATTATTGATGCTATCATCTCTTTCCTTGACACCCATGTCATTAAACCACCCAAACTATTATCTTTTTTATCCCTGTCATATATTTCCTCCTGTCCCCTCCTGCTGCTCATCAATGAATAAATGTAAGATGTTTAGATTTTCCACACGCCCACTAAAGGATGACCAAACAGAAAACAAAAAGAAGAGAGGTAGTTAGAGAATGAACAGTGGTCAAAGATTAACCCCAAGATTCAGTATAAGGAATGACTCCCCAAAAATCAGAAACAATTTTTGGAATAAACAAATTATAGAATCAAGAGAAATATGTCCTTCTGTTGCAGGAAATATTTTATGAGTAGAAATTATTATATTGAAAAACTCACCCAGATATGTCAATATGATTAGGAGCATACTTATTAATAAAATGGAGGTGGCTCCTTATGCAACCCAAAGTAGAACACTGAAAAACAAATTCTGACCTTGGCAACTGTAACATGCTACACAAATAAAATGAAAAATAAAAAGTGGAATAAGCCAAGAACTAAACGGCAGTGAGGTTCACTGTGCTTCCAGCCTCAGCTGAGCTGTCGCGGCTTGAGTTCCCACTGCTGTTCTCAGGAGCGCCCTACTGTGTTCCCTGGTCCCCTGCGTGGCTGCTGCCATCCCCACCCTTCCGGGCCCTTCCCTCTCCGAGGTTCCCTGCCTGCTCCCCAGCAAAGTCACGTGAATCTCCTCCCTTTGCCCGCCCTTCCTCCCGTTCTCCCTGCTCTTGGCTCTTCCGGCTCTTTCAGGATCTTGGTTCTTTCCCACTTGTAAATCTTCGATCTCTTCCACTCTTCTTTACTTCTCCCTGAAAACAGGCTCGAGTCTAAATTTTTCTTTATAAACAAACCAAAAACCCCAGAGCCTCTCTCTTTCCCTCATTTTTTACCTCAGTCTCCTTAAACAGCTTTAATGCCTTTACCCCATGTCCATCCACTCCTCGATCCCTGGCACACTGACGTCTGGGAATATTCCAAGTCCATGATGACTCCCTAATTATCAAAGCCGGAGACCTTTTCTTATTCCTCATTTTTCTCGGTCTCTCTAGAGTGTCTGAAACTGTTGATCATCGCTTCTTCTTGAAACACTCTTCTGCTGTGATACGAAGGCCATTAGACCACCCAGTTTATTTTTATGACTTCTCTGACTGGTCTATCTCTGTATCCACCCTCCTACCCCTCCACCCCAGGAATTTTAGCTCTTACCCAAGACCTTTGAATGACCTCATCCATTCCGATGGCTTCACTTGTTTCCTCTGTGCTGACGACTTTTAAATCTCTCTCAAGTTTCAGACACAGTCCCAACTGTTTATAGATGGATAGAGATATAGATGTCCCGTAGGTATTTTAAATTCATCTGCTCCTTTACTTTAGCCACAAATGAAGTCTACTTCCTTACATCCTCAGTTTTGTTTGTTGCAACATACTCTAGGGCCCTCCTCTCCCCCTCCAGGTCCAGCCACTCAGAACTGGAGACTTGCTCATCCTGACTCCATTCTGTCCTTGACTCACACCTCACCCGCAAACACGGGTCATACCCAGCTGTCTCCCTTTAACCCACTACCAATCACCTCACTCAGCCTGCACAGGTGCAGTCAATCCGCTTCCCCACTCAAAAATCCTTGTTTGCCTAATAATTTTTGTTTTCTGGAAAGAAGGAAAATGTGCTGATTGATCAACATGAGGAGTTGACAGTCATACATTTTATAGCAAATAAAACATAAGGTATTCTTTCAGGTATTAAAAAAACACAAAACAAACCTTTTATGCTGTCATTAATTTTTGTGTTAGTTTAGGCATTTGGATCACTTCTAGATGAAGTCATACATCATGCAAAAAAGATCCTACAGTACAAATGTTGCTGTCTAGCCATCCAAGCTCAGACAATGACCTGTCTTATATTTCCCTGAAATTATTCACCTTCAGGTTACAGGGGGCCAGGTGAGTGGGGGAGCCGATTGGATGATTTCTTGTTGTATGTGTTCTTTTTAGAGCCAGTATATATACATTTGAGGACCTACTATTGCCAACATCTGTAATATTATTACTTTATATGATCGTATCAAGAACCCCATTAGATAGGTACTATTGTCCCCATTTTATAGGTGAGGAAAATGAGACTAAGAGAGATGCAGTGACTAATTGTCTAAGGTCACTTAGCTAGTACATGGTAGAGATGGGATTTGAGCATGTATGCTAACTCCAGGTTAAAGGTTATTTCTGGAATGCCACAGCAGCCCTTTTAAATTCTGTGGTTCCCTAAGTGTGATTCCATCAGTCCTGGAATTCTGGAAGTAAGCAGAGATATCTTGGCCTTAATATCCATGGTCCCACAGTGGTGAATATCCAGCCTACACAATGACCAGCTCTTTTAAGCCTGCTTGAATATCAGGCTTGGATCTCTTGGCATGGAAAGCACCCACATGCCATGACTAAAGAGATTGAAACCATGAGTATCAATTTCTATTTTCAGGTCCTTATGAAAACCAACACAAAGACAGAAGGAAATGAAGGAAGTGCGCAATGACTAGGTTTTTTGTTGTTGTTATTGTTTTGCTTTCCCTTAAAAAATAGAAGTGCTTTATAAATTCAATCCTTTGAAGATATACAAGGATGAAAAGCAAGATAGATAAAACTATAAATATAGGGGACCAATAGCTATTTGACTCACCTTTCTCATTGTCAGCTTAGACTCATATTCCCCTCTCATTATGTTCCCATGATAGAATCTGTGCTTATCATTGTTGGAAATATCCATGTTGTATGTGTGTGTGTGTGTGTGTGCCCATGTGCACAGTTGAGAGGGTACAAGATGAGGGGATTGAGACAGGAGGCTGCAGTTCTGGATGTGTGAGTTTCATTCTGGGGATATCAGGAAGCCCAATTTTAGCTGAAGATCCAAGCTATATTTTCAAACTTAACACCAATAGCAATACACCTAATCTTTTTATTTGCCTGATTTAAAAAAAAGTCTGTCTGTCTGTCATCTACCTGACAGATTCCAAATCCAGTGGTGAAGAACAAAAGCGTATGATTAATTCTAATGTTCCTAACTCAACTCTCAGAGAAATTCCATGAAGTCTCTATTATCCTCATTTTGCAGATGAGAAAACTGAGGCTCATAGCCTTTAAGTAACTCGCCCAATTTCATTTGATTAGTCAACAGCAGAACAGGAGTGAAAACCCAAGCGTGTTCAACTCCGAGACCTATGCATTAAACCACCGAATTATAGTGCTGGTGCTTAAACCTGGTGATTTCCAGATCTCGCCACTGGTAGCCCAGGGTCGATTGGAGGAACTGAGGTGAGAACCTCAGCTTTCCACACCTGGGCTTTCAGTCATTTGACAGTGAATGAGTAAACAGTAGTCTCCCCCCTTTAAATGCATTCACACAAAGAATTTTACATGTCACCAATCTTCCCATCTCACAAGTAGTCATCATGTTGTGGTTAAATATTCCTCCACGCTCTGGTCATCTCAGAACAGGTCATTTCTTTTTCAGGTCTCAATTCATGCTACATAATGCCTGGTGCTGCTCTCTGAAAGCACAGAGGTGTGTCCAGGGCTCAGTGCTATGAGCCCTCCCAAGCAACCAAGGGCAGCTTAGCACAAATGGACCTACAATCCAAAATTAATTTCCTGTCTTCTAGTCTGAGGGCTCCTGAGAAGCAGGTGTCTGGCTAAGGACAGAAGGCAGATTCAGGCTCTGTTCTTAGCAAACTCACTACTTTGTTCTTCCCTGCCAGAGTTCTTCCCTCCAGATGCAGTTGCCCACAGCTAAGGACACCTCCCGGAGCAGTTTTCAAATAGAAGCCCCTTCCCTCTCTCCACCTCTAACCCGCTCCTGGCTGCAGCCGGTATCTCTGCCAGCCTGGCCATACACCACTTCCAAGAATCTCAATGTATTATTGAAAGATGTCTTCCCACAGCAGGCAGAGAAATGAAAATTTTCCCTATTTCAATTATTTCCCTTTCTTAAGCAAAGAAATGAAAAACAACTCCGCTCATTAAGAAAGAAATCCAAGTTTCTAAAAAATTTCATTTTCTTCCAAAACTTGGTAGAAAAGCTGACGGTATTTGTGTGAATACTGGTGCACAAAGAGTTAATTGCTTATGTGGGAGGATATAGTCACAGGTGCAAAATGCCTCACCTTTCCTCTCCAACCCCTGCCAGACAAAAACAAAAGAGCAGGACTAAAAAGGTGAGACCAGAATAAGAAGTGGGTTCTGATAGGGAAGAAATATTTATTGAACCCGAACAGTTGAATTGTGTCTAGGTATTGGGAGTGCAGTGTGAAGACTGGATAAGGTCTCTGCTCTCCATGAGTTTTTACTCATCAGGCAAAATAGTTGTACCTTCCTAGATTTGCATACGAAACCATTTCATTGTATCTTTCCATTTACTTAAGCCTTGCACATAAATTCAGCCTTTTTATCAGCCTATCCTCTTCCCTCCTTAGAAATAGCATGTTCACAATTTTGCATGATCTTATAAGTATCCATGGCAGTTTAAGAATATAAACATCATCAGATGTTGCAGGAGGAAGGTGTTAAGCAGGAACTGGTCTGAATTTTTCTCCACCTGTGGCAAAGGGAGAAAGTGGTCTGAATGAACTAACAGATAGATCTTCTGTCACCTCAGCTAAAATTTCAATTACCAGATAGCTTTTGAGGAACACTTCATTAGGGAAGTCTACTCTACCCTTCCCCCTTTAAATTTCAAGATGAAATTAAATCCCCTAACTTTTTTGCATATCTCTAGAGCAACACTTAACATTTACTCTGTTGACCATCAATTGCTTGACTTCCCCTGTTTGAATACTTGCATTTGCTGTACCTTGCATTTAGCAGGTGATCCATGCACATTTTAGGAAGGGGAGGGGAGGCAATAAGATTGGCAGTGCAAATGGAATAATTCTTTGTTGGTGTAAATTGGTACCCTGCTTGCATAAAAACAATGAGGCCTCTTAGATCTTTTGTGATTCACTATATCTGCCAGGGATATGCTGTTGAGAGTGGTAAATATTTCAAGAAAGTGAGGGCTCCTTATGACTTGGGATCACTTGATAATCAGATTGGCATTTAGTGAGAAAGCAGGAGATTTTATCAACAGCAGCAAGAGAGCAGTGGTCAGGTTCTTGGCAACTTGACTCACTGTCCTAACCATCTTGAGCAATGTTCTCATCCCTTAGGGAAGATTATCCCAGCCTGGTGGCTAAAGAGTTCCTCCAGAGGTACTAGGGCAATAGTCTGAATAAGGAAACCCCCACTTGTGGGCTGATCTATCCTGCAGACTGTCCCTCACTGGGAATCAATCACCCCTTGCTCTAGAGACACTTGGAAAGCTTGGAGTAGGGGAGGCCTTGCTTGGAAAGACAAACCATGGGTGCATCTCATGTGGCCATCATCATAGTCAGCATTCCAACAGGTTTTAAGAACGGAGGTCTCTGCCCTCTAGTGCAGATCAAAAAAGAGTGTAGACTCCCAGACCACAAGGTAACTCCACTCAGATACATCTTAAAATAGAAGTTGGGAGAATAGGCCCCCAGTCTATGAGGTTCATTTTGCTGGAGGCAAGGGTTTGGGATAGTGATATGAACACTGATCCATGCCTTAGGAAATCCATTTTCTCATCTGGGCTCAGCGCTCCACACCTGCGGGCCTCAGGAAAACCCACCAGCTTCCAGATTTTCTTTGGCTCTGCCCTAAAGTGAGGAGCTAGGCCTGACATTCTCCCAGACCCCATCCCCCTCTGGTATCCAAAAGCCAAACCCAATGCTTCTTCATTTCCTGCCAGCAGTAATCGGCCAAGCTCTTTTACCAAAACAGAGAATCACTAGAAATATTAACAGGAGAGGTCAATATATTGAGCTGTGTGGCCTTTTCTCATTCTGAGAATATTTCATGTCTTTATGTTCTTACACTGAGAAAAACGTGGTCTGTGCCAATCTACATCAAATGGCGAAGGGAGGCGAGGGAGGAGGAGCCCAGCCCAACCTGTGCGGCAGCTCTTCCAAATGGCAAACTCATTACGACCTGGCACCTGACAGGCTCAGGGACAACCTGTCTCGTCAGAGGCCCTTCCGGCTGTTGCAAGTGCTCACACACAGCTCTGTGTCACAAGAATCACAGCAGGTCTTGTCAACAGACACTGGAAATGTCAGACAGTGAAAGTGGGTGTTTGGGAGATGTCAGTGAGGGCTGGGGGGAGCATTTGCAATGTTTGCAGTACACACAAAACAACAAACAACCAACTACAAAAATGACCTGTATTCCTAGTGAGATGGAGACAGGTGAAGAGGAGGAAGAGGGAACAAGAAGAGAAGAGCTGCCCCAAGTGGGAATGGAGTCAGACTTTCACTCCAGGGAAACTGGAATACTGGAAATTCGGCCTCATTCATTTAACTAGCATTTTATCTACTCCCAAGTCTGTGGTGCTGGCACAGAAGATACAAATGTGAATGAGGAAAGGTAGCACATTGCAGGATAACGGCCGTCGACTTTAGAACAGAACACACCGATATTTAAATCTTCCCTTTAGCACTCACCCGTCGTGATTTTGGGCAAGGGAAAAAATCTCAGAGCCTCAATTTCATCATCTGTAAAATAAGGATAATAATATGGTCCCATAAAACAGTTAAAAAATG